>JAVJIF010029915.1:0-600000 GCA_038442645.1 Agave tequilana
TGAATAATAATGTAAATGGACAACTTACACTGGGATTGGGGAAATTGATGGAGGAGACGTATTTTGAGTGGACCTATGATACAGGTTGCGCAGCCGACTGAGAGCTCCACTGCAGGATTCCTGGGGGATGACCGGCATCCCATCTGTACTATTCTACTGTTCCACTATTCATACAATGAGATTGCTATTACTGAGTACCTAGCGGTACGGCCTGGTTCAGCGCCAGAAAACTGAGGCTGTGATCCTGGGTATGTACGAGACCCACCTAAAGTATGGACAATGTCTCTAACCTATCAGTTTCAATAACTTAGAACCCTAATTGATATGTGTAGTAGGCGTAGTATGGGATGCGTCTATTACAGGTGGCGATTGGTGTTCGCTGACATATAATTAATAATGAATTGTCTACAGTGTACCATGATCTGATTGTACTCATGACCTGATTGTACACTGTACTTTAGCACTGACTGACTATACCCATCTGATGTATAGATTGTGATAGACACCTGACACCTGATTTGACATCTAGTTCTATTACTGACTGCCTTATTTACTGTCTATCTGCATGTTATTTTTAGTCTTATTTTCAGTATATATTTTTCATCATATGTACACATTGTTCTTGCACGTGCACCTTTCCCTTTATTCTTATACATTCACTAGGAGTTTTGACTTTCTGGATTTGCATATCCAGATATGTGGTTATGTATTGATGATCAGGTATTTGAGAGGATTATAGGCATCCTGAAGAACCTGGAGTTTTCTCTATTTGATTACCGGTACTCTTGCTTAACCTTTATCTCTGTTGATTCCTTATTCTCTACATATATTACTTTTAGTTGTTATTTCATTCTTTTATTCATTTGTTATCATGTGTGGTCACTTATATGTTATTGCAGTGATATTGATTTATCATAGTGATTATTAACTTGTTCAGGTTACTTTATACTTAGTGTATATGCGTTGGATGTTTTCCTATGTATATACGTCGCTGACTCTCGTTGTGACTTCGTTTCAACGTATTTTAAGAAGCAGGGCGTGACAAGGTTTCTTAGTATCAGAGTCAGGTTTACTCAAAGAGGACCTAATTCTTACCAGTAACTTGAAATAAGTTATATTCACACTGCAATAAACATGCTATTCACATTATGATATCGAGTGAATTTGGAATTGATCGTCCTTTTAGAAATCCATTTATCTCTTGATCTGTTGATATCTCGGATTTCTACTCTTCTTCCAGAGTGATCTGGATTTCAATCTTGATTACCTTTCTCCTCGATCCTATTTCCTTGATTTTGTCTCTTGGAATCGGTTACTCCATTTTGAAGCTGGTAGCAGAGATCAGAGCGTGCAGTGGAAGCGTAACAGATCCATAATACAGTGAGAAGCGACGTGAAGGCTTTATCTTCTCCCTTAACTTGATTTTATCATTCCCTATTTTATTGAAATTTCGAGGATGAAATTTTTATAAGGTGGGTAGAATGTATATCTCTAATTAGTAATACTGTATATTTTTATTTTTCTAAGTATTTATTTTGTTTTACTGATTATTTTTATTTATTAACTTGATTTATGTCTTATTGTATTTATTACTTACACAAATTATTTCAAAATATTTAAATGGTAATTTGACCTTATATGTGTATTTAGCATTATTAGGTAGTGTCATTTTAATTACTAGCTAGTATTTTTTCCATTACTATTAATTACTATTATCATTTTTATTAGTGTTATTATTATTGCTAATATTGTTATTATTATGGTTAGTGTATTATTATAATTATTGTTGTTATTGTGATTATTCTTGTATTATATTATTGTTAATATTTGTATGTGTATTGTCTTGAACCAAGCTCATATCATTTGTATCTATCCCTTGAGCCCAAGTTCTCTTGATTTCTCCATTTTTATCTTTTAATTTCCAAGCCCAAACTTGAGCCCTGGCCATGTTAAGCAATCTTCTTTTTCTAATTTTCATTCCTAGTTAATTATGAAACCCAATAAGCTCAAACCCACACCCTATCTATACTCCTAATCATATCACAACTAATTCTAAATCTTAATCAGATAATTCTAACAAATCCTAATACTAACTAGGTTATTCACCCTATTATCTATCTCCTCCAACAGCACAACCATTCACCTAATCCCTCCATCATGCTGAGACCCCTCGCGCAGCAGCCAAAGAGCACCCCGGAGCCACATCCTTCTCTTGCTACGGCGCTCACTTCTAAGCCAAGATCCCATCTCCCCTCCTCGGCCTCCGGCAACACTCGGCAGACCTCCCTCACCAACAATGGCCTCGACAGCCTCCTCTCATGATGCCGCTCTCCCAGGCCGCCCCCTCCACAGCCCAGGCTGCTGGAGCCCACCTCGCTGTCCGAGCTCCCCTGGCTGCCCACGGCAGCACCAGGTCGTGAGCCCCCTCCAGGGCCGAGCAGAACAGCCCTATGCCATCTCCTTTTGCTTGCCGGCATGCCGCTGACAACCACATCAAGCTCCTCGGCCTCCGCCGGAGCTCCGCCACTCTGAGCGCGAGCCATCAGAGACCCCCACAAAAGCCCATGCCCTCCGTTGCATCTCCTCCCCTCAGCCTGTGCATAACCTCCACCGCCGGCGAAGTCAGAAAGCCACGACAACCCTACCCATGGCTGCGCCCTCCCCGCGCATGTCGGGCCATGACTCCTCTACATGGCCGGAGTTCACCCCTCCCTACTCTTACAACCCTGACGCACCCTGGATGCCCCTGCCGAGCCAGTCTCCCCCATGCAGCAAGTTTCACCCATATGATCTCACCAAGGTGTGATTACCCTACCTCTTCTTTCAGGTTCTTCCCCCCTCTTTATACTCTTTACTTCCTTCCATAAGTATTTTATGTGTAATGATATGTGAATGTATGTGAGCGTGTGTGTGTTGTGTTGCCTGTGTAGGTGCATGTATTGTATCTCTCTCGCTCTCTGTGTTTGTGATTACCAGTGCATGCGTGTGTGTATTTGGTACAAGCATACTTGTGTGAGTTATAGTGTGTGCATGGATGGGTGAGTGGTGTGTTAGTATTTAAATATATGTATGTAGACATGTATATATGTATGTGGGTGGGTATATACATGTGTTATGTGTGTGGGTGTTAATTTTCCTTCCCCCTCTGTATATGCTTGCGTGGTATAGCGATGCGGACTCGTTCGTACGATCCGGACCCGTTGCAGGAGACTCGGATTCGTGTTCGCAGATGACCCAATACACGGGCGATTCAAAGACCGACTCATGAGATGATCCGAGATTCATACTGGTTGTTTGTTCTTGTGTCATTCCTTATTTATCTTTGTCAGCAGACATTTATATGCTACTTGTATCATTTCATGTGACCGACTGATTTATTTTACCAGTATATTATTTATATCACTTCATGAGATGTCAGTGAGTGTACACTTTATTATACAGTTTATCTGAATGCTTATCAGCGTCATTTCATATGATGGTTGGTTGCCACTATTGATTCAGGACTAGTTGAGGTATACCTTATACTGTGACATAGTTTGATCTACTAATCAGCTGACCTAGTTCATATTTGAGTATAGATGACATATTTTATGTGGAGTATTTATCGACAATTGTTTGGTGATTATTTTGATCGGAACTTCTTTAGATCTTGAGGATGGCTTAGATAGGATGTTACTTCATCGATAGACCAATTTACCGATATTTGGATTGGTATTGACTTAGTTAGAGTTGGAGTTGACCTGGGTTTTATATTCTTTATATTGGATTTGATCAGTGACTCGATTGTGATGGACTTGATCTTGGGTTGAGTAGGCGTAGAATGGGGTTGACCTGACCTGGTGCATATATACATATAATTGATTAGTTACTTGAATTTCTGATCTTGTGATTGAGCTTAATGGAAGTGGGAGTCTATGATGGTCTTAATCAGATTTAGATAGTGATGATTGGTTAGATATAGATGAGTATATATTCTTATATGTTTGGACTTGAATATATCGGTGACTTAGAGGATGGATATACTGATGAGATAGAGGAGGGATATACTGTTGAGTTGATTGACGTAAGATTTGTATTTTTTTAAAGGATTTTAATTGGCGTTTTGATGAGATTGATGTAGTTGGATTGATATTTGTGAGTATTCCTGGTTTTATCCTGGATTATACTGTTTGATTATTGATGATCTTGTAGATGTTGATTTTCAGAAGTAGAGGTATTCTATATTCCATATTGCTTGAGGATGTTCTACTTTTTATTCATTTCGATATCCGTTGACTTAGTTGATCTCGAGGATATCAGTAGACTGCTCTTCATGATTGATTTCTAGTTATTGTTATTATTCAACTATAGAGAGAATTATTATGAGTGGATTCATTGATATCGGTGATAATATATATTTAGAGTTTGATAGCAGTTTTGTTTGATCTCAGTTATTGGTGATATAGAGGATTAGAGTAGATTAACAGGGTAAAAAACTGATTATTGTTTCATTGAGACAGTAGTTTACTGTACCAGATTACTTTGACATGATTGATACTTGATGTTCACGATGATTATGTTGAGACTATAAGTCGATAGATCGGTTACTGTTATATCCAGTGTAGGTGAATTAGGTCTTGATCAGTTCTATATGGGATTGTACATTGACTAGACGGTGCAGAACTGTTACTAGTATAAATTCATGTTATTGAAAATCACTGGGAAAGTATTGTTAGACCGTAACATCATGTACAGTCTTATTGTTCATCGTATATACGATTACTGTTCACTGTTATTATTACTATTTACTGTGTATACGATTGCTGTTTACTAATATACTGTACTGTCACTGTATCGTTCCAGTATTCTACGTAACATGGATACTGATTATTTTAATTGAATTGAATAATAATGTAAATGGACAACTTACACTGGGATTGGGAAAATTAATGGAGGAAACTTCTGTATTTTAGGTGGACCTATAATACAAGTTGCGCAGCCGACTGAGGGCTCCACTGCAGGATTTCCCCGGGGATGACTGGCATTTCATCTGTACTATTCTACTGTTTCACTGTTCATACAGTGAGATTATTGTTACTGTTACTGAGTACCTAGCGGTACGGCCTGGTTTAGCGTCAGGAAACTGAGGTCGTGGTCCCGGATATATACGGGACCTACCTAAAGTATGGACAGTGTCTCCAACATATCAGTTTCAATAACTTAGGACCCTAATTGACATGTATAGTAAGCGTAGTATGGGTTGCGTCTATTACATGTGGCGATTGGTGTTCACTGACATAATAATTAATAATAAACTGTCTATAGTGTACCATGATCTGATTGAACTCATGACCTGATTGTACACTGGACTTTAGCACTGATTGACTATATCCATCTGATATATAGACTGTGATAGACACCTGACATCTGATTGGACATCTAGTTCTATTACTGACTACCTTATTTACTGTCTATTTATGTTCTGCATGTTATTTTCAGTATATATTTTCATCATATGTACACACTGTTCTTGTACGTACACTTTCTCCTTTATTCTTACACATTCACTAGGAGTTCTGACTTCCTGGATTTGCATATCTAGATTTGTGGTTATGTATTGTTGATTAGGTATTTGGAGAGGATTACAGGCATCCCGAGGAACCTGGAGTTTTCTCTATTTGATTATCGATACTCTTGCTTACCTTTATCTCTGTTGATTTCTTGTTCTTTACATATATCACTTTCAGTTGTTATTTCATTCTTCTATTCATCTGTTATCATGTGTGATCACTTATATGTTATTGCAATGATATTGATTTATCATAGTGATTATATAAATTGTTCAGGTTATTTTAGGTTTAGCGTATATACGTGGGGTATTTTTCTCGCGTATATACGTCGCCAACTCTCGTCGCCGACTCCGTTTTCACGTATTTTAGTTAGCGGGGTGTGACAGTCTCGCACAAGTAACGGAGGAGACTCTACAAATAAGACTTCCAGTAACAAAGAAGTGTCATGGAGGAACAAGATAAGGCGAATCAACAATCAATTTGTGACGCGCCCGATTGTGTGCAGTAAATACTGGAAATTAATAAAAACGATAAACAAACAAATAATTGAAAAAAATAAATAAATATTCATATGTTAAATGATTTTTGTTTTATAAACAATAGAGGTTAAATGATTTATAAAAGAAGTCATTAATTATTTTTTGTTTTATTTATTTTTATTTTTAAATATTCAAACGAATTTTTTTATAAATATTTCAATCAAGTCAACAAAAAATTTTGAAGTTTACAAATAACAATTGAAGTGGACAACAAACAATTGCTTCAAGAATTTTGAATTGAACAACAAAACAATTAAAGCAACTATCATTAAATATTTCATAGCACATCACGTGGGCCAATTAAAAGACAAATGACAGCCAATTAAAGGACAAATGACAGCACATGAGTCAATTAAAGTGAGGGTAATATGGGCAGTACGAATACACACCAAGCCATGTATTGACATAGGGACTTGCAAACAAAGTAAACTTGATCAAAGGGCTTTTGATCCGGTTTTTTTCTCCAGGGAGTTTTTGACACAAGTCAAACTACCTAGGGACCTAAAAATAATTTTCCCAATAATTAAGGTAGGATAGCCAAAGCTGGGCCTGAATTTTGAATTTACAACCCTGGGTTGACAGCCAGTTCATTAAATACAGATATATTTCAATGTTTAATAACTTGCTAATTTGTAAGAGGTAAAATTTGGAGAGTTGATTGTTGTGTACAGCTTGATGGTTTTGCAGTCAAGTAACACTAAAAAGCTTGATAGAAATGTGTTGCATGTACCAAAATAGGGACAGATTTCCGTGCACAGTTGATGTGCTACTACATAATATACCAGTATTACATCACAGTAACCATGACATCACTGGATGTAAATATAGTGGTGTATCAAACTGCTTTCGGAGACATGCTCCATATTAGGTTCTATCTTGTGCTTCTCTGGGCAAATATGACTTGATTCTCATTAATTTTAGGCTGTAGGAATGTGGTTTTGCCTATTATAGGCAGTATTGAAGAGATAATTAGCAAGTGTAATGCCATACAATAATGTGCATGTTGTTTATAACAATTTTTGCTAATTTCTGCGCTTATGCCTTTAATGTCCAAACAACTTCTGTACAAAGTGTGGAGCTTAATTGTGATGCCCTGGAAGTTATATAACTTTTAGGTTTTACAGAACTAACCATATTTCGCAGATACAACATCTTGTCCTTTTGTTATTAGTCTGGTCAGCCATCCTAATCAATACAATTGAGCTTACCTGTTTATGATTGTGACCTTTTCAATACATAGCAGCAATTTAGACTGGCATCTTGTTATTGCTTTATTTAGTGGCATTGGAGATTTTTTTCTCATTTGCTCGACTTTTACTTGCAATTACCTAATTTCTCAGGTTGCTGAACTTCTCCTCACTGAGGATCATTTGAGACAAACATCCGTGACTACTCCAAACTGATTGATGCCCACTTGAAAGCTGACCGCCTTGAAGATGCCGAGAGAATTCTAACAAAAATGACTGAAAATGGCATTGAGCCTGATGTCCTTACATTCATTCAACATCCTAGTACACATGTATAGCAAGGCCGGCAATCTTGATCAAGCCAAGGACTCATTTGAGAGCTTGAAGAAGCAAGGTTTCCAGCCTGACCTGAAGGCCTACACCTCCATGATTGCAGCTTATGTGAGAGCTGGTCTTCCTAAGCAAGGGGAAGCCCTGACCCGTGAGATGGAGGCAAGGGGCATTAAACCTTCGAGAGAAATCTACATGGAGCTGCTCCGAGCCTTTGCTGTGAGAGGTCAAGTTGACGGAGCACAGGGGATTGTGAACACAATGCAGTTTGCCGGAATACATCAGACGTTGGGAGTCTTATACATTGCTCATCGAGGCCTATGCTCACGCAGGAGATCCAGATCAGGCATATGGGCACTTTGACAACATGAAGAAGGCCGGACTCGGGCCAGACGACAGATGCACTGCGAGCATGATGACAGCCTGTGTCAAGAAGAACCTCTTGGATAAAGCCTTGGAACTGCTATTAAACCTACAGGAGGAGGGGTTCAAACCTGGTCTCGCAATAAATATGGTGTTGGTGGAATGGTTGGGGAGGTTGCAGCATGTGGAAGAGGCCGAGCAGGTATTAGAAGAGATAAAGGCAACGGGAGACACTCCTTTTGAGATTCATGTGTATGCGAGATCAGGGAACGAGGAGGAGGCAAGAAAGTCGCTGAAGATTTTGGAGGGGAGGGATAAATTGCTGAGGGCGGATCAGTTTGAGAGGATTGTTAGCGGCCTTGTGGCAGGGCCGCAGGAGAATGATGGTTGAGGCCAAGGGGGTGTATGAGTCGATGCAATCGCTGGGTTTCTCACCGTCAGAGCCTGTCATGGTGGCTCTCATGGCAGCTCAGTCGTTCTCCCGTCGCAAACCAGGGACGAGGGGGTGAGAGGCTATCATTAAAGCTTATACATCAAACTGAGCCACTGCTTTGATGAATATTTCAGTGTTATTTGTTGTAATAATATGAACTGTTATACGAAGAACATGGGGGGTTTGAAGTAGGAGCCTAACAAAGTGTCCCAAATACTTTTTTTTTTTTTTTGGTTGTCAGTGGTTCAGTTTCGTTGTTGTGTTGGTTAAAAATGGGTGCATCTAGATTTGTTTTGTTGTTCCTTTCCAAGCTTCTCTCTCTCTCTCTCTCTCTCTCTCTCTCTCTCTCTCTCGTCTTTGAGATGCCTTTGATGCCTAAGCTGCTAATGTTGTTTGTTCAGTGGAGGCTAAATGCAACGCAATTGGTTATCCGTGTACGTATTCGTTGTCGTGACAAAAAGTATAGTAATTGGAGACCGAAATACAGTCATCTTTGTTCAAGCCTTTGATTATGATTTGAAGAGTTTTCCTTTTTTTTCCCCCAGCAGTGCCGCATTAAAACAAAAAATTATCCGTATTGATGAAACAATTTGCATCCCGTTGATTGTAGCAAAACGAATTCCTGAACAAGAAAACGATGATGATTATTTCTAGTCATCATCTTACCATCATCCTAAATTAAAAAAGAAAAAAGAGAAGGAAAAAAAACATAAGCACACATTTCTGAATCATCTGTTGACTGAAACGAATTTAATGTACATGCTATGGTAACGAGAATGGTGCAAACCGCGCGGTCGCACCTTCGATTGATTGTCCATAGTTCATACCATAAAATTATCATGCTTGAATTTTCGACCATGTTCAATGCTAATCAATGCAATTGAAAGGAAGAAGATATAAGCACCAGGAACTGATGAACAATGGAACTGAAAATTGCAATGCAATGTCAATGTAACTGCTGCCAACATGTCTTTTATTTTTGTATTTTTATCTGTCCATTTATTCAAAATCCCATGGTGGTTAACCAAATGGGCAAAGTATCCTTCTGCTCTGTAATTTTTAACTTTGCCCCTCCTGTTTGATCTCTTTTTGCCAAATTGCTATAGTAGAGTTTTGATGAAAGGAAACTTTAGGCGTATGCAAAGTATAGAGGGGGAGAGATAGATATATAGTTGCCAACACAGATGAGACCCCAGCGGCAATCATCCACCCTTGGGACCCTCGAGCGCCAGGTTTACCATGCTCCTGCACCACAAATCGTTAAAACGCAATCAGTAGTGAAAAGACATTCGACACTGGATTAAAAAAGCGAATACTCTAATGTCATTGAAAAAAAAAAAAAAATAAAAAGAAGGAAAGGAGATGCAGGAAAACCAAGCCAGTCTCATCTGAATTTGCCCAAAATTTGTATGTAGATTTATCATCACACCTTTTCATCCAACAATTTAATGGCAATTTATGGGAACTTGAATCTTGTTCAATACTCAGCAAGGAGTCTTTATGGACTTGCTAGAGAGATCATAATCTGTACTTTAATTGATACTGCACACAGCCATATTGCTAGCTTGAGGTCCCAATCGGATCTAGTTGTAATTACCAAAATATGCATTCAGGAGTAAAGGCAACATCATGAAGTATAAACGTGACAGCAAAATAGCAAGACAGAATGGTCTATTTTAAGATTACAAATGAATTAGCTGACCACCTGGGTGGAATTTTCCAAGCAATTGTCTCTGGAGTTAAGGGATAGAAATAATCAGATACAACTTGAGTAATGAATGCTCACAGAAGGATGAATGTTCCACACTTGTTATAAAGCTTTTCGAGAGACTTTCTCTAAAGCTTCATTCATAAAAATTGTATTATTACTAGTCTTGGTAGAAAAACCAAAACTGAACCAGATCAACCATTTTGGCACAAAAATAACATTTAAATGTGGATACTCTCAGCATGTTAAAAAAAAAAAAAGGAAAAGAAAAAGGGAAAAGGAAATACTTTGTTTGAACCGACTGATTTTACTTTGGCAGATGGCTTTCCTTGTAATGTGACTTTTGTAACTGCCTTGGAAGTCAACTGTGTGAGACATTAGTTTTTCCAAAGGTGGACTGATTTTCTGCTACCCATGGATGGGTGTTTGACCTATAATTCTAGGTGACTGGCCATCATTCACCATTTGACATCTGATTTTTCTTACAGAGGTCAAGCAGGTAAATACACAGTGGGAAATTTTTCTAATCAAAATGGCATCATTATAGAACACAATGTTAAAGTCAAGAAATGTCACAAAAGGATAATGACCTCTATAAAACCCACCATTAAGCTGATGCCAACCCTTCATGATTTGATGCCAAATTCATGACTTCGGCAAATCCAGAAAGGGCATTGCAATAAAACATTGATGACCAATAAGTGGATAGATAAGCCTGCCTTTCTGACAATGTAAACCTCCAGATTAAGCTCATTCCACAGAGGAGGAAACCTCCAGATTAAAGTTTTTCGATAAGGAACCACAAATGACGCATAATATACGCCAAAGCGTCAAATAAGGTAGGCAAGTTTGTCCAACTTCATGAATATACGAAGAGTTCACAAAACTGATGACCGATGATAAGATTAGTATCAAGTGCTAGTAGTTTCAAAGATATGACACAGAGCTTCTAGGGGGAGGGTAGAGGTAGGAAGCAGATGCTCAAAATACAGAGATAAAAGAATCATTCAAACCTGATAAATCAAATATGGGACACGCACGCGCGCGCGTCCTGGAAGAAAGTAAAATAGGGGAGACAGGAGAACTTTCAGAGGTAGGCAGACTATTTTCAAACATAACCTACCTTTGCTCCTTCCTAGAACCTCCTAATACAATTGATGAACTTCCAGCCCAAAAAAGGGCAGCCTTCTTTCCTATGCCACATATTTTCTCACAGATGTGTCAGGAAAAGAAAATGTTGTCTGCATGTGGTATCATCTCCAATTGATGGTAGGGAACATTATTATTGAGCTGACATTTACTGGAATTACTGAGAGAGAGGTAATCATCTGACAATCATAATCCATTAACAAAAGCCTCTCCAGATAGTAATCTGCCACTTGCATTGATTTCAGACACCAATGTCTTTGCCCCAAAATTCCTCTAAAAGCACCAAATCATGAGATAATAAAAAAGACCATTGGGTTACAAATTTCACGTTCAATTGAGGTAGCACATCAAAAATATTATATCTTAAGTGGTGAATCAAAGCTGCCTGGTCAATCTGCAGACAGCTAGTTCTATATTGTAATTTTTCTAAGCTAAAGGGAGAAATCCATTCTTCTTAGAGTAGTCTTAGAAAAAGAAAAGATGGTGCCTACAAAGTGTGAATGACCGCTTCAAGATCAGCATGCTTTCTTCCACATTACAGAAACCAGTTCACTATTCAGCTAGAATAAATACATGCCCCGCTATGCTCAAGCTTCACAGGCTGTACAGGAAAACTAAAGTCAGCAGAAAAATGACAATAACTAGAACTTTGCCATGGTTATGCAAGCACAAGTTGAGAAGATTCACCCTCTTTTTCTGGATATACATCTCACCCCTCCCCATTCTCCAAACAACTTCATGGAAATCAAATGTTAATAGAGCAAGAGCACTTCCAACAAATACAGAATGTCCATCGATCTGATATTAAGAACACTAACAGCACAAGGCCTTCATCTCTGAAGCTCCAAGATCATCCAGCACCATAACAGAGAGCATATAAAACCTAGGAGTAGGGTTGTACTAGTAATAAATACCTAATAACATAAGGAACAGCACTTTAGGAACATAAACACAATAAAAGACCAGAGTCCCCTATGGATGAAACTCCAGTCCATGGAGCAAAGAACTGGCACTCATGTGCCCAACAGATGGTGCACACCATTGTCATGATTATTCCCGATCCTCCATTTAATCTCAATGTTATCGAAGACACAGTAGCAAGAGTAATAGGCAATGGAAAACAAATTTTGGATTTTGGATTTTGGATTTTGGATTTACTTGGTCTTCACTTTTGCCCATTAAGGGGTAAGCTTTCATGACCCCCTGATGGATAAATTGGAAGTTTGCCATGATAAGAAACCAAAGAGATCCATCCCTAACTCTAAGGCTCAAAAATAGTCACAACCTCAACTCACATGACCTATTCCTATAAACCAACAACAAATCATTATCCCAAATCTCTGGGGTTGGCTACATGACTCCTTTTCTCCATTCTGCTCTGTTAAGGTCCATCACCTCTGGAATCGACAACTATAATATCTTGTTCTTTTAGTGCCTCAATCCACGCGCTTTTAAGGTCTTACTCATAATCCATGTCAAGACACCAACTTCAATTTTACTCCTCTTAACTGAAGAATTCATCACTCTTCATTGAACATGTCCAAAAGACTCTAAATCATGACAAGCAATTTCCCCCCCCATACAACTAAACTAGCTCAAGCGATATAACACTACCTACTACCTTCTCCTGTGGGAGGTCGTGGGTTCAAATCTCTCCATCTGTGATGGACCAGGAGATTTTCAAGCTAAAATGCAGGAGTGCATTACTACATGCTTACTACACAACTCAACTTCAAAGCCCATGGAGGATACCAGTGGGTCATGGAATGTGATCCATATGCATATAATTATAACCAAGCACGGATCCCCTCGTAATAGTTCTCTCCTTCAGGGAATCCTTTCTCCCTTGATGGGAGTTTCTTCCCACAGTCTACGTCTTCTCTCTCCTCCGGGTGTCTCCTATTATGTAAGCCTACGGGCGGTGAAAAAAAAACCCATCGAGGAGCGAAATAGAACATGAAACCATGAGCTCCCAAGCAGTGGGAGGAGAATGTGATCTTTGACTACGTGCTTGTCGAAGAATGAGCCGACAACTTATAGGCAGTGGCTTGGTTAAGGGACCTTTCTGCCAAAAAGGAAAATCCTCCATGTATTCTACAAGAGCATCATCTAACTTTTGAGAATGCACATGCCTCTTATCCAATCCTTTTAAAGCAAGGATTTTTTAGATATGTACCCCAAAAATTTTATATTTAGAAATTTACCTCCCAAATCGTTGATATTGTCTACATATCCTCTAAATCTTTGAGATATCAAAAACTTACCTCACTGTTAGTTTATGGATAGAATATGAATAATATACTCGTTATACCATTATTTCTTATATTTTATTCTAAAAAAATAAAAGAGATTTGTGGGTCACCAGCTCTCTCTCCCAAACTCGATCTCTCTCCTCCCCTAATCCCCACCACCCCTCTCTCAACCTCACCGTCTTCCCCCCCCCCTTCCCAATCCCGCCTCTCGCCAACTCTCGCCCTCTTTGTCTCTCTCCTCCCCCATCTCGCCATCCCTGTCTCTCTCTCCCCCCTCTCCCAATCCCGCCTTTCTCTCCTCCCCCCTCTTTATGTCTCTCTCCTTTCCCGGATGGCCTCTAGATGGGAAGAACTCATGTTTTACAGTTGTTAAAAATCTTTCAGTGACAATATTGTTTTCACTTGTTCTTTGCACAAAAATCTAGTCAACCTCTCTCTTTCTTGGACATGTGATATTGTTCTTAAAATTATGTTTTGTGTACCCATCACTTACACATCACACTTTGGAATCCAATTAACTTGAACTAATATGCACGATGTTCTATACTTCTCGCAGTATTTATCTTGAAGTTTCAAATTTTATTCTCCCCTTGTTATCAAGCTTATTCTTTATGCAGTACTTTCTATTTGCTCTATGACTCGTTGTCTTTCAGTTCATTGTTGTTTAGCATTTCAAGTCTTTATCACTTATCATGGCACCTCTCCACTTAACATGGCACCTCTTTGTGTGGAACTGACATGTGCCATATTTGGCACCATGCTTATAGAACAATTTAATGAAACATATTTCTTATTCAAACCAAACTCTAACAATTGCAGAGACACCAAATGAATGCCTTTTCCAAGAAAGATAAAGCTATCATCTTCAAAAGTATAAATAGATCTACCAGACATGATAGTAGAATAGAATATAAGAAAGAAATTCTGTCAACGAGGCTGAACATGTCCACATCACCAATGCTATCAGAGTATAAGGTTGTCAACTTAGCCGCCCTGTACACTGGCAGGAAAGCCAGGTATATTTATAGTGATCCCGAAAATATAATAAGATGTGACATGACACACCTGCAATTACAGCCACATTATACTGCAGATGGCTTGATTAAAGAAAGAAATACCAACTATACAAATGTCCCTAAGAACCATAGTGTTAGAGAAAGGGAGTACCATGACAGGTGGTAGAAACAATATATGCAATGAAAAGACTGGAATATATACACAATTCAAACTTGACAAAAAGCACACAAAAGAATGGTATTGGATAATTTGATATGTTTTGATGTGAATGAAAATAACTCGAATAATAAACAGAGCATAGAATGAACTTTAAAGAAATACACCATGGACCTTAAATCAAGATAATGTGAACTTGAAGAGTGATAGATCAGTAGTTAGGTATAGATGTAATCCCTCATGTTTAAGACAGAGGGAACAGAAATTAGATGTACATAGAAGAAACAAAGTTTAGAAAGCAACTGAAAAATAACATTGATACCTTTTTATTTTGTTGAGAGAGAGAGAGAGAGAGAGAGAGAGAGAGACATAAGTTCCCCTTTATCAACAAACCATTCTCCAAATGGAGGGATGCAAACATTTGTAAACTCTAGAATAAAGCTTAGCCCTTCAAAATAAAAGATAAAAGGTAAAACCTAATATCATAGATGACTCAAGGGTATCAGCACACTATGTCACAGCTAGGATAGCCAAATGCATCGCTGTCGACAACATCCCCCTCCAATTTCCTGTGGATAGAGCTAAAAGCAGGTCTTGTGCAAAGAGATTCATGACAAGTGAATACAAGGGACTCCTTCCAAAACACCTGAACTCGACTCTTTGAAGCCTGAATAAACATTCAAAACAGTCAACCAATTTATCTTATTAGACGCCCTAACTCTCCTTTGTATGAGTTAAATCATGCCCTCCTCCAATAGGCAGGGAACAACCATTTTTTTTACCCAAATTTGCATGGAATGGAGGAGCTGGATAGTATTTACCTCACCAGGACTATCTGAAAAATTCAACCCTCATCAGCATAATCCACTGTCTTCTCCCTTCTCTTCCAAGCAAACAAGAACGGTGATCAATCCCCAGTTTGTGCTAAGTTCCTCTCACAATGTTTAAGCTTTGTAGCATACCTTGAACTTGTGACCTCCTCTTACCAACTCCCATAAACTTACTCTCTTTTAGATACACATTTCACCATGCAAAAATCGGTCAAGGTCAGAACTAAAAAAACATGTCTCCTCCCTCATCATGTTCAAGCATAACTTGCTTGGACAAATCTACTTATTCACATGCTCGAACATCTATTGAGTGAAAAACATGACACCAAATAAACTAAACAAAAAGATACAAACTTGGAGAAACCAAGGACTCCAAACAAGATGTAGAAAGAGAACAAACCGTCACAACCACCTAGTGGACTAACTATAGAACTAGAAGACAAATCTAACCTATACCTAGATTGATCATCCATTTCCAATCCAAATCGTAAGCCTCTCAAATCAGCCTGCACTAGTCGCCAGATCACATCACCACCAAGTTACACAATAATGCCTAGTCCATACAAGTCATGGCCTTGTCAGGTTCTGCCAGCCCTTTGCTTGACCAACCAGACAAGCAATTCCCTTGCCAAATTTGACCAACCCATTTTGCCTGGTCCGACCCCCGTAGCTAAATCGACAAAAAACAGTTCAACACCTTCAACATGTTACACATGGATTGGTTCTCTTCATGATACATCCATGAAGTCTTGGTCGGGGCCTCACAATCCCAAAAAATCATGATGGATCTACCATTCACTGGCCACAACATAGGGAGATAGAAAGACCATGTGAAACAAGCTCGACCCACACATTTGGCAATAATGAAAGATTTATGAATACTAATCCCGTAACCAGCAGGCACATAACAAGAATGACCATCAAAGATGTAGGTCTCACCATCAAGGGATAACTTATCCTTCCCTTCTTTATTAAATATGCTTTTCATGAATGAAACCAATAGAAATGAAGGCACAAAATCAACTATGTCTCACTGTCTAAAAGAAAGAGGAGATGGTCCTAAAAAGGTGTGGACATGGAAAATATTAATAATAACAACAATCCAAGATTCTAGTTCTAGCTACCAGTACTTGATATATCCCAGAGTTATTGATCACCATAAATCTTTTCCCACACTGGACTAAATAAATAAAAATTAAAAAAATGTTGCAGAGATTTTAAACTTTTTATTAGATCATAGAGGGATTAGTTTGCGGCCACAGCTACAAATGCTGCTGTCCCCTTATACATCTAGAATCATTACTTCCATCCTTTCACCATCATAACCATAAAAGTACACTATTCCCTGTTAACTTGGAAACGGCAAGACGTCCATCTCAGTTTATTCCAACACCCACTCGAAGCCGAGCTACCAACTCCAAAGTTGATCAAATCAAATCAAATAACTTATGCTTCCATTCAACGAGAACAAAATTTAAAAAATACACTACTAAATCACCCCTACTATGATATTCAATATAATCATAACATGCTGTTGGGAAACAATCTGTATGCTCTGATATCAATTGTTGCGATTTTAGGAGAGGACGCCCCCACGACTGGATCGACTGGGGCGGCACAGCGGATACGAACCATAGGATCTACTAACGCAACTTGAAGAAGAGGAGAAAATATTCCAAAGTAGATAGAAGCCCAACATACAATATAACATGGTTCCACCGAACAAACAGATCGTGTGTACGTCCACGGGAGAAGGGGAGAAAACTTTATTAAAACTTTAGGGAATACAATAAGAATTACTTACACCTCACGCTGAGAGTTACAAGCTCTTGATGGCCGCCAAGAACAGCGAACCCTTGTGGTTAAGCTTCTCTCACGAATTTCTCATCTAGATGAATTACACCTTTAAGAATTACAAATTCATGAGATTCTTTTGGAATACATTGAAGGTCACCCCTAAGGGGTTATTTATAGAACATAGAACTCTCCTAGTCCTAAACAAACTCCTTAATCAGAATAAAGGAAACTTGAATCCAACTCGGACTCAAAACACACCTTCAATCAGAATAAAGAACTTGAATCCAACTAGGACTCAAAACAGATCCAGAAAAGGAAATTGCCAATCTGACATTAATCAACCTTCACAACGCATTCACGTCATAACCCTAACAATCTCCCCCTTGACTTGAATACGTCCAAGTCTGAGTATAGCCACCATGTTCCATGTGTTCCCATCCATGCACAATTGAACAAACTTGACTTCATCTCCATCTTACTCCCTCTTTTCCATAACCCCCTCATGGGGTTCACATCTTGATTAAATCGAATAAGTTCAGGCCCAGCCTGAACTTTATTACCTAATGATCTCCTTAATCTACACAAGATCTATGAGAATTTGCTTCACCATAGGAGTAACGATCTGAACTACCTTGTTGCGCGCCTAGTCCCAATCTCCCTTCGGGGTACAATTGAACATCCGATCTCGAATCCATCGTAGTCTCCGATTGTTCCACAACCACCGATTTTGAAGCCGAGATAACTGCAATCCACCAACTGTAACCTCCAAATTCCGCAACATATACACATTTGCCTATACGTTCGGCTTGAAACATCACATGAGCCTCTTTGAAAACTTCCATAAGATCACCTTTCAAACTGAAACAGAACCCTTCTCTATGTAGGGCTCCAAGAGAGATGAGATTGTACCTTGATTCGGGAACATAACGAACGCCTGGAAGAGTAGTGATGCATCCATCATGAGACCGAAACTGCATTGTTTCTTCGCCAATCACCTTGCTTGTAGCAGAATTCCCCATGAAGACTTCTCCCCCTTGAACCGAAGTGTATGAAGAGAACATCTTCCTATTGGAACTGATATGCTGTGAATATCCAGAATCTATGACCATCTATCTTTGTTACCAACTGGTCTGTCTGTAATAGATAGAATGTCGCACTGTTTTTCATCTCCTTCAATCAATTCAGTGACATTAGCATCTGATTGTTTCTTCTTTCGAAGCCAACACTCAGATCTAATGTACCCCTTCTTGTGACAATAGTTACGTCAAAGTTTTGTGTTTTGAGTTACCCGTGGAACTGCCATTATTACTCTTATCCCTTGAATAATGAACTTGCCCGGAATCATCATGATGAGACTCACCCGTCAACTGGGTGTCAATTTTGTCCTTATTGAGCAGATGCTCCTTGACCTCATTGACCTTGATTGTTGACTTGTTAGCTTCCCTAAAGCTCTTATATGACAAAGGTAAAGAACACAGTAATAGAAGTGCTTGATCCTCATCTTCTATTTTAACCACTATCTTATCTAGATCATTGATAATAGAGAAAAATTCTATAATGTGAGACTTGATAGGTGTACCTTCATGCATGCGGAGAAGAAAGAGACGCTGCTTCAGAATCAACCGATTCGCCAACGACTTCTTCAGATAGTGGTCCTGAAATCGCTCCCACAGTGAGGACGTTATTTTCTTTGTAGAAAACTCATCCAACACTTCGTCCGCCAAGCAAAGATGAAAAGTTGTCAAGGATTTCTCATCCAACTCTTACCAAGTTTCTTCATTCATGTCTTGAGGCTTTTTCTCTCTCCCGAGTAGTGCTTTCTTCAACCCGCTCTGGGTAAGGATGGCGTTCATCCTAATCTGTCCTGTTGAAATTGATGACGCCATCGAAGATGAAAAGATGAAAAGTTGTCAAGGATTTCTCATCCAACTCTTACCAAGTTTCTTCCTTCATGTCTTGAGGCTTTTTCTCTCTCCCGAGTAGTGCTTTCTTCAACCCGCTCTGGGTAAGGATGGCATTCATCCTAATCCATTTTAACCACTATCTTATCTAGATCATTGATAATAGAAAAAATTCTATAATGTGAGACTTGATAGGTGTACCTTCATGCATGCGGAGAAGAAAGAGATGCTGCTTCAGAATCAACCGATTCGCCAACGACTTCTTCAATAGTGGTCCTGAAATCGCTCCCACAGTGAGGACGTTATTTTCTTTGTAGAAACTCATCCAACACTTCGTCCGCCAAGCAAAGATGAAAAGTTGTCAAGGATTTCTCATCCAACTCTTACCAAGTTTCTTCCTTCATGTCTTGAGGCTTTTTCTCTCTCCCGAGTAGTGCTTTCTTCAACCCGCTCTGGGTAAGGATGGTGTTCATCCTAATCTGTCACCTGTTGAAATTGATGACGCCATCGAACTTCTGAATATCAAACTTGATCGCAAACATCTTCAAGTTCCCTTGCTCTGATATTAATTGTTGGAAAACATTTGTATACCCAGATACCATTGTTGTGATTTCAAGGGAGGACGCCACCCGACCGGATCACTGGGGCGGCGCAGCGGATACGAACCATAGGATCTACTAAGGCAACTTGAATAAGAGAAGAAGAAGATATTCCAAAGTAGATAGAAAGCTGACACACATATAACGTGGTTCCACCAATCAAACAGATTGTGTGTACGTCTACGGGAGAAGGGAGAAAAACTTTATTAAACTTTAGGCGAGTACAATAAGAATTACTTATACCTCACGCTGAGAAGTTACAAGCCCTTGATGGCCGCCAAGAACACCAACCCTTGTGGCTAAGCTTCACTCACGAATTTCTCACCTTGATGAATTACGCCCTTAAAATTACAAATTCATGGTATTCTCTTGGAATACATTGAAGGTCACCCTTAAGGGATTATTTATAGACCATAAAACTCTCCTAGTCCTTCCTTCAATCAGAATAAAGGAACTTGAATCCAACTCGAACTCAAAACACCTTCAATCAGAATAAAGGAAACTTGAATCCAACTCGGACTCAAAATAGATCCAGAAAAGAAACAGTCAAATCCGACATTAACCAACCTTCACGACATATTCACGTCATAATCCTAACACATGCAATTCATTACACCATTACTATGCTAAAATTGTAACTTCTGAGAAAAAAGATTTCATGATCCTTACAGGCTAAAGAACCAAATGTCACCTTCTGAGATTTCTTGATCCTAACCAAATGCTAAAATTGTGACTTCTGAGAAAAAGATTTCATGATCCTAACAGGCTAAAGAACCAAATGACACCTTTCTGGATAATCGAATATCCAAGAAAATTTCCATCAAAATTAGACATAAAACTACCATCAAGATCTAATGATTAAGCTCAGTCAATGACTCACCTCTTGTGTCGCCGGCCCCTCTTGGGCCCCCAAGCCTCGAGCTTGGCGACAGGGCAGCCGCAGCGGGAACGGAACAGCAGCACAGCCCGGCCGTTGAGGGGTGCCATCTTGCGGAGCTCGGCCCGGAGCACCTCGTAGTCGGGGTTCCGCCCCTGCTGGCCGCCCTTCCAGGGGAGATCCTCGATCTCCTTCCACTCCTTCCCTTTCTCTTTCACGCAGTCCTCGGTCTGAATCTGGACGTCGAACTCGAGCGCCTTCTTGAGGCCCCGGCACCGAGGGTTGGCGCACTTGCCGGAGTAGAGGCGGGATGTCTTGGCGAGGAGGAAGGAGAGGGGGAGGAGGAGGAGGAGGCAGAGAAGGAGGAGGTTGGCGGTGAATGGGGGAGGGAGGACTTGGGTTAGGGTTTGGGAGAGGCAGCGGAGGAGGTGGGAGAGGGAGGAGGCGACTAGGAAGGAGCAGGAGAAGAGGACGAGGAGGAGGATGAGGAGGTCGAGGGTGGCGGCGGGGGAGGAGTGGTGGCAGCAAAGGGGGGAGGAGGAGGAGTTATGGTTAGGGTTTTGGCGCTTCGGGGGTTTGTGTTGATGAGGGAAGGAGGAGGAGGAGCCATTATTCTTGTTGAGTTGGGAAATTGGATCAATTGGGTGAGAATCGATGAGAGAGAGATGGGTATTGGGTTTCTTGCTCTCTTGGTCATTTCCGTTATTTTTATTTGGCTTATTTTCTAAATAATTCACTACATTTTCAGGGTTTTACAAAAAAATCTTCTAAACTTCAATAAATTTCAAAATATCCTCCTTAACTATATGTTTCCCAGTTTCTCCCTGTAATGTTGTTAACGGGCATGTGAATGGCTCATTTATCCCTAGGACAATAATCTCATCTCCTACTCAGGCTTTCTCTGTCAATCTCCTCTGCGCCACCGTCGCCGCCCCTATCCTGACGAGCTCCATGTCTCTCTCTCTTATCTTTATCTCGAACCTACCCATCGCGATCTCCAACCCCTCTCTCTCGTCTCCCATCCCCAACCCAAGATCCGCCGCGGCGAGCCCTCGACGCAACGGATCGAGAGAGAGTGGTTGGGGCGGCAGCACCTCTTCCTTCTTCTTCCCCAATTCTCCTCTCCCTCTCTTCTTTCTCCTTCCCTTATTCTCCTATCCACCTCCGTTCTTTCCTCCACAAACAAAGCCGCCCCGCCGGAGCCACCTCCATTGTGGCCACCGACGACAGATCTGGTCCCCCCCAACTCGGGTGGTGGATTTGAGGGTGAGACCCCAGCCCTAGGGACTCCTCCGTGCACGTGTCATCACGCCACCGCTCGTTTGCCCTCGCTCGCCACCACCTGGCACCTCACCACCGCTCGTGCACACGAAGCGATGGGTTCTGCAGATGGGGAGTCGAGGAGAACATGAGAGAGAAGGGACTCTCTCCTCCTTGCCGCCTATAGGCCATCACCACTGCCACCCGTGGATCTGCCGACCTGCCCCCGACCGCCTCTGCACTACCAACGGCGCCGCCCGCCGTTCGCTGGCGCCATTGCCTTCTTACTCACTGTAACGCCCCGATCCCGCGGGTACGGAGACGTCATTGCGACGTATATACGCAGGTCAGAAATACCCTCACGTATATACGCTAAGCATCAGTACATGCAAGAATCAGAGTGCGAAAGCACAGTAGTAATATACATTCCAACAGAAAAGTACAAGTACATAGTTATCACAGAGAGTGATACAATATTACAAGAATATTACATCACCAGAAAATATAAAAGTACATCATACGAAGAGATATACATAACAAAAGCTGAGAGGTGCTCACGAGCAGCAAAAGATCTCGAGATCCAATCAGGAGAAGAGCTAGGAGGAAGAGCTACGGCGATGTCCAAGCTTCTGCTGCGCTCTGATCGCCATAAAAGGATCCGCTACGCACTCTGATCAGATACAGCAAGATAAAGGATCTGGACATGAGGATCCAGCATTGTCAGATGCAACCCGACGAGTACATATGATAAAGCCAAGTGGGGTGCATATCAGGCACACGTGTACAGGAAAGGTGTATCGTGAATATAAGCACATATGAACATGAAATGAAACAGTAAGTAAAATAACTATAGGAAAACTATTTATACAAACCCACATTACCGATCCGTGAGATTAGTATGTCGAAGGAATAATCCAAAGAAGAAAACCCTCATACATATACCCTACACCTCACGTCATTGTAATCTGAGTTTATATAATCTGAATTTGCCTTCACAATAACAGAATAATGAAACAATATGGAAGCCCGAAAATAAGCAATCAAGTAACTCAACAAGTAGCACAGGTACTATGCGTAAGTGGTAAGCAGGATAATGTATTGTATCACAGGTCTCTTAAGTATAGATCAAGTGTATAGCTAGTCAGGTATCAGGAGCATGTTATTATTATGTTATTAAGACTCATCTGATTTGTATACATCGGTATGTGTCCCATTTCACATATCTCAGCATACAGACCGGAGAGTAAGTTATTAGAAACTGATGGAGATCAACGAACCTTGCTTAGAATGGGTCCCGTACATGCCCGGAACAACGGTCAAGGAGTATCTGGTATTGAGCCGGAACGTACTGCTTGTACGCCCGATAGGAATAGGATGTCACCGCTCCTACAGGAATAGGCCCAGAGGCTTATGGCGTACCCGGCAGGCAGGGGAGTAGGGGTGCCGGTACACCCCACGGAAATACCTGGTGGCCTCCAGGTCGAATCCAAGTATGTGGTCGCGCGACTGTTTAAGAAGATCATAAACATGGAGACTATATCGGTACTCATCAGTTTCCCCCGTCCCGGTATAAGTTGTCTAATTATTACAATTTGTCCAGTGATAATATCCACAGGGTATTCACAGTAATCCTATATTCATGGTTATAATTACGGGGATCACAGGAGTATGATATCAGGAGTCTCCCTTTTTTTAGGGGTTCAAGTATACAGGAGTTCAGGAGTTTAGGAGTACAGGAATTCAGAAGTACCAAATGTCTGGTAATAATATAATAATCATGTCAAGTCCCTATAAAAGTAATAATCATAAATATGCAATGTAATACAGGTGTTAGGTGTAATAGTATCCAGTCAGGTATCACAATATCAGGTCAAATGTGTCAGTACCAGGTGTTAGCATATGTCAAGTATCAAGTGATAGCATGTCAATTATCAGGTGTCAAATATCAGGTGTCAGGTATCAGGTGTTAAGTGATAATATGTCAAGTACCGTGTCAGATATCAAGTGTCAGGGATCAGGTGTTAAGTGATAACATGTCAAGTACCGTGTCAGATATCAAGTGTCAGGGATCAGGTGTCAAGTATAACATGTCAATGTCAGATAATTAACATGTCGATGTTAGGTGAGTTGATTACAGAGTTACAACATCATATATCAAGTAATCATCCGGTCATGTAACATGGTACAGGAGAACAGTATAGTTAAATATTTCAAACTCTTCACAACCATATCTATAACAAAAACAAATTAATCTTTTAATTAGTTATAAGAAGCCGAGCGAAGTGGGAGTGTATCTAGGCATATCCAATGTAAATATAATATCAGTTCAAAGAATTATAATAGTGGCCAACAGGTATTCATATAACATGTTAACTTTAGAAAATCACTCGCATATCATATATCAACTCGTATAGCGATGTATCATGTACTAAAAGCTAGAGTAGCAATTGTTAGACATATAGCGGTAGTAACAAGACATTCATATATCAATATATCATGCAATAAATACTAGAGTAGCAGTGGCTAAACATGAATTGATGATATTAAAGCACTTAAATTATATCAAGCCCTAGAATAGAATTAATAAGGCATGAAGCAACATAAGAAAAGTACTCGCTAAAACACATGAGTTACTCGCCGACATAGAGTGAAGTACTCGCCTAAAATCACCGAAAAATGCCGTAAAATCCCAGAACATCGTAACACGTACATGTTACTAATCCATATAAAATATATATAATTTTTATATATACATATATATTAAAGAGAGAGTGTGAGAGAGGAGAGAGAGAAGAATTAGTTAGAGAGAAGGAGGCTAAGAGAGATAGAGTTGTAGGAGAGGGGGGAGTCATGTTTGGAGATGAAGGGATAATTAGGGAATGAGGGAGAGGGTAAATAGGGAAAATAAAAAGAAGGGGTAAAAGAGGAAAGAAGGAAAGGAAAGAAAGAAGAAAAAAAAGGAAAGAAAGGAAAGGAAAGAAGAAAAGAAGAGAAGGGGGAGGGGGACTTGGCCGGCAGCCTGGGCGGCGTCATCTCCAGAGGGGGAGGAAGGGAAGTGGATGGGGTTTGGTTTGGTGTGGTGGAGGTGTTGTTATATTGTTGTGGTGTTGATGGACTTGTTGGTGAAGGTGGTGGTGGTGGTGTAGGGAATTGGAGGAGGGGTGGAGATGGTGGTATGGTGGTGGAAGTGGTGGAATTAGAGATTTTGATGGTGAATTTTGAAGAAGAGGATTAATGGTGATGGGTTTATGGAGAAATTGGAGGAGATGAAGTGGAGTTTGAGGAGGAGTGTAACACCTCGCTCCTGGAATACGTACTTAGATACGTATTCTAATTTTTCTATCATATTTATTTAATTTAGTTTTGTATTTGTTTTATTTTATGATTATTTGTGTGATTGTTTTGAATCAGATCCGGATTCGTGGACTCGGAGTCAGCCTTAGTTTGAACCGGGGTCCCAATCCTAGTGGTTTGTTTGATTTTGCCTTTTTGGTAATCCAATTTGACTGATTTTAGTTTCAAACATCATTTTTCAATATTTTAGATTTTTTTTATGATTTTTTAGAATTTTTCAGAATTAATTGCAAAATTTTCAAAACTGGTGTTGGTCGGCATCGCTGACTGATTCCCGAATTTTTAGTTTTCAAATGGAGTAGAATTTTTATAAACATCTTTCACATTACTTCTTAAAATCTTATTTTCTAACTAAATATATTTTTTGAGATTTTTCAGAATTTATCGAAAATCCACTGGTTTTGGTGTGACCGATATCGCCGGAAGATTGCATAATTTTTAATTTGAAAATCAGATTGAATTTCTTAAATCCGATTTCATCAAGTATCTTAAAATAATATTTTCTATTTTTGAGAATTTTTTGGAGCGATTCTGAAACAGTCAATTTTTACCCTATTTAAATAATAGTATTTTTCCTTCTCACTTCATTTTCTTTCTTCATTTCTTTTTCCTTTCCCTTCCCACAAGTTAACCCACTGATCAGACCACTCCCCATCTCATCACCTGCCAATCCCATCCCCCATCCCATCATTTTTCCCTTTTAAGTAAACAATCTCCCCCCTTCCCCAATCAATCCCTTTTCCTTTTTCTTTTTCTTTTTCTTTTTCCCTTCTTTTTCTTCTGCTTCTTCCTTCTTCCCCTGGCGCCCGACGACCACCCCCTTCTTCTTCTCTTAAATTCTCCCTTTCTCTTCACAATCTCTCTCTCTCTCTCTTTCTAATTCTTCTCCCACTCTCCCAAACTCCCTATCTCTCTCACTAATTCCACTCTCACTCTCTCACCTTACCTCTCTCTCCTCCTAGATCCGGTGCCCCCGGCCCGGGGGGGGGGGCTGAGTGCCGCCGGCACGTCGCCAGCGGGTGAGTGCAGCCAGGGGGCCTCCTGGCCCCCTATGCGTGGGCGGAGGAGGGGACAACACCCTCCCTTCTCTCCTTTCTCACTCTCTCTCCCCCTCTCCTCTCCCTCTCTTTTGGGGTGGCTGGCGGCCACCCCTGCCTGCGCCGACCACGGTGGCCGGTGCAGTCTCCTGCGCCTCCCTGGCCGCAACTAGGGAGCGGTAGAGCCAACCCAGGCCACTAGTCAGCCCAGGCCGCTAGCCTGGGCTGTGCGTGGGCAAGCGCCCCTACTCTCTCTCTCTCTCTCTCTCATCTCTCTCTATGCTGGTTTCTCTCTAGCCCTCCTCTATCTCATCTCTCTTCCCCTGTTTCTCTCTCCCTCTCTCTAGTTGTTCCTCTCTCCCTCTCTCCTATTCTCATTCTCTCTCTAAAATCCCTTTCTCTCTAGACTTTCTCTCTCTAAAATCCCTCTTTCTCTCTCTAGACTTTCTCTCTCTAAATCTCACTTCTCTCTCTAACTCTTTCTCTCTCTCCTCTCTCCTCTTCTCTTTCTCTCTCTAAAAATAATATATATATTAATATATGGATTGGTGGTGTGCACGTATTTCTGGTGTTCCGGGATTTCACGCCTTTTTCCGGTGATTTAGATGAGTACATTTCTTATGTTGTTTCATGCTTTATTACTATTATTACATGCCTAATAATTATTATCCTGCTTTTTAATACATAATACTTAACACTTGATATATGACACCGGTACTTGACATGCTATACTTGACACTTGATATATGACACCGGTACTTAACATGCTAGACTTGACACTTGATATGTGACACCGGTACTTGACATGCTACACTTAACACTTGATATCTGACACCCGATACTTGACACTTGATATATGATACCGGTACTTGACATGCTATACTTGGCACTTGATACCTGACACCAGTACTTGATATGTTATACTTGGCACTTGATATCTGACACCAATACTTGATATGTTATATTTGACACTTGATGTCTGACACCGGTACTTAACATGCTATACTTGGTACTTGATATCTGACCCAGTACTTGACGTGCTATACTTGGCACTTGATATCTGACACCAATACTTGATATGTTATATTGACACTTGATATCTGACACCAGTACTTGATATGTTACACTTGATACTTGATATCTGACACCTGATACTTGACACTCGACATCTGACACCAGTACTTGACATGTTATTACTTCACACCTGATACTTGACACTTGATATCTGACACCGGTACTTGACATGTTATCACTTGACACCTGATACCTGACACCTGATATATAACACATGACATGCTATCACTTGATACTTGACATATGCTATCACCTGGTACTGACACAATTGATCTGATATTGTGACACCTGACTGGATACCATTATAGCTGACACTTGTATTATATGGAATCATGATTATCACTTTTACAGGGACTTGGCATGATTATTATACTGTTACCAGACCTCTGGTACTCCTGAACCCCTGTACTCCTGAACTCCGTTATCCCCTGTACTCATATCCCCTGCACTGTTACTCTTGTTAATAGCACAGTCAGACCGACATCCGGCAGAGTATGCCTGGTGTCGGGATTAGGAGGATATATCCCACAATCCTGTTAACGCCCGGCGGATCCTGAATGGAACTAAGTGCCACACAGAGTAAAGTGCCACACCACACACGTGGTGGGGGCTGCCTCTTGAATCCGTGGGGCCACCTCTAGAATCCATTTCCCACATAGAGCAAATTGCCACACAGAGCAAAGTGCCATACCACACACGTGGTGGGGGCCACCTCTTGAACTGGGGGGCCACCTCTTGAATCTGTGGGCTACCTCCTGAATCAACCCTCAGAGCAAAGTGCCACATGGAGCAAAGTGGCACACCACACACGTGGTGAGGGCCACCTCTTGAATCTATGGGGGCCACCTCTTGAATCTGTAGGGCTACTTCCTCCCTCCTGCCTGTGCCGCCTGGTGTTAACGTGATAAGTATTCTCAGTGCCTATTAATACCCATACATGCATGTACAATGATAATGCCTGGAGCATATGTTATTTGGTCTCTCCCCTATTCGAATAAAGGTACCCGCATATCGGAGTTCGGATGAGTTCTACTGGAAGTGCGGGCTCCAGCGTGAACTGTCAGTATTGTGGGACGTTGGTGAGAAAGGGACAAGAATAACATAAGAATGTAACACCCAAACAGTAATAATATTAGGAACGTGTGATATTTGGTCTCTCCTTTGTTCGGGTCCTGATACTCACATATCAAACTCGAGTAAGTTCTACAGAGTGCGAGCTCTAGTATGGACTATCAGTGATGTGAGACGCTGGTAGGGAGGCGATTGAAATATCAAACGGTACCGATTATTATTATTGGATAAATTAAAATGCAACACCTTTATATTCTCCAGTTATAGTGTTATGCCCTGAGTTGACACCCTACTTTATGACATATGATGATTACTCCAGACACACACTCTAGTTCTGTTAATCTGAGGGCAACTCAAGTTGTACGAACTCAGATGATGGCGACATGGGATATGTGGTATATAGATAAGGGTTTCCTTATTTGGATTATTCCCTTGACGTATCAATCTCGTGAATCCATAATCTGAGCTTGTACAACTAGTTTTGGTCATACCTGTATTTATCGCATGTTTAATGTACTTATCACATGTTTATTTGTATCTATG
The DNA here is from genome assembly GCA_038442645.1 of Agave tequilana. Classification (NCBI taxonomy): domain Eukaryota; kingdom Viridiplantae; phylum Streptophyta; class Magnoliopsida; order Asparagales; family Asparagaceae; genus Agave; species Agave tequilana. Next base: position 29,027 of record JAVJIF010029915.1, read on the forward strand.
CTCTCGACATCGTTTTATATTCATGTTTTTCGATTCAGACTTATCGATATACATGATTTACTATCGTTCCTTTAATTTCCTTTATGTTACTTGTCATTACCTGTACCTGCATGTCTGGACCATATCACTTGATCATGTACACGTGTGACTGCCTGAGCACGCCACTTGGCTTTATTATATGTACTCGCGGGTTGCATCTGACAACCTTGGATTCTCATGTCCAAATCCTGGAGTCTGGACCGTGGCCTTTCTATACCTGATCAGAGTGCTACAACAGAAGCGTGGAGTAGCAGTTGCCTATCTGGATCCTTCTTATTCCAGCCTCTCCTTGATCGGCTCGCGAGATTCTCATCTTACTACTCGTGAGTACTTTCCCATATTTCATATTGTACATCCTGCTATTCCGCTCCTTAGTGATCTTATATTCTTGAGATATTATATCATGCCTTGTGATAATTGTGTACTTGTTTTATTATTGCTGGAATATATATTACCACTGTGCTTCCTTACTCTGATTCTTACCTATACTGATGCTTAGCGTATATACGTGAGGGTAATTCCGACCTGCGTATATACGTCGCAGTAACGTCTCCGTATCCGCGGGATCGGGACATTACAAGGAGGGAGTGAGGAAGAGAAGGGGGAGTTTGGGGGAGGTGCAGCGCCAGCCAGGGGACGACGGCGCTGGCAGCGGTGATGGTGGAGGCGGCGGCTGTGAGGGGAAAGAGGGTGAGTGTTGGTGGGAGAGATGAAGAAGGAGATGGAGAAATGGAGAAAAATGGGAAGAAAAGAAAGAAAGAAGGGAAAATAAAAGGAAACAGAGAGAGGGGGAGCATGGGAGGTGGAGTGGGAGGAAGAATGGATGATGGTGCAGCTGGGCTGTCGTTGGCAGGGCATGGGGGTATGGGGAGCAGGTAGGGTAGAAGAAAAGAAAAGAAGAAAAAGAAAGAAAAGAAAAGAAAGGAAAAAGAAAAGAAAAATTAATGAATAAATATATTATTAAATAATTAAATTAATAGGATAACCTGAGAGTATTAAGTAGAGGAGTGGAGAAGAAAAAAGCAAGAAAAGAAAAGAAAGGAAAATAATATTATTATTTACATAGGGTAAAATTTGAATATTTTAGAAACGTTCCCAAAAATTCTCAAAATAGAAAATATTATTTTAAGATATCTGGTGAAATAGAATTCGAGAAATTCAATCTGATTTTTAAATTAAAAATTCTGAAATCTTCCGACAATACTGGTCGACACCAAAATCGGTCAAATTTTGATAAATTTAGAAAAATTCCAAAAAAATGCATTTTAGATAGAAAATGAGATTCTAAGAATTAATGTGAAAGTCATTTCTAAAAATTCAATTTCATTTGGAAACTTAAAATTCGGGAATCGGTTAGCGATGCCGATCAACACCAGTTTTGAAGATTTTATAGAATAATTCAAAATTTCAGAAAATCATGAAAATCTAAAATATTAGAAAACAGTGTTTAAAAATGAAATCGGTCAAATCGGATTATCAAAAAGGTCAAATTAAGTAGTATGCGATTATCAGGTTCCTAGTCCAGGTCAGGGCTGACTCTAAGACTGAGAATCCAGATCCGTACCAAATAATATAAGCAATCACAACCCGAAAACAAATACTGGAAGAAAATTGAAACGATACGGTCAAATAAATCGGGACACGTATCTGGGTATGTATCCTGGGAACGGGGTGCTACACTACTCTCTCTCTCTCTCTCTCTGTGTGTGTGTGTGTGTGTCTTCTTCTCTTCTTTTATTTCTTTGTTGGATCCCACTTTATAATCAGCCCGACTCGAAACCGTTTCTATGTAAGGGTAAAATTGTCTTCAAACATGCATGTGAGAACATGTGCTATCTCCCAAACGATCAGCAGACAGCAAGAGGTTTTTCTGGGATTTTTTGGAATAGTTTAGGGGAGTATTTTAAGATTATTGACGTTTAGGGGGGTTTTGATAAAACCTTGAAAGGTTAATGGGGTATTTAAAAGAGAAGCCTTTTTATTTCTTTTCCTTCTTTCCTTTTCTTTCTTCTTTCCTTCTTTCCTTTCTTTTCCTCCTCTTCTTTTGGATTTGTTTTGCAAATTTGATTTAATCCTAACTTATTAGTCAATTCTTCTTCTCTCTTTTTTAAATTTAAATACAAAGTGTTGTTTATAACCCAAAAACTTAAGACTGCTCACAATCTAATTTCAACTATTTATTTGATGTTAAAACAAGAAATTTTCTTATGGGTACCAGTATAAAAACACATTAAAATCATTTAAAGCATGATCTTATTCCATTCATCCGGATTTGCGCCATTGGCGGACACAGGTGGGGGCGAGTGGGGGCAGTCGCCCCCACTGAAATTTTTTTAAATTTACATGATGCAGTCAAATTTGATTCAGAAGAGAGGCAAATTTTGAGGATTTCAGCTTGATGAAGACCCCAAAGAGAAGCTCCATCTTCTCAATGTCTGAGAATTTCAACCCTAATCTTCTCAATTCTACACCTTCTCGAAGACCATCAAGTCCCTTCTTTCGATTATGTCTTTCATGAATCCCGATCTCAATCTCTCTCTCACGAAACCCTAATTTATCTGTATTTGATAGTTGGTTTGAGCAAGTTCGCGTCGCCGGTGGGCGGTGATGCAGCTGGAGCTGCGTTGATCTCCTCGCGCGATTGGATCAATCTGAGTCGGGACGCGATTGGATATATACTTTTTTCATTATTGTTTGAGAAATATTTTATGAATATGACATTTCAACTGTAATCTTGAAAAAAAAATCTTATTTTTGTTAATTGAGTTAATAACAGCATAATGATCGATTTTTCTATGTTATGAAAATTCTGTGAAAATCTTGAGTTTGTGAATTGTTTCAAAATCCTGCGTACGCCACTGATTTGCGCGTGCTACCAGATGGGAAAAAGTATAGTTCTAATATAATTATTTCATTCCTCAGTTAGTATTAAGATTACTTTGGTGCTTAAAACAGCATTTAGTTTGCGACATTGATGGATAGACAAATAAATTTAATTGAATCATGCTAACACTACCTTTGTTGGTCTAATATTATCATGGTGAAATATGATTATATTGATTAATAGTTCATGTATTTCACAATGATATATAAGCAAGAATTTTATTTCTTTTTTTTTTTTTTTTCCTTTTTTTTTCTTAGTACAGGATGAGAAAGACGTTATTAGAAACCTAGACCTCTTATACAGAAGGATAGAGGTATGGATTTTTCATTGACATAGCAACACCCTATGGATTCAAACTTCCCTATTTCGATCATGTACTCATTAATTCTCTGTTGCAATAATCGTCCGTGTCACTTTGCAATATTTAGTGATTTTCCTCTCTCTCTCTCTCTCTGAGACAGAAATTTTCAAGAGGGAGCCTTCACCACCCATGAGATTGCTTGAACAACCTATTGAACGTCCATGATGGATTTGACGGTGAGGGGTGGTTGAAGAAATGTAGGAAGCGAATGGTTGAGACTTTTCCTCGAGAAGACCCTTTCAGTATGCTTGTTCCTGCTGGGTTTGATATTGATAATGTGCATCTCCTTGAAATAAACTGATAGATTTTACTTTTGTTATTTCTTGATCTCACTAGTCATTAGATCTATAAGTCTATATGAAACAGGCATTGTTGTTTATCTAATGTCATATTTATAAATATGTTTGTATCACAAATTAAATTCTATAGGATTTGTAATGTACTGTCATCACTCTGATACCGCGTTCTCATGAACAGCATCAGAGTCGCATAGGGCTGCCACCTGAAGATGACCGATGTGTTACTAAGAGCAGATTTTGTCAGAGAGGTTGATGCCTTGCTGCAAGAGGTCCGAGCAGAGCAAGCGAGTGTACAGTCTCCACAGGGATTTGACAGCCAGGTTGAAACAGCAGGAGCAGCAGCAGACGATCAATCTAGTACTCGATTTGTTAGAACTAGCAGTCACTTTTGGAGCGGTAATTCTTCCATCCACTCCTAGTAATGTTGCCTGTATACTGTCTGAGAGTTTTCTTCCCCTGACGTATCATCTCAAGGGCAATTTGTAAGGCAGATGGCTCAAGTTCGTAGAAAGGGGTGAGCGAGGCAAGCCGCAACACAAGTTATAGTCACATGATCCTCGACTGGTTGAGGTTAGAGTTGCATGGTACGAGCACAGAGAATTTCCAGAACCTTCATTAGGCTGTCTCTGGTCTTGGCCAGCTGTGTTGGTTAAAGTAGTTCCTTGAAAAATTTGTTCAATTGGGTTGGCTAATGGCTGGTGTATGTAAACTGGAGTGCTTCTTTGAACTATGCTGGATTGTAAGAGCCACACAAATATTGCTAGTGGTTGCTCAATTCTTCTTTATGTCTCCATAATCAAGAACTGGATATGGCTGTAGAATTGACAACACCACCAATATAACACCAGAGATGCATAGAAATGAGTACGAATACACTCCGTGTAACATCAGAGATGCATAGGAATAAGTACAAATACACACTATGTCTCTATCCTCATATTTCACCTTCACAGAAACGAAAGTAGAAAACAACTACTTCAGTCCTGCAAACAATCACCATACTGCTCAGAGTACCATTAGTACACGCACATAGTGAATACCAGTGTGGTAGTGGTACATATATACACATCTGAAAATCTTAGTAAAATTCACGATCCGGTAATACAAGGGGAGCCACGAGGGTCCAGATATGGAGCACAGCAGTTGCCCCACTCCGTGCAAATCCGCACCCAGGTTGAGGTCCAGCCAACTCAATTAGCTCAGAGCTGTCCGATGCAGAGCTAGTCCACCAGTGAGAATCATGGCAGAGTACAAGCTAGCCAGAGCAAATATAAGACAGAAGGTGTATGGGTAGCTAACTGGCTTCGGTTCGCTTCCATTTCTCTCTTCTTTTCCCGACTCCAGTTCACCTTCTTCAAGCAACGGCTTACCTAAGCCTGCAACATAATTGAGAGTAGAAACATTTGTAACTGACTCAACTGGTTACAGTTAATAATGCTTATTATGATCAACAACAGCTCTTGAATCATAGACAAAGATCTCAAGCAAACATTTAGATTTTGGAGTGAGAATGCGATCAAATCAAATATGCCATAAGGTTCATCCTCATCATCTAAAAAACTACAGAAAAAGAATAACAAGGTTTTAAAGACTTGACCGAATGGTCAGTAACTGAAAAGCCAATCAATTAAACCACTTGATTCTTAAGTTAGAAGTCTATGAAACCTGAGATTTTTTTGGTTCTCAAGCATTTTGCACATACATGGATCACGATGGGAAGTTTTGGTTATGCACCGAAAGTCAACCATGTGTCCTTGGCTCTGTGTTTAATAATGTAGGCTATCGCCAGGGAACATCTAAGCTGGCCCTGGTTTCTAATCTGTTTCTGCCAGTGGTCTGCCCAGATGTAGTATCATCCATGTCTTTGGGCCTGTTTGTTTTCCAGAAAATGGGATGGAAAGTCGCTATTTTCTCTAAATTTGTGGGCCTCGTGTACTTTTCCCAGCATAGTGTGTTTGTTTGGCACAAATCAGCTGGGCTGATTTTTTTTTCTCTAGGCTGTGAAAATTTCTCTCTCCAAATGGAAAAGAAAACCCCCAAAAAACTGCAAGCTGGGCCTTTTCTTTAAGGATTTCTGATTGTGTCAGATTTTCATTTTGAGTTTTTTTTTTTTTTTGTGCCAAACAGGCCCTTAACTAACTTCCCCGCCTAATTATACAGCAATGTACTGTTGGTAATAAAAAAAGTACATACAAACCACTGATGAAATAGAGATGCAATTTCAACCCTGAAAATGAATAGGTTCTCACAGAATCACCCAAATAAACAAATCGTACTTTACTTTTAGTTCTGTTTCCCTGACTGGGGTAAATGAGCACTTAATGCAAGTGCCAAAACTAAATTCCTAATGCATCATTAGGATTTCTACTGACAGTCATGTGATTAATAACATGATACTATAATATAATCCTGTTCAACACTTACCCCCAGGGGCCCCAGCCTGAAGAGTTTACGAACTTATATTCAGAGGTATGTGGAAATAATCAGACAGACAAATATAATCCTCTAAATGTTGGATGAAAAAGAGTTGGATATTACCTGACGTCGGAGCGGATGGGTGAAAGAAAAGTCGTGGAAGATCCAGCTCGAACTGCAGAGTATACAACAGAGAGAACAGTTGTGAGCATCCCGACAACAAGTGTCCCTGTGGAAGCTTGCCTGCAATGTTTATGGAGACCATTGCGTTCATAGTCTCGAGGCTCGCTGGAGAGACCACTGTAGCAGAGATATGCATAGTACACAGAGATTACCGAAGCAGGCAAGAGGCTGCCATTCACCTGTCCATGTCAAATCATTCACACCCTTAGATGGTCGAGATTTGATATGAAAACCTACCAGTTTCTTTATAAGAAATTAAGATTCAAAAGACCTTTTCAGTTAACGTGTCCACTCTAAGTAAGACTGAACCACGTTGTTGACAATTATTATTATTTTTTCAAATTTCAGAAAATTATTTGTATAACTGTTTATTAGAGTGAGAATGGTGATAACAACAACAACCACAACAGTCAAGCCTTTTATCCCAAATATTTGGGGTTGGGTGCATGAATCTCCATTGAAAGATCTATAGAAGACAATGCCTATATATAGCAGGCATGATGCAGAGTAATTCCAACCAGACTAGAACAAAATTAGATGGATAGTAAAAGCATAACATATGCCCAGGCACACTACATGAATAGTCAAATAAGTACTATGCACAAAATACACATATAAATACATACATACATACAACATACATACATGATGCATGCATGCATGCATATATGTGCTTTAATTGCAAAATTTCATATAAGATTTACTTAATCTCATTCCAAGCAATTGTTAATAAAAATAAAATTTATTTGGTCTAAATTGCAAAGTAGTAAACATAAACATCCATCAATTCTCTTCAATTCAGCTTTCACTTTTTTGGGCTTCAAATAAAGCACAACCGTGAGCCTTCACTTCATAAGCTGATAGTGCCTCTATGGGATCGGAATCACTTGAAAAGTAGCCAGGAAATGGAAGAGCAATATCGCCTAAACGAAGCCAAGCATATCCTTCTGGAAGCTGGGATAAGATAGCACTCTATAGAACATCACTATCATTGAAACAAATAAACAAGTCTCCCTTATCAAAAGTTGAAATTCTGTCATCCTTCTCCGCCCTCAATGTCATAGCAAGAAACCTGCAAGATAGATCCTCCCATCTTGGTCAAGACTGATTGCTTCCATGCCAATCAATGTTTTCCAATTTTAGAAACTCCCGCTTCTGAAAAATATCATTTCTTCGGGCCCTAAGTGAACTTAGGAATGCAACAAACTGTGTGATTCGTTGCCCAAACACTGTTCTCAAACCATTCCAATCAAAGGGGCCATAAGATAGTGAACCACCATTGGAGAGACCACACTCATCCCCCGTGTTAAGCACATGAGAACCAAGGAAAACAAATAGGACAAATAAGAAATTCTGTATTTGTCTCAGTCGTATTTCAAGGATAGATTTGTTGTTTGTGGGACCTTTTTCCCCACAATTCCAACTCAACTCTGGTGCAAGTTTATCACTACTGAAGCTAACCAAACCAACAAGGAAAAGTCCAAAGTTCTTTGCAACATAATTGAAAGAAAAGGCTGGGCCTCTAGAATCATAGAAGAGATCACCACTACCACAAAATCGAGTAACTGGATCACTCAAAAGCCCTTCACCCTTCAAAAAGTTTCTTACATCCTTAGAAAACCTAGCTTTCATTTCTGTCCACCTTTTCCAAAGAGGAAATGGACATCCACATATGACATGTCAATTGGAGACCAACAACCCACTATGATCTTTGTTCTGGAAAGTAATAGGTCAAATGCGAGAGCTTCAACTAACAGAGGGGAAGGTAAATTATCACCTCGAAGCAGATGTGAAGCATTTACAAAAGAGAAACCATCAATATGGAATTCAGTCAACAACAAATAGTGAAGGCTTTCTAGAATCAACTGCGGAACAATCGGATTGTCGCAGTTTACTGCATTATTTATACCTGACCCTATGCCCCCCCTTCAGTGATATAGTAGGATGAACAATCAATTCCGGGAATGAACTGGCACGCAACATCCCCTCCCGCGCTACTATGAGTGAAGACAACTTCCAATAAAACTTCTATCCCATGAGCATGAGATGTTTTAACCATTTCTTTCATGGCATTTATACAGCCAAATGACTTCATTAAAGAAAAGAAATGACACGGAAAATAAGGGCCTTTTTGCTAATCAAAGGAAGATATGGGCTTTAATAAGACTGCATTTACACCAAGATTTATAAGATGATGTAATTTCTCAGTTACCCCAGCAAAAGTACCAGCAACATTCTCGGGCAAGGCACTTGATTTGTCTTTGGTAAAGTTTCCCACATTTAAACGATGCAATTGCGAACGAACATGATCGCTCAATCAAAAGTAGCCTCCTCGTCTAGATAACCAAGACATTTTACCAAAGATACTGATTCACCTTGATCAGGGAAAAGATTTCCAATCAACTTAGCATATGGATCCAAAAGAACCTGATGATCGTGAAATCTACTCCCATTGTCCCAAGTTATTTCCCCCTTGCACCGGTTTCCGTAGCTGTTAGTTCCCAACGCTTTCCATTGGGATATGCCAGATATCACATGTATGATTGACATACGGATCCAACTCCATTGCTAAAGATGGTTGACCATACAAGCACAGAACCACACTTTCTGCTTTCTTAGAAAAAATTTTAAAGCAAAATTCACTGATCCATCATCAAACCTGGAAACACCCAAGGGCACAGGACGTCCTGAGCTCATACCCACTGATACACAGAAATTTGAATTTCTGTGAGTTCTGATTCCTGAATCAGTTGCCATCTAACTAGATACAGAGTGTAGTAAAAATGAGAATTAAAAGGAACCAGAGAAATATCAAATTCCAACATTCCCTAGAAAGTTCTGAGTGAATGGTGTCTTAATGGTACCATGCCCTACGCCTGACGAGGATGGACTTGTATCCAACATAGAAGTCCACGAATTTGGAGCATACAAATGAGAAGAATCAGAACGGAACATGCCCCAACTTAATATCAAATCATGCTCATTCAGATAATGAGGCAAGGATGAGACTTCAATATGTAGATGATGTAACATATGGGGGATCACAATCACCTTCAATCCAAAGAATAGAAGAAACTAGGGTTTGACAGAAAGAATAGGAATTTGAATAGGGGTGGCCTTCACACACACACACCCCCCCCCCCCCCCAAACACAAGATTGGGCTTCACACATCTTATACCAAATCTCAAGACCACAACCTCAAGAAATTCTGAAATTTTTAATTTCAATCATTCATTACCAATAAGAGAAGTCTTGAGGCCTATATATAGGCTTTACAAAAGTCCAATTCTCATAATATAACCGATGTGATACTAAATTTTCAAATAAAAGAAAACAACTAACTTTAAAATAAACTAAAATCAAAACAACTAAAACCCAAGGAGTGCAACACGCCTTCTTCTAGCGTCGTCTCAGATCAAACAGCGTGATGTCCTCATCATTTCCCCCGTGTGAAAAAAACTCGACCCTTCGAGTGCAGAACCCCACACGAAGCATCTCAATCAGGCCATGGTGATGACTGGGAAAAGTCGGTAATGTATCAAGCCCGAACCAAGGTGGTGGAGCTGAGACTGGCCTCCGTAAGGACCGTAACAGATCAACTGCAGTTGATAGTAGATCTAAAAAGGCACATACAGTAGAAAGAGTCGAATTCGCTCCACTGAAAATCGATGATACCAAGATCTCATGGAAAATTCAACTCATTAGCAATAAAAGTAATCCTCCTCAGGACTCTAATAGGACATGTACGTCGAGCGTGCAAAAGATTCACAGTTTCAAGATAGAACATCTCAAAGTAAATCATAACCATCACCATATTTTTAACTATACATTCCTGCAAAATACTATGCAGATAGATAGCAAATTTGCAGTCATCATTGCAAATAGTTATCTGTTTACGGGTCTCATCATGCATTTCAAGCAAATGCAATGAAACAGACTCACTAGGTAAAACTCCCATCGGTAAGACAGATATATATGTGTTTCTTAGGAGGACGTGTATCAGATACTACTAACTATATACCATCATTAGGATCAACAAAAATATGACAAAATTCAGATAATAACTTCAAACATTCACTAAAAGAAGAAACACTAGAAGTAACCTGATGAATCATAGTAAAAAGTATCACTGACTCACTAGAAGAGGAAAAGTAAGGAACCATAAGAGAACTCAGACGGCTTCCTAGATGTAATGATATTAACTGTTTCATGCTCAATTCCATCCTCTATTATCGGTATGATAAGTGAATACCTAGTAACTTATACAGACATACTAGACTCCACTAATACATACTTAAAATCACTAGTATCATCTTCTAAAATATCGATATCATCAGGTATGTGTATACTAGACTCAACTAATGCATTCTAAACGTCACTAATACTCTCCTCATGAACATGAATCTTATCAAGTGTGGATGTACTAGACTTTATTAAATCATCATCACTCATAACCTCAGAGGGAATGCATACATATTGGATAACTCTCGAATTATCAATGTCATCAATTTGCACATTATCAGTATGTTAACTCTTCGAAAGACACTGATAATCATAATATCTAAATTCTCCACACTTAGAACACTTGATCGAGGGACAGCCGTAAGCATGGTGTCCATATCCCTCACACGTAGGACGCCACTTTCTGATTTTGAAAGTGAATAATTCTAGCTCTAAAGTCAAAAAAACATCTTCTTAACAAACTTCATGACATGTAAGATCAACTCTCTTTTAAAATTAAGTCTCAATCTGTTATAAAACATATATATATAGTAGGAGGATGATATATCTGAAAATCACATTCAAATACAATCTCTTCAAATTTAAGCTTATACTCGGTAACATACAAGTCTCCCTTACGTAGATAAAACAACTCTTTGAATAATCAGGACCTAGAGAGAATAAATTTTTTTATTAAGCTTTTCCTTCATTTCATCTCACGTCTCTATAGGCCTTACATATATTCTCGCTAGTTGTCTTTCTATGGTAGTCCAATAATTTAGGACTAAAGATTTTAGATTTTACTTAGCAAATTAGACTCTACTCGCATAAAAAAAAATTCATTAAAATCAAAATAGAAGTCCAGGTGCACTATCTAATCACAAAATTTGCGCGGGTCATATATATCAAAAAAATCAATAGGCGCTACGTTGTTTTTTCGTTGGACTTCATCTCTCCTAATAACATGTCAATCATAATAATTACACTCTCTAGTGCAATATTGTGATTTTGTGTTTCATGACTCACGCCAATTATAATAATTACAGTCCCTTGTGCAATGTTGTGAATTTGTGTTTCGTGATTCTAGGGGACGCCAAAATCTTGTGCTAAACTCAGACACATCTACAACTTAACTTAGAACAGACTGCAATACAAAAGAATACAAACACATGGGGATGATTATGCAAAGTTTTTAAACTCAAACGCAACTAAATACATGAACTAAATGATGAAAATTGCAATCCTAAGAAACTCAATCTCTATATGCAAGAAAATGTAATCTTAAATGATGATGTTATAAACTTAACAATTATGCATAATAAACTACAAATAAGTGCACAGCTCCTAGAATTTGCAAAAATTTGAACAATTAAATTTGGATCAAATTATGATATAACCTGAGGAGATGGTCCTGCTCAAGCATAAGTGCTGTAAGAGTCTTTAGATGATTCTCCTTAATTAATGGCTAAAAATCTTACAGGAAAGCTCTGAAAGAGTTGCAACATGGGCTGGACGTTACTAAAAAGAAGACTGCTTCAAAAATGGCTTGACGTGGGCTCAAAACGGTTCAAATCGGGACTGAGTCAAGATTGAGTTGGGACTGAGTCAACTCGACTCCACTCGACCAATTGGATCAGCTTAGGTCCGGGGCTGCAAGCGGGTCGAGTTGACTCGAGTTGGATTGAAATGAACTAGATCGACTTGCTGAATTAAAGCGGATCCGGGTCGAAACTGTAACTAAATCGAGTTCGGGTTGTGAAGCCCGAATCAAACCCGACCTGATTTCTCTAGCGATTTTATGTTGTCGGCGCAAGGAAGAATAGGCGACAAGACGAAGGCGACATGTGGTTGTTGGCGGTGTGGTTAAAAACGACGACGACGGCTGCCAAGATTGGGGACTGGGCGTCGACTAGATCTCAATTCATAATTGAATCTGAGACGACGAGGTTGTCGGCGGCTCTATTGAGGTCGACGAACTCTGTCGAGGCGGCAGGGCGACTGAAAGGGCGACGACAGATCTGGAGGTGGTGGTCGACGTTAGCGAGGAAAAGAATAAGATAATGATGTGGTGCTTCCTTAGCTGCTCGTGGAGATTGAAGGAGACTTGGGGCGAGGTGACGTGGGAAGAAGAAGCAGCGGTGCTGGAAAGGACAGTGGCGACAGAGGGTGTGATGGAGAGGAGGCCGAGAGGGGTGGCAGTTGCAGAGAGTATGGTTAGGGTTTTGGGTGTTGGTAGAGAAGAAGGAGAAGTGGGACAATATACTGTGGGATTTTTGATGGATTTCAAAGGGAATTTTCGGGGATTTTGCTACAGGTTTTTTGCGAGATTACATCTAGGGTTTTAGATCTAGATTTTTGTCCAACAATTAGGGTTTGGAGAAACGCGCTAGGGTTTGGAAAAAAGAGAATAGGATTTTGGATTTTTTTTTATATTAGAGCCAGGGTTTTGAGGAAGGAGAAGGAGAGGAGGAAGGGGATATGAAATTTTTTTTGAAAGAGATTGGAAACCTAGGCTCTGTACCAAAGTTGATGTAACATACAGGGCTTGCAATTACCTTCAATTCAAAAAAAAGAGAAAACTAGAGTTTGAGAAAAAGAAATAGAAATTTGGATAAGGTTAGGCTTCACACCCCTTGCACAAGATTGCACTTCACACCCCTTATACCAAATCTCAAGATCACAATCTCAAAAAAATTTAACCAGGAACTTTAATTTTAATCATTCAATACTAATAAGAGAAGTCTTGAGGCTTATTTATAGGCTTTACAAAAGTTCAGTTCTCAGAATATAACCGAATGTGATACTAAATTTTCAAATAAAAGAAAACAACTAAGTTTAAAATAAACTAAAATCAAAACAACTAAAACTCAAATAGTGCAGCACGCCTTCTTCTAGAGTAGACTCAGATCAAACATCGTGATGTCCTCATCAGTACAACAGACTTTGTACTGTTGGCTCCTAACAAGACCTTCTAGCCCCCCAAGCTCAGTCCTAAACAAATAGGAAAAACACCCTATGTACTTTTTCACCATTATAATTCAACCGCAGTTTCTGGCTGAATTTTCCATATAGAATTCTAAGATGCCATGGAAACTTTGACATGCAAGAGTTTGCGATGATCACTTGCTGCATCCTCTGGAATTTTTATACCAATCCCACAACTCTTTGGAGGGCTAGTTTGCTTTACGCCGATCATATGATTTCTATAGCAGCGTCATGTAAAAGGCACCTGCGTGACAATTCCTCTGGTTGGAATGCAGGTAATTGCAGGTATGTCCTGCAGTTGATAAGGAGAGGCTCGCCATCATTGATTGGAGTTTGCACAGTCAGCAATTGGATATAAACTCCGCCAAAAATTAGAAAACAGGAGATATTTTCCTCTGCTGGACACAAGGATATCAACATCATGAGAAAATGATTGAAGATGACAACATAAAAGCTCATAGTTCAGTTCTTTAACAGTTGAAAACTAAACCCCAGCCCCCAATAAGGTTTGAGTAAACGAGTGCAAGCGAACAACAATCGTAGCTGATCAAAAGTTGAAATTTTGAGTGTATATTGGGAGTAGTAAATCGCTCTAAGACTTTTGAAATTATCAAACAATCATATCTAGTCATCAGGTTACAAACAATCACATAATCAGGGTCATCCTAAATATTAAAGAGAACTCAGAGAGAGAGAGAGAGATAGAGAGAGAGAGAGAGAGAGAGAGAGCATACATGTAATTTCTGGAGGAAAGGGGCGACAAGTGAGAGAGGGCAAAGAGGCGGCAGTAGGCGAGGCCGGCGGAACGGCGGAAGATCCCGGAGGCCACCGACACGCACAGCACGACGCCGCCCACATCCGGTAGAAATCGAATCAGTTGTCGATTTCAAATCGATGCTTTGATTGATTTCAGTTCAGGGAGAGGATGATGATCATGATCGAATTGACGAGAGAGACGGGAGATCGCAGCAGAAAGGAGAAATTGTGGATCATTTCGTTGGACGGCTAGCTCACTGGTCGGTGAGGGGGAGCACACACGTGCGGGTGGCTCTTACGTTGAATTGGGATCACGAGAATATACTGTTGGAAATTGGAATAAAAAGGGGGAGCTCTGGCGTCATCCTTTGCGATTGTGTTTCTGCCCTGGGATTCGCTACAGGCATCGACGTTGTGGAGCGCACAAGCCTTTCGGCATAGGCCTGTGACCCAACAATGGAGCCCAGATACTAAAAATGTTCAAATCTGTGAGCTTGTCAGGCCCAATTGATCCAGACCAGAGGCCAGCAACATGCCCGCGGCCCACTTCTTCTTCTTGGGTTAGATTGCACGCGTCGCTAAAGTCTTTAATGCGTATTATGAAGTGAATTCATATGTCTCTCTTTCAACCAGAAAAAGGAAAAGTTTTTTTTTTTTTTTTTAATGTTAGGATGCTTGCGGAATATAAGCCCCATACTTTTTGTTCTTTGCACATTGACATTTACCCAAAAAATATATATATTTGAGTGTTAACACATTTCACTCTTGTTTCTCTTTGATTATTGTAGTGGTAGAAATTTGATTTGTGACAAGATCCTGGAATGTATCTTTCTCTAAAGGAACACGAGAAGATACTCGGAAACCTTTCCAGTACCACCTCCATGGCTCCATCTTAGAGATAGTTACACCATCACCCCCTCTCCAACGACATCTCTTGCCCTAAAGTCTGAAATCATACAGCCACTCGGAGCCAACTCGACTCCATACCGAATATCCCGCCCTTGTGGCACCTTTATCAGTCACCACGAACAGATCGACACTAACTTTTTCAAATCGTGAAATTTGTTACGCGGCTCTATCTTCTTTCTTATTCAGAGTCGCACTACAGTTAAGCAGAGTTGTTACAGATAGCAATCGGTAAACCTCCAATACACCAATCCTAACAACTTAAATATACTCTTAGCGGTTATAAGAATTAACATATTTAAACCGAACAGTTGAATATCTGCATCTATCTATATTCACTCAACTGTCTGTCAGGTATAAAAACACCTCGTTCTCTAACAAGAATGGAGGTCGTTCCTTTAATCCTCAGA
The DNA here is from genome assembly GCA_038442645.1 of Agave tequilana. Classification (NCBI taxonomy): domain Eukaryota; kingdom Viridiplantae; phylum Streptophyta; class Magnoliopsida; order Asparagales; family Asparagaceae; genus Agave; species Agave tequilana. The sequence goes on from JAVJIF010029915.1 coordinate 44,487, forward strand.
GTACATACTACACGTACACCCTATCACCATTCACCACAATACACTAACAATTTTTCTCTGTTGATTCTCTCCGTTACCAACTACTGGTTGTCACACCCGCCATTCTTAGGTCGCATCATATCATTGCTCCTAAACTGAAAAGTGTATTCTTTTTCTGTGTAGAAAGGTTTGATCAAGAGCGTTTATTTGCTTGTGTGGAGTTTTATCCGCCACAATTGTATAAGCCAGTCAAAATTTGATTAGGTGAATGAGTTAAAGAGTAAAACAATAATGGCTAATGATGAATATGTGATGAGAAAAGTTTAAATTTTATTGTTTGAAGTTGATGAGAAGCATCGATTTTCATATTTTACAGTAGATAAGAAGTGTGATTTTATAACTCATACGTATAATTTTTTCATGTGTGCTTAGGCAACTCATGAAATCTTTTGTACGACGAGTATTCTTGTTTCGAATTATTTCTCTCTTATTTTAAGGATAAGTACATAGCCGCCTGAATCATTTTAGGTGTCAATCGAAGTGATGGCGGACCGAGGCCAATAAAAAGCTACGGCTTAATCTTAAACTTGAAACTTCATGTAAATCAATTTCTTACTTTATCCTGTTTGGTTAAGTGTGGAAGTGAGGAAGTGAGAAGTGAAAGTGACAATAGTTCCCTTTAAAACTTGAGAATTGGTTAGTAAATTTTTCGGTGTTTGAATGTTGTTAAGAATTGTGGTTTGAAAAATGTTATGTCTTTTTTGACGTTTGGATGACAATGTAGAAGTGAAAGTGAAAAAATTGACCACAAAGTTGATCGCAAAATAATATTAAAATAAAAATAATTAAGAAAAATAAAAAAATGGACTGTAATTAGAATGCAAATGAGATTTACATGATAAAAAAATTAACTCTTGTATGCATCAACTTATTACAAATGAGATTTACATGACCACAAAATTAGCTGTAACACTCTGAAAGTGAGGAAATGATTATGTAAAAGAGAAAAGAGAAAAGAAAGAAGGGTTTTCTTATTTTCCTTTCCAGTGTTTGGATAGATAGGGAAGTGAGCAATTATACTTCCTCATTTCCTTACTTTCGCTCACTTCCTTGCAACCAAACACCCCCAAACTAAGCTATATGATCAATGACACTATAACGAAAATTTACTTTGATTATACATGCGTATTAGTCTAATCAAAACCGATCGAGCAGAGGTTTTCTCCCGTGACTCACATAAAAACTTTGTCTGTCTGTCTGCCTGCCCTTCTCTATCCGCGAGAGAGAGTAACGTCGACCCATTCTTTCTTCTTCTTCTCTCTGCTTCTTTTTTTTTCCCTCTTTCCTCTTTATCATCTTCCTTCTGACCGGTGTTTCCATCGACAACATTAGGATACTAGTAAAAATTAAGCAACATGCAAGCTAACATGCTTCCCTTCTCATATGACTAAGACCTTATACCAAGCATTTATACACATACATTCCTGGTATGTAAATCAATTGGTGCTAATGGATTTTGATGAACCAGGTGGATCTTATTAGATTTCTACCATCAATTTAGATCAGAAGGTTACACAATTGTGTATTTTTTAACCAAAATAATTATCTCTTTGTTATTTCATAATGACAATTGACAAAAACGGTACCCTGAAGATTAATCATGTTCACTGGAGCCAGCGCATGACGATCACGGATCACAATTTATATGGAAACATCTTCAATTTTTAATAGTTTACTTATCTCGAAGATATTTATTTATTATTTTGAGAAAAGGGTAGAATCGGAATTGCCATCATTTGAACTCTCATTTCTAGGCGCAGGGGAGCCAATGAGCCCAAAAATAGGGGGGAATGTGGGGGAGAGAAAGAGGGGGGGAGAGAGAGAGGGTCTCTCGCTTTCCTGTTGCTAGCTGTGCTTCCCTCTCGAGGAGAAATAGGAATTTAATTTTTCCCAAATTTCTCCTCTCACTCTGTATCTGATTTTCTTCCCCTTTTGGATCTTATTATTCCTTAAAAAGGTGGAAAAAAAAGAGAGGAATTTATAATAAATGCTTATAATTATTATATAAAGGAGGAGGAGGAGATTTAGAGAGGTTTGGTCCTCTCATCTTCTTGTCTCTCCCTCGTGTCTCAGAAGCCGAAGGGGGAGAGAGAGAGAGAGAGAAGTGACGGCGGCTTTTCATTTATCTTCATTTCTCTCAGGTATTTACTATTATTATTCATTTCCCCCTTGCATTATTTCTCTAATTTCATGTCATTTGTCTCATACAAGGGATTTTATTAGGAACCATGTTGTAATTTCTCTTGGATGGTTGATTAAATTTGTGCATATATATATATATATATCTGAAATAGGGTTTCCATTGCTGGAAAAAGATAGAAGATCAATTCATTTTCATTAATCCGGTGGATGAGACGAAGAAGAAGCGGGTGAATATGAATCTTTAAGAAAATAACACGTGGGATGAATACATCTGTCATGACAAATTGGCCAAGTTAGAACTGTTCGGGCAAATTTCAAGGTGTCCTAGGAATTCTTGATAAATCGAAGTTAAAGCTTTCCTAGTTTGATCAAGCTTCTATGTAGTTGGGTTCATGTTTACTTATTTAGGCTTTGGGCTGCTCTCTGCGTACTACAATGGATGTCATTAAAATTAAGTTGCATTGAAAGTTTGTAGCTCAAAAACTGGCTTTTAGATAATGGTCATGCGTCGTGATTGAGAAAATGCATGTTGAAGTTGTCCCTTAGTGAAAGCATAAGATATCTTAAGCAGGGGTTGTTAGTTCCCATCAGACCTCTGCAGGCTCACAACAAAGTCCAATCAGACATAAATGCAGATTTCTCAGGTATATGTAGACGTAAAACTGTAAAACGACTTATTGGAGCCACAAAGTAGATACAATGTTTGTGATGCATAGTAGTGGTACATGACCTGAAGTTGTGAGTGAAAAAAAAAAATCCAAGCAATAGGATTCCAATAGTATAATCGATAACGTAGTCAGTAAGATCATTCAGTAAAACTCACCAGGCTAACTCAAAACCCATACAGAAAGAATATTGTGTGAGCACTGAGACTAGGAGCTTTTATCAGGATAGGTACCACTTTCATCCATGATTAACCAACTCACTTTGTCCATATTTTTGGAGATAATGTGCACTATAGATTGTGAAGTAGTTCTCTACTAGATTCTAAGGACTTCCCGAGATCTGATTAAAACCTAGTATCTGATGAGAATTGAATGATTTGGGAATACCATGCCATTCCCTGCTGTTATCTTCAGCATATCTGGCATATTTGTATAATTTACAATGACCTCAAAGAACTGTTACCACCATGCACCATAAGTATTTATGTCCTCTTGTTTGTGCTAGCAGTGACTGGATACGATATCATAGATTATTTACAGTAAGCACCCTTTAGATCTTATCAAGTAGAATTATTTATCTTGAATGAGGCATTTGAAAAAGGTAGTTATGGATGGGTCTTTAGTGCAACACAAAACTGCTATAGGTAACGATAACAACTTGTGTCAATATTTTGCTAGTTAGATACTTTCTTTCCAACATCACTGTAGTGCAGTCATTTAACACATAAGATTAATATGAAATACATATAAGTTCTCTGATGAAAAGCCTGAAATATAGTGATGAATTGTGCTTCATCTATGAGCTTCACTGATGAATGTACATTCACTTTTTATGAACCTTCATTGATGGATTGACATTCACTTGATTTATTTCATTGATTCCTTCATGTTGTGCCAAAACCCATAAAATTCATAAAAGGATTAAGACAAAAGGGTATGAATATTGAGAAAAGAGCGATCTTCTTGGAGGAGAATAGGTACACTGTTGTAGCGGTGAATTGAGTTTGTTGTAGTGAATGATTTCAGGCCGACGAGAGTTCAGAAACCTTTATCAATTAGTGGTGCCAAATCTTATTATAGTGGGATCAGAGCAAGGTTGGCTAAAAGTATGGAGAATACCTCGAGCAAGATGATTTCTCTCAATGAAAACAACTGGACGATTAGGAAGCCCTGCATGGAGAATCTATTATATTGCAATTTGCATGGACCTCTAGAAGGAAAGTAAGCCATGCCAAAAGAAACTTTTGAGACGGATTGCAAAAAGTTAGATTGCAAGGCAGTCAGATAATGACTGGAAGATTTAGAGTTTCATCATGTTTTTACAAAGGAGTCAACACATTATTTGTGAAAATTTTTAGAGGGTCTTTACAAGCGAAAGACTGCCACGAATAAGGCATTCCTGATTCGAAAGCTGGTAAATTTAAAGTACAAGGATGACAGTTCTATCAAATAGCATCTTAATAAGGTGAAGAGTATTGTCAATCAGTTGGCATCTATGAACGTCTCCTTGAATGACTAGTTGTAAGCATTAATATTGTTGAGTTCTTTTCTTAATAGTTGTAAACTGCTTATAGTGTTATTGAGCAATTTAGCACATGACGGGAATGTCTATATGAGTACGGTGACCAACAATTTTCTTAATGAGAAGGTCAGGCGATAGAGTTCGAGGATATCACAGACAGGGACTTTGGTTACTGAAAATCAAAGGAGATCGATGAACAAGGAGAAATGTCAGAGATACAAATCCTGAGGCTAATCACGATTGAGAAAAGATGAATGCTTTAACTGCAGGAAGAAAAGGCACTATGCAAAGCAATGTAAGGCACAAAAGAAAAAAGAAGAATGAGAAGAAAATCAGACAATGAGCAGACAACTAAAGTCAGGGAGGAACTGATTGATTTCTATGTAGAGGACCAGTGGTGTATTATGCGATACGTCAGGACTCAGATTGGCTCATGAATTTAGGAGCAACTCACTATGCCACTCTGAAGAGAACGTGTATGTGACATATCACAATGAAGATTTTAGTGCAGAAAAGATGAGAAATAAAGATGTATCACAAATAGAAAGTATTGCATATGTACATCTTGAGACTGAGATGGGTTGGTTTTAGTAGTCGAGTATGTCTCTGACCTTCATCTAAATCTAGTTTCTAATGTAGGCTACAATGTGAATCTCAGTGGTGGAAAGTTGAAACTAAGTAGAGATTAATTAATTATAGCTCGAGGGAGTCTATGTTGTAGTCTTTACATGTTGCAGGCAAAAATAGCAAGACATGAAATGAATATGACTGATCATAATTTTTCTCCAGATTTATGGCACAGATGTTTTGGGCATATTAGTCAAAAAGGTTAGAAGTTCTTGTTAAGGGAAAACATCTACATAACTTGAAGAACACCTAGCTTGATTTATCACTGATTTTTTGACAGGCAAGCAACACAGAGTCGTTTTCAAAGAAGGTCGCACTATCAAAGAGGACACATGTGTTGCAGTTGGTTCACACAGACGTGTGCAATCCTATGGAGGTACAGACATTCAGCAGAGCTCGTAATTTTGTGACCTTCATAGCCTATTACTCCAAAAAGTTGTGGGCATATATGATCAAGAGCAAAGACCAAGTGTAAACTCTTTTTACATGTTCCATGTGACAGTGGAACGAGGATAGGGTTGTCACTTAAAGCAGTTCGTTCCGACAATGGGGGCGAATGCACAGATCTGTTTGAGAACTACTATAGAAAGCACATGATCAAGCATGAAAGTATAGTTTTGAAGACACCGTAGCAAAATGGACTAGCAGAGAGAATAAACTGTACTATATACGAGAAGGCGTGAAGTATGCTTTCACATGCAAAGTTGTCGAAAATCTTTTGGGGTGAAACAGTGCATACAACAATAGACATCATCAATCTCTCTCAAACATATGCATCGGAGATGGATGTTTCAGAGCACGTGTAAATAGGAAACGATATCAGTTACAAGCATTTGAAGGTTTTCGGATGTCGAACATTCGCTCACATACCGAAAAATGAAAGGTCCAAGCTTGATGTAAGGCTCGACATGCATCTATCTTAGAAACTCACAAGAGCAGTTCAGTTGAGATTCAGAGGATAAAAATGTATTCTCAAGTAGAGATGTGATTTTTCTGAAAGAACAGACCATCGAAGATATTAAGGACATGGGAGAGAAAATCATGTAGTAGTAAGCCCACTCCAGTGATCAATTATGAAGAAGGCAAGTGTAGACAGATGTAGCTGGTGATGAAGCTTCGACAGAAGATATCGATCACTGTGATGCGGGGAAGCAACCTCCGCCAATGGCAACATCAGCGACTCCAGTCTTACGGAGATCTAGTAGACCGTCATTCTTCAAGGAGATATAATGTTTAGAAATATGTCTTGCTCATAGATTCAGGTGAGGAGGTACAAGATAGCAAGCAGAAACATGAATAGTGCAAGGAAATGAAGGAAGCGATGGATTATTTGAAGAAGAACCATACATACGATTTGGTGAAGCTTCCCAACGACAAAAGGACTTTGAAGAATAAATGGATGCTCAAATTGAAGCAGGAAGTCAACAGTGCAAAGTTGAGATACAGAGCAAGGTTAGTTGTGAAGGGTTTCACTCAAAAGAAAGGAGTTGATTTCGAGGAGATATTTTCACCGATCGTAAAGGTGTCATCAATCTGTGTGGTGCTCAAAATAACAACCAATTTGAATTCAGAGATAAAGCAGTTGGATGTGAAACCTGCTTTTAAAACATGAGAACTTGGAAGAAGAAATCTACATGGAGCAGTCAGACAGATTCTTCGAGAAGGGCAAAGAGAATCTAATATGCAAGTTAAAAATCTATATAGGCTGAAGTAGGCTCCTCTCCAGTGGTATCACAAGTTCGGTTCTTTTATGGTGGATCAATGTTATACTCGGTCAATCTCAGATTATTGTGTGTATATCAACAAGTTTCACAGTGATGTTTTTATTATCATGTTGATTTATGTTGACAATATGTTGATTGTTGAGTGAGGCGAGTCCAAGATTGAGAAGCTTAAGAAGAATCTCAGTAAGTCTTTTGATATGAAATACTTGAGACTGGCAAGACAAATTTTAGGGAAGATCTCTCGTGATCGAAATACAAGGCGTCTATTGGTATCATGGGAGGGCTACATTCAGAAAGAAAAGATTCAGTATGCATGAGGCCAAGCTAGCTGGTTCTCTTCTCGCGAATCATTTCAGATTGAGTTCACGATAGTGCCCCTCAACTGAAAAGGAGCCGGCGATGAAGGCAGTTTCATATGCTTCAGTTATAGAAAGTTTGATGTATGCCATGATATGTATGATGCCTGATATTGCACATGCAGTTGGTGTTGTGAGTAGATTTTTTTTGCTAAGCTCGAAAAAAAGCACTGGGCAATACGAAAGTGGATCATAAGGTGTCTCAGAGGAACGATGAAGGCTGGTTTGTGTTTCGATGCAGGATCACATGAGCTTATGTGCTACATTGATGATGATTGGGCCTAAGACATTGATACGATGAGATCCACATCAGGATACCTGGTTACTTTTGTTAGGGGAGTTGTATTTTGGCAGTCAAAACTACAAAAATGTGTTGCACTCTCTACTATAAAAGCAGAGTACATAATTGTCACAAAAGCCGGTAAAGAGATGTTATGGATGAAACAGTTCTTGAAGGGTGAAGGAACTAGATCAAACTCAGCAGGAGTATGTTGTTCAATGCGACAATCAGAGTGCCATACATCCCAACAAAAATTTAAGTTTTACTCAAAGTCAAAGCATATAGATATCCTATATCATTGGATATGAGAAATGCTCGAAAAAAAATTACAGCTTGAGAAGATCCAGACAGATGAGAATGGTGCAGACATGGTGGCAAAGACATTCTTGAATGAAAAGTAAGAAACATGTCGGTGGCTGACCGACATGTACATCTAATATAACACGGGAGGATCACAATCATCTTCAAACTAAAAATTGCGAACTAGGATTTTGACAAAAAAAAGAGAAAAAAATTAGAGTTTAGAGATAAGAACCGGATAAATGTGAGCTACACACCCTTTACACCCCGGTCTTCATGCCCCTTACGCTACAGACTTCACACCCCAATCTCAAAAACTCAAAGCTCAAGAAATATAAATTGGAAAAGTTTTAATTCATTATTGTCTGATAAAAGGAATCTGGAGCCTATTTATAGGTCTTATAAAGGACAATTCTAAGAAAGTTCTGATGTCATACAAAAACACAATAAAAGAAAATACTAAACTCAAAATTAGACTAAGGCATAAAAGCAACTAGAAACTAGTGTGATATTCTCATCATTTCCCCCGTGGTGAGAGGAACTTTACTTGTCGAGTGAGGACATCTCTCATGAAGCATCCCAATTAGGCCATGGTGGTGACCGAGGCGGCCACACTAATGCATCACATCGAGACTAAGGTGATGGAGGTAAAACTGATGGTTGTGACAGACTGACTGCAGTCGATGGTAGTTCGAACAAGATACGAACAACATTGCAAGACAATTCAGCTCCATTGAAAACTAACACACATATTAAGGTGCCAATCTCATGTGAAATTGTCTCTTATAAGAAGATCTGCAATAGGTCGTACACATCAGATGATTTCAAGAAAAAAAGATATCCTCATAATTGCCAAATGTAGTACTAGCTCTAAGATAGGCTTTGCTGGAAGATCTACATGGGCCTCAACAGGGAGCTCTTAAACTTTTGTGGGTTGAAAAGAAATCTCTTCTTGTAGTGACGCCAACTCAGCAATAGCTTTTGGCCTTGGTTCTGGTTTATCATCAACTTCTGGTTCTGATTCTAGATCTTCAACAACTTCTACCGCCTTACTTTCTAGAATATTCACCATTCCAGTGAAAATCTCCTTACATTCAAGACCAAATCTCTAAATTGAGGGTTCTCGAGGTTTGGAGCATATCGAGTACGAAGAAGATCTTGTAAGACCAACCATTCTCGACAGTCAATATGACTGTCTTCCCACCACCAATAAACTTCTCTAACTAGCTTCAATTGGGCATATTGGCACTTCTGCTCAGGTGTCAAGAAGAAATAACTGAAAAAATTTTCAAGATGATTTTCTCACTTTTCATATCCATCATGATTATTAGAACCCCGAAAATACGGGAGAGTTGCAGACATGTCCCTTTCAAGCTCTTTTTCATCACCATCAGTGTATATATATTTATCACAAAAGTAAAAACTCCATGAACAAAATTCAGTACTTAATGATCAGAGGTTATCCAATAATCTCAGTGGCCCAAATTGGACTCAAATAGGGCTGAAAATGTGGCCTGAAATGCTGATTTTCTATTACAAAGACAATACTGACACCAAATACGGGCTCGTGGAGGTCGGATCTACTGCTCATATGCTACGTATTCTCTTCAGTGGCTCCCGAGCTCAGTCACAAACCCAATGCTGCAAATAGAGCTCAAAATAGACTTCGAACGTGCGAGAAACAGTCTCTGGACTAAGGAGGTACTGGCTGCTAAAACACTACAACTCAGAGAGGCTCAGCGAGCCTCTGACATCAGCGTGAGCTGTTGGCATTGGTCTCGTCAACGTCAACGCGGCTCCGGGTCGGCTCGATATGAGCCGACAGCTCTGGCTCTAGCCGCGGCTCGGGTTCGGCTCGAAGCCAGATCTGTGAGCCGCTGACGTCAGCCGACTCGTGAATAGTGAACATGTTTTTTTGTTTTCTTTCTATTTGTTTTTTTTTCTGTTTTCTGTTTTCTTTTTTTTTTTCTTTTTTTTCTTCTTTTTTTTAAGATCTAGATCTGAGGTTTGAACTAGATCTAGGGTTTGGAGGAGATGAAAATGGCGAAGAAAATATTAAAGGAGATTGAAAGCAAGAGCTTTTATATCAAATTGATGTAACACGAGAGGATCACAATCACCTTCAAACTAAAAATTTGGTAGGATTTTGATAAGAAAATTGAAAAGAGAAAGTAAGGTTTAGAGATAAACATAAGATAAATTTGGGATTCGCACCCCTTGCACCAACCACGGGCTCCAATCTCCAATCTCAAGAACTCATGACTCAAGGAATATAAACTAAAAAAGTTTTAATTTACTATTGTCTACTGATAAAAAAACTTGAGCCTATTTATAGTCCTTACAAAAGGATCGTTCTAAGAAATAATTGATATTATATTAAAGCACAATAAAAGAAAACACTAAACTCAAAATTGGACTAAGACGTAAAAGCAACTAGAAACTGGTGTGATATCCTCATTAACATCGCTTCATGAGCCAGAAATGATGAGATCCCCTTCTTTGGGCTGGAGGGGGAGGTGATTTTGGTTTTAATTATTTCGGCCTCAAATAGGCTATTTTATAGCCTCCAATGTCGGCTAATAATCTGAATCCTTTTTGGATTTATTTTTGTTAGCAATCGCGATTGGACCCGGTTTCTTGCCGAGTCCGTGTCGCACAAGAATCCCACTCCATGGAGTGAGATTGGGCTGAACTCGATCTTTCACGGGTTTTCCAAACCCTCGCTTTTGTTATCAACTCGTAGAAGAAACTTGCACGAAGCTCTCTCGTTTCTTCTTCCCTTTTGTCAGATTTTCTCTTTGATTTTTTTGCTGTAATCATTGGCTGCACCAATGAGTCCCTTATATAGACAACTAAGTCTCAAAATCCTTTTTGGATTATTTCTACAAATCGCGACTCCGAGTCCGAGTCGCGCTGCACTCCATGTGAAGTCACGCTAGCGCACAACAATCCTGCTCCTTTTCAAAGAGGAGTAGGTGGGCCTCATGGGGCGTGGCCCCCGTTGGGCTGGACCCCAACAAAGAGAGATAAAGAAGAAGACACAAATTTATATGGTTTGACCTTTGGCCTGTGTCCAAGGGTGAAGGAGGAGCAGAGATTCATTAACAAAACTATGAGGAGTACAAGGATTGTGAGATATCTCTCAAATCCTAGTTTCAAAATACATCCAATCTCACACCAAAAGTCGTCTGCCTCATCTCGCATAACAAAACCTAACACCGGGATACATTTATGGGAAAATTACAAAAGAGGACAGGTCCATGTTGGCCCAAGCCCTTTGCTTCCACCACAGGCCTCCATAAAATTCCCATATAATTCATCTCTGCATCAGCATTGGTCTGGGTCATCAATGGAATTCAAGGACAAATAACACATCATATACTTGTTCTAGCTTGCCATGGCAATTTCCAGTAACAGTTTGCTGACCGATACTTTCTGCAATTTGACAAGAAAGTAATATGCAGCTAATATCTTCTTCTTATTATCAGAACTTTACAAGTTTTCTTTCATAATAGAAAATTTACTACACTGCTTAGGGTTTTCTGTTATTTTTAGTACTCTGTGCTACACATACTTTGCAGTTCTTGTAAGAGTTTGTAACTAGTAGTTCTTACTGTTTGCATATAGAATCAGTTTTTTTCCTTTATACATTCATCCCATTGTTACAGCCTAAAAATTTCAGGGGACATAGTCATTGAAGAAATACATGGCATCACTGGGAGATATTGGTCTGGCAGCAGCAATCAATATTCTATCTGCAATTGCATTCTTTCTCGCGTTTGCTATATTACGTCTTCAGCCAATCAATGATAGAGTATATTTCCCTAAATGGTACCTCAAAGGGATGAGAAACAGCCCAGGACGTTCAGGAAGTACAGTAACCAAGTTTGTTAACTTGGACTTCAGAACATACCTTAGGTTTCTGAATTGGATGCCGGCAGCACTGAGAATGCCAGAACCTGAGTTAATTAATCATGCAGGTCTTGATTCTGCTGTGTATGTTCGCATCTATCTGCTCGGGTGAGTTCCATGGCACAATTGCTTTATCTCTGTATTAATACATATTTTGCAGCACTAACATTCTTTGAAAATATTAAAGAGGCAATGACAAATTGATCTATTAGAGGCCATTTGGCTTGACATTTCTCTTTGCCTCACACCTACTGAACAATCTTGTACCTGTTCCGTCTATGTGGTGCCATATTTCAGAATTAAGGTTCAGGGTGAGGGGATTACTGATCTCTGGTGCCCATCCATCAGAATTAAGCATTGAGTATCCATATTGATTTCTGTAACATGCATCGTTTTTAATTTTGGCTGTGTCTGTCCATGAAAAAGCTTGAAATGATGTTGCCCCAAATTATTTCTGTTACCGTGACTCAAAACATTTTGCCATGTGAATGTTATAGAATATGGTTCAGAGAATAGCCAAATTTAAGTTTTCCTGTCTGCTATAACATGGATTTTATTCCTTAATTCTCTTTACAGTCTAGAGAGCATTAAAATAACTATAAAAAGGTTTTTCTCATGTTTCTATGTAAAGAACTTTCTTTATAGTTATTTAGTGTTCTCTGAACCATATCTTTATTAAATTTCTAACAATTGACTCTTAGAAAGTTCAGTTTCTGTTCCTTGCTTAGATGGTTTACATAAATTTCTTTCTTCTGTGCAGATTAAAAATATTTGTGCCCCTAACTGTTATTGCTTTCATCATCTTGGTACCTGTTAATTGGAGTGGTGGTACTCTGGAGCATCTTAATGGTTTAACATTTAATGACATTGACAAGCTTTCAATATCAAATGTTTCACCTGGATCAAAAAGGTTTGAGCTTATTTCTCTACTCATATTTCTTTTCAGGACATGATTTATATGAGTTAAAGCTAATGATATCTTTTGTCTGCATAAAAAATTATTTGTATGTATGTATATATTTGCAATAGTCTAGCTTTTAGTAATCTGCACAATTCGACTTTTGGTGCTTCAAGCCTTAAATCTCCTCACATATCAGTTATTATCTGCCAATATCAACAATTCCCGACATTTGTGGCTAGACTTGAGTCACATGCTTGATATTCGATATGATACAGGGATATGTAATACTTCCTTATCCAATTCTCTTTCTTCTCCTCTCTTCCTCTTAATTTCTTCTTCTTTCTCTCCTCTTTCTTGCTGCTGGCTGGTTCGACGGAGAAGGGTAACAGTGAGAATTCGAGGAAAGGGGTTTAAACACCCCATCCTTGAGTCTAGTAACTTGGGACAAATGTTTCAAACCGTGCTCTACAATATTGGAAGTTGTCAGTTCCAGTGCATATGCTTGAAGCTACGTCAGAGTTGTCACCATCAAGGGAACAAGTTTAGTACGGAGGCCAGTATAGGTGGTTGACCTCTTGGACTTGTTGGGAGAATGTGGACCATGAGGTATTTATCTGTTTTGATAAGAAAATGTGGCTCCTAAGGTTAGGTATTCTTCTGCTTTATCATCATTGCACCACATCAATTATTTCTTTGAAACATACAGACGCTACATGGCTTACAATTAAAACATCAGTTGTCACTGCATTTGCCAATGAAGGTGCAAAAATAATAACGTAAGGCTATGTCAAGGTGGTTGATATGGTTAGTGTCAACAAGGAGAATGGAAGGAGATAAAATAATAGAGGTTCTTCTCTGAGTTTTATGGTAAAGGGAGGGAATAAAGTCACACCTAGGGGCTACAAACGTCAAACAATGGTTTGATAAAGGCTACAACGATAGTGCAAAGTGTAGAGAAATAGAAACTCTCAAAAGAAAGGAATATTTTATTCACAGGGAGGAGAGATATATAGAGAAGACAAGAAGGGTATATGAGTAACAACCTAATAACTCAATAATACAATACTAACAACCCAACTTAACACTCCCTCAAGCTGGAGCATAGACATTATAGAGAAATAGAAAACCCTAAAAAGGAATTGATTGATAATAAAAGAGAGACAATACATATATATAATAAGAGTGATTGGTATGGGTCTATTGGGTAGAAGCCCAATAGCTCAATAACCAATAACCCAATAACTTATTTTAACACTCCCTCTCAAGCTGGAACATAAATGTCAACCATGCCCAGCTTGCTACATAAGATAGAAAACACCTTTGGAGAAGTTGCTTAGGTAATTAAATCTGCTAATTGCTTTGAAGATAGAATAAACGGGAGAGCAACCACCTTTTTGGTCCATGCATCTCTGACCAGATGACACTCAACTTTTATATGCTTAGTCCTCTCATGTAACTCCTGATTTTGTGCGATATAGATGGCAGACTGATTATTACAAAACATAGGCATAGGGTCAAGATGATAAAAACCAAACTCCAATAACACATTCTTCAGTCACACATTTCACAAGTAGTATGTGCCATGGCTCTATACTCAGCCTCTGCACTGGATTTAAAAATATCTTATTTTTTACTCCTCCATGTACCAGATTTTCTATAACAAATGTGCAATAGTCAATAGTGTACTTTCTATCTCCCTTATCACCAGCATATCCTGAGTCAGAATAGCCAAGAATACAAACATGTTCATGTTTCTTGTACAACAAACTTTTCCAGGTGAGCTTTTGATATAGGCAAGAATTCTCAGAGCAGCTGTCCAGTGAACCTCTCTAGGTTGATGTATAAACCTACTCAGTACTTTAACTGTAAAGGTTATATCAGGTCTAGTAACTGTCAAGTAGATCAACTTCTCAATCAATCTCCTGTACTATCCAGAGTCATCAAGTAGCTGACTATTATCACACCATAAATCCACATTTGCTTCCACTGGCGTGCTAACAAGTTTGCACTCCAACATGCCTGTTTTCTCAAGGAGATCAAGTGTATACTTCTTCTGAGATAGAAGTAAACCATGCTTTTTAAGCAACTTCAATTCTAAGAAAATATCTTGGCTTCCCCATATCTTTCGTTATAAAATATCGTATGAGATACTCTTTTATTTCTACTAAGGCCACAGAGTCACTCCCAATTAGCAAAATGTCATCTACATATACAACCAATATCACTGAGCCAAACTTAGTATGACGAACAAATACTGAGTGATTTGAATGACAATGAGCAAATTTAATACCAAAGATAACCATACTGAACTTCTTAAACCATGCCCTTAGAGTCTGTTTGAGTCCATAGATCGCCTTCCCAAGTCTACTGACAGTATTTTTTCCCTAAACAATATACCCTGGAGGTTGCTCCATATAAACTAGCTCCTTCAAGTCCTCTTAGAGAAAGGCATTTTTGACATCTAGTTGAAATAAGGGCCACTCCATACTAATAACAACAGAAAACATAATTCGAAGGGAGTTCAGCTGAGCAACTGGTGAAAAGTCTCAAAGTAATCCACGCCATATGTCTGAGTTATTCTTTGGCAACAAGCTTGGCCTTATACCTATCCACTGAATCATCAAGGCGATACTTCAAGGTATATCCATCAACAACCCACAACATCTTTGGGTGCAGAGACCAACTCCCAAGTTTCTTGAGAAATAAGAGTATCCATCTCCTCATCCATAACCTGCTTCCAGGCAGGTATCAATATAGCCTCTTCATACGATCTGGGTAAAAATATAGAGAACAAAGACAGAGCAAACTGACGCAAAGAGGGAGTAAGGCGATCATGTGAAACAAAATGAGAGATAAGAGGATCAGTACAAGATCGTTTATCTTTGCGGAGGGCAATACGAACATCAAAATCAGAGGAAGGTATTGACGGCTGAGGAGGTGCACCTTCTACTGGAGAGGAGGCAGCCCGAACCGGTTCAGAGGCAGGAACTTTTTGCCGATGAATATAAACATATCTCAAGTCTTTTTCCTGAGGTGGCTTTGGTGCAGGTGGCGAAGAGACTCTGATGACACTGGCGAAGAGACATCATGGATAACAGAAAGTGCAGACAAAGGAACAGACGGTAAAAGAGAAATAGAGACTCTGATACAGTAATTGAACTTTGTGGAGAAAAGTAGGGAACTGATTTAAAAAATATGACATCAACTGACACAAAATACTTTCTGGTTCATGGACTATAGCACCGGTATCCTTTTTGAGTTCGAGAATACCAAACAAAGACACATTTTATAGATCTAGGAGACAGTTTATTCAGACCTGGAGACAAATCCTGAACAAAATATGTACAAAAAACACGGGAGGAACTGAGAAGATATGTTTGTCAAGATATAGACATGAAAAAGAGATTTTACCATGAAGAACTGAGAAGGGCATCCTATTAATCAAATGACAGTTTCTTAACACTGCATCAGCCCACAAACTTCAGAACATGCATATGAATCATTATGATTCGAGCAACATCTAGGATGTATCTACGTTTGCATTCCGCAACACTATTCTGTTGGGACGTATGAGAGCATGAGGTTTGATGAATAATTCCATTCTAAGAACAAGAAAAAAGACACATCATTTTTCATATATTCTAGGGCATTGTCGGTACGAAGCACACAGATAGAGGTAAAACATTAAGTTTTTATTTCATTATGAAAAAGTTCAATGATACCAGAAACTTCAGACCTCTCTTTTAGCAAATATAACATCTAAAACCTTTAGATGAATGTATACGACTAGGACCGCAGACATTAGAATGAACTAAATCAAATGCAAAACTATTATGGTTATTGATTCAACTTGAAAAAGAGGCACGATGATGCTTTTCCATCTCACAAGACGCATGACCAAGTGTAGAGAAAGAAGATTCAACAGAAATTACTGACCGAATCTTTTGTAATGAGGGATGATCCAAACGCCAGTGCCAGAGTAGAATAAGATCAGGCTGACCTGCAACTGATCCAGTAGGGGACACTTTGTCATCCAAGTAGTACATGCCTCCTCCCTCATGAGTTGAACCAATCCTCCTCCCAGTTGTCAGGTCTTGAAAGACACACTAAGAAGGGGAAAAAGTTACACTGCAGTTATGTTATTTGATAAACTGGCTGATGAATAACAAACTTACAGGAAATTTTAAAACATATAACACATTTTAATGTTCAAGAATGGAGCAGCCTGAACTACCCCATCACTATGGACAGGAGATTGTCCACCCAAAATGTTAATAGAAGAAAATTGAGTGAAAAGATGTAAATAGGTGAATTTGTCTTTAATACCTGTCATGTGAGATGAGACTCCTGAATCTAATATCCAAGGTCTGTGAGGAGAGACAATATAAGCATTCATATCTGGAGAGAATAGATGAGTTAATGAATGACCTGTTTGATAGAACTCGAGCTGATGTAATCTGTCATACTCGTCCTGTGATATCTGAACAGTAGGAGCACCAGAAGGTGCAGAGACAGTATCCAAGAGAACATGAGCAGTATCATCAGAGAGCCAAGATGGAGAAACAAGAGAGGATGAAGTACTTGAGACAACGGACATCCCAGCCAGTTATAGAATCACCAGAAAGATAGCCAATAGTAGCAGTAAGTTATAATGAAGAGACACACGTAACTTAATTACCAGATAGTAGCATAAACAGCCTTAAATAGCCAGACCAGATATAAAAATCTGATTTTTGAGCAGTAAATAGAGCAGATCTCATCAGAGAGTCTCGTAGAGCATCAAAGAAGCCAAATTAGATTTAAAAATCTGATTTTTAAGTAGTAAACAGATCGGATCTCACCATATAGGGCTTGTAGAGCATCAAAATAGCCAAATCAGATGTAAAAATCTGATTTTTAAGCAATGGACAGGCAGATCTCACCAAAGAAGCTTTGTAGATCATCAAGAAGATTAGATCGGAAATAAAAATCTGATTTTTAAAGAAGTTGCGGCACTTCTTGGAGATGTTGGAGGTGGGGCAGCACTCCTTGGTGACTTGGAAGATGGGCGGCACTCCTTGGAGATGTTAGAAAGATGTTGCGGCACTCCTTGGATGTTGCGGCACTTTTTGGAGGTGGGGCGGCAATCCTTGGAGTCTTAGAGAAGGTGAATAGGCTTAGGGTTTTTCTTACTCTGATACCATGTAGAGAATTAGAAAGAGAGACAATATGTATATATAATAAGAGTGATGGGTATGGGTCTACTGGCTAGAAGCCCTATAGCTTAATACCTATAGCCCAATAACTTATTCTAACAGACAGCTAACATGCCCTGCTTGTTTCATAGATTAGAAAATACCAGAAGTGAAGCAGCTTTAGTAAGGAGATCAACCAACTGCTTTGAAGGCGGTGTGAACTGGAACATAACCACCTTCTTCATCCAAGCATCTCTAACAAAATGGCAGTCAATCTCAATGTGTTTGGTCCTTTCATAAAATACAAGATCATGGGCAATATAGATGGTAGACTGATTATCATAATGCATAGGCATGAGCTGATGCTGTCTAAAATCAAGCTCTATCAGTAGATTATTTAACCACACCATATCGCATGCCGTATAAGCCATAACTTTATACTCAGCTTTTGCACTTGAGCGAGAACAACATCTTGCTTTTTGCTCTTCCAAGTCACCAGATTTCTCCAACAAAGGTGCAATACTCAGTAGTAAACTTCTTATCTCCTCAATCACCAGCATATACTAAATTCGAGTATCCAGAAATGCGTACATCCTATGTTTCTTGTACACCAACCCTTTTCCTATATAACTCTTGATGTAAATCAGAACCCTTATCGCTGCTAACTAATGAGTCTCTCTGGGCTGATGTATGAATCTATTCACTATTCCTACAGCAAAAGTTATATCTGGCTTAGCAACCATGAGATATATCAACTTCCCAATCAATCTTTTATATCTTTCTGAAACATCAAGTGTATAACTGTCATCAAATCATAAATCTATATCGGCTTCCATTGGTATGTTAGCAGGCTTGCATCTCAAAAGTCCTGCTTCCTCAAGAAGATCCAGAGCATATTTTCGTTACGAAAGAAGTACACTTTGTTTTTGATTTGCAATTTCAATTCCCAAAAAGTATTTTGGACGTCCCATATCCTTGGTCACAAATGTCGCTTAAGATACTTCTTAGTCTCCAATAGCTCAACTGAATCACTACTAGTCAGCAAAATGTCATCAATAGAAACAACCAGAATTACGATGCCAGATTTTGTGGGCCGAACAAAGACGTAGTGATTTGAATGATACCGGTAAAAGGTAATACCGAAAATGATAAGGCTGAACTTCTCAAATCATGCCTTTAGACTCTACTTGAGTCCATATATGGCCTTCTTGAGACAACAGACTTTTGTCTCCCCCTGAGAAACATGGTCTGGAGGTTGCTCCATATAAACTTTCTCCTGAAGATCCCATATAAGAAAGCGTTCTTGACATCCAGTTGGAATAAGGACCATGACAAGTTAACAACAATAGAGAACATAATCCTGATAGAATTCATTCTGACAACTAGCGAGAATGTCTCAAAATAGTCGATATCATATGTCTGAGTATAACTTTGGCACGAGCTTAGCCTTATATCTATCCACAGATCCATCTAGGCGATATTTTAAAGTAAAGACCTAGCGACAACCAACAACAACTACATCTGATGGTGCTGAAGCCAACTTCCAAGTTTCTCTAGAAGTAAAAACTTTCATCTTCTCATTCATAGTCTGCTTCCAGGTAAGTACCAATAAAGCCTTTGTATAAGACCTGTGTATAGACTCAGAAGACAAAAATAGAGCAAACTGACAAAAAGTGGGGTTAAGTTGATCAATAAGAAATGAAATTCAAAATTGGATGACCAGTGCAAGACCATTTACCTTTTCGAAGAGTAATGAGAATATCAAGATTAGAGGAAGATGCTGATGGTAGAAGAGAACCGTCTACTGGAGAGGGATTAGTCGGAACTAGTTCTAAGGCAGGAACTTTTGAACGATGAGTGTAGACATGTGTGAAATCCCAAACTGACTTTGATGCAGGTGGATCCGGAGTTTTTATTGGCGGTACTGGCGAAGAAACAGTAGAAGCAGGTACAAGTAACGACACAAACAGTGAAGGAGAAATAGTCTCAGATATATTGACAGGAATCTGTGGAGAGAAATATGGAATAGACTCAAAGAAAGTAATATCAGCGACACCAATTACTTTCTGGTGGAGGGATTATAACACTGGTATCCTTTTGTGTTCCTGAATACCCAACAAAGACATACTTTATAGATCTAGGAGATAACTTATGTAACCCAAAAGAGAAGTCCTGAACGAAACAAGTGCAACCAAAAATACAGAGAGTCATGGAGAATGATGTTTTGTTAGGATAGAGACAAGAAAATGGGGATATTTTATCGAGAACAGAAGAGGGCATCCTATTAATTAAATGATAAGCACTTAACACAACATCATATCATAAATATTTCAGAACACTCATATGAATCATCATGATTCTAGTGACATCCAGAATATGTCTATGTTTGCGTTCAACAACTCCATTTTGTTGGGATATATGAGAACAAAAGGCCTGATGAATAATTTCAATTTTGAAACAAAAAATAGATATATCTTTTTTAACATACTCTAAGGCATTGTCAGTATGAAGCAAACGAATTGAAGTAGAAAACTGATTTTTTTATTTCATTAAAGAAAAGTTTAATAACACTGAAAACTTCTGACATTTCTTTTAGGAGATACAACCAAGTCATGCAAGAGAAATCATTAACAAAGAGCAAAAAATATCTAAACCCCTTAATAAAAGGCACACGATTAGGACCCCAGACATTAGAATAAACCAACTCAAAAGCAGAACTGCTACGATTATTGGCTCGACTCTGAAAGGTAGCACGATGATGTTTACCTAACTCACAAGACTTATAACTTAAAAAATAGAGAACTTAATAGGAATAACAGACCAAAACTTTTGGACAAAAGGATGACTCAAGCGCCTGTGCCAAAGTAAAACTGGATTAAGCTGACCTGCAACCAAGCCAGTAGGGGTCAATTAATCGTCCAAATAGTATATGCCTTCTTGCTCATGCCCCGAACCAATTCTCTTCCCAATCAACATGTCCTGAAACACACAATGAGAAAGAAAAAAGGTTATTTTGCAATTATTATGTTTAATAAACTGATTGATGAACAAAAAACTAACAGAAAATCATGGAACATATAACACATCAATAAGGGACAAGAATGAAGTAGCCTGAACTACCTCATTGCGTAATACATGTGACTGAGTACCATCAACAATTTTAAGAGAGACACACGACAAATTTAATGAAATAAACTTTTGTTTGATACATGTCATATGAGATGATGCTCCTGAGTCTAATATTCAGGACTTTTGAAGGAAAACAATATAGGAGTGCATACATGAAGCAGATGCATGCGTCGTTGAGAGATTGTTCGGAGAGAACTCTAACTTTTAAAGTCTATCATACTCCTCCTGCGATAGTGCAATTGTGAAAGAGCCGGATGAGCAGACGAGGAGAACTGAGGAGTACCACACTGGGCAGGAGGATCAGTCTCAGATAGTTGTGCCCACTCAGGTCATCCAAATTTCTCCCAACATTTTTCAAAAATTTGATTACTACGTGCACAATGCTTACATTGCTGGGGGCCTTTCTCAGAGACACTCTGTCTGCCTCTATAAGATTCACGTCCGCGTACAGATTCACATCCTCGTCCTTTAAAATTGCGGCTACGACCTCTGCCAGCCTAGAAATCATGGCAGACTGCCAACGGATGGTGCAGACAACATATCGGATCCAGTAGAGACCCACATAACTCTTGAGAAGGTGGCAATCAACGCGAGAATACTATCTCCTCCCAGTATCTGATCCCGCACCTGAGATCATAGTGTAGGACTTAAGTCAGATAGAAACTTCAATACCATAAATCCTGACGATATTCCTTCAGTATCGCCGCATCAGTAACAACAGCCTGATGTATCTCTAACTCATCAATCAGACTTTTGAGTTCGCCATATAACTCAGGCACGTATTTGTCTCCTGTTTGAGCTCAAACAGGCGCTCATAGATCTCAAACACTCTCGAGAGGTTCTTCTCATTGTCATACATCACTTTCAGTATATCTTATATCTACTTAGCAGTGGTCAGGAATATGACGCTACCACTAATCTTCTCCTCCAGACTATTGAGAAATCATGTCATCACAAAATAATTTTCAATAAGACAGGTCACATACGTGAGATCTGTAGTAGCAGGTGGAGCTTGAAGGAGATGAGCCAGTTTGTTCTAAGCGCTAATGAATATACAGAACGCCTGTACCCATGACAAGTAGTTTGAGCCATTCAACTTCACTGTGGTCCCCAACATTGTCTTGGGGACAAAAATTTCAACCATAGAAGAGATCATATTGGAGGAGGAACTTGTAGTCTCAGACATAGTAGTTAGTTAGATAGATCATCAAAAATCAGCCAGGAAGAGAAATAAGTAACTTAGTTACTAGATAGTAGCATATACAGCCAGATCAGTAGCTAAAGACAATTTTCAGCCTGGAATAGCCAGATCAGATGTAAAAAACTGATTTTTGAGCTGTAAACAGATCATGTACAACATCTAAATAGCCAGAATAGCCAGATCAGATGAAAAAAATCTGTTTTTTGAATAGTAAACAGATCATTAGCATCTAAATAGCCAGAATAGCTAGATCAGATATAAAATCTGATTTTTGAGCAGTAAATAGATCATATAGAGTATCTAAATAGCCAAAAGCAGATCTCACCATAGAAGTCATATAAGGCTTCTTTTCTTGCTGGAGGGCTTCACAGACCTCGTAGGTAGTAGAGGAGGGGCGGCTTAATGAATATCCCCGACGACTTAAGGAGAGTGAGAGGGGAAGGAGGGGGCGACGGCTTGGAGAAGTAGGGGGCGATGACTTTAAGAGGGGGCTAGCGGCTTTAGGAGTGGGGGAGGGGAGGGAGGAGGCGACAGTCGAGGAGAGGGGTTAATGATTTTGAAAAAAGCAAGAGAAGAAGATGGTTGGTATTAGGGTTAGGGTTTTTTTTGCTCTGATATCATGTAGAGAAATAGAAACCCTTAAAAGAAAGGAATATTTTATTCATAGAGAGGATATATATATATATATATATATATATATATATATATATATATATATATATATATATATATATATATATAGAAGATAAGAAGGGTATATGAGTAACAACCCAATAACTCAATACTAATAACCCAACTTAACACAAAGGATGTTGGTTGGACCTTACTATCAACTGTTTTGTTTGCTCATAATCCAAGGCTTTTCCATTCAAAATGGGATAGGTTACAAAGTGTGCCTTAAAACATGTAAAACCTCCACAAAAAAGGTGACCAACCTTTTTTATGACCCTGTGCAAACGTCATGTTAGATGTAGTTTATAATAGTCTTTAGCATGATGGATATAGAACATTTAATTGAACTGTAATTTGCTCAGATATACAAATGTTATGAAAAGAAGGTTGTTTTGCTGATAAGGCAGACTGAACTTTGGGTTTCTAGCATTTATATTTTGGATGCCTAACACCTTTGTAATTTTACAATATACATTCCTTTTTTAGTTTACTGTCAAGTCTCACCTAATATATATTACTAGCAACACCCAATAAATACAATATGGGAAGAGGATCTAAAATCTAGATGATAGAATTTTTTAACTCTTGTTGGAGATAGCCAAGAGATTTGGAGTCCAACAAGCGTGATATAGCACAGACATCGCGCATAGGAACAGGTCGGTCGATCGGGCCGTGCACAACGTGCACAGTGGAAAGAAGGAGCCGTTTCGTCGACCGGGCGGTCAACTGACGCATAACTTGTAAATTTGAAGAGCAATCGGTCGACCTGTCATTGACCACCTGAGAGCAGTTGCTAGAGTAAAGACCAATTTGGTCTAAAGTTCGACCGGGCGGTCCATTGCTACATGGAGCCAGTCAACCGAGAGGTCGACCACAAGTCGGGTTGTGGCAGTTTTCTATTTGGCTTCTGATTTGACTTTTGATTCATTTTTAGAATTTTTGGTTTCCTTTTTCTATTGGAATTCTCTAGTTATATAAGCATAGTTTTTGTACCCAAATTGTAGGAGAGAATTTGAGAGTTCTAGAGTTAGTTTATTTGAGGGAATTTTACAGCAAATCGTGTAGTTTCTCTACTTTGGATCAATTTTGATCAGTTGGATCTTTGAATCAATTTTAACCCTTGTAACTCAGTTGATTGAATAAGGTTTTCTCCCTTCTACCTCGAAGATATAGGCAAATTGTCGAACCTCGTTAAATCATTTGTTTTTCTCTTTGGTTATTTATGTTCATGCTATATTGGTTCGTGATTGGTCTTGCGACATTGTTATGCTGATCTTGGTGATTGGTATTGGATCTCCGGAAGACGCAACAAGTGGTATCAAAGCTTTCTA
Source organism: Agave tequilana (assembly GCA_038442645.1). NCBI lineage: Eukaryota > Viridiplantae > Streptophyta > Magnoliopsida > Asparagales > Asparagaceae > Agave > Agave tequilana. The sequence goes on from JAVJIF010029915.1 coordinate 68,462, forward strand.
GGTTCGTGGGGAGTTCGTTTTGTAGAGTAGATCGTTCGAAACATGTCTAGGGTTTCACTTGGAGGTAAAGTTTCTACATTTGTCTATTTGGATCTACTTTCTGTTGGTTATCTGCATTGGTTCCTTGCTAATTTTCTGTAGGGGATGGCTGAAGTCAATTAAGCCACAGTGAAGGTCGTGATTCACCAAGTAAAGATTGATGGCACAAATAATTATCGAAAGAGCAATGGAGATATTGATAAGTTTAAAACTAGTAATCATCAATCAAGAAAAAATTAGTGTGCTTTCTGCAAAGAGAAAGGACACTGAAAAGTTGATTGTCCAAGGCTCATAAATAAAGAGTCAAAGTCAGAGGCTAATGTCACAATAGCAGATGGTAATGATTCTGACTCATCTATATTTTCACTTTCTATTACCCTTATTGTTTGCTATTTAGAGAAATCTTAGTAAATTTTGTATATGAGTGCTACTTATCATACTTGTCCCGAAAGAGAGTGGTTTACTAGTTTTGAAAAACTAGACGGATGCTTGGTGTCGTTTGGTGAAGGGATATGTACAGTTCGCATCAAGTTATCAGAAGAGATTGTGAGCAAGTTGAAGGATGCGAGGTATGTACCTCAGTTGAATAAAAATGTGATTCTGATTGGAGCTTTGAAGGCAAAGGGCCTGAGAGGGACTCTTAGAGAAAGCGTTCTCAAGATGTTCAATGGCTCATTGGTTGTTTGACGGGCATTCGACACAACAACTTGTACTATTTGAAGGGTAGTGTAGTTCCTGAAAATTTTGCGGCTTCAGAACGTTTGGATGACGATTCTACCAGGTTATAACATTCGAACTGGGACATGTTGGTTTGAATTCTTTGCAAGCATCGGCAACACAAGAATCATTGAAAGGTGTATTGACCTGTAATTTAGAGTCCCGTGAGTATTCTGTTCTGAGAAAGGAGACAAAAGTGAAATTTGGCAACGTTATGCACCGCACGATAGGTCTTCTTGATTTGGTTCACATGGACGTTTGGAGATCGATTAAGGCTGCATTACTTGGAGGTCATCGATACTATATCTCTTTTATTGATAATTTTTATAAGCATTATTCGGTATACCTTATGAGACAAAAGGTTTGAACTTTGAAGACCTAGATTTGTTCGTGAAGGAAAAAAATTGATGGAGAAACAAACTGGCAGGAAGATCAAATTGCTTTAATTTGATAATGTAGGGGAGTACAAGAGGGATCAGTTCCTGCGATTTGGCCAGAACAAAGATATTGATACGCACTTCACAGTTCGAAAACAGATTGGGGTGGCTAAGGAGTTGAACCATGCCTTTATGGAGAAGTTTCGGTGTTTGTGTCTAATGCACAATTAAACAAGTCTTTTGGACCGAGCCTTTGGTATATATTAACCATCTCATGAATATGTTGTCATCGTCTGTGATAGAAGGTAAAACTCTGTTAGAAATTTGGTCAGGTGGAACTGCTTAAGACTATGATTTGCTGAGGATATTTGGATGTCCTGCCTACTTTCGTGTCAAAGGTAAATTGGATCCTCGAGCAAATGAGTTTGTATTTTAGGGTGTCTAAAGAAATTTGAAAGCTACAAGTTGTGGGACAACAAAAACAAAAAGTTCGTGTTGAGCAGGCATGTCACGTTCGATGATGCTTCAATGTTGAGGCTTAACTCTCAGCATGTGGAGAGTATGAAGACCAAGAGGTATTGCAGCGGGTGAAGGATGATGCTACTCAATGTTCTCCAGTTAGTTCAGTATCATTTGGGATCTCACAGGATGCGACACCGTTTGGAGATCATGTAGCCGGTTTGGATGCTGAACATGTTGAAGAAAAGTTGATTTGATTGTAGCTAGAAAATCAAGAAGAATTCATAAAAAGGGTTGTGAAGAAGCCTGAATTTCAAGTTAGTGAGCTAGATCAGCTCAAGTTGAAGATTGTTATTCTCCATGACGATTGTGACGATGAGATCCATATGACGCAGCCAGTTGGGTTCGTTGCTGCAGATTTGATTTCAGTTGATAGTTGAGCTTTCATTAGCTCGTTGGAATGAACTACATATGGCTTGATCTCTTCGGCAGCCATGATAGCGCAACTAGGTTGCTGAGCTGAAATTGATTATTCGGCGTGTTCAACTCAGATTTGAGAAATCTTCATCTAGGTGAAAAATTGTGGGGAGATGATTTAGAATCTAGTTGATAGAGTTTTTTTAACTCTTGTTGGAGATAGTTCAGAGATTTGGAGTTCAACAAGCGTGACACAACACATGCACCTTGCAGAGGAGCAGGACGGTCAACTGGGCCCGATCGACTGGCACGCAGAATGTGCACAGTGGAAAGGAGCAGGTTAGTCGACTGGTCGATCAATTGACCCGTAACTTGAAATTTTGAAGGAGCAATCGGTCGAACGGCTAGTTGACCGACCACCCGAGAGCTGCTGTTGGAGCATATGACCAATTTGGTCTAGCAATCGCCCGGGCGGTTGACCGCTGCATGGAGCCGGTCGACTGGCCGATCGACTGCAAGTCGGGTTCTGGCAATTTCCTATTTGGCTTCTGATTTATTTTCTGATTCGTTTTTAGAATTTTTGGTTTGTTTATTCTGTTGGAATTCTCTGGCCATATAAGCCTGGTTTCTATACCCAAATTATATGAGAGAATTTAAGAGTTCTAGGTTTAGTTAGAGGGAATTCTAGGGCAAATTGCGTAGTTTTTCTACTTTGGATCAATCTTGATCAGTTGAACCTTCAGATCAATTTGTAACCCTTGTAACTCAGTTGATTTAATAAGATCTTCTCCTTTCTGCCCCGAGGGCATAGGCAAATTGTAGAACCTCGTTAAATCGTTTGTTTTTTCCTTGATTATTTGTGTTTGTGCTATATTGGTTCGTGATTGTTCTTGCGGCGTTGTTACTCTGATCTGGGTGATTGGTATTGTATCTCCGGAAGACGCAACAAATATAAGTGTACCTAATTATCACAGAACAAAGTAAACATCATCTCAACCTGCAACAATGGCACATTATGAAATTCGTCTGATAAAAGAGGTAATGATTCAATATGTGGAAACATTCACATGTAGATATTATCTTGTCCTGTATAGTGTGGCCTGATGCCAATAAGACTTAAGCGAAGTCAATAGGAAGCACACATTCATGAAATAACAAATTCATGAAATCGGCTATAAGCACTGTCTATTATTCTTCAGTATGCACATTATATGTAAATTGAAAACTGAGATACAAAGAATAAAAAGTAGGTAAAGCAAAGTGAATAAGAATTTATATATCAGATAATTTTCACAATTATCAAACTAACATGTCATATTATTTTGCATAAACACATTCTGCAGTTGATCAGAAATGCCTATTTCAGTAGCAAATTTGCTTGACCGTTCACCAATTAGCAAGTGAAAAGATTAATGAAAATTGCAGTAGATCCAATATTGCTGGCACCACGTCATCAACTGCTCTAATCGTGATCAAGCCTCCTGCCATCAACCTTTAAGAACAACTGAGCGATATAACTAGTTCTTAATGGCATATGTCTTTACATTTGACTGATTGCACATCTATTAACTACTGATACTTAATTTATTTAGATGAACTTGCATTATGTTTTGCCGGAATTCTAGGTATTTCCTGTTTTTATTGTATATTTAGTTATGGATAACCGACACTGATGTACTGTAATTTTTTTATTTTATCTTCAGGTTTTGGGCGCATTTAGTAATGGCATATGTTGTTACGTTTTGGACATTCTATGTGCTACATAAAGAATATAAGATTATAGAATCTATGAGGTTGCATTTTCTTGCATCTCAAACCCGTCGTCCAGATCAATTTACAGTGAGTGGTCATTAATGGTGCCAAATTTTTTTAAATTCAACTTTCTGCCCAAGGTTATTTAAATTTCAAATTCATATAGTGTCCCCATTTGGTGACGTTTCTTGTTACCTATTCTAATAATCAGTTTGTTTGCCTTCAATTATATACATTTCTCCACTGTTATTTGCTCCCATGACACGTTAAACTATATCCTTATGTAAAGTTTCCTCCAGTAGGAATTTACCTGGGCCATTCTTTTTAAAATGATACTATTTTAGAAAGTAACTTTTACTTAAATATCACTCGACTTTGTGATGGTTATGCCAAGGTTTGAAATATTATCACTGATACGTTCTGATATGACCGAGACGATACTAATGTTGCCAATATAAACCATCGATATTGGCGATTTTGATTAAAGAACCTACAAACAATACCAACAATACCAATACTGATACAGATTTCAAACCATGAGTTATGCATAAAAAATCGTAACAGAGTAAGGACTACTCAGAGAGTCGCTAGTTGTAAGAGTGAGAATTGCTTATAACTGTGGCACAAGGAACTGATGCCATGTTCTATAGGAGTGTGGTGAGATTTTCTTGTAGAATCTGTGTGCCACTTCTAGCACCCCACACCGCTTGGTGTTGGTAGTTAATGCGTGCAGAGGTTAGTGTTCATCATGCGAGGACATAAGAAAATAAACTAGGGAGGCCAAAAGTGAAAGGTCCCACGTTAGTTGTGTGCTAGAAAGGTACCTGCGATAGTAGTTCCAATGAACTCAAGAATAAGTCACAATTAGCATTTTTTTCAAAGGGCGAAGCATGGTAGAAAGTTCATAGTTAAGTGTTCTTGGGCAAGAACTCTTGAGAATTCCTCACTTGGATGGTGGATGGAAGACTATAAGATTTCAAATTCAGATCCCACCAACCATAACTCCGAAACCCAGATAGGACCATGTCCACATCTGGTTGGAATGAGTCTGGGACAGAGTACTCTGGAAGTTATTAGAACTAAGCTTATTGTGACGGGCACACATGACAATAGTAAATTTGAATATCTAAAGGGTATGTGATGTGGGACGGAGGGGATTTCAGGATTTGTGGTGGAAATTTTTGGAGTTGGGGAAGAACAAGAAATTGAGGATTGGGTATGATCACGGTCCCACGGATCGCAATTCAGATCTTGGCTTTACTGTCTGATTCGATTCAATCCATGAAATCAAACCAAAACAATACAAATTTTCACATGGAAACACAATTTTAATCCATTCCTTGTTAACTTCAAAATTCACTACATGGCTATATATTGCTTATAATGCGTGCATCATACATGCAATTATTGATAAACTTAAATCTTTTCAAATCTAATGCAAATAAATATTAAATCTCAACCAAATCTACTCAAATCTAAATTTAAATAAAATTCTAAATTCTGCTAAATCTGGACCATTCGATTCCCCATCATTCTCTCCTGCTTAAAAACATTCATCCCCGATGAATGTAGTGGTAAATACAGGGCAAACATGATCGGTTGAAACTGAACTGCATCACGAATCCTTAATCAAGTCAAGGTGATGGCCGGAAAATCACCACTGATGCATCATGACTGAACTAAGGTGGTAGAGGTGGAACTGATTTTCGTGATAATCCGACTGTGAGGGATGGTAGGTCGAGCCAATCAAATGTAGCAGACAGTTGTGAATCATCCATGATGAAACTGAATTGACTGCACTTTGCACCATGAGTAGCTTGGTCTCCTGTGATCCTGTCTCTTATACAAATATTTGCAATGGGTCATAGATGTTAGGTGATCTCAAGGATATACCTATCAAAGATGACACTAGCTTCATGGTAGGCTCCACTAGAAGACTACGTGAGTCTCTTTCACTTCTGGCTCTTTTACTTCTGGCTCTGGTTCTTCCACTTCTATCTCTGGTTCTGGATCTTCAACGACATTTAGCTCTGGCTCTTCAATAACTTTTGGCTTGACAAGGATTGGAAGCTTTGAATTTATATCAGTATTTGCTGTCATGCCTTCTATAATCTTTCGGATGCTCTCTAGAGTCTCCTTAATCTCAGTGAAGAGAAAGCGTGGGGCATACCAAGACGAAGTAGGTCTTGCAAAACAAATCAACATTGACATGAACTATAGCTGTTTTTCCACCATCAATAAGTTTCTCCAACCAGCCTCATTTGGGCATAGAGGTATTTCTGTTCAGATGTCAGAACAAAGTAACTGAAGAAAGCTTCAAGATTGCTTTCCCACTTCTCATACCCATCACGATCATAAGAACCTCGAAAACATGGGATAGCCGCATGCATATCCTGTTCAATTTTTTTTTATCACCATCAGTATATATGTATCGGCCACAAAAGTAAAAGCCCATGATAAAATTTCAATACATAAGTTCAGAAATTACCTAAGAATCTCAATGACTCGCATTGGGGCTCAAATCAGACTGGAAACGGGGTCTAAAACGTTGATCTTCTGCTGCAGGAATAGTACGGCACCAAACACGAGCTTGTAATAGTCAAATCTATTGTCCAAATGTTGTGAACTCTTTCTAGTAGCTTCAGGACTCGGTTGCGGATTTAACGCTTCTGATAGAACTTGAATCGAACTCCAAATGGGCTTGAAATGGACTCTGGAATATTGTTATATGCTTCTTCTGGACTGAGCTGACTCAATCGAGTTGACTCAGATCTACACTCAATGAGTTGGCTCAACTCGGGTCTAGTTCAGTCTGGATCTGGCTGGCTCAGTTGGGCAAGTCTGTTCAAATGAACCAGGCTAAGCTGACTAGGAGGCAACAAGTCGGGTTCGGATCGCGAGGCTGGATCCGACCTAATCCAAACTCATTAGCTTAAAGATCGGGTTTGGAATGAATGCAGATTTAAAAACTCAAATCCAAGCCCGTTTAGCTTTCTTCTTCCCCGATTTGTTCTCAGTTAGGGCTTGCAGGTCCTTGATGATGTTGGAGTGCTGATGATTGAGTTTGAGCTCGTCGGTGAGGGTGTCGAAGGTGGTCGAGGTCGTGGAGGGGAGAAGGAAGATGGTGGCGCTAATTTGGACTGATAATCAGAGGGAACGTGGCGGAGTTTTTCTGCATCTTTGTGATGGTGGCGATGTCCTACGGGGAGGCGGAGGCTTGGAAAAGTCGACATAGGAGCAGGTGGCTCTTTTAGATATGGATCTTGACAAAGATGGGGAAAAGGGATGGCGGCGGACTGGATCTGCCGTGGCGGCGTGGACTTGATGAAGAAAAAGGCGAAGGAGACAATGGTGGAAGTTTCTTTTGTTGCGAGGTCGTTAGAGAAGGGTGGTCGTTAGCGCGGTGAAGCTGAGGAAGATATGAGGAGGACGAAGAGGTGGTGATGTTGTTGATGTTGGCGTCGCAACATCTTCAGGTGACACTGAACTGGCAGCGACTGCAGAGAGGATGGCTACAGGAAGACAGTGGCAAAGTCAGAGAAGGTGGGGGTTAGACGTGGGTAGAAAGGTGACGAGCTCCGATGAAGAAATCGAGGAAAAGGCGCTTGGGGAAGATGAACAATGTAGTTTTTTTGATTTTTGATTTTTTTCTCTTTCTCTCTTTTTCTTCTCTCTTTTACTGATATTTCTCTTTTTTGGAACTAAAAAGAAAAAGAAGAAGCTGATCAGGGCTTTTGAAAATTTTATGTTTTTTTAATTTCAAGAGCTTTGGTGGGACGGAGGAGATTTTAGGGTTTGTGGTGGGGATTTTAGTGGAGTTGGGGAAAACAAGGAATTGAGGATCGGATATGATCATGGATCGCAATGTGGATCTTGGCTTCACCGCCTGATTCGATTCAATTCATGAGATCAAACCAAATCAGCACAAATTTTCACAGGGAAACAAGATTTTAAACCATTCCTCATTAACTTTAAAATTCACTACATGGTTGTATATAACCTACAATACGTGTATCATATGTGCAATTATTGATAAACTTAAATCTAACCAAATATAATTCAGATAAATATTAAAAATTTGTTTGTTTTGCTGCAAGTGGCTGCAAGTCGTAAGTCGTAAAATGAGAACGAGAAAAGTGAACTTTATTAGAAAAATATATTGTGTTTTACGGTATTTAGTTGGTAATGTAAAAGTGTAAGTGAGAAACTATATTGTGTTTTACGGTGTTTAGTTCGTAATGTAAAAGTGTAAGTGGGAAACTATATTGTGTTTTACGGTGTTTAATTGGTAATGTAAAAGTGTAAGTGAAAGTGGGCCACAAACTAACTGTAGCTGTGATACAAATATTATTAATTAAATCTACTATAGAAAATTAAAATGTATTAATAAATTTGAGATAAAAAATAATAATTTTAATATGTTATTTATAATAATAATATTAATAAAATATAGTATAATTATTAAAATATTAATAAAATGTTAACTAAAAAAATAAATATAAATATTAAAAAATCTTAAGAAAACAAATAAAATTTTATTATAATATCATACTATTATATTATTTTAAAATATTATAAAGTATTATTATAATATTAATTTTTTTATAATATTAATGTAATATTATAAAATTATAAAGTTAACAAAATAAAATATAATTATAATTCTAAATATAATAACATATTAATATAATAATAAAGTATTTAAAAATTAAATATAAAATTAAAGTAAAAAATTAATTATTAATTATTAAAACAATATTAAAATAATAAAAACAAAAAATAATTATTAAATTATTAAATAAAAAACAAGTGCTATTAAAATTATTAAAATAATTAAATATTTAATAATATTAAATTATACATTAATTATCAAATTATTGCTTTGAAGCATGCTATAAGTGAGATTTACATGACCATAAAATTAACTGTAGCAGATTCAAGTGAGAAAATGTGGGTGTAAAAGCGGGATTTATATGACCACAAAATTAACTATCACAATTGCGAGTGAAAAAATGAGGTTGTTTATTTTGCAAGTTGTTTTGCAGCAAAACAAATAACAAAAAATGGAAAAGAGGTTTTATGACTTGCAGCTCAAAACAAACACATCCTAAACCTTAACTAGATCTATTAAAATCTAAATTTAAATAAAATCTTAAATTCTGCTAAATCTGTGCCGTTTGATTCCCCATCAGTGTGAATGGTTCATGACACTTAAACAAGAAACAACCAAAAGCACCCAAGGTTAACCAATCAGGTGGGTAGTGATAGCAAAGGAGGGAGCATTGCATACCGGGGCTAATGTTGTATGAAATTCAACCCACACGATTGGTGAAAAATGTTGGTTGTTGCTGACAGGAGGCAATGATATTTTTCGAAATGGTACAGATTTCTTCTTTTTCTTTTTTCTTTTAGGTAAAGGTTGTAACCTTAAAAGGAAGACCAGCCCCATACCTCTTGTAGGATTGCAGAGGTTTTTTTTTTTGTGTGGTATAATGTGGCATTCATGGAAATGATAAACGTTTATTAGGCTCCATGAAAGATTTCTCTCATAGTTAGTGCCAACTTCATGGTCAAGGAAACTATCGACGGGAGAGGGGCCTGCTAGTTTCCTAAGAGGCCAATTGGCCAAGGAAACTTTGATGAAATGTGTTTAACCCTTAAATTTTAGTGTTAGAATATAATATAATGCTCTCAACTCTCATTATAACTTCGAAGTTTTCGTGCAATGGTAGGAACTTTAATACGCTATTAGAGCAACTCAGATTCAATTTTCATCAGCACATATTTAAAAAATAGATTTAAAAATATAATAATACTATACAAAAAAGCCCATGCTTCGGCCTATGAAAAAGGGTGCTCAACTTACATGGGCGTGTATATATAAATAATGTTCTAAAAGGTAGTTTCATTACGTGCGCGGTCCGAGAGCGAATAACGTTTAAACGGTTTAAACATCGATTAAACATTTTGCGCATTTTATTAATTTTTTAATATATAATAATTTTATGCATTAAATATATAATAAATGAAACATGAAAAAAGATCCAGCCCGCTTCTCTTTCTCATCAGCCCAAGCCCAAGCCTACTTCTCTCTCCTCGTCCAAGCCCGCAAGCCCAGACTCACCCCTCCTTTAACTCTCTCTAGATCTCTGTGTTCTCTCTGTCGAGATCTAGATGATAACCACGAGGAGACATCTCTCTCTCTCTCACGCTCGATAGAGAGAGATCGGGAGAGAAAGGATGACAACCATGAGATCGAGATCGAGACAACATCAAGATCGAGACGACAACATGAGATCTCGAGAGGACGACGACGACGAGGAGATCGGCGACGACGAGGAGATCATATGTGGTTTTTTTCTCTTCCTAATTTTTTTCTCCCTAATTTTCTCTCTCCAATTTGAACCCTTAATTAACAAACAGGCGCAAATTTTAACTTGATTAGCCGCCTAAACATCAATTAAGCGTTTTACACGCCCGACGATTAATGTGAGCGTTTTTTGCATTTTGTACACGGTTCTTCAACAAAAATGTTTAAGCAGCCATTTAATCGTCCGCTTAAAATATTTTTTAGAACACTATATAAATATAATACCCTCAACTCTCAACACAACTTGAGAGTCTTGGTGCAGTGGCAGGGACTTTAATAACTAGAAAAAAAGAATTGTCAAAGGCAACACTCAAATTGGGATGCTATAGAACTTCCTTTGAGGCTGGCTTCTTAGGAGAATGGATTTGTATGACAACCAAAACCTATTGTTGCTAGAGATTACAGATTATCTACCATTACCAACATATTGCTTTATGATCACTTGATTAGATACAACCATGCAGGTTCATATGGTGTTGACATCTGCCTAAAAGCTTAAACAAAAAGAGAGATCTTAAATTAGTAAAATAATTAAATAGAGGGTTAGATCAAAGGTTATTTTGGAAAGTAGGATTTACCCTCAAAAGAAAATAGGCTAAAGAAGGCAAGTTAAACTTTAAGAAATATTTGTCGTAAAAATGCCCCCCCCCCCCCCCCCCCCCCCCCCCCCCCCCCCCCGGGCCCCGAATCATTGACTTCTCTTCCATCCATTATGTCAAGCCAAGAGCTTCAACTCCTTACCATTGTCTGGAAACCTTGCATTAATTTTGTGTGTGTGTGTGTGTGTGTGTGAGAGAGAGAGAGAGAGAGAGAGAGAGAGAGAGAGATTCTTTTTCTTATAGAAATTTGATAGAATAGTTCTTCATATTTTGTAAGTGGTAATCATAATGCATCCTCTTTTTCACTTACAAAATAACAAAAGAAGTTATGTAGAGAAAACTTACAAGGGTATCTTTGCAGAGAGGAGAGTTTAATATATCAATGCAAATTTGATTCAACATGTAAAAATGAATACCATTGCTCACTTTTCCACTCTATTAGTTATCACTTCTGTTTTCTTCTTGGCTACTACTGCTTTCTTCTTTCTCATATACATTATCTTCCTAATAATAATAAAAGTAATATCAAAGGAATCATATGAACTATCAGTAATCGATTCATATTAAAATTTTGACATTGAAAAATATCCATGTGAATAAAGATAGCACTACAGTCAAGTAAGCATTACACAAAACAAATTGCTTACAAGAGCATGATTTCAGCACTAGCAAGAATAATTAGTTCTTTGTTAAAGGTAAGGGTTAGCTTAATATTCATGACACAATAAACACTAAAAAGTTCAACATTTGTCCACAATACCAGTTCATATATATATATATATATATATATATATATATATATATATATATATATATTATATTTATTTATATTTAAAATAATTCAATTTTGAATGCGCAAGATCAAAGTCAAGCTCACAACCCAACTAGGCAATAGAATCTCATAGATCACATTTTCTACTTGCTTTTTATTTAAATAAATACAAAATTAACCTTCTTTATTTTCAAACTAACAGGGGGAAAAAACATTCGAAGGTATCTTTAGAGAGAGTATGGGTAAATAATCATCGGTGCAAATTTAATTCAAAATCTAAAGCAAACCACTCTTATCACACTAACTTTTGTTTCTCCTTTTCAACACTGGCTTTTGCTAGCATCGTGCTCCTAATCATAAAAAAAATATTAATTAAAAGGAGGACTAGATGACATGCCATTTTAGAAATCATACTTCTGAAAAGAAAATTAAAGGCAACGTACAAAATGAGAAATGATTCCTAAATTAGCTCCTTTTTCATCCTTTCCTTCAATGCTAAGAGCATTAGTTCTTGATCAAACTTCATGAATGAATTTTCAGAGAGACAGAAGGGAGGGGATGTAGATGCTTTTACTATTTTTTCAAATTCTAAAGAATAGAATGTATCTCTTCGTATCTTGTTTGATTGAGAGGTTTTTCATAGTTTGTAACTTGCAACAATAATGTTATCCACGGATGACCTTCTATAGTAAATTTATATTTTTGTCCAATGTTTTTCTAAATAGTTTTTACACCTTAGACTTATTTATGGCACAGATATGACACAGAATATTGGGCTATAAAGAGATATCATGCCCAAAAGATGAGTGTAGCAGAATGCGCATGCTTTGTTGGATATGTGATAACACGAGGAGAGATAAGGTGTGAAATGAGGATGTTCATACTAAGATAGGCGTAGCCTCTATAGAAGAGAAGATAAGAGAAAACCGCCTACGATGGTTTGGTCATGTGCGACGTAGACCTACAGATGCGCCAGTTCGGCGAGTAGAGCGTATCAAATTAGGGCAAGTTAAAAGAGCGCAGGGGAGACCGAAGAAAACATGGATGGAGGTAATACGACAAGATATAGAGGCTAAAGGTCTTAGTGAAGGCATATTGCTCGATAGGAATGAGTGAAGAAAGCTGATCCATGTGCCCGATCCGGCGTAATTGTCTTTTGGTTCATGTAGCCTACCCCAAATACTTGGGACAAATGGCTTAGTTGTTGTTGTTGTTGTTGTAAACTTATTAAAGAGTGAAGTTTTAAAACTAAGATTGTGCATACTCTTTGGTTGATGCGAGGGCAGAGTTATGGATTACTACTTTTAGGAGTGCTATATATACAGTGATTGTTTGAGAGGAACAGTGGACAGCACACAGTGAGGTGCACATAACCATGTACTTCTTAACAAGAATTGAGATGCATACTTCCATGTCATGTGATGATATTATATTTCAAGTGTTAAAAATAAAATTATTTATTAGAAATTCTTCCAGGTTTATAGTAGATGCCCAGAACATACCATGCTACATGGATATATGGTGTGATAATATGTAGACCAGTTATGTTCGAGAACAAACCAAAAATACCCTTCAACCAAAGTATCAAGGATATTTTTATGACTGCACAATAACTTAAAAAACTTAGTCTTGTGATCTTTAACAGTGAGGTATAAATGTACATGTACCATTTCTCTCTGCTCATTCTTATGGTGGGAAATGATCAACGTTTATTTTTTCTGCTGTTCTGAACTTTATTATTATATTCTCGTGTGGCTTGTAGCCTTGCAGTGCTTACTCTAGTTCTTTGCAACATGCATTTCACCTTAGGTGTCACTCATTTCCCCCCTTGTTTTTTGTAGGTCCTTGTGAGAAATGTTCCTCCAGATCCTGATGAATCAATTAGTGAGCATGTTGAACATTTCTTTTCTGTAAACCATCACGATCATTATCTCTCCCATCAGGTTTGGATCCATAAGAATTTCTCACTTGCAGTAACTTCATTACTTAATTGTAATTCTGCTTTGAATTAAACATTATATTTCACATTTGATATAATGTTCACTTGATGAAATGCAGTTTCTATGCTGTAAGTCTGGTTTTATACTCTTCAAGATATCCATTATTTTAGAAGTACTTAACAGGAGAAGCCTATCAATCTCCAGTTACCTTAAATATTATTCTGATGATAGGTTGTGTATAACGCGAATTCACTTGCAAAACTGGTTGACAAAAGGAAAGGTTTGCAGAACTGGCTTGTATACTATGAAAACAAATTTAATAGAGCTGCAAAGAGGCCAACCACTAAGGTGATTTCAAGTCCGGGAAAGTTATTTTTGTATTTATTTTGTTTGCTTAAGTTTTGAGAATTCAAATGGCTCTGGTATTCTAACCTATCAATAAATCAATTGTATATTATAGACAGGACTTTTTGGACTCTTGGGGAAGAGAGTGGACGCAATTGACTATTACACTGCTGAGATTGAGAAGCTAATTAATGAAGTAAGTTCCTTCTATATTTGTTATTGGAAATTTGAAGTTTTTGGAGATAATTTATGACTATAATATATCTTCTTCCAATTTTTCCACAGATATTTTTTTTGTTTTTTTGTTTATCATTTTGTTTATTGCGCTTTTTAAATTATACTCTTTTCTTCATTTTCAATACTTATAACCATTTTGAGAATATAATCATATATCTCAAACAAATATTTATGCAGAAAGGTAAAACACTGGATCAAATAATTTAGGATCACTCTCAGATGATGACATCCAAAGCATATCTTCATTCAAAGATTTTCTTCTTTTAAAAATATTGCAAAGCGAATTTTGAGGAACTTATACAATAGATTGCATTCCACTATTTCTTTACTTTGTAATCAATAGACATCCCTGCTTTATTACTAGAAGTTTTTAGATCAAGCATTTTTATCCATACTATGTGTGCATATTTAGTATTCATCAATAGACATCACCTGCAAGGACATGTGAATCTCAAACCAAAGTCTACAGTTGTCAAGACATTTTGAGTTGAATATTATTTTCTTCCACAAAAGAACTGATTATATCAGCTCCTAGACTCTTTTGGATGTGTATCCCATCGATGGCATCAGCACAATCCTATTCGTGATAGAATTAAGTTGATTAGGAATTAACACTTATTATAATCTACTTTTCTTTTAGTTATGTCCAAAAATAATAATACCTTAAAATAATTTTGAAACCTAGAATCTCCTGAGATCTTCTCATGAGTGTTGTTGCTAGGTCCACATATGTACTTCCATGTAGATGACAAATTGCCCATATGATTTGTTGAAAATATCGACTAATGGTGGTCTCACACGATCATATGAAGTTCACTGCAAGGACTCTGTTATGAACATTGTGACCTACAATGTGCAAGAACATAGTTAGTTGCTCTTCCACTGTTACATGATGGTATCCTATTCTTTAGAAAGGAGAAAAGATTGAAAAATAGTTTCTTGCTCATCCTAAACATGTCGAGGCAATTGGTGTCATTGGATTTTATAACCCTTTGGATGTAAAATCCTCTCTCTATGTCCCTAATATGTTTAGGGATTTATTCTATAATGTCATTGTGACCAGTCATCCACATCAAGTATATGCACAAGAACAAAGAATAATGATGGACCATTCATCGTCATGATAATCCACTCCCAAATCCATTAACCTTTCCATTCACTGCATAAAGGGACACAAGTGTATAATATTTATAACAATATATAGCATGCTCGACATGTAAATATTCAGTTATATGACAAAAGATGCATATATGGTACCATGAGTAGCATGTGATATGTAAGAAATTGGAAGCATGAATAGCAACACAGACACACACACACACACACACAGAGCAAATTTTCTAAATTATATTGGATAGCAACTTGGACCTTGATTTTGGTGCAGAACATTTTGATAGATGGCCTAAGTTTTGGGAAGCATGCGTGCATCATGCTTCTATTAATGTGAGCCATTCATCACATCAGCAGCTGACAGAAATATTATGGCATGCATGCTAAGACTTTTAGCTTAGAAAAACCAGTCTCCTTGTTCAGTTAGGATTCTTCCCATTTTTATGTTAGATAACAACGTCCATGTTTGTTAGAATGGGACAATGAGGTCACATACATGAGAGGTGAGGAATCATGGAGATCACAAGAAGTGAGCATGCATCCTACATTCTCTTTTATTTGTGAGTAGATAGTTGCAAATAGGAGAGAAGTCAGTATGGTGCCCAAGATCCTGGCCATGTTGGAAAATTAGCAAGGGTCTTCAGCTTTTCTTTTTAAAAAAGTAACCTTGTATAATCTATTGATATATACATTTATTTTCTCAAAGAAAAAAAATAAACCTATAAATTTATATGTTTTCCTTCAAGACAAATATAGAGCGTGGTCACTTAACCAGAACAAATAGATCGGTATAAATACATAGAGGGCATAACCATACAAGAATCAGATACAAGAGGAATCATTTCATACGCCTGATAAAAATGCATGTAACAAGTTAAAAAGGATAATAGAAGGTACTAAGTGAATGCTCATTGAGTATAATAACATGCCAAATATTGATAGTTGAAACGATATTCATATGCAAAGATAATTCTATATTGACGAGAACTAAATTACATAATAATAAACTTAAATAGAAATCTGAAGTCAAGGTTCTTTACCTGATTTTAGCTATGATTTTCAGATCTTATAATTTCATTTAATCCACATGAGCCACATTATTCAATAATTCTTATCATTTAAATGCCAAAATAAATGGCAGGAATTATAATTTATGCTATTTTTTATTTCTTGAATATAAGATGGGCTTCTTTTGCTCTCTTCTAATACAATAGGAACATTTTCTCTCATTATATTAGCTGACACATTTTGTACTCGTGACCTCCCATTTACAAGTTACATATACACATCAATTCTTTATCTGTCAGTTGAAACACGTATTTAGAACTTCAAAGAGCATGCACACACGCACGCATACACACACCCACACCCAACAAATCTATCCTGAATGCATGTTCATTAGTGCATGTCCTGTGTGAGAGAAATATATGTATTTACTGTATTGATAAAGGTTCAGCATATGAACACCACAAAGGTCAGCAACATTTATTTCAGAAAGCATGTTAGCCTACAGAGGAGAGAACATGCAAGTTTTGAATGCACACTAATACAGAATCTCCAGAAATTCAACTTTTTTCTAATCAAGCCTTAAAATTATAACCAAATGTTTTGGAAGCCCCAATTAACAAAAATATTTCCTTAACTCTGAAATTTTCCAATGATGACTCTTTATCTGAAAATTCTGACCAAATGTTCCAGAAGCCCCAATTAACAAAAATATTTCCTTAACTTTCTAATTAAGCACCAATTAACAAAAATATTTCCTTAACCAAATTGTAACCAAATGTTCTAGTAAAATGATACCAAGAACCATTACCTTAACTTTGAAATTTTCATGAGTCCTCATCTGAGAGATCACTCTGGTGTCTCTTTCTCAGTCACCCACTGCTACAAAATGCAAATCGAAGGCATTGAAGGGTTTCCTTCTAATATATGGTGCCAAATTCTCTCTGAAATTCCCCATTATTGAAGATCTGAATAGAAAATGGGGAATCTGTACTGTGCTCTTGTAGAGGGAAAAAGGAGGATTCTCTGCTAAGTGATGGGAGTGCCTACCGTGAATTAATGGGAGAACCTTAGGGGGAATCGAGGGTGGCAGTGGCACTGATAGTGGCGGGAAATGACCAAACAAGGAGGGGGAAGCCCGAAGATAAAGGTTGCTGGCTGTCAAATGGGGAACGAGGGCGGTGATGGTGAAGGAGAGGCCGCGCGGAGAGAGAGAGAGAGAGAGAGAGAGAGAGAGAGAGAGAGAGAGAGTCCGGAGTCGTTGGGACAAGTAAAAGAGAGTGCAAGATTCGTCCCCCATCTGCCACTAGCAGAAATGACCACCAATTTTGTAATTATGGGTTGCAATTGGGCTTATGTGTGGGCCACACATACGCAAATAGGTCTGTAGTCACATTTTCGTCTATAATTGAACCAAAGACCACATTTTCAATTTCGGGTGCAATTGGGCTTGCAATCTGGCTGCAGCCTACCAAACATATCCTTGGTTTGAGAGAATGCCTTGTTGATTACTTAGGAATAAAGGATTATGCAAGAATAGGAAAACTAACTTTTTGCCCACTGCCACAGGGCCCTTTCATGTATTTTCAGAGCAATCAGAGCATATGTAATGTGATGAAATCATTAATTCAGATGCTTAGTAATATAGATATTTGTGACTGATGTTAGATACGTGTTGAGAAAAACTTCAGCCACAGCATTTGGCCAAAGCTTTCTAATATCACTATGACCTTGTATGACATAGATTCTAATCCTTTTTCGAATACATTCTTTTCTGGAACTCTTAAACACCTAACATGTATATTTGACTGTAAATAGTTTATTAACTGTTTCCTGATGGCTAGTATATTCTGATAAGGCACCATGACATCCATTCTCATCCTGACCCTGTCTTTTATTTGTTGAAAAACAAACAAGTACAATTGGAAAGAGCACTTGTAATGGACAAATTTGTAATGAGGAATTTATATCTCATCTGTATAATTCATCTTTAACAAACAGTACTATGTTCCAGATGCTATCAACTGTCTGTAAAATCTATGGTATGATAACTAGAGCATAAGGTAACATCATATGCAGATGTTGTGAATCTTCCTCCATTTGACCCCTCTAGATACTAAAGAAATGCATCCTAACCTGTAGAGTATTTCATTCTTCTGTGGATTACTTCATGTCAAGGGTTATGCAGGAATCTACAGAAAGGGAAAAGGTAATCAGTGACCCCAAGGCAACTATTCCAGCAGCATTTGTCTCATTCAGAACTCGATGGGGTGCAGCTGTTTGTGCCCAAACTCAGCAATCAAGTAATCCAACACTGTGGTTAACTGAGTGGGCTCCTGAACCTCGTGATGTTTATTGGCCAAATCTTTCTATCCCATTTGTCTCGATTACAATTCGGAAGTTGATTATGGCTGTTGCACAGTTCTTTCTGACCTTTTTCTTCGTGATTCCTATTGCATTCGTTCAGTCTCTTGCAAATCTTGAGGGTCTACAGAAGGTTGCACCATTCTTAAAACCTATAATGAAAATGTTAGTATACTTTTCTTTTGACTTTATTAAATATTCTTTATTAAGTTTGTTGTTGGTCTTATTTTTTCAGCATTTTTTTTTATCTCTTTTGATGCACTGCTTTCAAATATTTCAATTACATATGTGGTCACAATCATACCATATCTGTTCTACCTATGACCTTATAAATAAATATGGAATCAAATATTTATGTTAATTACAGTGGAGGTCTTCATTAAATATTCCTGTCATGCTTGTATAATATGGGAATCAAATACTATTTGAATGGCCTAACTATTATTAGGGCATTGGTGAAAGTAAATTTGACTGGTTTTCCTTTTAAGTATTTATGCATACTGAGACTTCATATTATACTCATGGACAAGCTCAATTGTCGGAAAGCCATTATGTTTATATATAAATGTAAGTATGTGCCTAGTGCAATAATGACCTGATCAGAACATGTGCAAAGTTGCTTCTACAGGTGAAAGGATCATATTTATGTATTCTGTATGTAGTCAGTGATGTTATGGGTTGCTTCTGGTAAAGGTTGAGACCTCAGTTTCGGCCATCAAGGTGAAGTCTTGAATGCTTACAGTTGGTGGTGCAACCTCCAGAGGCAGTGGTGAACTGGTGCAGTGCAGAAGTTTTCCAGCAGTGTTTGGCACAATAAGATGTGACCAGTATGCCTCACCAACCCTTAATTCAGCCATTAAAGTTGAGTGTAGATAGGAACTTGTGGGTTAGTTTCAAAGTCTTCTTCTTGAGTCCAAAAAGAACTAAAAGGCAGTTTACTGGTGCACCGTGTGCGCGTCTGTGTGTGACACTAAAAGGCAGTTTTCAGTCGGTGAACAGTGAATAAAAGTTTAAGATCCAACAATTATATTGTACTGATGAGTGGTGGCTGCTAAAACCACTGCTTTATCCAGAGCTTAAGCTAATGAGTGCTATCTGATGCCATGAGTAGCGTGTTGAGTGTCAAAAGTTTGTTTTTGACAATGAAACAAACTGGAGTTCACACCAATGGCCTAAGCAGACCATTGAACTAAACTATAGTGATTAAGAGAGCATAATAGAACAACATCAACATCAGCAACAAAGCCTTTATCCCCAAGTTTTTGGGGTGGGTTACGTGGATCCTTCTTTTCCAGTCTGCTCTCTTCCATTCTACTCTATTAAGTGTCATCTCCTTAGTAACATGAAAAATTAACTTATCATTCTTAACTACCTCCATTCAAGTTTGTTTAGGCCTCCCCTATGTAGGATGGAAGAGGAAAGGTGGGGTTTGTGGTGAGATTGGGAAAAACTAATTTAGGGTTTATGAAAATTAGCAAAAGATAAGGTTTAGGGCATCGCACCCAGGATAAAAATTTAGCCCTCACCCAAGTGAATCGTTGATCCACTTCATGTATCTCACATAATGATTCAAAAGAACACAATTAGGCTTAGGGTTTCAATTTCTTATTAATTCAATCATTCATTGATTTCAAGCAAAAGAATTACAATAGTATATTATACAAAAGAGTGCGCTACAAGTGCCTCAAATAAATAAAATAAAAACTAATAAAAGAAAATAAAAGACTAATAAAAGAACTAATAAAATACTACTCGTGCATCGTACTACACACACTAAAATAAATAAAATAATTGGATAGTCCTTGTTACTCCCTCTAATCATCACTGTCCTATTAAGTGATGCAAACAATGGAACAAAGACATGACATATCTATCATTATTAGAGAAGACTTGCCAACTCGATATAGATCTAGTAGTTCCAGTAGTATTAGGATTACTAATTTTTATTTCTTATTTTTTATTTAAAGTAATCAGAATTGTAGTAGGATTTCTGATTTTCTATTCATGTAGGTTTCTTTTTCATGTAATTTTTTTTAGACTTTTGATTTCTTTCAGGAATTTGATTATGTAATTCAAATAAAAGTAGGAGAGTACAATTCTGTAGCCTATCTAACGACCCTCATGTATTCACTTTTTCAATGAACAATCAATGAATGAATCAATGAAAATTTACTATTCTTTTTGTGAGTTTGCTATGAATTATGAATTCTCTTTGTAGTAGTAGTGGGATGCCCTATTAGAACCCGATTAGTAGTGAGATACCCTAATTGGTTTATCGGTTACTATAATTCTATTCCCTCTTTCTAATCCATCCACAATAATTTTTTTCCTTAAAAGTGCTATCAAATCACTCTCTCTCCACGTCTTTAGTCGACCTCGACACCCATTGTTTCCCTCTTTCTTGCCGCTGAAGCCGGGACCATCCAGGCCTTTTTCACACCACCAAAATCATGCAGAAAAAAGATTCGCGTGAGCATAATTCAGTCACTGACAAGCTGACTTATTCGGGCCATAACTCATTCATACAGAATCCAAATCACACATCGTTTGAAGCGTTGAGTTCCTGAAAAAAGTACTAACTATTACAATAATTAAGAACAAGTTCAGGTATAATTTATAGACTTTTTAAAGATACAATTTCAATTTACTACTAATTATTTGCAAGTTAGATTTACATCTCTAATTTATTATTGATCTTGATTTACTGTCCACTTTAAAATGCGAGTGTGTAAATCTGCTTCTCATTTGTACTTGACTTTTAAATTGGTAGTAGAATATGTTAATTGCATCATAATAATATTTAATTAGTATTTTGATATCTGAATTGATCTACTACATGCGTGTTAAAAAAACATAGCTAATATATTAGTTTTAATCTTTTCCTACCAACAATGGTTCTTATTAGTGAAATATTTTAATGAGTTATTTTATCTATTGCTTTCGCACACATACACATTTCACATTAATTTAATATCAGAACACAGTTAGGTAAAATTTGCATAGTAGACACGTTTTTTTGCTTTCTTGTATTTAATTAAATTTTATTCAAAATAAAAAATAGTGAAATTTAAAAAAATGAAGGGTAAATTTTTTTCTAAAATTTTGTACGGTTGTTGTATAACTAAGAAATGGTTCTCAACATGATTCTGTAATTAAGGAAAATCAAGAGCGAAAAACTTCCCACCTGAGTTGATGCGGACAATGAAATAAAGACATGGCGTATCTATTATCATTAAGAAAGACGTGTCAACTCAACATGAATCTATTAGCTCTAGTAGTATTATAATTACAAGTTTTTATTTCTTAATTTTTTTTATTTTTAATAATCAGAATTGTATTAGGATTTCTGGTTTTCTTTTAAAGTAGGTTTCGTTTTCATGTATTTTTTTAGACTTTTGATTTCTTTTTGGAATTTGATTATGTAATCCAGATAGAAATAGGAGAGTACAATTTTGTAGCATATATAAAGTCCCCATGTATTCACTTTTTTAATGAACAATCAATGAAATCAATGAAAATTTGCTATTCACTTTGTGAGTTTGCTATGGATTATGAATTCTCTTTCTAGTAGTGGTGGGATGACCTATTAGATCTCGATTAGTGCTGAGATACCCTAATTAGTTTATCAGTTACTATAATTTTATTTTCTCTCTCAATCTCTCCCCAACAAATTTCTTTTCCCTCTAAAAGTACTGTCAAATCACTCTCTCCACTTCTTCAATCGACCTCGACGCACATTGTTTCCTTCTTCCTCGCCGCTAAAGCCGAGACTATTCAGGCCTTTCCCACACCACCAAATCAGGCAGAAAATAGATTCACGCGAGCGAAATTCAGCCACTGGCAAGTTGACTTGCTCGGACCATAATTCACTTATTTGGAGTCCAAATTACGCACTGTTTGAAGTGTTGAGTTAGTAAAGAAAAGTACTACACAATTACAGCAATTAAGAATAAGTTCAAGTATAATTTACAGAGTTTTCAAAGGTACAATTTCATTCTACTATTACTTATTTACAAGTTCGATATGTATCTCTAATTTATTATTAATCTTGATCTATTGTCCACTTTAAAATGCGAGTGTGTAAACCTACTTCTCTTTCATAGTTACTTGACTTCTTTATTGGTAGCAGAATTTGTTACCTGCATCATAATAATATTTAATTAGTATTTTAATATTTGAATTAATTTAATACATTCATGTTAAAAAAATATAGCTAATATTATTAGTTTTAATCTTTTCTTAGCAACGATTGTTCTTATTAGTGAAATATTTAATTGAGTTATTTTATATATTGCTTCCGTACATGTTTCACATCAGCTTGTATCAGAGTACGGTTAGGTAAGATTTGCATAGTAGTAACGTTTATTTATTTTCTTGCATCTAGTTAAATTTTATTCAAAACAAAAAAATAGTGTAATTTAAGAACATTAAAGGGTAAATCTTTTCCTAAAATTTTGTACGATTGGTATATAACTAAGAAAGGGTTTTCAATGTGGTTCTGTAATTAAGGAACGTCAAGAGCGAAAAACCTCCCATGTAGTTATGCCAATCTGGCCAATCGGACTAGTAAGATTAAGAGTTTGATTAATCTGACAATTTAAAAAATCAACAAAATAAAATAAAAATTAGTTTAGATTTGCATTTATATTAGGATTCATACATTACATGTCAACACGTAGTAGTACCCCATATTTGAGTGAAGAAATTAGTGAACCCAACACTGATTACATGGCTAACCTACCTTAGCTGACATCATTGCTAAATTTGATTTTCTAACTTAAGAAGCTAATGCCTTTCGTTTAGACGCAAAAAGATTGAAAGAGAATATCAATAGAGTAGTGACCAAATTAGAGACCTACAATCAAAACCCGAAAAGTGATACCACTTTGTGTAATCCCCATAACTAGAAAAGTTATGAACAAGTCTGATAACATTATTTCTTTGATATTCAATATCATAATAAAAGAGTTTAGTGATGTGCCAAAGGAGTTCCAAGACAAACCACCACCGATATGTGACACCTAATCTGAGATTGAATCTGATTCCGAAAAGTTTACATATCACCTAGAAATAGATTCTGATGAAGACGTAGATGATTTTGTCGATGATCAAGTCGATGAAGAACTAAGTGATTACATCGTAGAATTTAGTACCTTGATTTTTTTCAAAGTCACTTCAGTGATTATGGAGATTACTAATGTCTTTCCTAAAGACAAAACCCTAATTTCTCCTTAAGTCACTACTATTACGGAGCTTGTTGACGTCTTTCTTAAAGATGTTACACGCAACGACATTAGTCAAATACATTTGACTCACTTACCTATTGTTAGCACTGCATTTTCACAATTAGGAGATTAGAATTGTGGAGTCATTGTGGACAAAAGAAGTTGTACCAATGTATTATTTTTTGAGGTATTCAAAAATGATGGATTAAAGTCATTACCCCACTCTTACTCACTAAGGGTACCGTGGCTCAAATTCACACTCATAGGAGTTCATCAACTGTGTCTAGTCCCGATTGATTTTCATCTCTACCTTTGGAGATTATGTGACATATGTTAGAAACCAAGTCTAAGTTCTTCACTGCTTTTCAACTCCTGACCGATTGTCAAATTGTGGTCGTTTATAAGTCTGCATTATCATATTTTGCATCACATGTTCACGTGGAATCTCATCATGATTTACACAAGAAAGTCATGGATAAGATTGCTCAAAATAGCACCAATTACGAGATTCGAATTGACATTAAGAAATTGTTTAAAACTTTTAATGTTGGTGATGTTATCTTACTTGTTTGTAGTACCATTCAGTTTCAAAACTTAAAAAAACTAAATTATAATGTTTATGTTATAAATTTTGATATCAGATTTATTTTCAATATTGAAGTTCTAGTAGATTTCAAAAATTTTAATTTTAACCCTAGCAAATTCTTTATTGATGAGCCCTCCTATTAGCCTATTTTTGAGAGACTCTATTCCACCAATTTCAAATATTTTACCTAATACAGTAGATCAAATTGATAAAACTTTGAAAATGAAATTATCATGACTTGTAAGTATTTAGTTCGATGGAAAAGAAAGCATAAATTAATCCTAACAGCTTGAAACAAGATGAGGTCACTTCTATTACTGACTCGATGGTGTCGAGCTCTCTCCAACACGGGGAGAATGATGCGGACAACGGAACAAAGACATAACGTATCTACTGTCGTTGGAGAAGACATGCCAACTCGACATGGATCCAGTAGTTATAGTAGTATTAGGATCATTAGTTTCTATTTCTTAATTATTTTTGGTTCTTTGTAATCAAAATTGTAATAGGATTTTTGTTTTTCTTTTCATGTAGGTTTCTTTTCAGTATTTTTTCTTTTAGACTTTTGATTTCTTTTAAGAATTTAATTATATAATCCAAATAGAAGTAGGAGAGTATAATTTTGTGTCCTATATAAATATTCTAACGTATTCATTTTTTAATGAACAATTAATGAAATCAATGAAAATTTACTATTCCTTTGTGAGTTTGTTATAGATCATGAATCTTTTTTTTAGTAGTGGTTGGATGACATATTAGACCCCAATTAGTTGTGAGATGCCCTAATTAGTTTATCAGTTATTATAATTCTATTTTTCTCTCAATCTCTCTACAACAAATTTTTCTCTTTAAAAGTGCTGCCAAATTATTCTCTGCACATCTTTATTCGACCTCGACGCCCATTGTTCTCTTCTTCCTCGCCGCTAAAGCCAAGGCCATCCAGGCCTTTCCCACACCACTCAAATCTGGCAGAAAATATATTCGCGCAAGCAGAATTCAGCCACTAGCAGGTTGACTTGTTCAGCCCATAACTTACTCATCTGGAGTTCAAATCACGAACCGTTTGAAGCTTGAGTTCGTGAAGAAAAGTACTACACAACTACAATAATTAAGAACAAGTTATGTATAATTTACAGAGTTTTCAAAGGTATAATTCCAATCTACTATAAATTATTTACAAGTTGGATATACATCTCTAATTTATTATTGATCTTGATCTAGTGTTCGCTTTAAAATGTGAGTGTGTGAATCTGTTTCTCTTTTGTAGTTACTTGACTTATTTATTGGTAGTAGAATTTGTTACCTGCATCATAACAAGATTTAATTAGTACTTTGATATTTGAATTGATCTAATTCATGTATGTTAAAGAAATATAACTAATATTATTAGTTTTAATTTTTCCTATCAATGATCGTTCTTATTGGTGAACAATTTTATTGACTTATATTATCTATTACATTCGCACACGTACACATTTCATATCAGTATAATCTTGTCGCTTTTTCTAATTGACACATTTATTATCTGTATTGTACATGCTTAAATCAATTCTTTTTCATTTTATCATCAATAGGAGTAACCTCTAACTTTATATATATGCATTCTTTTTTATTCCATTTCTTATTTTATACCACTCATTTGTCTCAACATTCTCATTTTTTTGTACTTATGTTTTCTTAATTACTCAACATGTTAGAATCATAGAAGGTCCTATAGTTATAGCCATTATGTAAAAATTTCCTTTCAATTTCATGGGTATCCCATGATCACATAAAACACGACACCTCTCCACTTTAACAATCTAGCTTTGATACAATGAACTTCATCTTTTATTCCACCATATTGATGAATGATTGATCTCAAATAACGAAACGAGTGTTCTGAGGATTTTCTTGACTACCAATGTTTATTGTACGTTCATTTCTTCTCACCATTTTGCTATAGTTACATTTCATGAATGTATTCTGTTTTCGTTCTTCTAATTTTAGATCTTTTAGATTAAATTTTTCTTTCCTTTCCATCTATTAGTTTGAACCTTATTCCTTATCTAGTATTTTCAACTAATACTATATTATCAACAAACAACATGCATCGTGAGACTTTATTTTCAATAGTCTTAATAAGTTCATCTATTACTGAAGCAAAGAGATGAGGACTTAATGATGATCCTTAGTGTAAGCCTTAATGAAACAACTCAGTCTCCTACCAATAGTTCTCAACGTAGTTATTACTCCATACATATGTTTAATCACATCAATATACCTACTAAATATTTATTTCTTTTCTAAAATCCACCATGTTACCTCATAAGCATTCTCTAAATGAATGAAAATCATATGTAGGTCTCATATGTATGTCTCTTTTCTTCTCTTAATATCTCTCCATTAATTGTATTAGAAAATAAATATCTCCCATAGTTGATCTCCTAGGCAAAAAACCAAATTGATTTCAGAAACAAATGTGTTTCTTAATCATTGCTTAATGACTCTATCAAAATTTCATTGTATGGCTTATAATTTTGTTAAATAACATAGTTAACCATACTAAGCCTGTACTCTAGGCACTTCACCTCAATAGGAGTATTATCATGTCCCGCAACTCTTCCAGACTTCCGGTTTTCATCTTCTTTCGATCACATTAATTTTGTTAAGTATAGTTTTCCTAATTTAGTTTTCCTTATATACTTATAGTTCTTTCTACTATCTGGGCCTATGTAGCATAAACACTCTTCTCATGGAGTTGTGTCGTGTTCGAAATGTGTCCGACACATGTGTTATGTGTATTTTTAAGAATTTGTCACGTGTCGGCGTGTCGTGTCCATATTGGTGTGGTTGTGTCCGTGCAACACAAATTCGGGCTATTTGTTTCTATATTAGGTCCTCCTGTGTGATTTTCATTAATTAATTTATGAAAATAAGTCCTTCATCTTTCCTTTATTTCATCATTCATACTAATACTCTTTGATCTTCTCTCTTAATACATCTAATATTCTCTAGATCTCTTTCCCTCGTCTTAGCAAGCTTATATCCTCCTCTCGTCTTAGAAAATTACTAATTTAGATTACTACTCACAAATGGGTTCAAAATATAAAAAAAAGTACAATTTACTGGTTTAAGTCTTCATCTAAATCTCTTTGCTAATCTATATTTACCTAGATAAGGTGTTGAATTCGGTGTTGAAACATGTATGCATAATGTGTGCGGTCAGGCAACACATGACACATGATCTGATTATACATCATATAATCAGTAATGGCAGGTGAAATAGTAGAATTTGAAGAGGGTACAATAGGAGCGAGTTATGTGAAAAAATAGCTGCACACCTTGGACCATTGCCCAAG
This sequence comes from Agave tequilana, assembly GCA_038442645.1. Lineage (NCBI taxonomy): Eukaryota > Viridiplantae > Streptophyta > Magnoliopsida > Asparagales > Asparagaceae > Agave > Agave tequilana. The sequence goes on from JAVJIF010029915.1 coordinate 96,117, forward strand.
AAGAGAGAAGGGAAGGAAAAGAGGGATTGTCCCTTTGGATTGAGAGAGTTATAAAGGACAGTAGGATCTTATTTAGGGATCGGCCTACTCTCTTAGGGTTTTGTTTGGTTGGTTCAATAAATCCAATCACGTTGGGTTTAATTGGTAATGTATAGTTCTTTTTTAGAAGGAAAAAAGACTGATGCAATTTGATCATGTAGTCAAGTTTTGTTATGAGCGCATAACCTGCTTAGAATCGATTATGCAGCTTGTCTGCATAATTTAAGATGTAAACCCTTGTTTGATGTGTGATTACTTGCATACAGTTATGTGGATACATAATTAACCCCATGAACCTTGTTTCCTAAACCAGTTGATTTATCCTTGTAATGGATAAGAGAGATCATTCCTTGTGGAATTTGAATATGTCAGCAGGAGCTCCGTTCCCTTTTGAACGGCCTCAGAAATAATAGACTATATGCTTAGCCACATGTAGGTTTGCTAAGAAACTGGAAAATAGAGTTTACAACATATGAAATATCTGGTTAGCTAAAGTAAATTACTGTGAGCACTAAAATGCTGTGAGAAGCTGATGGATCTGATAGAGGTTCACCATTACTGTCAAGTAACATGGAACATGAACAGGAATAGTAAATGGTTTGCAATTTTGCATATTACACTGTGTAATTTGATTACTTTTTTTATTTGCAAGGTTGAGTAATTTGCATACCTATGTTGAGAAAGAGATAAGCCTTCATGTGTGTCTGTTGCCTCAATGCCTAAGGAAGTAATGCTACAGTCGAACCACTGCTATAGCAAGGGTGTGCTTCAAAGTGTCCAAACATAGAGAGGAGTGAAACATTGAGGAGTTAAGCTTGTCGCGTGGTTTAAGCTTTAAAGTGTCCAAAACTTGCCTTGCTTTAAGCTTGTTCATCAAAGGAGCATCCCTCCGAACTTCTTCTAGAGTCTGATGAAAGGGAATGAATTACATTATTACATCCATCTCTATGTAATCCAAATTTCAAAAGGAGCTCTCCAATCCACTCAAATTTGTTGCTACAATTCTGCAAAAATCTAAGCTAATGGAGAGAGAAACAAATGCAAAGACATCTATGGGGAGAGAGTACTTCTCCAGAAAAGCAGAAGATAATAGTTGCAAGATTCTTCTTTATTAACAGAGACTCAATGCTGCAGTTCTTTACTTGGCTGTTAACCTGTAGTGATAAGCTAGTCATCCAAAGATTAACTATTTGCTCAATTAATTATATAGTGGTGTTAAAGTGTTTTGCTATTCTTTTAAACATTAACTTTTAGGAATGCTTTTGCAGGCCTGTCGTTAAGTCGTTCATACAAGGTTTTCTTCCCGGGATTGCACTAAAGATCTTCCTTATCCTTCTTCCATCGATACTTATGGCAATGTCCAAGATAGAGGGCCACACATCACTGTCAATATTGGACAGAAGATCAGCAGCAAAGTACTACCGTTTCATCTTTGTTAATGTGTTTCTTGTGAGCATAATCACTGGAACTGCATTGCAACAACTCCAGACTTTTATCCATCAATCTGCTGATGAGTATGTCACTTTCTCTTTGTATTTGACCCGTTGCATGTGGAACTTTCAAGACTTAAATGTCTAACCCTTTGACTCATCATTTTTATTTCCTTTAAGGTGGATGGCTATGGAGATTTAAAAGAGGCACAAAAGGTTTATATATATATATATATATATATATATATATATATATATATATATATATATATATAGGGCTTACTGTACCTCAGCCTGCAGGCTGAGAGAGTTTCTCAGCCTGCGGGACGTGGCTGAATATAGGCCACACATCGGTCGCAGAGTGTGGGCGCCAAAAAAATCAAAAAATCCCGCCTAAACAATCGTGAAACAAATTGACAAAAATACCCCTTTTATATGACGACTGCGACTTCTAGCATTGAAAAGTAAAAAAAACATTCCATGGTCGCAGTTACTTAATCATTTATCAGTTCCCAATGCGACTATGGTCGCAATAATGAACTGTTTTGGAGTTCAAAGTAATTTAAAATTATACTGTATTAACTTTTAAACTGTTTTGGATAACTGAACAGTCACCTAGGAAGTATACCATTTTTGGGAAAAGATAGAAAATATATTTGAGAGATATTCACGTGGTCCGAGAGCTTAAACTTTTAGAATTCCGGGATTAAAAATATATAAAGGGTCATGAGCAAAGGATTAAAAACATACTAAGTTATTTTTGCTCAAACTCGTTACTCTCACTGTTCGGAAAATACATTCAAAAAATGTCTTCACCATCACCACCGTCTTCACCGGAAAGAAGCCAATACATTCAAACAATGTCTTCACCATCACCACCGTCTTCACCGGAAAGAAGCCAATCATCAAATGATGATTTTATGTTTAGTTCTGAAACAATGTCTCGCTACGGGTCAGAATCTGAGCTTGATACAGACGACCCTTTTTGGGAGTTCATTGATGAACCAAAACACAAATATGAAGAGGAAGAAAGCGACGATGAGACTGTACCTGAAGAGGAGGAAGAGACAGAAGACGAAAGCGATACAGAAGACGAAAGCATGACTCTTAACGACGAATCTGATTACGATGGTGATGATGACGATTAGAAGTTAAAAAATTGTATTTTATTTTTCTTTTTAAATATATATAAATCTGTTTTCTAAAGTTAATTGTGTGAATTACATTTTTTACTACTATATATTGGTTGAAATACTGCGACCATGGACGCAGACTTAATAAATACAATGCGACCTTAGTCGCAGTTGCTGGTCTTTACTATTAATCAACAACATCACTGCGACCTTGGTCGCAGTTGGTGGTCTTTATAAATAATCAACAACAACACTGCGACCTTGGTCGCAGTTGATGGCCGCAGTCTTAAAAAAATAATCTGCAATCTTGGTCGCAGTTGCTGGTCTTTAGTCTTAATCAACAACACTGCGACAAGGTGACATGTCACCGCAGCAGTTGCTTAGTCGCAGTTTTTGGTCGCAATGTCGACCCTGGTCGCAGTGTCGTTTGCACTGTAGTATGCGACCTTGGTCGCAGTGTCGTCTCTGGTCCAAGTTGTTTTGTTTGCAATGCATGACTGCGACCAAAAGTCGTAGTTTATTAAAAAACAAATATGCTTTTTATTTATGTCCACGCATTTATCTCCAGGCATGTGAAAATGATACAAAACGATCTCTTATACAATAAGATTGAGTGTTACAATATAGCAGTATAAAGAAAACTAAACATCAAAAAGAGCCATTGTTGACTAAGAGCAGTGGTGTTATTGAGGTCTTTTTATTTATGTCCAGGCATTTATCTCTAGGCATGTGAAAATGATACAAAACGCTCTCTTATACAATAAGATTGAGTGTTACAATATAGCAGTACAAAGAAGACTAAACATCAAAAGAGCCCTTGTTGAATAAGAGCAGTGGTGTTATTGAGGTCCTCGTGTATTAAAAAACTGTGGACGTCGAGGATCATGACTTCTTCTCTTGCGGACGACGAGGACCATGACCTCTTCCCTTGTGGACGAACATCGATCAAGTTCACCGGCCAAAATATTCTCCCAGAGGCCCAGCGAACCTGAAAAAGGACAATCAAGCTCTGGGTCATCTTCGTGCATAGTGTAACGCCCCGATCCGGAGGGTACGGAGACGTTACTGCGACGTATATACGAAGGTCGGAAATACCCTAACGTATATACGCTAAGCATCAATATAGGCAGGGGTCAGAGTACGGAAGCATAGTGGTAATATACAATCCAGCAATAATAACAACAGTACACAGTTATCACAAGGCATGATATAATATCTGAAGAATATATGATCACTATGGAACACAAAAGCAGGATGCACAATATGAAATACTGGAAAGTACTCACGAGTGGCAAGATGAAAATCTCGCGAGCCAAACAAGAAGAGGCGGGAAGGAAGAGGGTCCAAATAGACAGCTGCTAATCCACGCTCCCGCTACGCTACTCTGATCAGGTACAGTAAGGCCGCCACTGTCCAGACTCTAGGATCTGGACATGAGAATCCAGGGTTGTTAGCAACCCCAGCGAGTACAAGAAATAAAGCCAGATGGCGTGCATAAGAGGCACACGTGTACATGATCAAGTGATGTGATCCAGGCATGCAGGTACAGGAAATGACAAGTAACATAAAGGAAAATGACAGTAAAACTGAGATCAAGTAAATACATGTATATCAGTAAATCTGAATCGGAAAGCATGCATGAAATACGGTGTAGAGAGTATAGTAACATAATCATGCGACATATATGGAAAACATGTGATAAATACACTAAACATGCGATAAATAAGTATGGACAATTCAAGTTGTATAAGCTCGGATTATGGATTCATGGGGTGATACGTCAAGGGGATAATCCAAACAAGGAAACCCTCATCTATATACCACATATCCGATGTCACCATCATCTGAATTTATACAACTTGAGTTGCCCTCAGGGTAATAGAACTAGAGTGTGTCTGGAGTAACCATAGTATCACAGGGGTCATGTGTCATACAACAGGGTGTCAACTCAGGGCATAATACTGTAACTGGAGAATACACAGGTGTTGCATTTTAATTGATCCGATAATAATAATTAGTACCGTTTGATATTTTAATCGCCTCCCTACCAGCGTCTCACATCACCGATAGTCCATACTAGAGTTCGCACTCTGTAGAACTTATCCGGGTCTGATATGTGAGTACCAGGACCCGAACAAAGGAGAGACCAAATATCACACGTTCCTAATATTATTACTGTTTCTTATGTTCTTATGTTATTCTTGTCCCTTTCCCACCGGCGTCCCACAACACCGACAGTTCACGCTGGAGCCCGCACTTCCAGTAGAACTCATCCGAACTCCGATACGCGGGTACCATTATTCGAATAGGGGGGAAACCAAATAACACATGGTCCAGGAGTTATCATTGTACAGGTATGTGTGTGTGTAATGGCACTGAGGATGTTTATCACACTAACACCAGGCGGTACAGGCAGGAGGGAGAAAGTAGCCCTTCAGATTCAAGAGGTGGCCCCCATGGATTCAAGAGGTGGCCCCCACCACGTGTGTGATGTGGCACTTTGCTCCATGTGGCACTTTGCTCTGAGGGTAGATACAGGAGGTAGCCCCGCAGATTCAAGAGGTGGACCCCACAGATTCAAGAGGTGGCCCCCACCACGTGTGTGGTGTGGCACTTTGCTCTGTGTGGCACTTTGCTCTGCGTGGGGAATGGATTCTAGAGGTGGCCCCTACGGATTCAAGAGGTGGCCCCCACCATGTGTATGGCGTGGCACTTTGCTCCGTGTGGCACTTAGTTCCATTCAGGAACCGCCGGACGCTAGCACGATTGTGGGATACATCCTCGTCATCCCGACACCAGGCATGTTCTGCCGGACGCCGGTCTGACTGTGCTATTAACAAGAGCATGAGTACAGGAAATACAAGAGTACATGAATACAGGAGTACAGGAATACAGGAGTACAGGAGTACAGGATTACCAGATGTCTGGTAATAATAATCATGCATATGCCAGGTAATACAGGAGTCAGGTGCCAGGTATCAGGAGTCATGTATATCATGGTAAGTATCGGTGTTATATATATCAGGTGGCAAGCATAGCATGTCAAATATCAGGTGGCAAACATAGTATGTCAAATACCGGTGTTAGATATCATGGGTCAAATGTAGCATGGTAAATACTGGTGTCATATATCAGGGTCAGGTATAGCATGGTAATATCGGGATCAGATACTAAGTGTCAAGTATAGCATGGCAAGTACAGGTGTTATATATCATGTATCAACTATAGCATGGCAAGTGTCGGTATCATATATCATGTATCAACTATAGCATGGCAATTACCGGTGTCAGGTATCATATGATAAATATAGCATGATAAGTACTGGTGTCATATGTCGGGGTCAGGTATAGCATGGCAAGTACAGGTATCGGGTATCACATATCACATATAGCATGGTAAGTACTGGTATCGGTATCATATGTCAAATATAGCATGGTATCAGTATCAAATATAACATGACAAGTACTGGTATCCGGTATCACATATTACATATAGCAGGGTATATATAACAACACAAGAATGTACTCGCATAATGATAAAGTAGATGCATGCTAAAAATAACTGTACTCGCCTCAATACCGAAAAACCGCGAGAAATCCCGAAACACCGGAAATCCGGGCAGAACACCAATCCATATATTAAAATATATTTATTATTATTTTTAGAGAGAGAAAGAGGAGAGAGAAAGAGTGATTTAGAGAGAGAAAGTCTAGAGGGAGAAAGTGGGATTTCTAGAGAGAGAAAGTGATGAGAGAGAAAGAGGGATTTTTAGGGAGAGAAAAATCTAGAGAGAGAAAGTTGGGATTTTTTAGAGAGAAGGTAGAGAGAGAAAGTCTAGAGAGAGGTAGAGGGGGACATCTAGAGAGAGAAAGAGAGAGGGGGAGAGAATCTAGAGAGAGAGCTTGCAGTTAGATGAGAGAGAGAATGAGAGAGAGAGAGGAGAGAGAGAGAAAGAGAGAGAGGAGAGAGAGAGCAGGAGGGAGAGAAAGAGATCAGGAGGGGGCTGTTGCCCCCTCCCCCAACAGCCCACGGCCAGGCCCAGGGGCTTGGCCGCGGCCCTGCAGAGGCGGCGCCGGCGGCCCTCCGGTGGCCGCCGGCCAGGGGTGGCCCCGCCGGCCACCCCAAAGGGGAGAGAGGGGGGACAGGGGGGCAGCAGCCCCCCTTGCCCACGCGCCAGCCCAGGCCAGCGGCCTGGGCGGGCCTGCTGCCGCCTCCTGGCTGCGGCCAGGGGGGCGCAGCGCACTGCGCCGGCCGCCGTGGCTGGCGCAGGCTGGGGTGGCCGCCGGCCACCCCAACAGAGAGGGAGAAGGGAGGGGCTCCGCCCCTCCTCCGCCCACGCACAGGGGGCCAGCAGGCCCCCTGGCCGCGCCCCGCCGCCGGCGACGCGCCAGCGGCGCTCGGCCCCCCACCGGGGCGCCGGAGGAGAATGGGGGGAGGCGGTCGGTGGTTGGGCTCGCAGAAGAGGGAAGAAGAAGAGAGAGAGAAAAGAAAAAAAAGAAAACGGAAAAGGAAAAAGGGAAAGAAAAGGATTAATTAAAAGGGGGTTGAAAGGATTTATTTAAGGGGAAAATATGATGTGATGGGGATGGTTATGATGTGATAGGGGGATGGCTGTGATGTGATAGGGGGAAAGGGTTGTCAGGTTTGACTTTGAAAAGGGAAAAAGGAAAAGAAATGGAGAAAGAGGAATTAAAATAATATTATTAAAATAGGGTAAAAATTCGACTGTTTCAAAATCTTTCTGAAAAATTCTCAAAAATAGAAAATAATATTTTAAGATGCTCGGTGAAATCGGATTCGAGAAATTCAATGTAGATTTCAAATTAAAAATCCTGGAATCTTCCGGTGGTACCGGTCGACACCAAAACCGGTGGATTTTCGATAAATTCTGAAAAATCTCGAAAAATGAATTTAGATAGAAAATGAAATTCTATGAAGTAACGTGAAAGCCGTTTTTGAAAATTCAACTCCATTTGAAAACTAAAAATCTGAGAATCAGTCAGCGATACCGACCGACACCGGTTTTGAAGATTTTGCAAAAAATTTCAGAAAATTTCAGAAAATCATGAAAAATTTAAAATATTAGAAAACAGTCTCTGAAACTGAAATCGGTCAAATCGGACTAGCAGAAAGGCCAAATCAAGCGAAGCACTAGGTTCGGGCCCTCGGTTCAGACTAGGGCTGACTCCGAGTCCACGAATCCAAATCCAACACAAAACGATCACACCAATAATCATAAAACAAAAACAATTACAAGATAAATCAAAGAAATATGCTAGAAAAATCAGAATACGTATCTACGTACGTATTCCAGGAACGGGGTGTTACACATAGGGTCATATTCATCCATGGAGGCAGGCCCCTGTTAGAGACTCTGAAGAAGGCGAAAATTCTTAGAGCAATTGCTCTCAAATGAAAACAGTCTAATTATGGGCTGTTAAAGGGAGAGGGTGAGCCCTATTTATAGGCAGCCCATAATAACCATAATTAATGGTTCATTAATCAGAACCGTCAGCCTTAATGGTCTCCAACCGCCAGCGCCGGTTTGGCATTAAAAGACATTAACGCCTAAACCCAATGAAGAGCCGACGCGTGGACAACAGCTTCGGGAAACAACGAATGGTGCGGGTTCGTCAACGTAGACTTGACGTTAAAAAGATCTCATAAAAATCTTTATGACAGGTCGCGTCTCACGGAGTGACTCCAAGTCGCATCAGACAACAGACAACTTTTCATTTTTCATTTAGATTCAAAAAAATGACTTAATCCAAAACAATACTTAATAAAACAACAACACGGCGACCTTGGTCGCAGTTGCTGGCGGCAGTCTTAAACCAAAACAGCAGTGTCGACCTTGGTCGCTATGCATGTTAATCTAAAAGGAAAACACTTACTTAACGTACTGCGACCAAAGTCGCAGTCCATGTAATGCAACCTTAGATTGCAGTTGCTGGCCATCTTTATCAATAACAACACTGCGACCTTGGTCGCACTTAACCATGTACACTGTGACCATCTTTATCAATAACAACACTGCGACCTTGGTCGCATTTAACCATGTACACTGCGACCTTGGTCGCATTTAACCATGTACACTGCGACCAAAGTCTTTGACTAAGGTCGCAGTTTAAATGTACAATGCGACCAAAAACTCTGACTACATTATATACAAAAAAATTAAACTATAAAGTAGAATTTTATCGCAGGCTGAAAACATTGATCTGAAAAGATTTTATATTTTCAAAAAAAATTTATCCCAAGCTGAAAAGGAGAAACTAGATCTTTCAAAAAAGAGGTAAAGAAATAAGGCAAAAAGTAATTTATATTCTATAAAGAGCGGCAAAATAAAAAGGGGAAAAATAATAATAAACAATAAGGAAAAGTTATCATAAGGGGTATTTGGTAATTTAACTTCTCCCTAAAAGCGGGCCGCAAGTCAGTGAGGTGGCAAATTGAGCCACGTCACCGCAGGCTGAGAGAGTACTCTCAGCCCGCGGGCTGATATACATTTTTCTCATATATATATATATATATATATATATATATATATATATATATATATATATATATATAGGGGTTACTGTACCTCAGCCGCCAGCTGAGAGAGTTTCTAAGCCGGCATGACGTAGCTTCATATTAGCCGCAGAGAAGTTAAAAATTTAGGCGGTAAAAGGATACCCTCAATCACTTTTCGTTGCCCAATGACTGAAATACCCTCAGTTTCACTTTTCACCTGCTACAACTGTTCCTCCACTAAAAAATTACAGATCGAAAAATTTTGAGCTTTTTCAAACAAAAAAATTACATATCTTGATAACTTAATTTTAGAAAAATAATTTATTTTAAAACGATGCAACCCTTGGTCATAGTATTTTTTTTATTAAGTAATCTAAATAGGATACTCCGATCATGGTCGCAATATCTTATGTAACAGCAGTTTGCGACCTTGGTCATAGTATTTTTTTATTAAGTAATCTAAATAAGATACTGCGATCATGGTCGCAGTCTTATGTAACAGCAGGTCGCAGTCTCATGTAACAGCAGTCTGCAACCTTGGTCATAATATTTTTTTATTAAGTAATCTAAATAGGATACTGCGACCATGGTCGCAGTCTTATATAACAGCAGTCTGCGACCTTGGTCATAATATTTTTTTTATTAAGTAATCTAAATAGGATACTGCGACCATGGTCGCATTCTTATGAAAAAAGAGTCTTATATAATAAGAGTCGCAGTCAATGGAAGAAGTGACAATAATCTCGTAAGTTAATTAATTAAGATGATTAGAAGATTGCGACTTGGGTCGCACTCTTATGTAACAGCAGTCTCTTTGAGAATGTTTTGTTTGATAACAATGCGACCTTGGTTATAGTATTTTTTATTAAGTAATCTAAATAGGATACTGCGACCATGGTCGCATTCTTATGAAACAAGAGACATAGTCAATTGAAGTAGTGAAAATTGTCTCGAAAGTTAAGTAATTAATATGATTAGAAGACTGTGACTGAAGACTGCGACATTGGTCACAGTCTTATATAATAGCAGTCTTTTTGAACTTATTTTTCATTTTTGCGACCAAGGTCGCAGTCTTTTTATTAATAAATTTTAATTGCACTGTGACTTTGGTCGATGTCTTGTAAAACAAATCGTTTGAAGATGAAATTTCATACTGCGACTATGGTCACAAAATTTAATTTTATCTGACAATTTATTATTATGATAAAATAAAAATCTTCTACATTTAAGAAATTGCAGGAAAAAATTAATAAAATAAAAACCTCTTGATCAGCATGCAAAGATCTCAATCCTTCAATACTTTTATATAAATTTGACAAAGAACGGTAAAAGAAATAGGAAAAAAATAATAAACAATTACGGGAAAAGTACCTTTTACCGAGGGGCATTTAGTAATTTAACTTATTCCAATAAGCGGGTCGCAACTTAGTGGTGTGGCTAATATTGTGCCACGTCACCGCAGGCTGAGAGAGACTGATATACATTTTTCTCATATATATATATATATATATATATATATATATATATATGGGGTTACTGTACCTCAGCCGACAGCTGAGAGAGTTTCTCAGTCGGCATGACATGGCTTCATATTAGCCGCAGAGAAGTCAAAAATTTAAGCAGTAAAAGAAGGCCCTCAACAATTTTTCGTTACCCAATGACTAAAATACACTCAGTTTCACTTTTAACCTGGCTACAACTGATTCTCCACTAAAAAAAAATTACAGATCTGAAAATTTTAAGTTTTTTAAAACAAAAAAATTACAGATCTTGATTACTAAATTTTAGAAAAATAAATTATTTTAAAAAAATGCAACCATGGTCACATTAATGTTCAAGTTTTTTTTGAAAGATATTTTAATCACAGTAAAAATCTATTACTGCGACTTGAAACAGTTTATTTTATTTTATTTTTTTGTTTTCTGAAACTGTAATCGAAGTCGTAGTTTCTGAAAAGAAAAATTTTGGATTTAAATTTTTTAATATCATTTTCACTTTTTAGATTTATTTTTATTTTACATTGCGACCTTTGGTCACAGTGTTGCAGCCTTTTTTTATTTTTCGATTAGGATCGTAGTATTTTTCGACCTTGCTAAGCTAAATAGAATACTGCGATCATGGTCGCAGTCTTATGAAATAAGAGTCGCAGTCAATTGAACAGTAACAATAATCTCGTAAGTTAACTAATTAAGATGATTGGAAAATTGCGATTTCGGTCGCAGTCTTATGTAACAACAGTCTCTTTGAGAATATTTTATTTGATAATAATACGACCTTGGTCATAATATTTTTTATTAAATATCTAAATAGAATACTGCGACCATGGTCGCATTCTTATGAAACAAGAGACATAGTTAATTGAACAGTGAACAAGATCTCAAAAGTTAAGTAATTAATATGGTTAGAAGACTGCAACATTGGTCGCAGTCTTATGTAATAGCAGTTTTTTTGAAAAATTTTGTTTGATAGTACTGCGACCTTGGTCGCAGTATTTTATAACTTATTTTTCTTTTTTGCGACTAAGGTCGCAGTCTTTTTATTAATAAATTTTAATTGGACTGCGACATTGGTCGCTGTCTTGTAAAACAAATGGTTTGAAGATAAAATTTCATACTGCTACTATGATCACAGAATTCAATTTTATCTGACAATTTATTATTATGAATGCGACCAAAGTCGCAGTCCTGATGAAAAGGACAGCTTTTAAAATAATTTTTTTCATGCGACTTCAATAGCATCTCTGATAAATTGGTTACATATTTATGTGTATTTTATTTTGTCTTTCAGATTTTAAATCGAATAGCCAATATTTTCGATGATGAAAAATTTCAGATAGGCTTTCCTTTGAAAGAAGAAGAATCACAATGAAAATATTGAAGCTGACATCCTGAGGGAAAATGAACCTGTCAAAATAGTTGCTGGAGATCTAGATCTGCAACTAAAAATTAATATCTGATCCCGCTCTTCTTTTTTAGAACGACATTCTCTACAAGTCAAAAATCTAGATCTGACAGCGTGAGGAGACACAGAGAGATAGACATATAAAAAGGGAGAAAAAATAATAATAAAGAATATAAAACTGATACATCATTCTAAGAAAAGACAAATGATACGGGCTTTTAGTAATTTCAATTATTTTCAAAAACGGGACGTCATTTTAAATTGTCAAATTATGTGGCTCATAATGTGCCACGTCACTGCAGGCTGAGAGGGACTCTCAGCTATCGGCTGATATATATATATATATATATATATATATATATATATATATATATATATATATATATATATATATATATATATATATATATAAAGTTATAAATAGAGTAATTTTCACTTTCACTCTTAACTAGACAGCATCTCGAACAATTCGACAAACCAAATCCCCATACCAGCCCAACTCGTAGAATATAGACGAAGGAACGTTGATACATTAAGGACCAATTCATTATCTCTGCATTATATTTGAAACAACAAACAAATACAGTTGGCTACAGAGCACCATCTATATCGAGAAGGCTCTAGGAAGAACCATTTATCTGCATAGGATGAACACTCTAAGTTGGTTTAGACTTCTTTGCTATGGACAAGAGAGGAGGTTGCATGGTGCCTGGTAAGTCGGTTGGTAAGAAAACTGACCTTGGTTATGCAGGTTGTGCTCACCTAACCAAGGAGGAACCCTTTGAAAATTCTCCTAGACTATGAAAGAGTTAGATGATACCATAAAGATAAAATTCAAAGAAGGAACTTAGAACATGAAGTCATAAACTAAAGAGTTGAAGATTCTTTTATTTTCATTTCTTGCTATGTGCTGCTTGTAAAGGATTCGGTAAGTAAATCTTTATTTACTCTTTGCTGAATTAACTGTTAGCTTTTCTAAGAAGGATGATTTCTCAAAGACATGATCAGTGTTTGCTCCCAACTCTTAGGATTAGACAATCAAAGCAGGCATCTCTAACTTTGTCCTATGCCAGTATATGTGGAATCCAAAAGATGGGTTCAGATAGCATGACAATGTTGGACAAAGTTCTCAATGTTATTTGTATGAAGTCGCAATTTACCATCCAAATAAGTTTTAGAGGATCAAAATCATTATGGCAGATTCATAGATGAAAATTGTTGTTCTTCAGAGTCATTAACAGAATCTTGTTTGCATCTTGCCCTATATAACCATGTTGCATTGACACGCACTAGAGGCAGTTGTATCTATCTTTGATCATGGTTCAAAGTCGCGGTCTCGGCCGTCAATTCGGCGGGCACCGTTTCACATTGGTTGCGGCCCCGACTCAGGTGAGACGCTAGATAGAGGGCTCAAAAAATTCTGAAAAAATCACGACAAATCTTAAAAAAATATAAACATCAAAATTGGCGTATAACATGTCCAAAACATATCACCTAGTACTGTAAACATGAAGGTAATGCATAAGTATATGTGCCGCAATATTAAATTATCAAAAACGTATAATTTAGTAAATTATATGAAATTAATTAAATTTAAGTTAACTACTCTTTTCATAAAAGTAAAAATTAGCTCTACCTTTCTAGTAAAAATTTAAATTATATGAAATTTTGGCTTGACTCGGCTTTGCCTCGAGGCCGACTCAGTCTCGACTCAGGTGACTCCGTCGAGTCGGCCCCGAGTCAAGCAAAACAATGTAATAGATTGACTGTGGATTAAACTCGGAATGGGAAGGGCCGTTCCAGTTCCGACTTGGCCGAGTCAGAACTGAAGCGGTCGAGTTTTTGAACCTTGTCTCCGACATGTATATGCATTAACACGTGTACTTGGTGGATATAAAATTGGATTAGACTGTATTCATATGATTTGTTGTTATGAACCTCGAGTTATATCATGCCTTATCTCCTAATTCATTGTATGTGTATATATGATATATATTATTTCTGTGTGTTTACGACATATCTATACCCTATAATTTACATATTCCCCCTATAATTGTGTGCCTTATCCATCTGGAATAACTTTGTAGTATTTATACAAAGAGAAAATGATGCCACCATGTTATTCCAGTGCGGCCAAGCCGCCAAGGTTCTTGGACTTTCTCTATATTTGGGTGTTTTTGTCAAGGGATTTCAGATGACTCATTCTAGGATGAGATTCTTGATGCAAAGAGTTTGGTTAGTGCCTGGGTCACACAATCTAAAACTTTCTTTTAATTGAGTGAAAGGACTGGTCTATCTTCAATCCTTCCCGAGATCAACCAAACCCTCCGGTATACTTGAAATCCCAAATGGCTGACCTTCTGTGGCCTCACATTCAGGAGGAATGGAATGGGTCCGGTATCTGCAACACCAGCCAATCATGTTGCTACATTGAGTTCCTCAGACCTACCTTTTCTTTTTTCTTTTTTCTTTCTTTCTTTCTTTCTTTTTTTTTTTTTTTGAGAAATTTGGATGGGATCAGGGTGATCTCAGCCTCCAAAATCATTTCTAAAAAATAAAGGGTGTTGTGAGATTCTCCATACCCACTTCTTTTCCAAGCTTAGTTTGGCTGAAGTTTGTGCAGGTTGCTACCCTCATAGACCAGGAGAATTAAATGGAAAGGTAGTACGTTGACTCTAGAAGATCAATAAGTAGTCTGTTCACACACTAAATATCACAAAATCCTAGAGCCATCATGTCCGAACCAGCAGCACTTCTTGATCAGCTTGCAACTCCGAGCTTTCTGATTGATTTAACTTTAACCATTACTTCGTTTTAAGGGGTAAGATGTGCATCGGCAGATGAAGATTGGAACTATAGGAGAAAAAAAATTATTCTTCTTCTTTAGAGCTTGCATCATCTTTTAGTGTTCTTGAGATTTCTTCTCCAAGAAAATGCTTGGATAAAGGATTTAAAGTAGACAAACATAATCATGTTTTCTATTTGTCAAAAAACTGTATGCTTGCTTCCCCTTGAGAACAAAAATTGCCTTGTGCACAGCAGCGAAACCGTTCTTAGCACCTGCAAATATATATTTTCTTCTGTTCTTTCTTGCAGTCTTACCGACATTCAAACAAGAAAATAAATAGCTCTAATTACACCCCTTGGTTTCACATTATTTTATGTCTAAGCAGATCTTGATAAATGTTTTACTCCTTTTGCAGGATTCCAAGAACATTTGGTGTGTCCATCCCCATGAAAGCAACATTTTTCATCACTTACATAATGGTGGATGGTTGGGCAGGTGTTGCTGCTGAGATTATTAGATTAAAGCCATTGATTGTTTTCCATTTAAAGAATGCATTTTTAGTTAAAACTGACCAAGATAGAGATCAAGCCATGGATCCTGGAAGCCTGGAGTTTGCAACAAGTGAACCAAGGATACAATTGTATTTCTTGCTGGGGCTTGTTTATACAACAGTCACACCTATCCTGCTTCCTTTCATAGTCATCTTCTTCGCTTTATCCTATATTGTTTTCCGACACCAGGTTTGTTTGCTTATGCAATTTTTTTAGAACTTGAATTTGTGTTAACTTGACTTTTCAATACTTTTTAAGCATCTTTTTGCTATCTCAATCGAGTAGAGATCATTTCCTTTTTGTTTTCGAATAAAGTACTCTGTGCTTACTATCATTGACCTGCTAAGTTGCATCAATCACATTATATAAGGAAGTAAGGTAGGGTTTAATAAAAAAGTGCTAACTTCTATACACCCAAAATGATTTAAGTGCATGTTAGATTAAGGAGGCTTGAACTCGATTTAAGGCTAGGTTGAGTTCAATGCCCTTCTAGGTGTTCTCCAACCCCTGAATCAGACCATGGCATGCAAAGTACCATCTTATTCATCAGGGAATTCAAGCTATTGTAGAATCCTTTTTTAAGCTACGCACTGAGGTTTTAACAAAAGACGGCGTAGAACCAAGTGAGCTCAGCTTAGGTGGTATGATGCTTCCTTGCGGAAGGTTGTGGGTTTGAGTATCTTGCTCTGCAGTGGATAAGGGGACCAACCTCCACAAATGCACTATTGCAGGCATATTACCCAGTTACTCGAGTTCACTACAAACAAAGGCTATAGTGGTTTGTGGAGGCTCATTGTGATTCATGTGTGCAACAGTATGACCAAATGGGACTGTTAATCAATAATTCCCCCTTTAAGGGGAGTTTTATCCCTTAATGGGAGTTCTTTTCTCTCAATTGGAGCTCCTTTTTCCAAATATGGGGGCTTTCTTCTCCTTTTAGATGTATTTGTAGTATTCCTCAACTCCTATGATGTAAACCTACACGCCTTTTCTTTAAAAAGGAAAGAAAAGAAAAAGACCACATAGGAGGCAGACTCTGTGCTAAGAGTGTGCATGAAGAAAAGCTTCTTAAAATAATTACTAGGAAAATAAAATGTAAGAGAACCGAAAATTGTGACATTCCTCCAAAAGAAAGGAAACGTATTGTTTTGTCTAACTGAGTGATATTGTCCAGTTTTTCATTAAAAAAAAGTGGCTAACATGGATTAGCCATAGGTAATGATAGAATAGAATATACCATCTGTATTGCTAGTCAAGCTCTTGTTCAGAATTATACCAAGTTTGAACTTATTGGCAACTCAAGGTAAAAAAACAATTCATTAGGATAAATGAATTATCCTTCTTGTTTTTGCACCATCCATTCCAAAATATTGCATATACAGGCAAATGAAACATATTATTATGTATTCTTAAGCTAATGATATACTCATCAGGTCAATTTGATATATGCCAACATTAAATTAAATGCTATAATTTTCTTTAATCCTATGTTGAATTCCCATCTTTTTTCCTATTGCAAGATTATAAATGTCTACAACCAAGAATATGAGAGTGCGGCGGCATTCTGGCCAGATGTGCAATGTCGGCTGATAACTGCAATGATAGTATCACAACTTCTACTTATGGGCTTAATGAGTACAAAACATGCATCTCAGTCAACACCATTGCTCCTTGCTCTTCCTATACTAACCATATGGTTTCATTTTTACTGCAAGAGCCGATTTGAACCGGCATTTGTAAAATTCTCACTGCAGGTTTGTCAAAACCCATGTATTTGTGTATATGCAATTAACTAAGATATAAATTCTAATTTAAATGATGAATAACTGTGGAATTTCTTGATGTCAATATTCTTGTCTTATTGCTAATTCAGATGTTTCTTTTGGTCAATATTCTTGCTCCATTTTCCTGAATTGCTCAGTGAAATTTCTCTTTATAGGATGCGATGGTGAAGGATACATTAGAACGGGCCACCGAGCCACACTTAAATATGAGGAGATACCTTCAAGATGCATACATTCACCCAGTTTTCCAGAAAGAAGACATCGATTGCCCAGTTGCCTTGGATGAGGAAGAAACTAATCTTCTCGTGCCCACAAAGAGAACTTCACATAGAAACACACCTTGTGAAAGCAAACATGGTTCTGAACGTGGTTCAGAGATTGACTTTTAGCTATCAAGTTGACATCCTTGTTTGTAAGTTCTTTCCTCCCTTCTAATCAACTTAGGCTTTATTCAAATGGTAGTTTTTGCATGATTGATCTGTTTGCCTGATGGTTAATACTTACTGCCACCAAACCTTCTATCGATTTATAGCAATGGTCTGAACTTTCCTAAAAATATCCTTTTGACCAAGAACCCAGTGAAGTTCAGTGTATTTAGTCGGTCTCTCAAACTAGTGCAAAGTTTTCGACAAAATGGAATGTGATTTTGGCTGTGATATCCAGAAATAGGATTCTGCTTTTTGTTGGGGTAGTCCGGATTTCCCAATCGTTCTGAACTAGCAGCTGAGTTTATTAGACATACAGTGGGCCTGGAATGTAGATGTGCACCCAATTGCCTAAACACATCTTATATCCAAGACGTTGTCACCTAATCTCTTTCAAAATTCTAGCTCTAACCACCATCCACATAATGCTGCAGTAGTGTAAGTGGATACGACATTCACTTTACCCAAAATGCTGGTTGTAAATTATACCGGATTGAATATAAGGCTTATTGTTAGTTCTGCAATGAAGACTTTGTGCTGTATAATGCTTTCCATTTCTTTTTTATACTCCCGATAACCTCCGGAACAAAAGCATTCATGATATTTCGCATATGTAAGGGATTTTCCAGTAAGTCATTGATTTCCATTTGCCTAATGATTATCTGAATTATTCACAAAATAATCAAAATTCTTCCAAGATTCCAAGTTATTAAGAAGTACAAAATCCTAATTCCAGATACACTCCAAATCTCAAAAAAGGTGGTAACTTTCCCTCAAACCCTATGTCTTAGTACATGTATATATGCATACAATGGAGAAATTAGAAAGCATGACAAGATTGCTCGAGTACTACCCGACTTAGACAAAAATTTCCACTGAGTAATTTGCCTGCACATTCAAGTTGGTGTCATAAACTGGATCTGAATCATGGAATTCACAACACACATGACCTGCACATATATACATATTTATGAAGGTGTGTATATGGCCAAGCATGTACATATGAAGTTCAACATCTCATGTCATTCTTTTTCTTCCAAGTTACTGAGTCAATTCGAGTTTTATGCAGTTTCATTCTATGCCAATGCATATTGTCCTGATATGTGACCTTATGCCAACAGATCTTGAAAGATTCGCTGTCTCTCTCTAAAGAAGCTTCATACAAAGCAGCTTGAGGATGCAAAATTGAGGAGTATGAAAGGTTAAGAAACAGCAATGCAGTAGAGTGCTAATTTGTGCTCAATATTTTTGTCTCCTTCTGTACCATGATTACTTCATGTGAGAACCTTGCCCTTTAAACCTAGTGAGTGTCGAGAAAAGTAACAACAAAAGGCCTGCAGTGACAATACAGCCATTCAAAGTGCAAGCATATAAACTTTAAAGGGACATAAAAGGTTGAAAAAATAAGTAAAGAAAGAAAGTTTAAGGGAGGAAACCATAAAATTTGAAGTTGTGGATCTGAAATTTTCTTAATGGGTCCTAAATTTCATTATGGTACGTAGTCTTGTGTTTCTGGTAAATCATATGATATTGCTCTCACCTTGCTAGCGGCTAGTAATACTTTGCATGAACATGTATTTGTTCACAGTCCTAGTAGACTGAATTCATTGAGCAATTTCAATGCAAAATGTCTGATTTTCTCTGCTATGATTTTTCTTCAATCATGCTGATAGTTGGATGATTGTATTTTTATTTTTTTAAATACCAGTGGACCACTTGCTACCCGTTTTTTTAATACCAGTGGATCACACTTGCTGCCTGTATTGCTCGAAAATTGAGAAGTGAAGCTAATAAAGTAGTTAAAATACATAGAAAATCCAAGTGCCAACACCTACTCATTTGACCAAGCTCACATTATAGGCTCCCACTTGCCATATACAATACTACTGAGCTACTACATATAGTTATTGGTTGTATACACAGCCTTTTGTCTCACAAAGGGATTCAAAAGGACACTGCTCGAGTAGTGCAAGTTGCCGCATTTGTAATTAATTATTAAGTGACACAATCCAACAAACAAAGTTAAGCTCATAATTTTCTAATGTTTTGGTGTCACAGGACAGCACTAGGGTTTGATTCTTAGTCTGTCGAATGGGGAAAGGAATCAGAATGGGCAAGGAGACTGATTGGATTCTTTATTACCTGATAAGGAAGTAAAGATTGTTATTTATTTATTTATTTATTTATTTTTAAAATTTTTTTACTTACTAATGTAGGAAGGTTGCCCTAAAAAAGAAGAGCTTTTGTTTTGTTAATTGGTAATGGCCACATGAAGAGAAGCACATAGTAGATGGCATCCTTTGAGGGAGATAGTTTAGTTTATTAGTTAATTAGTTGATTTATTAGGTGATTGAAATATCTTGATTTGAATAAGAGACACACTACTAATTGTTCTTTTCGGATCAAAATACAGACATCTCTCTAAATTGGGAAGAGTTCATATAAAAGTCTACGAGAATTCAAATCAGGTCGAAATGTCAGAATAGATTGCTAGTCGTACATTGTTGGTTCATATTATGTTGTTGCACAGAGTTCCAAAAGGTGCACTGTTTTAAGTTCAAACTTCAACAAAAATTTTGGAAGAAATTTATGAGCTGAGCAAGGCTTAAACACATGCTTAAGCCTTAAACATCTCATTATCAATTTTAGAAGGAAACACGCAACATCATCAATAAAATAAGCAATTTAAAACCTTAAACAAACAATTTCTCACTAAATTCAACAAACAAAAAGAATACAGAAAAGGGCTGCCCGGAAATAGAATAAACGAATCCCCTCGGTGGAAACGTGTACGACCCAGATAGTTCCACGTCGCCCCAACTATAAAAAGATGCTTTCCCCAGGAGGCGCGGGGAGGCCGACGCGTGTCCGGCGGCCCAACGGCGACTTGACTGACAGGCAGGCAGGACGGGACGCAGGGTTTTGGAATCGGCGTGGGGAACAGTATAAAATACTGTTAGATGGGGTGAGCATCAGACGCCCCAATCCCGTTTGAGTCCTGCGTGACGCGTTCCGGTCACCTCGGGAAAATGGACACGTGTTGAGTGGTGAGGGGATCGGAGGTCAGGCTTCCGTGATTGATTTCAGCTCCTCCGCGTGTCCCAACCGTCATAAAAGGAGAAGACAAGCGGTTCGGTACGTTGCACCTGCGGAGTTCTATGCGTACTTTACATGCAAGCCCCCGTCTTTTCCATTTTTCAAATAATAGTCACCAAATTGCAATCTCCTTGAAATGCTAATCAGAACAGTGTTTTTTTTTTTTTTTTTTTTTTCCCCTCTTCTTCTGTTCTCCGTTGTGTTGTATTCTGTTGGCCGAGAATAATATATGGTGAAAATTGAGGAGATACAAACAGAGAGAAGACAAGAGACAAACAAGAGTTCTCGAGTACTACCAAGCCTAGACTCATCGGTGTACCTCCAATTATACCGAACAAAACGTTTCTGAAAACCGAAACAAGAGGAGAAGCATGGATCCATCACTCAATCATCTGATCTCCCAACAGACCAACCCCAGCAGCAGACGCGGCGGCGGCCAACACAATGACAACAACAGCGGCATCCAAGACGAGCAGGTCCTAATGCTAGTGTTCCGGTCCATGAACTTCGACCCCCACGTTGTGTCCATTGCGGCCTGCGTCAGCCGCCGCCACCGCGCCGTGGCCAAACGAGTGCTCTGGCGCGAGCTCTGCATCTCCCGCGCCCCACGCATGGTGACCCACCTCTCCAGCGGTGCCCCCGTCGCCCGCAGCAGCAGCATTGGAGGGGGCTGGCATGCCCTCGCGAAGCTCCTCTTCTTCTGCCCCGGCCCCGGCCCCGGCCCGGCCCGGCCCCGGCCCGGCCAGGCCCAGGGCCATTTTGTCCAGGTCTCGAGATTCTCGAAAACCTCGGGGAAGAGCTTCCTGCACAAGAAATGCTGGGGAGATCTGCTGTACGTGAGTGACCCCTGCGAGCACCCGGTGGAGGGCAAGGAGGAGGATTTGGGTGTGTACAGAGGAGTGTTCCGCGGTTTCATGAGGTCGAAGACGAGGGCTTGTTTGATCAGCAAGCAGGTGCAGCTGGAGAGCAGGTTGAGGTGCCCCTACTGCGGGGCGAGGGTGTGGAGCATGACGGCCGCCAACATGGTGCCCAAGAGCGCCTCCAGGAGGCTCGGGTCGTATGAGGAGGGATTGCAGTACTGCGTGTGTGTCAATGGGCACTTGCATGGTAGCTGCTGGTTAGCTCACTTGTCTGATGATGATGGTGTTGGTGGTGGTGGTGGTGGTGGTGAAGATGGGGAAGAGGAGTACTATGACGAGGATGAAGATGATGAGGATGATGATGATGATGGGCATGTTGCCTTCTGATTTTACTGTTACTTCCTGTTTGATTTAGACCCTTGTTTTTCTCTCTGTTGTTTGATCGCAGAAGAAGAGGAGATTAACTGGGACTTATTTTATTTTTGTCTTTGGTGGTGTTTTTATCTTCTATGTTTTATCTCAGATTGTACTTTTTAGCCTAGATGAATTTTGCTGGCAAGTTATTATAATCTGTCTTCTTCTCTTGTATCTTTTCTCAAAGTACTTTCTCGCCTATTCGCTGACTACACATGTATCATATAAAAGTAGACAATTTTAGCACGTAATGAACTTACCTTTTGTGACGTGTTTAATTTATATTCAAGTAATTCTCATGAACTTTTTTATGGATAATTGATGAATTGCATGTAACATCATCGCTCATCTGATTAAAATATATTTCCTATTCAAAGAGAGAGTTTCGTTGCCAAACGGAAATTCCATGAAATGTCATCAAACTCAGTGGGACAAACGAAAATGAAAATTCGTTTCTATAAAGAAACCTTGCATGTGTTGTACACGCAACCACATATCAAACTAGAAGTCAAGAAGCAATCTAAGAACTGAATGATTGAGAACGAAATTCTAATGACCACAAAGATTATGAACACTAAAGAAACAATGATCAAGTTTTTAAAGCCTGATCTCAAGAGCAAAGGGGTAATAAAAGAAATTTTACTTGTTCTTCTCATGCGCATCTGGACTCATTCTACACTGATTTCACTCGGTTTGTGCAATCTCTACTTGATATGTTATCCTATCAAGATGGCTTGCGATAGGTAATAAAGGAGAAACCTTTTATCAAATCTCTATTGAGTTTTCAGTGAAGGATAACTACTATTTTTTTTTATTTTTTATTTTTTATAATAAACTTAGTCGTTTGGCTACTGATGGACTCTTCAAACAAGCAAACAAGCATTTTGCACGCCCCACGTGACGTTAAACAAATTGCAAGAGAACTCTGCAACCAAGTTTCAACAGTTTTCGCCTACTGAACTAGCATACCATACCAAAAAGTAACACTGGTCCTTTCCAACCCTGCTCCCCTCAAGGCACAGGAACTGTCAATGATTATACTTGATACTCACAGGGATGACTAAAAAACAAGCTACATGCTCTTCAAGGAAGAGCCCCGCCACAACCCACACCCCCACCACCACCCCCCCCCCCCCCCCCCCCAAAAAAAAAAAACAAAAAAAAATAAACAAAAAAAAAAAAAAAAAAAAAAGGAAAATAAAAGAAAAAACCATCCACATGCTAACCGTGTCAAATGCTGCAAGTGCCAGTGTATTAAGAGACAAGAGACAGTTTGTTATCTGAAAACAGAAGAACAAGGAAGAAGCAATAGGCACCCACCAACCTAGCTTCTTCTTTTGTGCACATGGAGTTCAAAAGAAGAGCACACTGATAGGAGAAGGGGAAAAACAGTCTTTTTATCCAACAAAGAGAACCAGAAAAGGACATCATCTTATTTTTATCTTAAAAATGAGAGGTCTTTTTGCAGTTATAGCATCTCAGCTAACAACAAAATAACTTCGATTCAGGGAAACCAAAAATCAACTTTGATTTAGCAAGTTTTAAGATTCTAAGGCAGCTACCAGGCAGCCGGTCCCAACTATATATACAACCGTTTTCAAAGCGTATAAAGGGATAAAAAATAAATCGGTCCATCCAATTGGGTGCAATGACCATCATGAAGTAGATTTCCAAATACAAAGGATGACACAGGGACTTGTAAATTACACGAGCAACACACTCAACTGCTTCAGTGCTTTTAAAAACAATGAATTCTACAATGCGCCATCAAAAAAGATATCTAACATGAGATGGAAATTGTTGGATGCAAGTGTTAGATTCACAGTGACCACACGTGACTAGCCAGATTCTGAAATCATGCTTCTTTCCATCAACTAGAGCCTCTACAGAGCATTCTGAACTACCAGCAAACATGACTGAATTATCTTTTGTGGTCACTGTTAGACCTTTGTGCCACAACCTAGCAAATGTTGCATCCTGCCAGCCAGTGTCTTACGCATGGGTTTTGGATTAAGAAAGGCTCATATAGACGTAATAAATAGTGGACCTAGTCCTATGCATTCAGGGATCAACTTGTTGTCAGTGGTTTCAAGCAAAAACTATACCCTGCCCTTGTTTCCCTTAATAAGTCCTCAATGGACACGCATTTATCAAAAGATCTATTCTACCATCACAATATTGTCAGGTAAAAACCATCATATTTTAAAAAAGATTTCCAAAACAAAGAGCACATTAGACAAAATAAAAGACAAAGAGATCAACATCTTATAGACCATACAATCTAACTGGAAAACATAACATTGATGAAGTGCACCCGATTCTGCATCAGCATCCTTTTCCGAATATATATATACCACCCAAATACCATGGGAAAAGAAACTACAAGGAAGCATTTACGACCATTTGTTGGATGGAACTTATGGGAAAAGAAATCAATAATTCCCAATTCAACGATCCCTAGGTGTCAGCTTTACTCCTACTCGTCAATAACACATGCTCACATTTACTTCTCTCGGCAACTAATCAACGCCTACATCAATCCATCCTTTTTTCTGAATATAGTCATAGACCACCTATATTCCATGGGAAAAGAAACCCCATGGTGAATTTACAGTTGTTTGCTGGCACTTGGCACAAAAAATGTGAATAATTCCAATTCAAACATCCCTGAGGAGTCGGTCTTATGCATGCTGTTCAGGTGAAGTTCTCTATTTCCTGGCATATGCCCCTTTGACAAGACAATACCCATACTCAAATTTACTTCGCTCTATGACTAATAGAGGCAAATGACAAACATCATATGCTTAGAAGGAAAAGGATTGTGTTGAAAATACATCCTTGGGATATATGCTTAAAAGGATATGCCTTAACAAAGCAAGCACTTCAAACATATGCTTAAAAGGGAAAAAATATGCCAACTCACATATACTTCTCTCTACAACTGATAGAGTCGAATGACAAGCAAGTACTTCAGGTGTGTGCTTAAATAAGAAGGGTTTTTTAGATTTTGGTTCCCCAAATTATCTCAAATGTGGAAAAAAAAAAAAACCCAAATCATGTTATTTGCATACAAGCCCCTCAAATCAGTATAAGTCATTTGAAATCAGTCTTTCTAATAAACTTGACCTCAAGAAAAGTGAATATTCCATTTAAACTAATGGAATATTCTCTTTCCTCTCTTCCCCTTTCTTTTAACTGTTTTCTTCTCATTTAAAATGAGTCCAAACCTCTCTAAGTGAGTTAGAGCGAGAGAGGAGTCTGTGGAAAGAGGGGGGTGCAAGGGGGGAGAGGATGCAAGTATATATATAGAGAGAGAGGGTCAATTCATGTTAGTTAAAATCTAATTAGTAACAGAAAGTGGTCGAAACAATCGATTTAAGTAATTTAAGTGATTAAGGGGAATTGTAAGCAAATCATATGATTTGGGGGACTTTTCCCGAATTTGACATGATTTGGTGGCCTAATATCTAAAAAACCCAAAAAAAGAAATAATATGTTTAAATGCTTTTCAAAAAATAATTATGCTAAATAAATCATAACAACCAAAATTTGAACCCTCAATCTAATATCGTTAATTAAAGTCATATATCCAAAATCCTGCTAGAAATATCCACAATACTGAACCAACCTTCCCAAAGTTAAAGTTCTATACAATATGCATTCCTACCATGGTCAGATCCAATGTCACAGATCCAATATCCACAATACTGAACCAACCTTCCCAATGTTCTATACACTATGCATTCCAAGCAAAGAAAGACCTGTACCATACAGTGACAAGAAAAATATCTCTACCATACAGTGAGAAGAAATCAGTCTCATTCTTCACCTTCCGGTAGTTAAACACAACGAGAAGCAAATGCATCAGTGATAAACTTTTCAAGCTCATTAGCATACAGAAAATCAAAAAAAGAATATTCTGAACAAGTAAATGAAGGAGACCTTTGTAGTCCCATCAAAAACATTATCTTGCAATCATTCCTCAATTACATCGTCCATTTAATTCATTAGGTTCAAACAAAGTCACCCAACCTACATCAAATATAAGGCCAATATAGTCCCCTGCAACACAGTGAACTTCCATCTTGTGTAATAAAAAATGATTTATGTGAGTACTTATGGGCCCACATAATCAAATGAGGACTCCAACCGCATCGGATTGGCCTTATCAGCCCAAATAAAGTGGTCAAACCATGTAATCAGGTGTATACAGGTGACGCTCCCACATACCGGGTTTATGGGGCTGTTTGTTTCGTGTAAAAGGCCGTAATTCGTAAATGACTTACAACCCAGTTACAACTACGGCGTTTGTTTGGACCGTAATTCGTAAAAGACTTACGCAACTCAACTGCCACTCACTTGCAACTCAATTACCACTCATTTACAGCTCAGTTACAGTTAATTTTGTTGTCATGCAAATTTGTATTATTTTTTTATATTAATATTAAAAAAAATTTAATATTTAACATTTTTAATATTTAGTTGCAATATTAAAACTTTTTAAATCACCAAATAATTAATTTTGTGGTTTACTTTTTCACTTACGACTTACACATTACGACAACCAAACATCGTAAAATACAATACATTTTCCCACTTATAACTTTATATTACCAACCAAATACCGCAAAACTTACACGTGATTCCCAACCTTCTCCATGGGCTTCCTTTCCCCTTTCTCTCTCCTGAGGTAATGGATATTCCACGACAATTCTGCGCAGTAATGATTGGGGTGGAAGTTGATGGAATACTTATCAAAGATTAAGCTAATTATTCGTCTAGCTATGCAATCTAATTTTGTACGGGTGGACTTAATTAATTTTTATAGCTTATTTATAGTCTCTCTATACAGATTTCTTCCCAACCTTCTCCCTGGGCCTCCTCTCCCCTCTCTCTCCTGAGGCGATGGATATTCTACAACGATTCTGCAGCACTAATGATTGGGGTGGAAGTTGATGGAATACTTATTGAAGAGTGAGCTAATTATTCGTCTAGCTATTCGATCAAATTTTGTAGGGGTGGACTTTATTGATTTTTATAGCTTATTTATAGTCTATACAGATTTATTTGTCGTGAAATTGTCATCACATGTGATTGCTAATGCGAAGAGGTAAGTCCTCAAACTTTTCTTTTATTACTCTTCATATTGGTTTGTGGTTTTGTTGTTATAGATAGTTTGTGTTGTTTATGAATTATGATTATTTACTTGTTTCATTGATACAAGCCCTATATTACTCAAATTCACAATTTGAAAATGTTTTGTTTTTTCTTTTTTTTAGAAATTTTAAGTCCTATTATGATTTTTTCTTATGTTCTATGCATTTTTAACACTTAAAAATATAAGTGAGCATAAATATATAAGAGCGCGCGCGCGCGTGTGTGTGTGTATATTAAAAGAATCATTTTCATGTAAATATGTAATTCCACATAATCGATGCATAAACTGTTTGTGTGCTGTGTGTTATTAGACCCCACATAGTAAAAAACCGCATTTTAGAACACTGCATCCTGCTACCTAGACCCAAGTTTGCTACCTATGGCCCGTATTGTCCCTACAGACATGGATATCCAACCTTGCTTTAATCATAAAAGACCTAAACTTCTGTACACTGTTTCTGCAATTTCCTAACAGGACAACAATGAACAGAATACAGAATATACCAGCATTCTGATGGAATGCAGGACAATGGGCATTTTCAGAAAAGCCATCTCAATTTATGCACTTATGAACCAAGAGCATTTATTATGACAACAATAATGACATAAAGCAAGTTAATCAAAAGAACCGAGCTAGAGAAATGGTTACCTTCAATAACAATAGCATTTTTCTTGAAGTAATGGATCAAGATAATAACTAATAAAAATAACACCAAGTTTAAAAACCAGTATGCTCAAATAGCTTATTATCAGTCATGCCCCTCCGCCATTAGATCTTTAATCCAAAGCAAGAGCTCAAGGCACCATTTTATCATCAATGGAGGCCACTCTCACAAAAATGCAAACTAACAATTGAAGAAAACCAATGCAATAAATGACGACATTGATTCAAAAATAACAGCTATTACTGTTGAAGAAACCAACAGTACATGCTAGCTTCTGAACAACATAGATAACGTGAAGAAACATGAAGGCAAATCTATATCGCATCGACACATGCTGGAACTCATTCATATCCATGCCCGACGTGTATTTGCACTCATATATACAATATATTCAGTGGAAACATGTCGGCCATGTTCAACACTGTGCTCGGCTTTGAACCGGCTTTAAGAGAGTTACATTAAAGCCAGTTAGATTCAAAGCTAGATGGTGCTTAGTTTTCATAGTTTATATGATGCAAGAATTAGAGTTTATATAATTTGCACTTATACCATTTGCCGTGTGAACCTTGAGGCTAAATCATACCTTATCATAATACTCTATGTTTATTTATTGTTGGTCCACAGTGTATTCCTATCATAAGTTCTTTTAAGATATTGTGTATCGCAGATGCGTTCCCGTGTCCTTGGCCCATGTCCGTGTCATTGCAATATAGAAGTAAACAGATTTGGACAAACAACTAAAAGAAACTAAAAACTATCATAACATTTATGGTGGTAACATGTGCACAGAGAGATAAAATTTCATGGCAGCAGTGATAGGACCAAAAAAGTATTTCGCAAGGACAGAAAACTTATATTAATTTAAATTTCTCATATTGAAACTGTTACAGTTAGAAACAAGGCAATGCAAAATGACACATTGCAAGACAAGATGAATTTCAGAATGAACATAGATACCTGGCTCCTCTAATAAAACAGCTAAAGGCTAAAAAGTACTCTGTTTATAAATAGATGATTCTAAAAGGCTATGGCTATGATACAACTCTCCCAACAGCAGTCGCCTTTTTCCGTTTCTGCTTTGCAGAAAAAGCTAAAATACATTCTATGTACAATGAGGCAGGGTTCCATACCTCTCATCTCCCATCAGGAGGATGACTCTCTTCGCAGTCTTCCTTCTCCTGCATGGAAGAATGAAGGCTTCCCAGGGAAAATTCCTCAAATGTCTGAGCAAGCCATCAAACCCATACCAATAACAAAACACAAAAGACGGGGTAATGGTCAGAAAAATAAAAAGATGGAAATTTATTAATTAAGAACATAGACCGAAGTTCTAAACTATTCGGCAACTGACAAAAGGGTTTTACCATGTTCAATAATAGAAAGTTTCATCTTGGTCGCCAGTAACCTGGGGCTGCAAGAAGCCAACCGTGACCATGTAAAAGGAAAACAAGAAAATATGAAAAAATAGTTTGAAAAGCTAAGCAGAATAAGGTTCAAGAACAGTTTTAGCACATTGTATCTTAGATATGATCATAGCATCAGCAACTGTTGTGTAATAGAACTGTTGTCCAAAAAGCGCTAGGAAGAATAAGGTCATAAAATTTTGCCATTACATTTCTATAGATTGCAGACTATACAGTTTAACAAGATTTTTGTCCTAATGTAAGTAAAACACTGTATTGTATATACTTTTCAAGAAAACTACAGAGAAATTGAAAATCAAAGTTCCAAGTTAACACACCTCCGGTCGCTGGAGAAATTGGATTCTCCACTGACAATCTTGAAGCAGATACAGAATAACTGGATATCCTGGGAGGAATAGACCAGCCATGGGATGGGTTTGAAGCAGGTTCTGAATAGGAACCATAGCAGGAACTAGGGAACATCTCAGCTTTGTCAGAAAGCATGGGACCTACATGAAAGGTGCATTACTTGTCATTACCAATACATGTGGCATAAAGAAATAAATTAGAATGTGACAGTCTACACAGTCCTCCAAAACTTTCAATCATATAAAAAGGTCAACATTACCTGTATTCATAGATGGAGAAAATCTACCCCTCTCAGTATTCTCATGTTGAATTGGTTCCCTAATATTCCTGTCACCATAAAAATTTCCCCCTTGGGGACCATGTACATACTGGAATCTATCACCAAATGAAGAACAGTTACCCCATGATTGTGCTCTTTGTTGCGGCTCTGCCTGTATATAGGAGAACTGATTTGAGACTGTTGGAAGTGGAGGCTGCAGAGGATAACTCTTATTTGGCAAAGTTGTGCTGATTTTGGGCTGAAAATGTGTTGCTGTATGAGAAGCGAAAGGGCCAGACGAACCAAGAGGACAGTGAGCCGGGGGCATCTGCTTTGGGAAACCACCATACCCATGACCATAATAATGCATAGACTCTGAAGAAATCAAGTTGCCTTGAAAATTATTTGGTTGTTGGCTGACTGACTGTGGTTGCTGGTTCTGATTATTCTGCATAAATGATCAATTAGGATTAATAGGCAGACACGGTGCAGCAATACCCACACCACACACACACACACCCACCCCGCTAAAAAAAAGCATTAACTGTAGAAAAACCAATATATGGAGAATGCTCACTTGGGCACCGGAGAGGTGGAAATTAGTGACATCAGTGTTAACATGAGATCTTCCTGACTGTTGTTGAGGAACATGAGAAAGTGCAGCCAGGCAGGGCGGAGCCACAGGTGGCGGAGAAGATGGCAAAGGAGGCGGAGATGGTGGCAAGTCCTCAGGGAGGGGAGGAACACAGGGCAAGTACTGATGCTGTACATGCTGATAATGACCATCAGATACAGTTTCAGAGCCAGAAACACGGCAACTGGAACTGGCTTCAACTCCACAAGGAGGTGCAACATCCTCCATCTCAAGCTCGCCATCAACATCTTCTAAGATATGTCGATGCTTCCCATTTGGAGTTTGAGCTGTTCCCTTCTCATCTTCAGCCTCCACATTCTGTTCGGGAGTAACGGCCTCAAAGCTTTTCTCATCATCACCACTTCCTTCTTCATCTTCAAGCAAATGAGAATGAATACAATGTTGCAGCTGAAAACTGGTGTTGCTGATAACCATGAAATAAGAGTAGTCAGAGCAATAGAGGGAAATACAGCAACTAAAACATAACAACTAATAAAAAATTGCAGCAACTAACAATTCCACACAAGCATCACTCCTGGCAAGACATAAACGGAGCTGACAAGCTTGAAACATGTAAGCAATTTTTTTAGCTTCTATTCTTGGAGGTCGTTTCTGCGTAGAGTAAGCAAACTACAACACATGCAAAATGAATTTGCACAAGTATCTTACGTATAAGCACATAAAAGAATGAAAAAAAAAATGTGGTAAATGTTTAGTAGATCAAGCAAAAAATACTTGACGGTCTTACATAAAAGAGTAATGGGCAAACCCATCAGACATTTTCTACAAAGATTTGTGGTGTGAGTTGGGGTTGGGTTTTTATTTTTTATTTTTTATATTTTATTATTATTATTATTATTGTTATTGTTATTGTTATTATTATTATTGGAGAGGGGGCAACTTCTGATGATATAGGTTCCCAACTACGTTAAAGCGAAGAAAAAAGAGAGGGGAAAAACATAATAAATAGTAGTACAAAGTAAAATACTAAGCATGAACATTGAACAACGACGACAATGTCATCAACCTTCACAGCCCAGAAAACAAAGGGACTTCACATAATCAATGGCTGTCACTAGAAAAGAGCAACAGTCACTGATCCAAATGCACTGATATCAGAAGGCAATTCATATATGTTTCATACTATATCATCAGCAGATAAGAGTTAAAAATAGTGTAAAAATAGAAACCATAATGCCTATGCAAGCATATGAGCAACAGGCAAAGAAAATTTCAACAATTTAATTAGCTCTGTCATTTAGCAGCTTAGGCCTGAGTTTTGAAATAAACCACTTATTGCCCCATGAGAAATCAGAATAATTAACCGAACTGATAGGGCATCAATCAGAATTATTCTGTTGTTCTTTCAAGCAACTACGCACAAAAAGATATTTACTTTGCATGCAGTAAGCTTTATGACAAACTTGTTTTCAAATTAAGTAACTAAGCTTTATGACAAACTTGTCTTCAAATTAACTATTATCAGGTGTGTCATTTACCATGTAACTGACAAAGGAGACAACTAACAGCATAAAAAGACAAATTTGAAACGCACCTTCCATACTCGTCAACAAACATCCCCTCCATTTCGCGGATAGGATCGTTAAGAGAACGCTCTGTTCTTGATGGACGACGTGAATAGGAACTAGTTAATGATGTTCCATTTACAGATTCAATTTCCCGGATATGATGCCGGACTATGGGTTCCGGTAGGGTTTTCCTTTCAAGCCAGAGTCTCAAGACCTTTTCCAAGAAGAAATGATATAAAAACATCCTAAGACAAAAAAGTTTGGAAAAAACAAAAGCTGAAGGGTCATTACTTTGAGACATTGTCTACGGTTTTCCCATGCAGCATTTCCGTGAGGTGCAGCGGCAGATAATAACCGAGGAAGCACTGACTGGACAAGAGAAAGGTATGCATCTCCCACTCCACCTGAAAATTTTCAAACAAGTTTGTTTGGAAGAATACTTTCAACAATCAAACTCGAGCACGACAAATAGCAGGCAACAACTTGTAACTGAAAAAAAAATACCTTTTTGACTGCGTGAAAACTGGGTAATCGAATCTACAAGGAAGAATAGATCAACTCTTTTATACAAGCTCGATTCTCTTTCCAAATGCTGAAGAAGAATTTCAATTACCTAAAAGAGACAAAATAATACATCAGGAAAAGAACTAGACTCATACCATAAGAAATAATGCATAGGCGAAAATATTATTCATCTTAAAAAGATTTTTTTTTAAGGACAACAAAAGCTGCAACAGGACTATATTGTCAGTGCACAGATGGTTAAATACCAAATAGTAGAGAGGAAAATTTTTTACTCGAGACATGAAGTTACACATGAGAATACCCTGTGATTAAAAAAAAGAGGAAAGTTAAATGGGTGATAACCATGTTGGCCATGCAATCAGCGCATCAAATGAGAATATTCTAAAACTTAATAGACTTTTAGTCCTGTTCTGTGATTCCTACAGTTACAAGCAATCCATGAACAACTTTTTAGCTAAATCCTGTGTAGCGCAAAGGAAGCTGCTTAAGATCCATGAGAGTAGACGAAGAAAAAGTTGGATCAAAATAGGGAAATGGTTGAAGTTAACTGATTAAGGGTTTTGATTTGATATTTATTGGTGTTGATGATTGAAAAATGTTTAAATTCTCAAAAGGAAGCTTTGATAAAATGAAGGACAGCGACCCAGTCACCATGGATTATGGAAGCAAACAAGGGATCTCCAACCTCTCTGTTTTCCTCTCCAAATAACATAAAACAAACAGACCACATCATTTGCTTGCATCCTCATTGAGGCAAAAAAACAAGCAAACCTAATGCTAAGAGAAATTTAAGCAATAATGTAAATCAATGTACGTAAAGTGACCAGAGCAGAAAACATATTATGGCCGTGGCAGCCTCCAAAGGAAAGTCAAAGATGTCGTCTAATATAATTCAAGACAAATTTGTTCAAGTTAGGGATTGAAGACAATGGCTTAAATAACAAGTGATCCCTGTAATCACAGGGTTACTAATCTGTGAAAGATAACAGAAGAAAGAAAAGCATGGATTTGACTTGTTTTCCCCTTCATTTCTTCATGACAGTTCACAGGATTCTGCAGCTTGCGTTATGAACTGTCATGCATCCATTAGTCAATTAGCTTCAACTTGCAAATCCAAGTCACAAATAGCTTGGAATTTCTTACAAAGACTTCCAATCAACAATATGTATGACACTTTGAACAACTAAACTTTGAAGTAACCATCCAAGGAAATTCGATAGTTCAGTTTTCATATACATTATTTTCCTACAGAGTAAGGGTAAGACTAGCATGCTATGACACATTTTAATCAAGGTTCCTTCAAGTACGAGCACACACACACACAAATAGATGTGTACAGGTTATAATGTACATATGTTTACAAACAAACATATTACATATAGTCGTGTCCACATCTCTAGACTTAAGAGATTTGTCATGTACAACACCATTTGTCTATGTCTAATTACAACACTCATACCAGTGTCCAATAATCACAGCTAACAACAGAACATGTGAGTAAAGACGACTTGTGAACAAAATGGTTATAAATCAATGCCTAGTGTTCAGCATCTTGATTATAGAATGTGGAATTATGAGTATCATCCAAACAATTTCCCATATCTGACTCTGACCCAAGCTGAAGGGGTTTTCTGCGGTCCTAATGTAAGGGCTATAGTTGGACAGAAAAATTGATCCACTGCTCTCTACAAAGTGTCACGACATAAAGGTAACCCAGCGTACATTTATTCACCACAGCAAAAGTTCATTTAAAGCAGTTCTTTAAATTTATGCCAGACAACCTGCTTATTACCCCTGTTTTCTTTTAATTTATATACAAAGTAAGTTTCTAGTTAACCATAGCATCCAAATGCTAAAAAAAATATATTGCTTGATTTGAATATGCAGCAAGATGGTCTAACCATAAAGATATGCTTTCACAATTCAATACAATCGCTATTTAATGCCTAACGACATTGTCAACATGACATGAGGAGAGCTCAAGTTAATCTTTGGAATACATTGTATCAGATTCATGCAATATTCAACGAAATAAGAAAAGTAAAAATGCAGACTGACCTCTCTAGCAATCCCATATTTCGCACAGTCAATTGCCACGCGTGTTGCACGACCAATACTATCTTTTGTTCTAGACAATGTACAAAGCAAAGCTTCAAAAGATCTCCGGGCTACATTAGCGTCCACAGGGGCTGTTAATTTGTTAAACCCCCTCTCTTGCTGACCACCAAATGGACTTCTGCTATCATTCTGTATATTATGAGTCCTATCATCTGTAGCAGGTCTATGGTAGACCAGAGAATTTTGAGGTGATCCTTGTACAGAAGAATTGCTCCTATTAATTACAGATGGACTAACCACAGAATCTGCAAAAACCTTCCCATCCATGACATTGTCTGGAAATGAAGTAGATCGAGACAGAAGACGTTTTGCTTGGGCAGCAGCAATCAAATCCTTCATGGGTGTCAAACCAGAAATACCCCAATCCTTCGGGGTAGCAACATCTGGCCTATAAAGACAGGATAAGAAATATCATTAACTTTAGGTATTTTGATGGATATACACAATGATATTTGTATTGTTTTATTCTCCCTCCCTCCCTCTCTCTCATTCATTTTTTTATTCCCTTCTTTTTAGCTCTCATTTTTTTTATTCCCTTCTTTTAGGGTTGTGGTTATGGTAGAAGTAGAACTAAAGAACCAGTTGGAATCAATGAGTTTAATTTAAAAAAATTCAAATACATATACATGCAAAAAAGAGACTCAGACCCTCTTTGTTACTCTAAATTTTCTCAGATCATAACTACAAATTCAACCTTAATTTTCTTTGGTCAATTCAGTCTCACAGATAAACATCAGTTCCCCATCACCTTACAGAAGGTCATCAAACAACTTAACCTTATCTACTGTAGCTCCACGATTCAACCACACAAATTTTCAGTCCAATTACTGTGTCATGCATATGTTTGACGATCTACCAGAATCCAAAATAAGATGATGTTTTCTTCCACCAAAAAAAAAAGTAGGATGTGGAGAGACGGGTAACAATGGCCATACGGTCGAGTTTCAAGTTGTGTGTGTGTGTGTGTGTGTGTTAGAGAGAGGGAGGGAGATCTTCAAATAGGAAACCCAATCCATCCTAAACAGGGGCCAATCTCAAAGCATGCCCAGTGAAGTCCCTACAGAGACCAAGTACTGAGAAGGCTAAAGTAGGAAGTACTCAACTCATTCCATTAGTTCGGTAGATAGAAGACATGTTCGATTGTCTCAATCTTAACTCCACGTAATTCCACAGAAATGATGATAAGTTAAGTGGTGAACTTTGCAAAATATTCCAGAACAGCAAGTTGAAAAGTGTCATAATGGTTTTCCAAGTTGACGATAAGCTTTACGTAATAAAATAAGTCAATCGCATCGAGTAAAACCTTCAGAGACCAAATAAATTACAAGGTCGAGATTTTTATCAAATTCATGTCTTGTAAATTTATTGTGGAGCATATCCACTCTTAACACGTGACAGAGGACTATTGAAAGAAACACAACAATTACTCCACTTGGATAAATACATACAACGAACCCTATATCCTACAACTTTACATATAAAATAATATGAATATGCCATACAGCTATAGCTTTGAAAATTTTAAGATAAAAAAAGATATAATAAAATAAAAACTTAATTTGGCAAATGAATAATGTTCAATGGAGGGACTTACATGTCTCTAGCTTGTATGCTTTCATCAGACTGAGAGCTTGGAGACTTTGCAGATCCAGATGTGTTTCTTGACGTGGATGCAACATCTGCAGCTGAATGTATCACAGCAGTCCCATTCGGGAGAAAGAACTCATTACCCTCGTTAGAATTCATAACAGAAACTGGCTTGGCCATAACTGGTTCCATACTTCCAGTTTCCCTTGCACCCTCTGCTTGAGGATAAGAACATTCCTTGCTTGGTTGCAAGGTCCCATTATCATTCTCAACTGCCAAAGGTGAAGATAATTGATCTGATATGCCTTCATTAGAAATAGTATTTGTTTGGTTCCCAACGGATCTGACGGAACAAGGTTGGATAATGTTTTCTTGAATATCTATGTCTGGTGTCTTACTGGTACATGGCCCATTACATTCTTTGGTACCCACCAGCATCTCCTCCGAGTCTTTATTTTGGGGGTTCCTCAAACTTTGAGTAAGAGTGCTCTCAGGTTCCATTTGGGAAGGTGTTACCACAGGTACCTCCAGATTCTGTGAGGCTAAGTTTGGTGACCCCAAACTTGGTGACAGGGACGGTCCAGATGCGTGATTGTGAAATGCAGCACTGTCAGAAGATTGTATAATCTGCAATCTCGTGGGACTCCCAACATTCCCATAAACAGGCTGATGGAGTGGATTTCCCTTCGGGGAATCTGTGCAACCATTGTCATTGATTCTCATGTCGCTTGGGCCTTCAGGAGAAGCATCTGTAGCTTCAGCTGCATTTGCAGTCATAGCTTTCAATGCACGATGTAGGCGCTTGGATGGAGGCAAAGCTGCCTCAACATCCAACGTGATACCTTTCAGTTGGAACTTATTAACCTTCCAAATCATGGGATCTCTTCCTGCAGTAAGAGCACAGTCATTAACCAGTGCAGAACTTGCTGCTTCCTTATCCCTATGTGATCTCCTATCGGCAGGACTACTTGCCGGACTGGAAGATTTAATACATGTATCAGATTCTCCCAAAGATGCTACCAGTTCTAGCTTCTCTCTTTTCTCAACAAACTCGTCGAGTCGCGTCTCCTCCATTGATGACTTGCTCATACGGACCCTTGCTCTTTTTACCAAAGGTAGATGTTCGTCTCCATCAGCCTTGCTAAAGGTTTCAAGTATTTCCTTGCGAGAATTAGGAGATTCTGGGTGTCTTTCACACAACTCAACCTGCGCCTCTGTCTCCTTGTCCATTGTAGCATATTCTGGATTATTTGTGGTCCGCTTTCTATTTGGCTTTCGTTTTTTCTTAAGGATTGCTGCTTTGATGGGCAGACCAAATTTTCCATTCATAGTGATAACCCCATTCAAACTCAGATCCTTATCAATATATCCATTTCCAGGCTTCTCTAATTTGAAACTGGATTCCAATATACTGCCTTCTTCTGCATCAGATCTCGTTGCAGCTTTATCAGACACAGTATCCTCAGTGCAACCATTTAACAGAAGACCAGCACAAATAGGTAAATCCCCATTACAGCCTAATGCGACACGCGACACTTCTCCACTCAACATCTTGTTTAGAGCAGATTCTTCCTCCAAAACATTAAATACCAAGTCACTACCAGCTGGGTCAGCACCATTCCCTGTCATGGGTGACTTTTGAAATTTACAGGGGTCACTGCCCAATGAACTTCTAGACCTCCGAAGAGATGGCACTCTCTGCATGGCAGAACTTTGTAGGGATCCATCTCTCTGTCTCTTCCTTGTAGTAGTTGTAGTAGACAGAGGAGTTTGCCTGAGTTGATCAAGTATGGATACCTTTTCAGTCTGCTCATTGTTCAATATACTTGCGTTGTGAGGTGCACCTTCCGTAGAGGTCCCTGTTATTTCTTCAGCATTTACCACATCATGATTTTCAGCAGAAGCACATACAACTGCTGGCTGATGGTTATTGTTTACAACAGGCCTAATTTCTGGACTACTTCTGGATGATTTGCTTCTAGAACCTTCCAATTGCTTGTTATGTGAATTATTCCCGTCATCATCTGAATTAGCTCCACTAAGGTTCTGCTTTTTTTCATAGATATCAATGATTTCATCAACTGCACGGACAAAATCTGCCCCTTTACCCAGGCGCTTAACTAACAGAGATTTCTTTTTCTCCTCCGTGAAAGCTTCAATATCAGCATGATTGCAAAAGGCACTGCACAATAAAGTTCTCACGTCAACTGGTCCATTAAAAAATCGTGCCTCAATATTTAACCCTTTTCAGATTAATGGCATCTTCATGGAATTACATCAAGAAAAATACAGTATCTTCAGCAGTGCAGGTTAGTCAATTAGCAATTTCAAAGAGGAAGCACAGATCCACAATTACAATAACGAAAAAACAAAACAAGTTAGTGGTATCGAGTTTAAGTCATAAGTATTTCCTCATAGTAAACACTTCAAACCAAGAAGTCACAAAAAATTTTGGAGCTGTATACTTCCTAAAAAAGACAGTAACAAGCTCAAGCCAACTACTCTAGCAAATTCATGTGACTCAACTGAATAATGCAAACTGATTCCCACTTATTATTCCTAAGTCCCACTATGTATACTTAACCAGAAACAATTAACAAGTTTCACGCTAGAGACTGCCAATTAAACGCCATAAAAACCAGCATAAGGCACACAGATCAGCAACACCACAACATAAACCAAGCTGATATGGCTTCTTATCTTATAGTGTTTCACCAGCACAAACATAGAATGTGGCCAGAAATTCAGTTTGTTCAGTCACTTTCAAGAAGAAAGAAAAGATTTGCAGCTTAGCAGCAGAGAACAATAATTACTTACTTGGGATTGTCACATAGAAACAGAAGAAGGGACCTGGGAACCCTTTAATGATCAAGCACACGTAAAGTTTTCTAGTAAAAAACATTGCATAAAGGTGGTCACAATGCAACATTCACTCTAAGGGGAATATATCCAGAGAGATGGTCTCAATTCTCAGCTAATAATTGGTAAGGTAATCCAAATCCAAGTGTGCCAAATTTAAAGAGGTAGAATTCTGAAAGGGAGAACATACTCCTCTGTTACAAGGAAGAATATGCTATTCAAAATTCAAGCTAACTCATTAAAGTCTAGCCAAATCCAATTTCTTTTTCTCTAGGAATATCGAAAATGACTCATTACACTGTGACACTATTTTCAAGCTTCAGAGCATATGAAGGGATAAAGCATTCACCAAAACTAAAATAAGAATAGCTAGTAACACAAATGAGAAGGCCATGAAACTGAAGGTAACGACGATCATGCACAAAACATCTCTTTTCCACCTCATTTTTAACAAGCATGATCTTGTCAAAATATTTCATTAGATACACTCCTTAAATGTTCAAAATAGTTAATATAGTGATAGTGGAGAATGGAGAATGACAAACTCCCCCTAGGACACTACCTGCTTTTCTTATTATATTGCCATTATATGTCAATAAGTAACACACTTGCTAAGACAAATAGACCCTCACGGCATATGCAGTTCCTGAAATTTAAAAAAAACACCCTAT
Source organism: Agave tequilana (assembly GCA_038442645.1). Lineage (NCBI taxonomy): Eukaryota > Viridiplantae > Streptophyta > Magnoliopsida > Asparagales > Asparagaceae > Agave > Agave tequilana. The sequence goes on from JAVJIF010029915.1 coordinate 135,830, forward strand.
ACTGAGCCCTAATATAAAAGATAAACATCTACAAGAGCTAACACTGCTTTGGTAGGTTTACTCTGACTAGAAGTACATAAGGACAATGTGTACCGCTTCTATGCAGCAGCCACCAACGATGATGATCATATTTCCATCCATCTGACTAGCAAAGCTTCTTCTATGAGGTAGGAGTTCACAACATGCAAATGACAACTCAATTTTAAGAAAGAACCCATCTGTTCCATTTACAGATGGCCTGTCTAATAACTTAGGTTTACTAGATTTGAAATTTGTTTGCGCATGATGGAAAAGGTTTGGAGGGTTTTCTTTATGTTCTCCAAAAATAGCGCACAACAGCAGAAAGAGAAGAAGGAGAAGAATACGAGACCTGAATATCCACAAAACACACTACTGAGCTCCCTCACTCTGATATTTCATTAAACTACAAAGTTCATACAATCTATTACATGACAAAAGACATGACCGAACTCCTGAAATTCGTTTATGCAGGCTATTATATGACAAGTACATGACCAAACTCTTAACATTCGATATTCAACTTAAATTACTCTTGACTAATTTAAAGACTGAAATAGTGACTGAATTCAACTCCTTGAATAGCACATTCACATACCACATCTCTTCATAATTATGATAATTATGGATCCCGATAATTAACCTTACAAGATTTTAGCAAGTTACGATCTATCTAACCCCGTGATTCCCATCTTAAATTAAAGAAAATACTCTTTAATAAACCAAAAATAATCTGCAATATTTTGCAGAGCATCTGCTTATCTGCAGTCGTGTGGAGACATGTTGAAGAGGTATAAAGCTAGGTTGCATTGTGAAATCCCATCTGTTGCATATATTATCTTCAAGTTCTCACATGAAAATCCTTCAAGCGCAAAGACTCGGGGCCTCGATTATTTACAAAAAGTTGCAATGCAACTCCATCTATTATGAAACCATGATCAGTGATCAACTGTTGATAACCTACGAGTTAACTTACCGTATCCGTATACATAACAATTTGCTCCTATTCACTCTTTTTATATGACATTAAAAAATGGGCTTTGTAGTCATCTGAAAGAATAAAGATCCGAAAAGAGCTAAGGAGGCCCAGCAATGCTATGCTGCTTCTAAAAAATAAAATAGGAGGGAACAATTTGTCAAAACGCTGCATAGCCGTATGGGAAAAGAGTGTTAGGTATGGTCCAGAATAATTTGCAAAAATTTAACAGTCTTATTTCACATTCTTTTGTAAACTATCCACCGCCTCTCTAACTTCCACTAAAAATAGCCTCAAGATTCGGGTTGACTATATAGCTAGCTAAGCGATTCAAGTACACAAGATGTGGCAGACAGAAGCAGAGATCTAGAAGACAAGGACACTCAAAACAGTCAACATTCATGCAAAGCCTCGCAAAACTTATAGAATATCTCCAGGTTCCAAGAATCTCATATTTTAGTTTCAGATAGCCATATAAATCAATTAAACAGTAATAATAATGTTGGTATTCTGGGTGCCTCACATTCATTAGAGTAGACTGTGACAAGGTAGAGGAGATTCCAACAAATTCAGCAGCCAGAACATGCATAGACATGCACATGCTCAGCTAAGCTTTCAAAAACTGATACGAAGCTTTCGAAAGATCTGAGACAGGTTTGCTCTCGATAAGGCACCTTCCGAAAGCTCCACCATGGCTTTCGAAAACTCTCTGGCAATTTCGATTCTGATTTGTTTTTCGATTGGGATTTTGAAAGGGTTTCCGAATCATTCTTTCCAAGGGCAGTTGATTAGATGAATATTTGAAAGGTCAAGATTTACTCCAAAAGTCTATAAAATCTCTAGTTGTGGATTTTAGGTTAACAAGAGATTGTTTCATTTTTTTTTATCCACCTTATATTGAGAGTTTAAGAGATCCTTATGTGAGACACCTATAAACTTTGTTTTTGCTTAAGTTAATAAGAATTTCTCCCCCTCCTCCCACAAATCATGTGTTCTTGATTTGTGTTCTTGCTCATGTGGTGATCAAGTTATATTGCTTGCTACGGTAGATTGCTCGTTGTTTCCGTTGCTACTCTTATTGTTTGGTAGTGTTTATCACAAAAATACAACAAAGCCTTTATACCAAATCTTTGGAGTCAATGATATAAACCCATTTTCTCCATTTAGCTTTGTTGCAAGGGCTATCTTCTTTGATGAACCAATGACTACCATATCATTTTTTTATTGCATCAAGTCAAGTTCGATTAGATCTACCTAGACCTTTTGTCGTCACTTTCCCGAACCAGCCACCCATCGGTGGTCTCCATAGCACATACCCAAACTACATGAACTAATTCTCTCACACTTCATCCCCTATTGACGTTGCCTCCAACTTCCTCCAGATGCATTTATTGTCTATTATATCTTTTTGCATGTTGCCACTCACATCCATCTCAACATTCTTATTTTGACTAATGACTACATTCAAGTTTTGAGTGTTATTACTTAATTGTCTGACATTCTGATGCATAAAGCATAGCTAACATATCTATCTTGTAATTTTTTCCTCAATCCATGGGTATTCTGTTGATCACAAAATACACTCAAAACACTTTCCACTTCAATTATTGCAGTTTGATTTTATAAACATCGCATGATCATGACTTATTGATCTTAAATAGCCAAAGTCATCTCTATTAAATATTTTTTGACCATCAATATTGCTTCATTTCTCCTCATAGTCTTGCTAGCATCGTATTAAATACATTTTGTTTACATCTTGCTGATTCTAAATCCTTTAAATTTTAAAGCCTCCTCTAACCCTTCTACTTTGACAATTATTCCTCTGATACATCAACTAATATAATATCAAACAACATGCACCATCAGACATCATCTTAAATAAAGTTCATCCATAACTATGGCAAAGATAAGGGCCGAATAGTTGATCTTTGTTGTACATTACGCATAAGGTCTTAGGGAATGGCTTTGTCTTCCCTCCAATTTTTCTCACATTAGCTACTACTACACCATTATATCCTTACTCGTGTCGATCTTACAAGAAACTTGCTTCGTTTCTAGGATAGCCACCTCATAATCATAGGAATGCTAACATACGTTTTCTGCAAATAAATGACATCCGTAAGTAACCTCCTTTTATCTTCTCCATCAACCATCAAAGTAAACAATATCAATTCTTTACTTATGGCAAAACCCAAATTGATTTTCTGACACAACATTTTCTCTTCTTATAGTTTGCTCAGTTACTCTCTCCAAAAGCTATAATAAGTGGCTCATAATCTTGATTTTGTATAGTTTTTCCAAATTTGCACATGTCCCTTACTCTTATCAAGGGTACCACAGTGCTTCTACACTCATTTGGCGTTTTCTTAGCTTCCAAAGTTTTGTTGAAGTTAGCTATTACGCCTATCTCCCAAAACCTCCAAAATCAACAAGGAACCTTCCCAATTTTCATTTCCTAAAGCATCCTTGGTTTCATTAATCCAAATTGGTCTTCACTCTTCAGTAGTCATAGTTCCCACCAAGGATTTAATCATTCAGTGTTTTTCATTTCTCCTTGCGTGACTCTTATTCCCTTACTATGACCCTTTAATAGTCACTCTTTAACAATAGCAATAACAACAAGAACAATAATAACAAAGGTGACAACAATGTTTTAATTGTCATTCTTTAACAATGCAATAACAACAAGAACAATAATAACAAAAGGTGATAACAAGATTAAAACATTTGCCTTGCAAATCCCTATTAAAAACTAGTTTCAAAACTTCTCCCATTAGCCATCCCATATTTTCTAATCAAGTTTGAGACCTCGGTTTCGGTTTCGCTCCCTTAATTAGGTTTCAACAAGTTTCGTTAGTTTCGTCAGTTTTGGTTCAAGTTTTGGTTTCAGGTTTACTCGTATTGATATGTATATATTTGTCGTTCTATATATATATATATATATATATATATATATATATATATATATATATATATATATATATATATATATATATGGGTAAAGTGCTCCTAGTAGGTCTCCTTAGATTACAATCTAAGGAGAAGGCTTAATACTCTAACATCTCAAAAACAATTTCACGATCCGACCGCACATTATCAACTTCATGTTTTAAGATGTATACATATAAAAAGCAAGTGATTTTGGGTTCGTTTACTCTATTTCTTTGGGTCAAATATTAACGGTTTTTAAAAGTAGAACAAAATGGAACGATTAGATCAATAAGAAAACGAAATTCAAATCATTTGATTTTCTATATATGTACATCTTAGAACATGAAGATGATAACGTGCGGTCGGATTGTAAAATTTTTTTTGAAATGTTGGGGTTTAAGCCTCCTCCTTAGATTGTAATCTAAGGAGACCTACTAGGTACACTTTATATATATATATATATATATATATATATATATATATATATATATATATATATATAACTATTGAAATTTTAGTAGGATGTTTATGTAAAAATGCCACGTTGGTGACCTGAAAGCAAAATAATCATGAAAACAGAAATCATTAGTTATAGATTCATAACCTGATAGCGAAATAATCATGATTTGGAATTTCTAATTTAAATAACATTTTGTAATTTCAGGACTTGTTTTCCAATAAAGCCTTCTCATCCCATAATGCTTGCATTAAAAAAAAAGTTAACAGAATAGACTCAAACCCAACCTATTAACTTTAGTTCTGTATTTGCCTAAAAGGGGGGAGGGAAACGAAAAAGAAAAAAACAAAACAGATTTGGACTCAAACCCAACCCAACTCAATCCATTACACTTGGGCCAACGGCGAACTCAAACTCCATCCAATCTGATCCATCAATCTTAGACCAGATATAGATTCAAACTCAACCCAACCCAAGACTAGATTTGGACTCGAGCTCAACCCAACCCAAATAACATAAAATTATAAAACCCACAAACCCCCCTAACCCCAACCCCAACGCCACGCCACCCCCAAACTTTGCCAATCGTGGCCTCATCACAACAGCTCTCTTCTCCCTCACCAAAACTCATTGAACCCAAAAAAAAAAAATGAAGCTAGAGAGAGTGATGTGAAACGTGAATGGGGAGGAAGCATCAGATAAATTAACTCAAAGATACGCTTCACCAATAAGAAAGATCAGGTAATGCTATGTTGATCATGCAAGTGTTTATCAATTTCAATATTTAAAGAACCAACTAAAAACTTTTGTTTATGCAAGAAATCAAGTTCCATACGCAATAAAGAAGTCAAACAATCACAATGGAGAAACAAAATCACTTGCTCATTTTTAATGTGGACAGAAAATCAGAATAGATAACAGATTGGATGATGTATATTCATACTTACAATTAAAGAGTTGATGTAATAAAAAAATACTTGAAATGATTGTAAATTTGATCTTAGCTTGCTTGTCCATTGTTGGTTGATCTCTGAACTCACGCATCTGAGAACATGTAAAGTCGACGAATACAGTGTCGTCGAGGAGTCGAGACGCTTATGCAGACGAGCCCGAAGTTGTTGGATGCGTGACGAGGGAGAAAGGGATTAGGCGACGGAGTATTCGTCGGAGATTTATTTGAGAGGAAGAAATTTAAAGGGGAGATAGAGAGAGAATAGAGATAGATAAATCAATTATAGCATCTCGCTATTAATTGAGTCTGATTAGGGCATCCCACCACTAACAGAATTTAGGATCTAGAAATTCAATAATCAAACACAATTTAAAAGTGCAGAAAAACTTTCATTGATTATTCATTGAAAAAAAGTGAATACATGGGGCCATTATATCATGGTTCAAAGACTCGGCCGAGTCGGAGACGAGTCGGCCGAGTCGTATCCGTCTCGGCCCGCTCCGAGACAAGTCCGAGTCACGAGTTGGTCGACTTAACTCAGAAGAGACTGACTCGGCTGAGAATCGGAGTTGACTCGGTCCACTCGGTGGATTCATGGCCGAATCGGTCGTGACTCGGCCGAGTCGACCGATTCGGCTCTGATTCTCGACCGAAACGTATATTCACCCATGACGAACTGGTATAAAGAAAAAAAACTTACCGCTCTCTCGCTCAGATCTGGAGATCGCCACCACTGCCCGATCGTCGCAATTCAATGTAGAAATAACTACATTAGCATGTATTTATGAATGTAATTTGTGCAATTTATTATATTGTGCATGTATTTTGATATGCTTCTACCAACGACGTGTGTATTTATACTTTCGCTTTATATTTAATGTGCTAAGTGATATTTTTAGACATGATCCATGTATGTGGATGTCCACATTTTTAAAGATTTTTCGTGATTTTTTCAGAATTTTTTGAGCTTTCTATGTAGCGTTTTGCGTGTATCGCCCGAGACCGATCCGAGTCGCCGAGACCGATCCGTCTCAGTACCTGCCGAGTCGGCGGCCGAGACCGCGACTGTGAACCATGCTTTATATAGGCTATAAAATTGTATCTCCTACTTCTATTTGGATTACATAATCCTAATACTAAAAGAAATCAAAAGTCTAAAAGAAAGAAAAATACATTAAAAGAAAAGTAATATCCTACTACAAGTCATAAAGTAGTAATCCTACTACAAATCGTACTACTAAAAATAAAAATATAAGAAACAAAAACTAGAACTCCTAATACTAATCCTAATTTACAACTTCTTCTAGAACTAAATTGCCATAGAATTTTTGGAGCTCCTTCGGTACACTTTTCATGCTTTTAAATTGGGCTTTGAATTAGGCTTTAGCTTTACGATGTTTGCATTATTCTTCCCGAGTTGAAAAGAACTCAACTCTGTTGAGTTTAAGGGAGAAGAACTCTGATACTGCTCTAATATGTCAAGATCAATCTTTTGCAACTCACTTCGATCTATCCACGAATCATATGTTGGTGGTTTTCCTTTCCATCGAACCAAATACTTACGAGTCCCACCATCTTTGGTGGTGATAATTTCATTATCCATAATTTTATCAATCTGATCCACTGTATTAGGTAATATATTTGAAAGTGGTGGAAAAAAATGTTTCTCAGAAATAGGATCAAGGGGTGGCTCATCATCTAAAATAGGTTGTTAAGGTTAAAATCATGATCCTTGTAATCCACTAGATCTTCAATATTGAATGTAGAACTGATACCAAAATCTTGAGGAAGATCAATAACATAAGCATTGTCATTTAACTTCTTTAAAACCTGAAATGGACACTGCACTACGAGTATGTAGTTTCTTAACAGTTCCTGGTGGAAACCGTTCCGAACGAATTCGTACCATCACATAATCATCAACATTAAATGTTTTAAGTCTTTTTCTTACGTCGACTCGTAGCTTGTAGTTGGCATTATTTTGAACAATTTATTCATAACTTGTGTAAGTCATGCACAAGTGATGCAAATGATGATGCAGAATCTGATGCTCTAATATGATCGGACATAGGAATAAGGTCTATAGGCTGTCTAGGTCTAAAATCATAAACAATTTCATGCAGTGATTTGCCTGTAGTCTTATTCACAGCTTATTGTATGCAAACTCTGCAGTGGCTAGTTTAAGATCTCAACTTCCCGTATGTTCACCAACTAGCGTGCGTAACAAGTTCCCTAAACTCCTATTGACAACTCCGGCTTGACCATCAGTCTGAGAATGAAAAGTAGTGGAGAATTCAGTTTCGTGCCTAACCTGCGCCAAAGTATTTTTCAAAAGTAACTCATGAATTTCACATCTCTATCAGACACAATGGTCTTAAATAAACCAAGTAATTTGACAACATTGTCAAAAAAATATTTTAGCAACTCTAGAAGCATTTGCAGTTCAAGAACAAGGAAGAAAATGAGACGTTTTGGAGAAACGGTCCACGATAACTAAAACAGAATCGTGTTTTCTCAAAATTTTCGATAAACCTAACACGAAATCAACACTTACATCTTGCCAAGGACAATTCAGGACGGAGAGTGGAGTGTACAAATCAGTGTTTTGTTTTTGTTGTTTAGCTAGTTGACAAATGAGACATCTACCAAAATATTTAGCAACATCGTATTTCAAACTAGGCTAATAGAACCTATACTCGACAACTTCTATGGTCTTCTCATTCTCAAAGTGTCCGGCTAGACCAGCGACGTGCAATTCCCAACAAGAAATTATCTGTAAGGGAGGTTCTTGGAATGCATAACCTACGGCCTATAAACATATATCAATCATGTAGAACAAATTCATCAACTTCTCGTGTAGTTCCATCTTTTAGTTTCGCATATATCTCGTGAAAATCAGGACATGACTCATACTCAATTTTCAATCTCTCAAAACCATTAACTGCAGTTAACATCTTAGTCAATATAACACTCGACGGCTAAAAGCGTCGGCAGCTTTATTTTCAACTCCCACTTTGTGACGCAGGGTAAATGTATAATCCTGTAAGAACTCAATCCTACGACCATGTCTAGTATTTAACTTCTTTTGGGAGTATATGTATTTCAAAGCCTCATGGTTAGAAAAGAGAACGTATTCTTGCAGTAACAAATAATGTTGCCAATAACGAAGTGCTTGAATTACCGCATAGAACTCTTTATCGTAGGTAGAGCATTTTTACTAAGCATCATTCAGTTTCTCACTAAAGTAAGCAACTGGATGCCCTTCTTGAGCTAAGACTCCTATACCTATGCCAGATGCGTCACATGCTACTTCAAAAATCTTAGAAAAATCAGAGAGGAGCATAACTGGGGCACTGATCATTCTTGCCTTAATCTCGACAAACGCTTTAGCAGCAGCATTAGACCATGCAAACTCACTTTTCTTTAGAGAGTCCGTAATTGGGGCCATGATAGTGCTAAACCCTTTTATAAACCGCCGGTAGAAGGTAGCAAGTCTGTGAAAACTTCTCACCTCACGAATGGTCTTTGGTTCCAGCCATTCGTCAATGGCTCACTTTTTCGAGTGCTGCAGAAACTCCGTTCAAAGAAACGATAAAGCCTAGAAAGTGAACTTGTGTTGCAAGAAAGGCACACTTTTTGGGGTTAGCATACAATTTTTCCGTTCTTAACACGGTACAAACTTGATGTAAGTGGTCTAAATGTTGCTCACGAAAGTGATTATAAATGAGGATATCATCAAAGTAAACTACAATAAATTTTCATATAAAGGGTCGTACTTGAGTCATCATTTGCATAAATATACTCAAAGCGCTGATCAATCCAAAATGCATAACCATCCATTCATATGTCCATCTTTCGTCTTGAAAGCGGTCTTCCATTCATCTCCCGAACGAATGCAGATTTGGTGATAACCACTCTTAAGATCTATCTTAGAAAAGATTATGACACTAGACATCATATCCAGCATATCATCCAACCTCAGAATGAGAAAGCGACACTTGATTGTGATTTTATTAATCGCTCTACTATCCACGCACATATACCATGATCCATCTTTCTTCAGCGTTAATAATGCGGGGACGCAATAGGCTCATGCTTTCTCTAATGAAGCCCTTATCTACAAGTCGTCAGCTTGCCTCTTGAGCTCAGCATGCTCGGTTGAGTTCATTCGGTAATGTGGCAAGTTTGGTAGATTTGATCTGGGTAATAGATCGATAGCGTGTTGGATGTCGCGCATCGGTGGTAACCTATTCGGAAGGTCTTCGGCGAAGACATCACTAAACTCCTCAATTACGGGAGTGACTTCCAGAGGAATAGTGCTATTCGGCGTTTTAACCACTTCTCTAGCAGCTAAGATCATGAACGGGGCACCGTTCTTGAGTTCTTGTTCAAGTTTTGTTGCACTGATCAAATTAACTCCTTTCGACTTCTTCGGTGCATTAAGTTTAGGCTTTTTAGCTATAGGTCAGTAGGGTGTCAATTTAATCTTCTTACTCTCATCCTCAAATCAACACATGTTCGGTCGACCATGAATGGTAATATCATTGTCGTAAAGTCATGGACGTCCTAATATGATTTGACCTACATCCATCGTAACCACATCACACCATATCTTGTCTTTATAAACATCAAACTCAATCGGGACAAGACATTGTTGTTTCACATATAGGGTCGTTGAGTTGATCCATGACGCCTTATATGGATGGGGATGAGGTTCAGCCTTTCATCCAACCTTCTCAATCATTTTGGAAGATATTGCATTGACACAACTTTCACTATCCATTATTACTTTCTAATTTTGTCTCCTATCTTAATAAATTTACGAAAGATAGCAGTTTTTCTCCAATCATTCTTCTCTTGTGAGAACGCACACCGAATGACAAATATGTAATTTGAAAGTGCGAGTTTAATATGGTTACATTCAGCATTAGAACCTTCTTGGTCATAATCGGAATCGTCTTCATTTATGTCTGGGTAGATATGTAACTTCATCATCATCAGACTCGAGAGCTTGTGTGGGAACTCCGTTAATGAAAGTGATCTTCATTTCGCTAGGACAGTTAGCGGCGATGTGACCATAATCTTGACATCTATAACACTTAATGGAGGCACTAAATTTGGAAAAACTTTGCTCGGAGGTTTGCTACGATCATTTTTTTCCCTTTGAAGTTAATCTTTCGGGAGGAAGATTGGGTGCTAGACTTATTAAACTGAGAAAAAGAGGAAGTCCTAATCACACTCGATTTTGAATCAAACTCCTAGTATATTAGTTAAACCTAAGGGAATCTACATCTTGAACTATGGCGTAGGCTTTCTCTAGTTCGGTGACTCCTCTAACTAACAATTCGGCACAAGTCTTCTCAAAATTCAGCTCTAACCTCAGAAAGTATTTGAGCTTGTCCTTCCTTACTGAAGGTACTGCATCTAATGAGAAACTCATCGAATTTTACAACGTACTCCTTTGCTGATTTACTATCTTGATTGTATTGATGCCACTTGTCCATAAGACGGTCACTAAATGATGGTGGCACATACTTACCTTTCATCTCATCCTTCATCATATCCCATGTTTCAATAGGTCGTTGAAGTCAGGATGCGTGTATGTTCTATAAGTTAGTCCAATGCTGACTAGCTTGACCGGTCAGTTTCATGAGAGCGAACTTAATTTTTCTCGGCTCAGTAAGATTGTACCATGTAAAGAACTTATCTAACTAGAGTGTCCAATCTAAGAAAAGCTGTGGGTCATGACGTTCATCAAAGGTGGGAACATCTATCTTGATGTTCTTCAAATATTGATCATCAGGATTAAGTGGGTTATCAGTGTTATCACGACAGTTGTTTCGCAATAAGGGTGGGTTCAGCGTCATCACGACAGTTCTTTCGCAATGAGAATGATTTTCTCCAACAGTGGAGGACTCTCAACAAGATATTTCTTTTACTTGCTCTTTAATTTCGTGCAGATCAGCTCGAGTCTGAGCCATATCATGGGTCAAGGCTTCAAGTTTAGCCATAAAATCAACTAGGGTAGGTTGGAAGGCCATGGAATCAGTGTTGGGTTCACTAACTTCTTCACGCAAGTATGGAGTACCACTACGGGTTGGCATGCAATGTATAAGTTCTAATATGAATGCAAATCTATACTATTTTTTGTTTTGTTTTCGAAAAATCAATTTTCCAAAATTGTCAAGTCAATCAAATCTCAATTTTACCAATCCAATTGGTCAGGTCGGCGCAACTCAGGTGGGAAATTTTCCGCATTTGGCGTTCCTTAATTACAAAAGCACGTTGAATACCCTTCCTTGGTTAGATACCAATCGTACGAAATTTTAAAGAAAGACTTACCTTTCAAGGTTTCCTAATTTACACTAATTTTTTTGGGTTTTGAATAAAATCTAACTAGAAGGAAGAAAGCAAATAAACTGACTAATATGCAAATCCTACCTAACTGCGCTCTGATATCAAGATGATGTGAAATGTGTACGAGGAGGAAGCAACAAATAAATTAACTCAAAGATACGCTTCACCAACAAGAAAGATCTCATTGGTAGGAATTGAATTAAAACAGATAATATTAAGTTATGCTATGTTGATCATGCAAGTGTTTATCAATTTCAACATTTAAAGAACTAATTGAAAATTTCTGTTTATGCAGGAAATCAAGTTCTTTACGGAATAAAGAAGTCAAGCATTCACAATGAAGAAACAGAATCACTCGCTCATTTTTAATGTGGACAGAAGATCAGAATAGATAATAGACTGGATGATGTATATCTAAACTTGTAATTAAAAAATTGATGTAATAAAAAATACCTAAAATGATTATAAATTTGATCTTAACTTGCTTGTTAATTGTTGATTGATCTCTGCAGTCACGCATCTGAGAACATGTACAGTCGACGAATACAGTGTCGTCGAGGAGTCGAGACGCTTATGCAGATGAGGCTGAAGTTATTGGATGCGTGACGAGAGACAGAGGGATTTGGCGACAGAGTATTCGACGGGGATTTATTTGAGAGGAAGAAATTTGAAGGGGAGATAGAGAGAATAGAAATAGATAAATCAATTAGAGCATCTCACTACTAATTAAGTCAGATTAGGCCATCTCACCACTAACAGAATTTAGGATTGAAAAATCCAATAATCAAACTTAATTTGAGAGTGAAGAAAAACTTTCATTAATTGTTCATTAAAAAAAGTGAATACATGGGGCCTTATATAAGCTACAAAATTGTATTTCCTACTTCAATTTGGATTACATAATCCTAATCGTAAAAGAAATCAAAAGTCTAAAAGAAAAATACATAAAAAAAGTAGTATCCTACTACAAGTCGTAAAGTAGTAATCATAATACAAATTTTACTACTAAAAATAAAAATATAAGAAATAGAAACTAGAACTCATAATACTACTTTGAATTTACAACTTCTTCTAAAACCAAATTGCCATAAAATTCTTGAGACTCCTTCGGTACACTTCTCATGCTTTTGAATTGGGCTTCGGCTTCATCATGTCCTCATCAGAAAGCTTCTAGGTTTCTGAAACCTGAAGATGGGATCATAACTGGTCTCCCCGATGATCCTTCCGGTGCCTCGAATCAAAGCTATAACTAAAGCAATTTCCTCCTCCAATGATGCCAATTAACGCCCTGAATCCTCAAAACGAGTTTAGAAGATTATGTAGCTCTAATTGAAGATGTTTCTATTTCTCAAAGATATATCTCAGATTCTTCCGTTTTCTTCTTCCTATTTCTCTTGATTCTAGAATGAGAATTTTTTTTTTTATTTGGGGTTTTATAGATCAAAATCAAGTGATTGTTTTTTGTCACTGTTAATTTTGAGTTCTACTTTCTCGAGTTTTGATTTCATGGTTATTTTTTAACAAGTATACATCGATATATGATTTGATTCCTCGTTAACTCTCTTTATGGTTGTTTTTACTAATATCGCTCATGTTTCAAATGAGAAAAGCGATTTTTGCCGAAACTTTAATGTTTTGTCCAAAACAGGTCTAACCCAATTTTTTAAAGATGTTTCAAATTGGTTACTTCCAAAACTGGCGAAACCTAAAGCACCGGGCGAAACCTCGAACTTTGTTTCTAATAATAAATTTGGCTAGATGAAAACAACAAACTTCATAGAACATTGAAATCTTTCAAAAGGTTTCATGGAACTCATTGAAAACTAATTTAGGTTTAAAATCTCGTTTGTACTCCAAAAAAAACTATCTACTTGCAACAAAACAAATAAAATATGATCTCTATAAATGTTATAAAGGGTTTTTATTGTGTGATTTTGAAATCGAGACCCTCAATCCTCTTTGTTTGAATAAAAAACTAATAATGGGTTTCATCGAGATCTCCAATGGGTTTCATTTTTTTTAAAAAAAACAAGTGAAACAACCTGGAATTAGATGTTAGCACATAGTTCCCTTTTTTAAACCTCTAGCCTGAGTTCACTGGATTCATCCAACAAACATCATAGCCTTGAAGCTGGAAACGATGTTTCATGAGGTGCCATGGTTTCAGCTTGGGTTTCATGCAACCAAACATGCCCTATGTCTGACCCATACCCTTGGTCCTACACGCTACATGTTGACCAAATATCAATCTAAATAATAAACAAATGCTATTATTGTCTAGGAATTTTTTTGGCCAAAACATAAACGCTTTAACATGACAATGAATTGCAGATTGAGGATTAACCCTCTAGACAAAGTTTCATTGGGTTTTTATCCACCAAAACATCATGCCTTTAAGCTTAAAGTCGTGTTTTATGAGGTTCCATGGTTTCAGCTGAGGTTTCGTGCAGCCAAACACGCAGAAGTCCGTCAAATACCTATGGCCCTACGCCCAACATATTGACCACTCCCAATACAAAATAAGAAAAAAATGATGCTACTGACTAGTTTATTAGCCAAAGCATAAAGTTTTTTTAACATGCACAATAAATTCCCCCGTGAGGATTCTACTTCATTCAATGTGCATTAATCACTCCTTTTTAAAATCAAAGCAGGAAGAATATTTATTTATTCATAACATCTCAATCCTAAAGTCAAAGGGGATCAAATCATTTTTCTTGTGACATCAAGCATTTATGGTGAAGAAGGTTGTAACAATCTGGAAAAGGAATGTTCCCACTCTCACAGAGAATGAAAAACACAAAACAGAAAATACAAAAAAAAGTATAGAAGATCACTAACATGATCGTCGTTGATGAATTCAGAAGGTCCAACTAATATTTCTTACTGACCTCAGTTTTTGGAATGTAAAATGGAAGCTGATCTGCATTCACAGAAGGTTGCATCATAGAAATATACCACTATAGTTAAAGCATATCTATTACCACCAATAAAACAAGCAAAATAAGATGCACATTCCTCGTATATGTATATCCAAAGAAGAATGATACCAATTCTAAAAATTTCTTCATAAACACACAGCAACCATTATGAAGTGTGGCAAACAAACAATTTATGATTGCCAAAGATCCTGTTTAGTAAATGCAACTTAGCTACATAGCTACACCACATAGAAGCCTTATAGGGCCAAATCTTCTTAAAGGGGCATTCCTGTAGATGTGAATTAGTTCATTTAAATTCCTGTTACCACTTCTCTATCTATTTGGTTTGTAATAAATATCTGATCCTTTTACTCACAACGAAGTTGACTATCGAAGTATGCATGCCCTTGGCAGTAACAAAGTTGCTTTTTGCTTATCACTAACAATTTGAAGCATTTTTGCTTTGCACTAACAATTTGAAGCATGGGGCTATAACCTATTTTTGAACGGAGGGCATCCCTTTTCCTTGTTAAAACTAAATTGAAACATTCAGCAGAGTAAAAATTGAAGCTTTACAGTAGACCGCTTACATCTGTTTCGTTCCATAGAAGTAAACCAGCAACTTCTTTCGATCCGACGAGAAGCCCCACTTCTCAGGCTTACTCACCTAATAATCCACCAGTAAAAACGAATTTAGAAAATCAATCTAACTTCGCATGCAACCTAAAACACTACGAATCAGCTGATAAGTCGCAGCTTTTTCATTTGACCTCCTGCTCGAATACACAAAACCCTAACAAATTAAATGGTGCATCGACCAATAAACCCCAGAAAGTTCCAACCTTTAGGGCCCAGGCAAAGGGGAAAAAAACCCTAATAGAACGGGAGAGAGACATAAGTTGCAAAAGTTACCATTGCAGGCCAAGCGGGGAAGCCCTTCATCTTGGCGAGTACGAGATCGCCGACCTTCCACTGCTGCCGAGCGGCGGCGGCCTCGGCGACCGCGGCCCTTCCTCCCTTCTTCCGGCTGGGGGCCATCGGAAAGCGGACAAAAACCCTAATCTTGGGGGCTAGGGCATTGATTCACGGAAACGGAGGGGTTTTGGTGGGAGATCTCTGGTCGTTGTTCGGTGAGGGGAAGGAAAGATGAGGACTCGCAGCATGGCGCAGGTGTGGGAAAGAGAGCGGCGGCTTTGGTTGCGCCTGCCAACAAACCCTTTATTTGTTTATTTATCTCTCTCTCTCCTCGCCGTCTAGAGAGGTAGAGAGGTAGAGAGACCAGAAGGGAGGCGCTTTGGTGGTACGCGCATTCACGGTTTTCTAATGATATCATAAATGTTGTAAAACTAGAGAAATCATAATACCGAAATAAGGAATTTTAGAGTAAGAGTAGAAATAAGAATTCTTATTGATTTTTAAAGTGTACATTGAAATGAATCAAGAAGAGTCTATTTATCTGAAAACTTTAGGGTATTATACGGTTATTATGCATGCTTGCGTCATCACTTGCGTCATCGTATAGTAAAATCATTAATACTGCATAGTAAAGATTGGCAGCCATCGTTTCACAACACTCCCTCTTGGCTGTCAACCATATATGATGTTTCATTAAAAACCTTACTAGGAAAACCCAATGAGATAAAATCATAACGAAGGGAAAAAGAGTACATCATCTCTGTACACGTGTTCTATGTTGCCTTGTTAAAAACATTACCAGAAAAATCCTGTGGGACAAAAACATAGTAAGGAAAAAAAGTGCAGTCACGTAAGCTCCCCTCAAGTTGACATAAGTAGTTCTTCTTCATAAATCTCTCATATGACGCATCCCAATATCTCGAATGAGCTTTCTGAGAGTTGTAGTGCGAAGTGCCTTTGTAAAGAGATATGTCGCATTATCACTTAATCGGATATATTGAATATTAATTTCCTTATCCTTTTCGAGCTCTTGGCTGAGAAAAGAACTTTGTGGGTATATGCTTGATTCAGTTACTTTTGATAAATCCTTCCTTCATTTGAGCAACGCATACATCATTATCTTCAAACAGTATTGTTGGATCTCTATTGACTGGCAATCCATAAGTTGCTTAGATGTGTTGAATTACAGATCTTAGTCATACACATTATCGACTTGCTTCATGGAGTGTTACGACTTTAGCATGATTAGAAGAAGTGACAATAAATGTCTGCTTTTATGAACGCCAAGAGAACGTTGTACCTCCACATGTGAACACATATCCTGTTTAAGACCTGACTTTATGTGGATCTGACAAGTAACCTGCATCTGCATAACCAGTTATTTCTTGCTTTGATCCTTTAGAATAAAACAAACCAAAATTAGTTGTTCCTCGAAGATAACAAAATATATGTTTAATATTATTCTAATGTCTTCATGTAGGAGATAACTTAAATCTTGCTAATAAATTAGTAGCAAATGTTATATCTGGTTGGGTGCAATTCGTCAGATGCATAAGAGCTCCAATTGCACTTAGGTATGGCACTTCAGGACCAAAAACCTCTTCATTATCTTCGTTATCGGTCACATATATTGTATACATATAGTCACATTACCATGCTTATTATCTAAATAATTCATATTAATAAGTCATATTTTCTTTATAAAATGCAGATCATTGCTAAAGGATAGGAAAGATAAACGAGCCCAAAAGCCCATCAATTTCTGATTTAATTCAGAATAAATTCAAAATCAGGGAATCAAGGCAAATCTTGGCAAATCAGAGAGGTTGAAAACCGGTTGAAATGAATCTTCCCAAATCAAGTTGTTGAAGCCAACAAATCAAAGATCGTTTCGTCAAATCCGGAAGCTGCAACAGTGAATCCAGCAAGACAAAAAGGAGCTCAAGTCCACGCCAACCGTCGCTGCACCAGGATGTTGGTGGAGATAAGGGGAGCGTTTGCTCCTCTTATCTCCTCACTCCCTTCCCTTCGGGCTTTTGCCTATAAAAGGAAGGGTTTTTTACTGAAAAATTAGCGAAGACTAGGATTAGAATTTTTGTTTATTCTTTAAGATTTTAAGCTCTTTGTTAGATAGTATAGAAGTTGTAACTTTATTTTGTAATTTGTAGTTCAGATCAAATACCAGTGAGAGAGAGGAATTGAGTGCTTGTAATCTGAAGATTGAAGTGACAGCAATAAAAGGATCTAACTTTCTCTTCTTCCACTCCAATTCACGGTATGACTAGCTTTATTTTCATGCATTCTTTTTCATCTTTCATGAGTAGCTAAATTAGTATTATGGGCTCACTATTGTTCTTCTCTCTGATCCCTCTTCTTTTTAAATGGTTTTTGATGAATAGACCCAATGAATCATTTGTATGTCTAAACTAAAACCTTTCTTCTTTGAAAGTGTTCTTGAAGGCACATGAGGATGGGTTTGGATTTCTAAACTTCTATTTCTTTTGAAACTTCTCTTGAACTTGTTTTTATTTCATGCTCGAAACACTTAATGATTTAACATTCAACTCAAGATGATTTTGTAAAGAAAATAGATAACTTTTCCAAACTATCTTATTTGCTTTACTTCAAACTTTCTAAACTCAAACTTAAGTTTTTGCATATGATCAAGTTGAGGCACTGAGGATTTCAAGAGAAGAACAAATCGTGGAGTAGTGAGATAGTGAGCCCAGATCTCTTTCGTATACTAAAAACAACAAATAACTTTTCAAAGCTTTTTAAATCACCTTTTCTAAAGCCTTCTCCAAATTTACAATTTATCTTTTAATCATTTCCCTTCTCTTCATTCTCTTTTCCAACTTAAAAGAAAGACACAAATTTCATTCTTTGTTACTTAACGAAAATACCGAAAAGCTTCTATCGCATTCCTCCTCGTAGACACGACCTGTTAGCCTAAAGCTACACGGTAATTCTCATATCACTTTGATTTTGCAATCACGTCGCGAGGGCGAAATTGATCCTTTTTCACATTTAATAATCCAACAACCATTGGAGTACTTAAAGGATTTGTTTTATCCATGTTAAAACGTTTCAAGACATTTTCAGTGTAATTTGATTGATGCAAAAGTATTTCACTTTGAAAGTGCTCAATCTGTAAACCAATACAATACTTGGTTTTCCCAAGGTCTTTCGTTTCAAATTCATTCTTTAAGTATATTATTGCTTTTAAGACTTCTTTATGAGTCCCAATGATGTTTAAATCATCAACATTATAACAATGATAATGAATCCAGTTGTTATTTTTTTATAAGAACACATGGGCATATAGGATTATTCACATATCGTTCTTTTAACAAATTCTTGCTTAAGCGATTATACCACCGCACCCTGACTGTTTTAACCCATGTAACGATCTTTGTAATTTGATCGAATATAATTCTTTAGGTTTTAAAATTAATGCTTCATGCATCTTAAATCCTTAAGGGATTTTCATATAAATATCGTCATCAAGCAACTCAGATAAATAAGCTATAATAACATCCATAGGACGCATTTCTAAATTTTTAGAAACTGCTAGGCTGATTAAATATCTAAACGTAATTGCATTCATTACTAGAGAATACGTTTCTTCATAATCAATTTCAGATCTTTGTGCAAAATCTTGAGCAGCAAGTCGGGCTTTGTACCGCACAATTTCGCTTTTTTCTCGTTGTGTTTTTGCACAAAAACGGATTTGTATCCTACTGGTCTCACGGCTTCAGGCGTGAGGATAATAGTTCCAAATACTTTACGCTTATTAAGCGAATTTAATCCAGCATGTATAACGTCTTTCCATTTTGTCCAATCATGTATATTTTGACATTCAGTGACGGATCTTGGTTCAGGATCCTCACTTCCGTTAACAATATCACATGCTACGGAATAGGAAAATATTTCATCCATATTTTCATCTTATTTCGATTCCATAATCAATAGAGATCTCGTGATTTTCTATACCTTCAAGATTTTTCATCTCTTGATTTGTCTTATTTTGTGTTTCTTCTGGAACACATTCTTTCACATCGGGTTCATCATGCTTATCTGCTCATTTTCTTTTTCGAGGATTTTTATCTTTGAAACTAATTGGATTACCACGCTTCAGGCGTGTCTTAGACTCATTAGTGACTTCATTCTCGAATTGTCCTTTTGGGATTTCAATCTAAACAGGAGCATTTACAGCTGGTATGTGTGATTTAATCACTCTTTTCGTATCAGTGAACGCATCTGGTGATTGATTTGCTATTTCTTGTAAATATATAATCTTTTGCACTTCTGACTCACATTATTTTGTATGAAAATCAAGATGTAACAAGGATGGTTCGCTCCATGTAATCTCCTTCTCCAGTTGTTTCATTTCTCCCCATAATGCTGAGAAAATTGCCTCATTGAAATAGTAATCGGCAAACCGAGCCGTAAAAATATCACCGATTTTAGACTCAAGATATCTTATAATAGAAAGAGATTCATAGCCGACATATATTCCCAGTCTTCTTTGAGGACTCATCTTTTTACGTTGTGGTGGAGCAATCGGTACATATATCGCACAACCAAAACTTCTAAGATGAGAAATATTTGATTCTTGACCGAATGCTAATTGTAGAGGGGAGTGCACATGATATGCACTTGATCTGTTGCGAATTAATGTTGCAGCATGTAAAACTACATGACCCCATATATACTGAAGTTTAGGAGGTAATTAGATCAAAATATATCCTTAAACGAATTTTTAAATACAAAAGACAAAAATAAACAGCTCTTAAAAATCTGCCCGTTACTGTTCAAACAGTCGGATCGGTCGACCGGGCCGGTCGACCGGTAGTATAAAAATTTGACCGTTACAGGCGAGCGGTCGACCGACCCAGTCGACCGATAAAACCTGTGAGCAAAATAATAGTCCGGTCGACCGCACCGGTCGACCGACAGACGTGCACACGGATACGTGCCTCTGCCAGGACTTCGGTCGACCGGACCAGACTGACACAGACTCGGTCGACCGGCCCGGTCGACCGGATCAGGTCAAAAAGTCAATTTTAAAAAGAAAACAAAGAGGATTTTGATTTTAACAAAAATACTTTTGAACAGGGATTAGTATAAAACATAAATATATATCTGTAGGCAAAATCTTGTATGCAAAATATTTTTGTGTAATTTATAGGAAATTATTTTGGAATGAGCATGTGCGCAAAAATGTGTGTGATAGAGCTTCAAACCTATCCACTATTCTTTAACAAACTATAAACTGAAAAACAAATTACATGAAGACTTCTTGTGCTATCTTCAAGTCTTTGAGCCATCCAATGCCTTGCTAGTGCCTTCTCTTCTATGATCCTTCCTTGATGTGCAATTTGCCTTCCTTGCTTTGTGGAACTTAGAAGTTCTTGCAATAGCTAAGCGAATGGTCTCTAAACATGGTACAAACCTGAAACTTATCTTAACAAACTTGTTAGTACCAAATAGCTCATATTTGGTTTGTCATCATCAAAACATAAAACAATTTGAGAGTGTAACCTCTTGGGCCAACAATCTCCCCCTTTTTGATGATGACAAAACAAATAGGCTATTAACAAAAATATAGGGTAGGAGAAAACTCCCCCTCAAATTATGCTATACTTAAAACATAAGAATATGCTCTAGAAACTAATAATTGAAATGATGCACCAATTATTGAAACCAATTAAAACACAAAATTTCTCTTGATACCAAAAATACCAAAAACAACTAAAACACAAGAATTTATTTAAAACACAAAAACTCATAAAAACAAAAACTCATAAAAAACAAAACATATAAATTCATATGGAACCAAGACCAAATGAACTTATTTTTGTCCATGTAAACTTATTCTCCCCCTTTTTGTCATACATCAAAAAAGGGTTATGAAAAACATGTTTATTCAATAATACAAATATTAAGTTCTCCACAAATAAACGAAAATCTAGCAAAATCAAGAGGTTTAGTGAAAATATCGGCTAGTTGTAAATCCGTGGAAACATAATCAATATCTATATCACCTTTCTCAAAATGATCTCTAAGAAAGTGATATCTAATCTCAATGTGCTTGGTCTTACTATGTTGATTTGCATTTTTGGTCATGTGTATAGTACTAGTATTATCACAAAATATTTTTATATGATCAAAGTGCAAATCAAAATCAAGGAGAGTATGTTTCATCCAAAGGACTTGTGCACAACAAGCCCCCGCGGCAACATACTCCGCCTCGGCGGTTGAGAGAGCTACGGAATTTTGTTTCCTAGAGGACCATGAAACAAGACAATTACCAAGAAATTGACATGTCCCACTAGTACTCTTTCTATCTACTCTACAACCCGCATAGTCGGCATCCGAATAACTAGTCATTGAAAAATCTATAGTTTTTGGATACCAAAGACCCATTCCAATTGTGCCCTTAATATAACGAATAATGCGTTTTACCGCAATAAGATGAGACTCTTTAGGACACGATTGAAATCTAGCACAAAGACACACACTAAACATGATATCCGGCCTACTTGCCGTCAAATATAAAAGACTTCCTATCATGCTTCTATATAATTTAATATCAACATTTTTACCTTGTTCGTCCTTATCAAGCTTGGTAGTAGTTGCCATTGGAGTGTTGCAAGCCTTTGATCCTTCAAGCCCAAACTTCTTTACTAGCTCCTTTGCGTACTTGGCTTGGTTAATGAAGGTTTCGTCTTGCAATTGCTTGATTTGGAGTCCAAGGAAGAAATTGAGCTCACCCATGGAAGACATTTCAAATTCTAGTTGCATTACCTTCTCAAAATCCTTGCACAAAAGCTCATTAGTAGATCCAAAAATTATATCATCAATATAAATTTGCACAATTAAAATATCATTATCAACATGCTTAGTAAAAAGAGTTGTGTCTACTTTGCCTTTAATAAAATCATTTGAAATGAGAAAACTAGAAAGCCTTTCATACCAAGCTCTTGGAGCTTGTTTCAATCCATACAAAGCTTTATCAAGTTTAAAAACAAAATCGGGATGAACATGATCAACAAAACCGGGAGGTTGAGCAACATAAACTTCTTCATTAATAAAACCATTCAAAAATGCACTTTTCACATCCATTTGAAAAAGTTTAAAATTTTTAAAACATGCAAAAGCTAGTGTCATCCGTATGGCTTCAAGCCGTGCTACGGGTGCAAAGGTCTCCTCAAAGTCAATTCCCTCAACTTGAGTGTAACCTTGGGCCACTAACCTAGCTTTATTCCTAATGACATTTCCGGACTCATCCATCTTGTTTCTAAAGATCCACTTAGTACCAATTATTGGTCTATCGTGGGGCTTAGGAACAAGGTGCCAAACTTGGTTGCGCTCAAATTGATTGAGTTCCTCTTGCATGGCAAGCAACCAATATGGGTCCGTCTCAGCTTCGAGAATGCCTTTGGGTTCAAAATGAGAAATGAAAGCAAAGTTACCACATATGTCATGGAGTTTGGAGCGCGTTGTGACTCATTTAGATGCATCACCCAAGATAAGCTCCTTAGGATGATTTGTAGCGTATCTCCAAGCTTTAGGAAGCGGTTGAGTGCTTTCCTCCTTATCCTCTTGAACTTCACCAATAGGGTCTAGCTTTTCTTCTTGAGCGGGTGAGTCCTTCAAGGATAGTCTCTCCATGTCTTCACCTAATGGTTCAATCTCTACAACATTCTCAACAACCACATTAGATTCTTCAAATTTAACATGCATGGATTCTTCTATGGTTTGAGAAGATCTAATAAAAACTCTATATGCTTTGCTAGTCGAGGAATATCCAACAAAGATAGCCTCATAAGCCTTAGCATCAAATTTACCCAAATTATCCTTAGTATTTAAAACAAAACACTTGCATCCAAAAACTTTGAAATATGCAACATTTGGTTTTCTAGAATGATACATTTCAAATGATGTTTTTGAAGAATTTTTGCACAAATAAATACGATTCGATATATAGCATGCGGTGTTTACGGCCTCGGCCCATAAATATTGAGGGAGGTCATATTCACTTATCATTGTCCTAGCCATCTCTTGAAGTGTTCTATTTTTCCTTTCTACAACTCCATTTTGTTGTGGAGTTCTAGGACAAGACATTTCATGCTTAATTCCTTTTTCATCACAATAAGTCATGAAGAGTTGGTTAACAAACTCACCACCTCTATCACTCCTTATTCTTAAAATCGGAAAACCTTTTCTTTTTCAACTCTTTTTCGAAAAATTTTAAAATGAGAAAAGGTTTGATCTTTATTTTGTAAAAAGAAAACCCAAGTAAAACGGGAGAAATCATCAACCAAAACAAATGCAAATCTACTTCCATTTAAACTCTTAGTTTTAGTTGGTCCAAAAAGATCCATATGAATTAATTCTAAAGGCCTAGTTGACATGATATCCTTGATTGGTTTAAAGGAAGACTTGGTTTGTTTCCCAAGTTGGCACGCACCACAAATGCGGTCTTTCTCAAAATCCAAGCAAGGTATACCCTTCACCAATTCCTTTGAATTAATCCTAGAGATATGGTCAAAAGATGCATGTCCTAATCTTCTATGCCAAAGCCAAGAATTTTCATCAAAAGCATTTAAGCATTTAGTAGAACAATCTAAATTAAGCATGTCAATAATATAAACATTATTATCACGAAAACCGGTAAGAATATAAACATCGGATTTAACATCAAAAATCTTGCATGAGGAATCATCAAAAACAACTTTAAGTCCACGATCACAAAGTTGGCTAATGCTAAGCAAATTATGTTTTAAACCATCTACTAAAACAACATTCTCAATAATAGGAGATGCACCAATTTGAATGTTACCTATGTTGGCCCAAGGTTACAATCACCTTGTTTAGTGTATTTTGATGATTACAAAACATATTAGTTATTTGTACTAATAACAATTGTTGTTAAGTGTGTTTCAGGTTTATCATCACACTAGAAGTACTCTCACTCAAATACAAGGTTCTTGGACTCAAGACAATTCTATTTGGGCTCAAGTTGCAAATATTGAAGATCAAGTGAAGATAGCCCACCTTGAAGAATAGCCTTGAAGTCTTTTAGCAAGTTTGTAAGTTTAGAATGTTAAAGTTTGAATATAGGAAATTTGGCTCTAGGATTTGCACACACACTTGTTTCATGTATTTCCTATGTTTTGAAAAACTTGTTTAAAAACATGTACCAAAGCTTTAGTTTATGCCTTAGTTTATATATACATGTACCAAAGCCTTATATCTTGAAAAAATTGTTTAAAACATGTATATAAACTATTTTATGCATAACACTTAGCTATAGGTATTTACAAAATGTTTTTACAAAAAATTCCATCTTCAAAAACAGCCCAGTTTTCAGCCTCAGGCAACATCGGTCGACCGGCCCGGTCGACCGGCGTTGTGCCTGGACATGCACTGTTTGTGCATGTCCGTCGGTCGACCGGACCGGTCGACCGACAGAGAGCCTTCTGCTCTCGGGAAATTTCGGTCGACCGGATTGGTCGACCGGAAGAAGGAAACTGTGTTTCCTCCTTTTGGTCGGTCGACCGGACCGGTCGACCGGGAGCCAACGGCTATATCCAGCTAGGCTGGCGGTCGACCGGACCGGTCGACCGCCAAGCCTGCAACTCAGCAACGGCTCTTTCCTCTTTGGGATTTTCTGAAAAACTGTTTCTTTTTCTGTTTTAGCAGATTTTTGGAGAGTGGTTGGGGAGCTTTTGCAGGTTGAATTAGGTGAAAAGAAATTGTTTTTAACCTATTTTCTAACCCTATAAATAGAGGAGAAGTCTCTCTTCCTCATTACTTAGAAAAATCCTCAAGTTTTGTTGTTTTCAAAAGAGAAAAGAAAAATTGTTTTTAAGCCTTCAATTCCTATTCTTTCAAGATTGTTTTTCAGTTGTGTTTGATTCTCTATATCACTCTACAACTGAAGTTTTCTCACCACACTTCATAGAGCCAAAAATTCTATACTCATTCTATAGTGAAGTTGTAATTGAAGTGAGAGTGTTTGTAAAAGAAATTGAGAAAAGTGTAGTGATCAAGTTGTGATCACTTTGTTCTTGTAATTCCTTCTTGTGGAGCAACCTCTTCGGTAGAGGTCCTTTGTACTCGGTGGAGCTCGGTGCTCGGTCTTCGGTAGACCCAATTGTAAAGGCATCCTCGGTGGATAGTGGAAACCCTTCACGGAGGTGAAGGCGGGGACTAGAGCAAGTGTGCTCGAACCTCGAAACAAATCATCTTGTTTGCGATTGCCTTTGCGTTCTTCTTGCTTTTAATTTCTATTGCTTTATATTGCCTTGAATTAATTGCTTGAGAACTAACCCTCTACTTGTGGAATCTTGTGTTGTTTACCTTACTTGCTATACTTGTTGTTTTACATTGTGAGCATTTCATCTTCATCATCATACTTGGCATTGATCGATCACACCTCAATACAACACGGTTGCATTACGCACCTCTAACCCATTTAAGGGGAATTGGGAGGAAGGAGTTCAGAACCTCGCAAGGGGTATTCGGCTCTTAGTCGTGTTTTGAGAGATCGTTGCATCACTCATTTAATTAAAGTTAAAAAAGATCACTAGATTAGCATTCACACCTATTCACCCCCCCCCTCTAGGTGTTTTTCAATTGGTATCAGAGCTTGGACTCTAGGATTTGGTTTAACAACCTTAGAGAAGATCCTAATTTGCTAATCATTTCATTCATATTCATATAGTAAAAATGGCCGATGGAATTAAGACCCCTCCTAAGTTTGATGGACTTAACTTTCCCATATGGAAGGTTAAGATGACCGTATTTTGCAATCTCTAGGTAGCCGAGTTGCAAAGGCCGTGACTAAGTCCTTTAGTGTACCCCCCGGTGACGAATCCACTTGGTCCGAAATAGAGACTAAGGAATTCGATGCCAATGTCAAAGCTCACTATGCACTTCTACAAGCCCTAAATGATGATGACATAGCTAGAGTTATACATTGCAAATCCGCATTTGAGATTTGGTCACACTTGATAGTCACTCATGAGGGGACCTCACAAGTTAAGAAGGCTAAGATTGACCTTCTTCGGTCTCAATATGAAACATTTAGCATGCAAGACAATGAAACCATAGATGATATGGTTACAAGGTTTACCAAGATTACTAATGGACTCTCTTCTTTAGGTGAAGATATCAACAATGATCAAAGAGTAAGGAAGATCATCCAGGCTCTTCCTCCTTCATGGGAAGTTAAAGCAACAACCTTGAAGGAACTCAACGACAATGAAGAGATGGAGCTTATAGGTCTCATTGGGAACCTCAAAACCCATGAGATGGAAAGGAAAGCAAGAGAGGACATGGCTCCTACCAAGAAGAAGACTATTGCCTTCAAGTGTCAATCATCTCACTCCGACGAAGATGATGAAGAAGAAGATGACGAAGAGCTCTCACTTCTAGTCAAAAATGTTCGGAGGATGTACAACAAGGCAAAGTTTCAAGGTAGAAGGAGATGGCAAGGAGGCAAAGAAGAAAGGAAGATTGTGTGCTTCAATTGCCAAAAATCGGGACACATAGTTGCGGAGTGTCCGGACAAA
Organism: Agave tequilana; assembly: GCA_038442645.1. Taxonomy (NCBI): domain Eukaryota; kingdom Viridiplantae; phylum Streptophyta; class Magnoliopsida; order Asparagales; family Asparagaceae; genus Agave; species Agave tequilana. The sequence continues at coordinate 162,945 of JAVJIF010029915.1, forward strand.
GCAAAGCCCTCCACATCAAAGAAGCCATACAAGAAGAAGGCTATGAAGGCAACTTGGGATTTGGAGACCGAATCCGAAGAGGAGATAGACACCGCCAACATGTGCTTCATGGCTAATGAAGGCACAAGCAAGGTAACCTCTTCCCCTTCTCATAATAATGAACTTTCTATGGATGAGTTAGAAGAAGCTTTTGTTGAGTTGTCACAAAACTATGATTTCTTAAAGAAGAAGTATTTAAAAATGAAAAAGGAAAATGAATTTTTAAGTCATCAAGTTTTTACTCTTACAAAGAAAAGGATAATTTAGTTTCACCTTGACCACTACTAAAAATGATTTTGAAAAATATAAGACTTCTTGCAAGGGTAAGGCCCCACTAATTGATTCTAATGAAGTTTCCATGCTTAGGGAAAGATTAGACTCATTAAGTGTTGTTTTGAAAAATTGTGAATTTGATAAGAAAAGGATTGAGTCAATGTTGTAGCTTTCACTTCCCATGATGGAGGAAGAGCCCGGATGATCTTTCTCACCCTTTGGTCGTTGTTGATCTCTTCACCTAGAGAAGAAAGCCCATTAGTAATCTTAGTAAATTTAGTAACCATATCATCTATGGTTTCATGTTCTTGCATGCTAAAATTTTCATATTGGGACCGAAGAAGGTCTATCTTGGCCCTCTTCACTTGTGATGTCCCCTCATGTGTTACTAGCAAATGGGTCCAAATTTCATAGGCGGATTTGCAATGGATGACTCTAGCTATGTCATCATCATTGAGGGCTTGTAGGAGTGCATAATGAGCCCTAGCATTGGCATCAAACTCCTTGGTCTCAATTTCAGACCAAGTAGATTCATCACCATCGGGGGCACTAAATTGTTTAGTCACGGCCTTTGCAACTCGGCTACCTAGAGATTGCAAGAAAACAGTCATCTTAACCTTCCATATGGGAAAGTTAAGTCCATCAAACTTAGGGGGTGTCTTAATACCATCGGCCATGTTTACTATGTGGAAATGAATGAAATGATTAGCAATATGAGGATCTCTCTAAGGTTGTTAAGCCAAATCCTAGAGTCCAAGCTCTGATACCAATTGAAATACACCTAGAGGGGGGGGTGAATAGGTGTAATTGCTAATCTAATGATCTTTTTAAACTTATGAAATGAGTGATGCAACAATCTCTCAAAAACACGACTAAGAGCCGAATACCCCTTGCGAGGTTCTGAACTCCTTCCTCCCAATTCCCCTTAAATGGGTTAGAGGTGCGCAATGCAACCGTGTTGTATTGAGGTGTGATTGATCAATGCCAAGTATGATGATGAAAATGAAAAGCTAACAATGTAACACAACAAGTATAGCAACACAAGATTCCACAAGTAAAATAGCAAGTAAAGTAAACAAATAAGGATTGCACAAATAAAGGTTAGTTCTCAAGCAATAAATTGGAAGTGATATAAAGAAAGAAAGTAAGCAAGAAGAACGCCAAGGCAATCGCAAACAAGATGATTTGTTTCGAGGTTCGAGCCCGTTGCTCTAGTCCCCGCCTTCACCTCCGTGAAGGGTTTCCACTATCCCCTTAGGATCCCGTACAAGTTAGGCCTCCAAAGACCTCAAGCCCGTAGCTTCACCTTACAAAGAAACTCCACCGAGGAGCTTGTCTCCACAAGAACAAGAATTACAAATAGTGATCTTTAACTAGACCACAACACTCTTTTACAAACACTCTCACTCTTTTACAACTTCACCTATAGAAAGAATATGAAATTTTTGGCTCTATGAAGTGTGGTGAGAAAAGCTTCAGTTGTAGAGTGATATTAGAGATCAAACAACAACTGAAAAACCAATTTTGAAAGAATGGAAATGAAAGCTTTAAACTATTTTTCTCTTTCTCTTGAAAACTATGAAAACTTGTGATTTTCTTGGTCAATAACTATGGCCTATTTCCCACTATTTATAGGGAGAGAATAGGTTAAAAACTCTGATTTTCCAGCTAATTTGATCAGAAAAAGAGTCCCAACAACTCCTAAAAACTCTGTTAAAGAGAAAACCAAAAACAGTTTTTCAGAAATTCCAAAAGAAGAAAGAGCCGTTAGGCTTGTTGCAGGCCTACCGGTCGACTGCCGGTCGACGGGGACCCTGCTGGCAAAAGAGCCGTTATGGCTCCGGTCGACTGCCAGTCGACCGATCTCAATTAGGAAACACAGTTTCCTTCTATCGGTCGACCGACCCAGTCGACCGAAAAGATACAGAGAGCAAACATCTATTTTCCGGTCGACCGGTATGTAGGTCCGGTCGACCGACAGACATGCACAGCCTGTGCATGTCTGGACACAGCAGCCGGTCGACTGCGGTCGACCGGTCTGCCTGAAATAGTTATTTTTTTTTTTTGGACATATTTTTGAGATAGAAAATTTTGTAAAAATTCTTTAAAAAATCTGAAGCTAAGTGTTATGCAGAAAATAGTTTATATCATGTTTTAAACAAGTTTTTGAAGATATAAAGCTTTGAGTCCATGTATGTATAAACTAAGGCATAAACTTAGAAATAAACATTTTCAAAGAACAAAGGAAACATACAAAACAAGTGTGTGTGCAAATCCTAGAGCCAAATTTCACATATTCTATCTTTAACAAAACTACACTTACAAACTTCTAGGTCTTCAAGACTTCAAGATGGGCTATCTTCACTTGATCTTCAATATTGTTCTTTGAGCCCAATTTGACTTGTCTTGAGTCCAATGTACCTTCCTTTAGGGAAGAATTCATCTCTTTAATATATAAACCTGAAACACACTTAAACAACAATTTATATTAGTACACATAACTAATATGTTTTGTAATCATCAAAATACACTAAACAAGGGTGATTGTAACCTTGGGCCAACAATCTCCCCCTTTTTGATGATGACAAAACATATGAGTTATTAAACAAATAAAGGAGGAAAGAGCTTGGAAAGCTCCCCCTTAAACAATGCTATGTATTTAACATGAATATGAACAACTATGTAAGCATACATAAAGCATTGAAAAATATCATCACCAAAAAATAAACTATCATAAGGAATAACAAAATTTAAAACAAACCATATATATATTTTTCCTCCATATATTTTCTCCCAAACTTATATATATTTATATTTCTCCCCCTTTTTGTCATACATCAAAAAGGGTTAAAAAAATTTAAGACAAAACAAAACAAACATATTAGAAATCAAAACAAAACAAACTAAGATATTTTAAGTATCAATCTTACATACATTCAATTCACCACAAATAAATGAAAATCTTGCATAATCTAAAGGTTTTGTGAAAATATCTGCAAGTTGAAAATCTGTGGAAACAAAATCAATATCTATGTCACCTTTTTCAAAGTGATCTCTAAGAAAATGATATCTAATGTCTATATGTTGGTTTTACTATGTTGATTAGCATTTTTGGTCATGTGAATAGCACTAGTATTATCACAATAAATCTTAACATGATCAAAATGTAAATCAAAATCGAGAAGAGTATGTTTCATCCAGAGTACTTGTGCACAACAAGCTCCGGCTGCTACATACTCCGCCTCGGCGGTTGAAAGGGCTACACTATTTTGCTTCTTGGAAGACCAAGACACAAGACAATTGCCCAAGAATTGGCAAGTGCCACTTGTGCTCTTCCTATCTACCCTACAACCGGCATAGTCGGCATCCGAATAACTAGTCATGGTAAATTGGTTAGTTTTCGGATACCACAAACCTAAATCAATTGTGCCCTTAAGATACCTAATTATGCGTTTTACCGCTATTAAGTGTGATTCCTTAGGACATGATTGAAAACGTGCACATAAACATACGGAAAACATTATATCCGGCCTACTAGCCGTAAGATAGAGTAAACTACCAATCATGCTACGAAATAATTTGATGTCTACTTCCTTACCTTGTTCGTCCTTGTCAAGTTTCGTAGTGGTTGCCATGGGAGTCTTTGCTACTTTGGATCCTTCAAGCCCGAACCTCTTGATGAGTTCTTTGGTGTACTTGGCTTGGTTGATGAATGTCCCATCACTACGTTGCTTGATTTGAAGTCCAAGGAAGAAGTTGAGCTCCCCCATCATAGACATCTCGAATTCCTTTTTCATGCATGACTCAAAATTCTTGCAAAGTGAAACATTAGTAGATCCAAAAATAATGTCATCAACATAAATTTGAACTATGAGGATATCTTGATCTATATGTTTGGTAAATAATGTTTTATCAACTTTTCCTTTCTTAAAATCACTTGAAAGCAAAAATGAAGACAATCTTTCATACCAAGCCCTAGGGGCTTGTTTCAAACCATATAGTGCTTTATCTAATTTATAAACATAATTAGGGTGTGTAGGATCAACAAACCCGGGGGGTTGTTCAACATACACCTCCTCATCAATATAACCATTAAGAAAAGCACTCTTTACATCCATTTGAAATAACTTAAAATCTTTAAATGAGGCATATGCTAAGGTCATCCGTATGGCTTCGAGCCGTGCTACGGGTGCAAAGGTTTCTTCAAAATCGATTCCCTCGATTTGAGTGTAACCTTGGGCAACTAACCTAGCCTTGTTTCTAACTACATTACCCGATTCATCCAACTTGTTCTTAAAGATCCATTTAGTGCCAATAGTTGGTCTATCTTGGGGCCTAGGAACAAGGTGCCAAACTTGGTTGCGCTCAAATTGATTGAGCTCCTCTTGCATTGCAAGCAACCAATATGAATCGGCCTCGGCCTCGAGGACATTTTTAGGTTCTATGTGTGAAATAAAAGCAAAATTACCACAAAAATCTTGAATCTTAGAGCGAGTGGTTACCCCTTTTGATACTTCACCTATGACGAGGTCCTTGGGATGATGAGGATTGAATCTCCAATCCTTTGGTAGTGGTTGAGAGGGCTCCTCTTCATTTGCTTGATGTTCATTTCCTTGAGCCTCTTCCACTTTGGCTTCACTTCCATCATCATCCTTTGGCTTGTCTCCCATGGTAGAAGCATCCTCCAAGGTCACTTTCTCCAAGCCTTCATCTAAAGCATCAATTTCTACACAATTCTTAACAAACTTGTTAGATTCCTCAAATTTAACATGAATAGATTCCTCAATAGTCAAAGTTGACCTATTGAAGACTCTATAAGCCTTACTAGTATTTGAGTAACCTACAAAAATAGCCTCATATGCTTTTGCATCAAATTTTCCCAAATTAATATTTGTATTTAAAACAAAACATTTACAACCAAACACTTTGAAATAAGAAACATTAGGTTTTCTAGAAAAATACATCTCATAAGAAGTCTTAGTAGTATTTTTACATAGGAAAACACGATTTGCAATGTAACATGAAGTATGAACGGCCTCGGCCCACAAATAATGTGGTAGACCATATTCATTTAACATTGTCCTAGCCATCTCTTGTAAAGTACGATTTTTCCGCTCAACTACTCCATTTTGTTGTGGAGTTCTAGGACAAGAAAGTTCATGTTTTATTCCATGTTCCTCACAAAAAGTGGTAAAGGGAAGGTTAATGAACTCACCTCCTCTATCACTTCTTATTTTAATTATTGAGGAGTCATTTTCCTTTTCAACTCTTTTCTTAAAGGCTTGAAAATGTGAAAAGGTTTGACTTTGTGTTCAAGAAAATAAACCCAAGTAAAACGCGAAAAATCATCTACTAAAACATAAGCAAATCTACTCCCACTTAAACTTTTGGTTTGTGTTGGGCCAAATAAATCCATGTGGATTAGCTCCAATGGACGTGATGACATGATATCCTTAATTGATTTGAATGAGGACTTAGTTTGTTTCCCAAATTGACATGCGTCACAAACTCGGTCCTTTTCAAAGTTCAATGAAGGAATACCTTTCACCATTTCCTTAGAGTTAAGCCTAGAAATATGGTCAAATGAAACGTGGCCTAATCTCCTATGCCATAACCAAGAGTCGTCATTGAGGGCTTTTAAACATGTTATATTACAAGACATATTTAGCATATCTATCATATATACATTACTTTCACGAAAACCGGAAAATACACAAACATTAGAATTTTTGTCAACTATTTTACAAGCAATATCATCAAAAATAACATTAAATCCTTTGTCACATAATTGACTAATGCTCAAGAGATTATGCTTGAGCCCGTCTACTAAAACTACATTTTCAATTAAAGGAGAAGTGACAAGCTTTACATTACCAATAGCAATGATTTTACCCTTGGCGTCATCTCCGAAGGTGACGGTGCCACCTTCATGATATCTTGATAGGGTTGCAAAGTTGTTGATGTCCCAAGTCATGTGCCTTGAGCAACCGCTATCAAGATACCATAAACCTCTACGTCTTTGAGCTTTGGAAAGTACCTACATCATTTAAAACAATGGTTGACTTTGGTACCCAAACTTTCTTGGGTCCTTGAAAGTTAGTGTTACGAACCCAAACATTATGATGTGATGCACTTAGTCTATCATAACAAAAATTAGCTAAGTGTCCTTTCCGTCCACAATGTGAACATGTGTACACTTTTCTATACATAAATGCATGGTGTGTATGTGAAGTGTGAGCATGCTTTGGGGGTTTACCATGATGCATAGGTTGTGTAGCATGTACATGAGCATGAGCATGAGCATGATGAATATTTTTCTTAGGAGCTTGTTTCTTAGGAAACATATTCTCCATCTTCTTCTTATCAAACTCACTACACTTTTTCAAAACAACATCTAATGAGTCTAATCTTTCCTTAAGCATGGCAATCTCATTAGAATCTACAAATGGGGTCTTTCCTTTACAAGCAATCTTATATTTTTCAAAATCATTTTTAGTGAAAACTAAAGAAGAATGCAAGTCATTATTTTCTTTAGAAAGATTTAACACTTGAATATTCAAAGATTCATTATCCTTTTTCATTTTCAAGTACTTTTTCTTCATGAAGTCATAATTTTGAGAAAGTTCTATAAATGCTTCTCCTAGCTCATCCATGGATAAATTATCATCAAGAAGAGTTGAGGGGGTTACCTTGCTTGTGCTCTCATTTGCCATGAAGCACATATTGGCGGTGTCGATCTCCTCCTCGGATTCACTTTCGTCATCCCATGTTGCTTTCATAGCCTTCTTCTTGTATGGCTTCTTGGATGAAGATGGCTTCACTTGGTCCGGACACTCCGCTACTATGTGTCCCGGCTTTTGGCAATTAAAGCAAATGATCTTCCTTTCTTCCTTGCCTCCTTGCCATCTCCTCCGTCCTTGGAACTTTGCCTTGTTGTACATCCTCCGGACGTTTTTGACTAGAAGTGAGAGCTCCTCGTCATCTTCTTCTTCATCATCTTCGTCGGAGTAAGTAGCATGACTTTTGAAGGCAATGGTCTTCTTTTGGAGGGTGCCATGTCCTCCCTTGCCTTCCTCTCCATCTCATGGGTTTTTAAATTCCCAATGAGTCCGATGAGCTCAATCTCATCTTTATCATTGAGTTCCTTCAATGTTGTAGCTTTCACTTCCCATGATGGAGGAAGAGCCCGGATGATCTTTCTCACCCTTTGGTCGTTGTTGATCTCTTCACCTAGAGAAGAAAGCCCATTAGTAATCTTAGTAAATTTAGTAACCATATCATCTATGGTTTCATGTTCTTGCATGCTAAAATTTTCATATTGGGACCGAAGAAGGTCTATCTTGGCCCTCTTCACTTGTGATGTCCCCTCATGTGTTACTAGCAAATGGGTCCAAATTTCATAGGCGGATTTGCAATGGATGACTCTAGCTATGTCATCATCATTGAGGGCTTGTAGGAGTGCATAATGAGCCCTAGCATTGGCATCAAACTCCTTGGTCTCAATTTCGGACCAAGTAGATTCATCACCATCGGGGGCACTAAATTGTTTAGTCACGGCCTTTGCAACTCGGCTACCTAGAGATTGCAAGAAAACAGTCATCTTAACCTTCCATATGGGAAAGTTAAGTCCATCAAACTTAGGGGGTGTCTTAATACCATCGGCCATGTTTACTATGTGGAAATGAATGAAATGATTAGCAATATGAGGATCTCTCTAAGGTTGTTAAGCCAAATCCTAGAGTCCAAGCTCTGATACCAATTGAAATACACCTAGAGGGGGGGTGAATAGGTGTAATTGCTAATCTAATGATCTTTTTAAACTTATGAAATGAGTGATGCAACAATCTCTCAAAAACACGACTAAGAGCCGAATACCCCTTGCGAGGTTCTGAACTCCTTCCTCCCAATTCCCCTTAAATGGGTTAGAGGTGCGCAATGCAACCGTGTTGTATTGAGGTGTGATTGATCAATGCCAAGTATGATGATGAAAATGAAAAGCTAACAATGTAACACAACAAGTATAGCAACACAAGATTCCACAAGTAAAATAGCAAGTAAAGTAAACAAATAAGGATTGCACAAATAAAGGTTAGTTCTCAAGCAATAAATTGGAAGTGATATAAAGCAAGAAAGTAAGCAAGAAGAACGCCAAGGCAATCGCAAACAAGATGATTTGTTTCGAGGTTCGAGCCCGTTGCTCTAGTCCCCGCCTTCACCTCCGTGAAGGGTTTCCACTATCCCCTTAGGATCCCGTACAAGTTAGGCCTCCAAAGACCTCAAGCCCGTAGCTTCACCTTACAAAGAAACTCCACCGAGGAGCTTGTCTCCACAAGAACAAGAATTACAAATAGTGATCTTTAACTAGACCACAACACTCTTTTACAAACACTCTCACTCTTTTACAACTTCACCTATAGAAAGAATATGAAATTTTTGGCTCTATGAAGTGTGGTGAGAAAAGCTTCAGTTGTAGAGTGATATTAGAGATCAAACAACAACTGAAAAACCAATTTTGAAAGAATGGAAATGAAAGCTTTAAACTATTTTTCTCTTTCTCTTGAAAACTATGAAAACTTGTGATTTTCTTGGTCAATAACTAAGGCCTATTTCCAACTATTTATAGGGAGAGAATAGGTTAAAAACTCTGATTTTTCCAGCTAATTTGATCAGAAAAAGAGTCCCAACAACTCCTAAAAACTCTGTTAAAGAGAAAACCAAAAACAGTTTTTCAGAAATTCCAAAAGAAGAAAGAGCCGTTAGGCTTGTTGCAGGCCTACCGGTCGACTGCCGGTCGACCGGGACCCTGCTGGCAAAAGAGCCGTTATGGCTCCGGTCGACTGCCAGTCGACCGATCTCAATTAGGAAACACAGTTTCCTTCTATCGGTCGACCGACCCAGTCGACCGAAAAGATACAGAGAGCAAACATCTATTTTTCGGTCGACCGGTATGTAGGTCCGGTCGACCGACAGACATGCACAGCCTGTGCATGTCTGGACACAGCAGCCGGTCGACTGCCGGTCGACCGGTCTGCCTGAAATAGTTATTTTTTTTTTTTTTTGGACAGATTTTTGAGATAGAAAATTTTGTAAAAATTCTTTAAAAAATCTGAAGCTAAGTGTTATGCAGAAAATAGTTTATATCATGTTTTAAACAAGTTTTTGAAGATATAAAGCTTTGAGTCCATGTATGTATAAACTAAGGCATAAACTTAGAAATAAACATTTTCAAAGAACAAAGGAAACATACAAAACAAGTGTGTGTGCAAATCCTAGAGCCAAATTTCACATATTCTATCTTTAACAAAACTACACTTACAAACTTCTAGGTCTTCAAGACTTCAAGATGGGCTATCTTCACTTGATCTTCAATATTGTTCTTTGAGCCCAATTTGACTTGTCTTGAGTCCAATGTACCTTCCTTTAGGGAAGAATTCATCTCTTTAATATATAAACCTGAAACACACTTAAACAACAATTTATATTAGTACACATAACTAATATGTTTTGTAATCATCAAAATACACTAAACAAGGGTGATTGTAACCTTGGGCCAACAAATACATCATGCTACATATCAAATCGTGTTTTCTTGTGTAAAAATACTACTAAGACTTCTTTTGAAATGTATTTTTCTAGAAAACCTAATGTTTCCTATTTTAAAGTTTTTGGTTGCAAATGCTTTGTTTTAAACACAAAAGATAATTTAGGAAAGTTTGATGCTAGATCTTATGAGGCTATTTTTGTAGGTTACTCAAACACTAGTAAGGCTTATAGAGTTTTCATTAGATCATCTTTGACTATTGAAGAGTCTATTCATGTTAAGTTTGAGGAATCTAACAGTTTGTTAAGAATGTTGTAGAAATAGATGCCTTGCATGAAGGCTTGGAGAAAGTCACCTTGGAGGATGCTTCTACCATGGGAGAAAAGCCAAAGGATGATGATGGAAGTGAAGCCAAAGTGGAAGAGGCCCAAGGAAATGAACATCAAACAAATGAGGTGGAGCCTACTCAACCACTACCTAAGGATTGGAGATTCAACCCTCATCATCCCAAGGACCTCGTCATAGGTGAAGTATCAAAAGGGGTAACTACTCGTTCTAAAATTCAAGATTTTTGTGGCCACTTTGCATTTATTTCACACATTGAACCCAAAAATGTCCTCGAGGCCGAGGCCGATTCATATTGGTTGCTAGCTATGCAAGAAGAGCTCAATCAATTTGAGCGCAACCAAGTATGACACCTTGTTTCTAGGCCCCACGATAGACCAACAATTGGTACTAAGTGGATCTTTAAGAACAAGTTGGATGAATCGGGTAATGTAGTTAAAAACAAGGCTAGGTTAGTTGCCCAAGGTTACACTCAAATCGAAGGGATCGATTTTGAAGAAACCTTTGCACCCGTAGCACGGCTTGAAGCCATACGGATGACACTAGCATTTGCCTCATATAAAGATTTCAAATTATTTCAAATGGATGTTAAAAGTGCTTTCTAAATGGTTTTATTGAAGAGGAAGTGTATGTTGAACAACCCCCCGGTTTGTTGATCCTACACATCCGGATTTTGTTTTTAAATTAGACAAAGCTCTTTATGGTTTAAAACAAGCCCCTAGGGCTTGGTATGAAAGATTGTCTTCATTTTTGATTTCCAATGGTTTTAAGAAAGGTAAAATTGACACAACATTATTTACAAAACATGTAGAAAAAGATATTCTTATTGTGCAAATTTATGTAGATGATATTTTTTTGGTTCTACTAATGAATCTCTTTGCAAAGCTTTTGAGTCATGCATGAAGGATGAATTTGAAATGTCTATGATGGGGAACTCAACTATTTCCTTGGACTCCAAATCAAGCAAAGGAAGGATGGGATCTTCATCAATCAAGCCAAGTACACAAAGGAACTAATCAAAAGATTCGGGCTTGAAGGATCAAAAGTAAGCAAAACTCCCATGGCAACAACTACCAAGCTTGACAAGGATGAACAAGGTAAAAGTGTAGACATTAAACTTTATAGAAGCATGATTGGTAGTTTGCTTTATTTGACGGCTAGTAGGCCGGATATCATGTTTTCCGTTTGTTTATGTGCACGTTTTCAATCATGTCCTAAGGAATCACACTTAATAGCGGTAAAACGCATAATTAGGTATCTTAAGGGCACAATTGAATTGGGTTTGTGGTATCCTAAAACCGGATTATTTGAAATGAAGAGTTTTTCGGATGCCGACTATGCGGGTTGTAGGGTAGATAGGAAGAGCACAAGTGGAACATGTCAATTCTTAGGTAATTGTCTTGTATCTTGGTCTTCCAAAAAGCAAAATTCGGTAGCCCTATCAACCGCCGAGGCGGAGTATGTTGCGGCCGGAGCTTGTTGTGCACAAGTTCTTTGGATGAAACATACTCTCCTTGACTATGATTTACATTTTGATCATGTTAAGATTTTTTGTGATAATACTAGTACAATTCACATGACCAAAAATGCTAATCAACATAGTAAAACCAAGCACATTGATATTAGGTATCATTTTCTTAGAGATCACTTTGAAAAAGGTGATATTGATATTGACTATGTTTCTACCGATTTTCAACTTGCCGATATTTTCACTAAACCTTTAGATTATGCAAGATTTTCCTTTATTTGTGGTGAGTTGAATGTATGTATGATTGATTCTTAAAATGTTTTTGTTTTGATATGTTTGTGTTTTGATATGTTTTAACCCTTTTTGATGTATGACAAAAAGGGGGAGAAAAATATATAAGTTTGGAGAAAAAGAATATAAGTTGATTAAAATTGTTGGGAGAAAAATATACTAGTTTGAATATACTTAGATTTTTGAAAATAATAAATTTGGTTTTCCTTGACAAAATTTCTGGTGATGACTTTTTCAAATGCTTTATGTATGATTTCATAGTTTTTTTCATATTCATGATAGATACATAGCATTGTTTGAGGGGAGCTTTCCAAGCTTTTTCCTCTTTTATTTGTTTAATAACTATATGTTTTGTCATCATCAAAAAGGGGAGATTGTTGGCCCAAGGTTACAATCACCTTGTTTAGTGTATTTTGATGATTACAAAACATATTAGTTATTTGTACTAATAACAATTGTTGTTTAAGTGTGTTTCAGGTTTATCATCACACTAGAAGTACTCTCACTCAAATACAAGGTTCTTGGACTCAAGACAATTCTATTTGGGCTCAAGTTGCAAATATTGAAGATCAAGTGAAGATAGCCCACCTTGAAGAATAGCCTTGAAGTCTTTTAGCAAGTTTGTAAGTTTAGAATGTTAAAGTTTGAATATAGGAAATTTGGCTCTAGGATTTGCACACACACTTGTTTCATGTATTTCCTATGTTTTGAAAAACTTGTTTAAAAACATGTACCAAAGCTTTAGTTTATGCCTTAGTTTATATATACATGTACCAAAGCCTTATATCTTGAAAAAATTGTTTAAAACATGTATATAAACTATTTTATGCATAATACTTAGCTATAGGTATTTACAAAATGTTTTTACAAAAAATTCCATCTTCAAAAACAGCCCAGTTTTCAGCCTCAGGCAACATCGGTCGACCGGCCTGGTCGACCGGCGTTGTGCCTGGACATGCACTGTTTGTGCATGTCCGTCGGTCGACCGGACCGGTCGACCGACAGAGAGCCTTCTGCTCTCGGGAAATTTCGGTCGACCGGACCGGTCGACCGGAAGAAGGAAACTGTGTTTCCTCCTTTTGGTCGGTCGACCGGACCGGTCGACCGGGAGCCAACGGCTATATCCAGCTAGGCTGGCGGTCGACCGGACCGGTCGACCGCCAAGCCTGCAACTCAGCAACGGCTCTTTCCTCTTTGGGATTTTCTGAAAAACTGTTTCTTTTTCTGTTTTAGCAGATTTTTGGAGAGTGGTTGGGGAGCTTTTGCAGGTTGAATTAGGTGAAAAGAAATTGTTTTTAACCTATTTTCTAACCCTATAAATAGAGGAGAAGTCTCTCTTCCTCATTACTTAGAAAAATCCTCAAGTTTTGTTGTTTTCAAAAGAGAAAAGAAAAATTGTTTTTAAGCCTTCAATTCCTATTCTTTCAAGATTGTTTTTCAGTTGTGTTTGATTCTCTATATCACTCTACAACTGAAGTTTTCTCACCACACTTCATAGAGCCAAAAATTCTATACTCATTCTATAGTGAAGTTGTAATTGAAGTGAGAGTGTTTGTAAAAGAAATTGAGAAAAGTGTAGTGATCAAGTTGTGATCACTTTGTTCTTGTAATTCCTTCTTGTGGAGCAACCTCTTCGGTAGAGGTCCTTTGTACTCGGTGGAGCTCGGTGCTCGGTCTTCGGTAGACCCAATTGTAAAGGCATCCTCGGTGGATAGTGGAAACCCTTCACGGAGGTGAAGGCGGGGACTAGAGCAAGTGTGCTCGAACCTCGAAACAAATCATCTTGTTTGCGATTGCCTTTGCGTTCTTCTTACTTTTAATTTCTATTGTTTTATATTGCCTTGAATTAATTGCTTGAGAACTAACCCTCTACTTGTGGAATCTTGTGTTGTTTACCTTACTTGCTATACTTGTTGTTTTACATTGTGAGCATTTCATCTTCATCATCATACTTGGCATTGATCGATCACACCTCAATACAACACGGTTGCATTACGCACCTCTAACCCATTTAAGGGGAATTGGGAGGAAGGAGTTCAGAACCTCGCAAGGGGTATTCGGCTCTTAGTCGTGTTTTGAGAGATCGTTGCATCACTCATTTAATTAAAGTTTAAAAAAGATCACTAGATTAGCATTCACACCTATTCACCCCCTCTAGGTGTTTTTCAACCTATACCGATGATAGTTCCTTTGGAGTCATCCCCGAAGGTGACGGTGCCACCTTCCATGTACCTTGATAGGGTTGTGAAGTTGTTGATATCCCACGTCATGTGTCTCGAACAACCACTATCAAGGTACCACCGCTCCCTACGTCTTGGAGCCTTGGTGTGTACCTACATCAAACATTTTAGGACTTGATTTTGGTACCCACATTTTCTTGGGTCCATGAGGGTTAGAGCCATTAACCCAAACAAGATTATTTGAACTATGCAATTTATCATAACAAAATTTAGCTAAATGTCCATTTTTGCCACAATAAGTACATCTATACACTCTACCATATCTAAAAGCATAGTGAGTGTGTGATTTGTGAGCATGGGCATTGTGAGCATGAAAAGATTTAGCATGAGAAATATTATTTGAAGTGTGAGCATGTGGAATTTTAGCATGAGAATCTTTAACATGAGAAGTGTGCTTTTTGGAAAACTTTTCTTCAAGCTTCTTGGTGTTAAAAGCACAATCTTTCAAAATCTTTTCAAAATCAACCATTTTGATTTTAAAGAAGAAATTTCTTTATTATCAACAATAGGGGTTTTACCCTTACAAGAAATCTTATAAGCGTCAAATTCATTTGAATAGAAACAAGATTGGAAGAAAGATCATCTTTTTCTTTTGAAACCAAAGCAAGTTGATTTTTAAGAAAAGCAACTTCTTTTTGTAATTTAAAGCATTCCATTTTTTGTTATCATAAGTTTCGGAAAGCTCTACAAAAGCATGAACTAGAACTTCCTTACTCAAATCATCATCATCATCATCAAAGGATTGAGGGGTTACCTTAGGTGTGTTGCCATGAAACACATATTAGCTTGATCCACCTCCTCTTCGGACTCGCTTTCCGAATCCCATGTTGCTTTGTAGGCTTTCTTCTCCTCCGGTTTCTTTGGCTTGAAGGAGGAAGTCATCTTCTTCTTGAATTCCGGACAATCCGCCATGATATGTCCGGGTTTGCGGCAATTATAGCAAATGATCTTCCGCTCCTCTTTGCCTTCGAATTTTCTCCGGAAGTTGAACTTGTTCTTTCGGTACAACCTCTTGACATTCCGCACAAGTAGAGTTAGCTCCTCATCTTCTTCTTCGTCATCTTCATCGTCATCATTGGTGGAAGAAGTCTTGAAGGCTATGGATTTCTTCTTTGAAGTAGTAGCCTCATCTCTTGCTTTCTTCTCCATCTCATGGGTCTTTAGGTTCCCAATGAGACTAATGATGTCCATCTCGTCCTTGTCATTCAACTCCTTTAAGGTGGTGGCCTTGATCTCCCAAGATGGTGGAAGAGCCCGTATCACTTTGCGCACCTTTTGATCATTGGAGATGACGTCACCTAATGAAGAAAGACCATTTGTAATTTTAGTGAAACGAGTAATCATACAATCAATGGATTCATCATCAAGCATTTTAAATGATTCATATTGAGACCTCAAGAGATCTATCTTAGCTCTCTTGACTTGTGAAGTCCCTTCATGTGTGACCAACAAGTGTTGCCAAATCTCATAGGCGGATTGGCAATGAATTACCCGTGTAAGGTCATCCTCATTCAAGGCGGTTAATAGGGAATTTTGGGCTTTGGAGTTAGCCTCATATTCTCTAAAGTTAAAGTCGGTCCAAGTGCTCTCATCACTATCGGGTGCTACATAGGGTTTGGTCAAAGACTTAGCCACTAAACTACCTAGTGATTGCAAAAAGATAGTCATCCTAACCTTCCAAATAGGGAAGTTGAGTCCATCAAATTTAGGTGGGGTTTTAATGTTGTCGGCCATGTTTACTAGTGTATGAATGGATGAATGAAAATGTTGATTAGCAATATTTTAAGGATCTCTCTATGGATGTTAAGCCAAATCTAGAGTCCAAGCTCTGATACCAATTGAAAAGTCACCTAGAGGGGGGGTGAATAGGTGACAATGCTAATCAAGGGGCAAATTAAAAATTTAAAGCTACAACAATCACAAGATGAATGCAAGCAAGTAAGTATGACAATGAATATGATGAGCAAGTAATAAGTGCAAGCAAAATAGGGTAAGGATTGCAAGAATGTAAACCAATCGCAAACACAAGGATATGTTATCGAGGTTCGAGCACCCAGCTCTACTCCCCGCCTTCCCCAGAAGGATTCTAGCTACTTCCACTATCACAAAGATCTCAATTACAATGGAGTACCCAACTCCACAATCTCAGTACAAGAAATTTCCTTGGTAGTCAAAAGACCACAAACTCTCTCTTTCAAATATCTCTTCCCTTACAAAGGTCCTTAGAGAATATTGAGTAGGAATGAAGCTCTTTTGTGTGTAAGGAAAAGAAATTGAAATCAGAGAAAAACTTTTGAAAACCCTTCAGAAAATTGAGAGAATTTAGCACAAAAACCAAGAACTTTGAAAGCCTTAAACTTTTGAATTTTTGCAAAGATTGTTGTTGTAACCAATCTCTCCCCAAACACCCCTATTTATAGGAGAGGGCTAGGGTTTAGGGATAAAACATATTTACTGAAGTTTAGGAGGTAATTAGATCAAAATATATCCTTAAACAAATTTTTAAATACAAAAGACAAAAATAAACAGCTCTTAAAAATCTGCCCGTTACTGTTCAAACGGTCGGATCGGTCGACCGGGCCGGTCGACCGGTAGTATAAAAATTTGACCGTTACAGGCGAGCGGTCGACCGACCCAGTCGACCGATAAAACCTGTGAGCAAAAATAATAGTCCGGTCGACCGCACCGGTCGACCGACAGACGTGCACACGGATACGTGCCTCTGCCAGGACTTCGGTCGACTGGTCCGGTCGACCGGACCAGACTGACACAGACTCGGTCGACCGGCCCGGTCGACCGGATCAGGTCAAAAAGTCAATTTTAAAAAGAAAACAAAGAGGATTTTGATTTTAACAAAAATACTTTTGAACAGGGATTAGTATAAAACATAAATATATATCTGTAGGCAAAATCTTGTATGCAAAATATTTTTGTGTAATTTATAGGAAATTATTTTGGAATGAGCATGTGCGCAAAAATGTGTGTGATAGAGCTTCAAACCTATCCACTATTCTTTAACAAACTATAAACTGAAAAACAAATTACATGAAGACTTCTTGTGCTATCTTCAAGTCTTTGAGCCATCCAATGCCTTGCTAGTGCCTTCTCTTCTATGATCCTTCCTTGATGTGCAATTTGCCTTCCTTGCTTTGTGGAACTTAGAAGTTCTTGCAATAGCTAAGCGAATGGTCTCTAAACATGGTACAAACCTGAAACTTATCTTAACAAACTTGTTAGTACCAAATAGCTCATATTTGGTTTGTCATCATCAAAACATAAAACAATTTGAGAATGTAACCTCTTGGGCCAACAACTCTCTCACATTTATGCATATGTAATGCAATCCTGAGGATAGTTTTAATAGTTTTTTTTATTATGTACTTCTTTCCTAATACATAAGTAGTAAGATACATATACTTCATAGTTCCTTCAGTTGTAGACTGAGTATCATATCCATGAAGATATATATCATTAAAACTCAGCAAATTTCTTTTGAATTTTGATGAAAGCAAAACTTCTTTTATGAAAAACTTTGTTCTGGTTTTACCAGTTCCTTCAATCAAGTCTACAGAACCTGATACTGTATTGATAATTGTCTTTATTGGTTTTTAAATCGGAGAAGTACCTTTTATGTTTAAGAATAGTGTGTTGTACCACTATCCGACATGCAAATATCTCCAGTTTTTATCTTGACTTCATCTTTAGAATAATCTATATCAAGCTTCATGCAAAATAAATCATTTGGTGAGAATAAAGTTTTAAACATATTATTATAAGTGAAATATTTTATTCAAAGACAAATTTGATAATTACAAATAACAAAATATGGTAATACAATCATATATCTAATTATCGCCAGTATCCATAAAATCACGATGGGTTGAAAGATCAGCAAAATTATCAGTAAAATCTGAAGCATTAAGATGAGTTGAATCATCCATAGGATCATCACGTTCACTGAAATTCACTTTCTTCTCCTTTTCTTTAAGGATGCCTTGTAAAGCTTACAAACGTGCTCCGGTGTTCGGCACACTCGAGACCAGTGTACTTTGGAGCCACATTTATAATAAGAAGTTTCAGGATTCTAAAAAGAACTTTCACGAACATCTTTTCCTTTATCTTATCTTTCCACGTGATGCTTCTTGTGGATCATGTTGTCTTGTGAAGGGTTGTAAAAGCCACCACGACCACGACCACGACCACGTAGGCCTGTCAACGGGTCGGGTCTGGACCCGGACCCGACCCGGACCCGACCCGTTTAGACGGGTATGGGAAACTCAGTTCTGGACCCGAACCCGAATACCCGTTTGCCCGTTTACCCGATTGGTAAATGGGTCGGGTATGATTTTACATGGACCATACCCGTTTGCCCGTTTACCCGATTAGTAAATGGGAACACTATATAGATAGGAAACACCATATATAGCTCATGTCAGCTAATTAATGTTTGCCAACTGGATTAGTAATGGGGAAGAATAACTAGGGTATGCATTGTTTTCTCCAAATGCCACTTGTCAAATATTTTTGTGTGATAGCCATGACTTCTCATAACTTACAGATAGGAAACACCATAACCCACGGGTCCGGGTAAACGGGTCCAGACCGCGAACCCACGGGTCCGGGTATGGGAACCTAGGTTCTATACCCGCGGGTAAACGGGTCGGGTATGGTACATCCTATAGTAATCGGGTCCGGGTCTGGTACCACCCGGACCCGACCCGAACCCGACCCGTTGACAGGTCTACGACCACGACCATGATTATATTCTCGTCCATAATTTTAGAAAATGCAGCATTTGAATCTGGAAATGCTGCTGAACCAGTGGGACGATGGTGATGAATTTTGATCAAAAGTTCATTATTCTTCTCTGCCACAAGAAGAGAAGAAATTAGTTCAGAATATTTTTTAAAACCACGCAACCTATATTGTAGTTGCAGTGTTATATTAGATGCATGAAATGTGGAGTAAGTTTTCTCCAGCATTTTTTCATCTGTGACATCTACCCCACAAAATTTTAATTGGAATACTATTCTAAACATTGCAGAGTTATAATTGCTGACTTTTTTGAAGTTTTAGAAGCGCAAAACATTCCATTCATCATGCGCGACAGAGAGCACAACTTTCTTTTAATGATCAAATCTTTCTTTGAGATTTTTTCACAAGACACTTGAGTCTCTTACTGTGAGATATTCATATTTTAAATATTCACCAATATGTCTATGGATAAAGATCATCGCTTTTGCCTTATCCTGCGACGACGGAAAGTTCATCTCTTTTATGATTTCAATGAGACTCATTGATTCAAGATGCATTTCTATGTCAATAACACATGACATATAATTCCTTCCCGTGATATCAAGTGGAATGAATTCAAGCTTTGCAAAGTTTGACATGGTGATAAGTATAACAAAATACAAAAATAATTAGGATCATAACATTTTATTTCACAACAAAATAATAAAATTTACATTTCAATCATAATAGCGACAAACAAAAATGGAGAAGATAAAAATTAAAATTAAAAGGTTCAAGTAAAAATTACTTGGATACACATCTAAAACAAAAATGATAAAAGTATTGATGACGACGATCGCAATAATAAATTTCAAAAATAGACTAAGCATCTTGCGAAAATTTTGGATACAAAGCTTGTGGAGATGATAAAAAAATTTAAGAATGAAGAGAGATTGAGAAGTGAGTTATGTGGTTTAAAATTCACCAATTTATAGAGTAAAAACTAGCCGTTTTATAGCCGTTTATAGCCATTTATAGCCGTTGGAGGAGAGAGAAAAAACAATTTGAATTTAATATAATTAAATATTGTAATTAAAAAATGGTAAAATAAATGCATTATACTACATATATTTATGAGATATAATATAAGCACGCTACTCTACTTGGTGAGGTTTTGCAGACATAATTAATAAAGTAATA
The DNA here is from genome assembly GCA_038442645.1 of Agave tequilana. Lineage (NCBI taxonomy): Eukaryota > Viridiplantae > Streptophyta > Magnoliopsida > Asparagales > Asparagaceae > Agave > Agave tequilana. Next base: position 183,076 of record JAVJIF010029915.1, read on the forward strand.
AATATTTAAATAAACATTGGCACACCACGCTACTCGGTAAACCTTTCAGTGGGTGTTTATACAAATATAAATAACAGAGTAATAAAATATACAATATTGGTGGCTCGGAGTTTATTCCACGCAAGCATCAATTGAGAGGTTAGTAAAGATAAAAATAAGAAAAATATTATTAGCTTGTCATAATCACATCACTTTACTATAAACAGATGACAGAGCCTCCTTTTATATATTAGTGGTGTTTTATGAATATAATTAGTATAATAATCTAGTTAAACGTAATGACATCACATTATTTTAAATAGGTGACAAAGCCTCCTTTCATTATAGTAGTGGTGTTATACGAGTATTATAAGTAGAATAGCTTGCTAATTTTACCTGAGATAGTAGAGGTAGAAGCTGAGACTTGTGATAGAACTTTTCCTAGAACAATGAAAGTAGAGACTCGTGACAAGACTTTTACCTTAAGTTAATGGAGGTAGAGGCTTGTGATAGAACTTTTTCTCTGAGCTGACGGAGGTAGAAGCTGGTGACAGAATTAGAGCGCTCATGCTGATAACGTGTTATAAAACCCGAGAAATTATAATACCGAAACAGAGAATTCTAGAGACAAAGTAGAAGTAGGAATTTTTATTGGTTTCTGAAGTGTATATTGAAATGAATCAGGAATAGCCTATTTATAGAAAAACTTTGTGGTACTATGCAGTCACTATGTATGCGTACGTCATCGCTTGCTTCATCATATAGTAAAATCATTAATACTGCATAATAAAGGTTGACAGCCATCGTTTCATAACAATAAATGTTATAAAACAAGGAAAAAATAATTTTTGTAATAGGCCTAAACATAGCAAGTTGGGCTAGTTAAAAATTTGGTTTAGGGGAGATCAGAGGTGAATTTAGAAATTCCTTTGATGTTCACGAAAATCATCAAAATTTTGTGGTTGTCACATATGGTTTTAATGGGGAAAAAACATCTACGGGTGTTGCATTTTGCCGTGGCCACTATGGATAAGGGAGGAGTGACTCCAAGAACCTGTTTTGCATATTAAACTGAAAACAATTCTCGGGCGGAAACCCTTTTTGATGTCATAAACACTACGACATTTGGGGGCCTGTTTATTTCGTCGTAAAAAGCGTAAAAGTCCGTAATTCGTAAATGACTTACAACCCAATTACAGCTACAACGTTTGTTTTGACCGTAATTCGTAAAAGACTTACGCGACTCAACTACCACTCACTTGCAACCCAATTACCACTCACTTACAGCTCAGTTACAGTTAATTTGTGGTCATGCAAATTTGTATTATTTTTTTATCTTAATATTAAATTTTTTTAATATTTAGCATTTTTAATATTTATTTGCAATATTAAAACTTTTTAAATCACCAAATAGTTAATTTTGTGGTCAATTTTTTCACTTATAACTTACACATTACGACAACCAAACACCGTAAAATACAATACACTTTCCCACTTACAACTTTATATTACCAACCAAACACCGTAAAACTTACATGCACGTAACTCATTTACAACTGTAAAAAACTTTACCAATTATGACTTACGAATTATGACTAATTACGACAACCAAACAGGCCCTTGGTGTAGTTGATTCAACACGATTAGATGAATTAAAAGGACGTGTTTCGATCGTGTTATCGAGTTTGGTCTCAAGGTTCAAAGCTGATATTCAAATAAAGAATTTTATGTCGTTTTTATCCATGCCCTGCATTGTAATTGCAAGTTAGATCCTGTTGGATGAGTATTTTGTTTTGGGGGAAAACTGGGTCTCTCTTATTTTGTCTTTGATTTTTAGTACTATAATGAATAAGCTAAAGAAGTTTGAGTGCTATATATATCAACTCATTCTAAGTTTATTATTATGAGTGTTAGGTCATGGGCCATACTCCTAACATGCGCGCGTCGAACCGCGTCGGGTCTGACTGACGCGCGCCCATGATCTGTGGACATGAATCCAGCTTCTTTCAAGAGATTTTTGGATTCGCTACATTTTGAAAATTTCTTTTTTGTCTTTCAGAGCAGTACTTCACAGTGACTTCATTTGTACGGGAAATGTTAGTAACTGATAGAGCTTTATACTTATAAATAGAGTCTTTTTTTTTTTATTCTTAGACTATAACAGAAGTCTGAGATTTACATTTATATTTCTATTCTCCTAACATCATACTTCTTCAAGTTATTTCAATAGTGTGAACAACAATTCTCCCTCCTCTTCTCCGCCCTCTCCCCAGAAAGGGATCCCTTTCTGGGGAGGGGGCGGAGAAGGGGAGGAGGGCGAGGAAGAGGAGAAGAACATGAGAGTATTTTTATTTATTTAATTTTTTTTAGATGTTTTTATTAATCTTGGAGGTGCCTTAACCACGGGGGCCATCGTCACTTTTTTTTTTTTTTTTTTTTGCGTGGATATATCCGCTCTCGTTGATAATTGTGTTTGGTCGTGGCTTTTCACGATTAATTTGTGGAAGAGGAAAAAAAAGAAAAGAAAAGAAAAATAATATATTGAAAAGACGACGATGGAGAGCTTAAAAGAGCGTTTTTGAATTTAATTTAATTTAGGAGATTTCTCATTCAGGAGAGAGAGGGGGGGAGAGAGATGGGAGGCTCTCTCTCCGTACCGGTCGAGACCTCCATCCATCAGTTCACCGTCAAAGTAGGAATCTAGCAATCAAATTTCAGAAGAAATATTATTCGTAATTTCTCATTCAATTTGTTTTTGTTTGTTCTTTTGGGATCCCCCCTCTCAGGATTGCAACGGCAGAGATGTCAATCTCGGGGACTACAAGGGCAAGGTTCTGCTCGTCGTCAATGTCGCTTCCAAATGGTATCTTTCTCTCTGTCTGTTCTTCTTTTTTGTTATTTTTGTAAATTTCTTTTGCCCATGAAAAATTTCTAATATGCACTCTTCTCCCCATTTTTTTTCCCTCTTCTTTTTCGGGGGGAATTTTTAGTGGATTTACAAACTCGAATTACACCCAATTGAAAGAGCTCTATGACAAGTATCGTAACAAAGGTTAGATTTCTTGCACTGTCTGCAAATTTTTCTTCTCTTCAAGTATGTAATGAATATTAAACAAGTTACAATCTTTTCAGCCTATATGTAATGAATATTGAACAAGTTACAATCTTTTCGGCCTATCATAGGATCTTAGGGTTATTTTAATAGTAAAATTAAGAAGAAAGATTAGTTCTCTTTGAAGGGATTGAGTTTCAAAAACCCTGGAGGTATTCTATCAATTAATAAAGGCATTTACATTTGTATTCACGTAATCTATTGTCTAAAGAACAACACAATTGTATGAAATAATTACTTTAGCCATAGATTGGTGTGTGATTTCCTTAAAGAAGACAGTTCTATTTACAAGTTGATTCTCATAATTTAAGAATCTTATGCTAGTATTCTTGAGTTAAAACGATGGACAAAACAAAGAGGAATCTTATCCTAGTTTGGTCTGTAGATTGTGCATTATATTCTCAAGAACTCTAAGATTTTTCTTTCAGAGATTTTAACTGAAATGTTATCTTACTTTGCAACTTCATTTTCATGGCCTATGAAGCACTTTGTTTCTTGAACTGTTGATGCCTAAAATTCTTTGTTTCTTTAATATGAGAAGATAAGGCCCTAATTAATTGATAAGACATATTTTTAAGAAGGAAGATCTGGAGGAGAGGCTAGCTTGGTTGCTCTTTCACATATAGTTTACTTTTGGTGATGTGCTTATGTAATCTTATATCTGAAATTCCTTTTACAAAGTAGGGCCATGACATTGCAGCCAATCATGTTGATTGATTCGAACCCATTTTTCGGTTATCCAATCACACATGTCTTTATACCTTAGTATTATACATGAGCATGCATCTGATTTTCCTTTTATTGACCGTTGTCAGATTTTGAGATTTTAGCCTTTCCATGCAATCAATTCTTGAGTCAAGAGCCTGGGACAAGCCAGGAGGTCAAGGATTTTGCTTGTACTAGATATCAGGCTGAATATCCAATCTTCCAAAAGGTAAAGGCATTCTACTTCTGTTATAATCCAAGCATTAAAACTGGTTGCAATTATTCTATTTTTTATTTTATGTTATATTTTGAACCATTTCTTCCACTGATAGGGTTTTGTTGCACCATGTCTTTTTCCATATGCCAAGGGAAAATCGGTTTGTAGCTACATTTAGGGGTTTAAACCACAAGGAGGTGGATCCTTAGAGTGTTGTGAAAATGCTCGACACAACAAGGGAGAAACACCGAGTGGGCTCGGCAACGGAAGCGTGGAAGCGATCTACCACTAGCAAGCAATAAAGACTAATCACTACAAAACACAAAAACACCAAATTTAACATGGTTCAGTAAGAGTGCCTACGTCCACAGGGAGGAGAGGAGAAATTTTATTGAAAACAGAGAAGAAAATAATAAGAGTTACAAGAATTCTTTCTCACAAGTCTCAATGGTGGAAACTTAAATCTCTTCTTGACTTGCCTTCAAAGGCCACCCCAAGGGGTTTATATAGACTCTTTGGATTATCCTAGTCCAACACAGACTCCATTTATACGAACATCACCACCCCAGAGAAAAAAGGAAACTCGAATCCAACTCAAACTGAAACAGAACCTGATAAGAAAACTGTCAGAACCGCCATTAGTCGACTATACTGATGTATAAGTCTACTAACTTGCACATTTATTGATTATACTGATATATTAGTCGACTAACTTAAGATCCTCACTGTCTGTTGCAATACCAGTAGACTATACTGCATGCATAAGTCGACTAACCTGATCATAAGTCGACTATACAAAGTATAAGTCGACTTATCCTATGCACAACTCCTCATGCATGTCCGTGCATGTCTGATCTTGATCTCTGAAGTTTGTATCTCTTTCACATGAACCTGATTTTTTCTCTAATGAATGCGAGGCACCTAAAATGCTAACAATCTCCACCTTGACTCATGTTCATTAAGTCCTCTTGTATAAATTGGTCTCCGCTTTTCTTCCCCTTGTTTGAGTCAAATGGCTCCCTCCCAAGAGCTTGTTCTCCACCTTATCTTTGGAGAACCTGGATGAAGTTCAGAGATGCTCTGAACTTCTCCAATGAGATGGTCTTTGTCATCATGTATGCTGGATTCTTCTTTGTATTGATCTTCACCAAGTTGATCACCTTGTCATTTACGACCCATTGACGTATCTTGTGATACCTCACATCAATGTGCTTTGTTCGCTTATGATAATGTGATTCTTAGTAAGATGAATAGCACTCTGACTGTTGCAATGAATCCGAACTGAATCTTGTATGATGTCAAATGTGTCGACCAATCCTCTCAACCACAAAGTTTCCTTTGATGCCTCAACTGCAACCATATATTCTACTTCTATCGGTTAAAGAGCTATTTTGTCTTGCAATTTCACCTTCCAATTAATGACGCACTCAGCTACCGTGAATACATAACCCATCGTAGGTTTCACTGATCAAGATCTTTTGCATATTTGTATCAACATAGCCTTGTAATATCCTAAACTTCCTCATTTTCAGTCTCTGAAATGCTAAGCCTAGTCTCGCATTCTCTCATAGATATCGTAGTACCCACTTCACTATTTCCCAATGTTGCTTGTCTGGATTCGACATGAACCGACTTACTGTACTAACTGCATAGGCTAAGTCAGGCCTAATATAGACCATAACATGCATAAGTGATCTCACAGCACTAGCACGAGACATTTTTTCTTCCGGTGATTGTGGACACTGCTTGAAGGATAACTTGAAGTGACCTGCCAAATAAGTAGTGACCAGTCTTCCTTCTGTCATGTTGAATCTTTCTAACACCTTGAGAACGTAGTTCTCCTGGGATAGCCAAAGTCTGCCTGAATCTCTGTCTCGAGTGATCTCCATACCGAAGATCTTCTTGGCTTCTCCCAATTGCTTCATGTCGAATTTCCTTTTTAGTTGAGCTTTAAGTTTCTGAATATATGCTTTATTTCTTGCAACAATTAGCATATCATCCACATACAATAACAAATATGTCGGATCATCATTCTGCTTGAAATAGACACAACTGTCATACTCACATCGGTGTATCCGACCTTGTACATGAAAGAGTTGAACTGTTGTACCGCTGCCTGGTAGACTGCTTAAGTCCATAGAGGGACTTCTTGAGAAGGCTTCTTGTCCTTCCTGAATGTACCCTTCAAGCTGCTTTATGTATATCCTCTCCTCCAGCTTGTATAGAAATGCTGCTTTGACATCCAACTGCTCCAACTCTATATCAAACTGAGCTACTATCGCCAACAACATCCGAATAGACGTATGCTTGACTATAAGAGAGATCTCATTATAGTCAATACCCTTTTTCTGAGCATATCCCTTGACAATCAATTTTGTCTTGTGCTGCTCATTGTTCTTGCGTAAGACACATCTGCAACAACCTTCTAGTCCTTCGAAAGATCAACCAACTCTCATGTTTATTTTTTATCCAAAGACTTTATCTCCTGTTCCATGGCTGTAATTCACTTGTCGTGGTCATCTGCTTCGATCGCCTCCCTGTAACTGCTAAGATCTCTTGTTTCTGTTATTAATGCGAAAGAGGCGTGATTATCTTCCCAATCATATTTTGTTGGTGGCATTGAAATTCTGACTGACTGCTTCAACGATCTAGGTTGCTCTTGAGTAGTCTTCTGCTCGTTCCTATCTGAATATGAGGAGTCTTCATCTGACTTATCGAGCATTTTAGGGCATATGATGACTCAACCCTTTTTACTTGAGTGTTTGTTGAACTATCTGGAGCTCCGCCTTGCGTTTTATCCTCCGTCTTTGATCTTTCTTGTAACATTGATTCTTCGTCAAAGACCACATCTCTGCTAGTAAAAACACTTCTTGTCTCCGGATCCCAAAGTCAGAAACCTTGACTTTTTTGGTAAACCTGATGAAGATGCACTTCTTAGACTTGAACTCTAATTTGTTTTTTCTGACTATCAATCAAACTATACGCTGGGCAACCGAAAATTCATAAGGTTGAATAATCCACAAACTTTCCTTGCCATATCTTCTCTGAGATCTGAAGATTAACAGTTGTAGATGATGACCTGTTTACCAGATAGCATGCATGACTCACCGTCTTTGCCCAAAATTATTCTGACATGTCAGTCTGTAGCCAGATACTGTGAGCACGCTCTGTAAGTGTCCGATTCATGCGCTCTGCTACTCTATTCTGTTCTGGTCGCTCTGGAATACTTAGCTGGTGTTCGATATCTTCACTTGCCAAGTAAGCTTTGAATTCTGCGGAGGTATACTTGCTTTCATTGTCAGACCTCAAGACTTTCACATTTCACCATTCTTATTCTCCATCATAGTTTTTCACTCTTTGAACTTCTGAAATACCTCCGATTTCTGCTTCAAGAAGTATACGAAAACTTTCATGGAGAAGTCATTTATGAACATGATATAGTACTTAGCACCCTCGTGGATGCTGCTGGTGAAGATTCCTACACATCCGTGTGTATGAGATTTAGCAAATTCTTTGTCTTGTGTTATGATGTAAAGAAAGCTACTTTACGTTGTTTACTCATGATGCAAAATTATAAAGATCGAGTTTGCAATATTTGATACCTGGTTGAGCACCTTTGTTGTGTAGGGCTTGAAGATTACGCCCGCTTAGGTGTCCAAGACGCATTTGCCAAATTTTTGTAGTGTCCTGTGTTGCTGCTGAAGCATCACCAATAATGACACTTCTAATCATCTTGTACAAGTTTGACTTCTGTTCTCATTTGAGAATCGTCATGGAACCTGTAGTAACTCTGATGCATCTATTTGCACCTAAGAACTTGCACTCTTGAGCTTCCAAAGCTCCCAACGAGAGAAGATTCTTCCTAAGATACGGGACGTGATGCATGTTCATGAGGGCTTGAACCTGTCCATCAAACATTCTCATACGGATGTTGCCAATGCCAACTTGCACACAACATCGTTACCCATCAGGACAGCCTCCATCAAAAGGCTTGTGTGTACTGAATCACTCTCTTTTTGAGCACATGTAGAATGTGCACCCCGAGTCAAGTAACGAAGTATCTGAGTACTTTCCCTTTCTTGACTGAGCTATCAAGACCTTACATGGAGTCTCATCTGCTTCTTTGAGAACACCGGCTTGTTCTGACATTCCACTGGTACTAGCCACATAAGAATCTTTACCGCTTTGCTTCTTTAGCATCTTCTTGTATTTCATACAATTTTTCTTGATGTGCCCTGATTTTCTGCAGTAGTAGTAAGTATTACTGTTAGAAGCATTTGGATTCCTTTTGAGTCCCCTACTCAATCTCCCCCTTTGGCCCTAGATAACCAGTCTGAGACTTCTTCTGTGGAATCCGTCTTCTTCACCAGCTCGTTGTTATAGAGCATCTTCCTGGCATCTTTTAACTCTAAGGTCTCCTTGCCATACATAATGGTGTTTGTCAAGCAGTCATAACTTGATAGAAGAGAAAAGAGTAACAAAAGAGCTTTGTCTTCTTCTAGCTAACCTCCCGAGCCAATAAGTCGCGCAATATCTTGTTAAAAGCATTTAGATGTTATAGAATAAGCGTACCTTCCTTCATCCGAAGGCTATATAATTGCTTCTTCATGAAGAGCTTGTTCGACAAACTCTTCGTCATGTAAAGGCTCTCCAGCCTATATCAAAGTCCAACAGTTGTCTTCTCGTTCATGACATTGTAAGAGGACCTCATCTGATAGACATGGTATGATCATCGCCTTTGCGCGAAAGTCGATGTCATTTCACTCATCATCCGCCATCTATGATGACTTTTCAGCACCAAGTAGGGCTTTATGAGTACCCTCCTTCACGAGCAATGTCGTCACCCGCTATTCCACAACAAGAAATTGAACTTCCTATCGAATTTCTCCCCCTCAAACTTGGTTGTTGTGATCGTCTTGCTAGCCATCTCTCTTGTACCAATTGTTATGAAAACGCCCGACACAACAATAGAGAAACACCGAGTGGGCTCAACAACGGAAACGTGAAAGTGATCTACCACTAGCAAGTAATAAAGACCAGATTTAACGTGGTTCAGCAAGAGTGCTCATGTCCACGGGGAAGAGGGGAGAAATTTTATTGAAAATAGAGAAGAAAATAATGAGTTACAAGAATTCTCTCACAACTCTCAATCGTGAAAACTTAATCTTTTCTTGACTTGCCTTCAAAGACCACCCCAAGGGGTTTATATAGACTCCTAGGTCATTCTAGTCCAACACAAACTTCATCAATACGAACATCACCGCCTCAGAGAAAGAAAGAAACTCGAAGCCAACTCGAACTGAAACAGAACCCGTGAAGAAAACTGTCAGAACAACCATTAGTCGACTATACTGATGTATAAGTCGACTAATCTACACATTAGTCGACTAATCTACACATTAGTCGACTATAATAATGTATCAGTCGACTAACTTGAGATCTTCTCTCTGTTATAATACCAGTGGGCTATACTGCATGCATAAGTCGACTAACCTGAACATAAGTCGACCATACAAAATATAAGTTGAATTATCCCGTGCACAACTTCTTGTGCATGTCCGATCTTGATCTCTGAAGTTTGTATCTCCTCTACCTGAATCTGATTTCTTCTCTAATGAATATTTAGCACCCAAATTGCTAACAAAGAGATTATAAGCTTGGGTTTTCTGAGCACACAAACATACTCATTATTTTTTCTTTTTCTGTTGAGAGAAGGAACAAAAACTTTCTATTGCTTCTTATTTTAATCTTATTTCTTTTAAGGAAAAGTTTTGATATTTATTTTGAGTCAGTTGGTTGTTATTAGAGTAGAAATAAGATTTTTCTTTTCTTTATTTTAGATTCTTCTATTCCAATAGGACATTGTATATTCTTCTAATCCTATTAGTACATATATTTCCTTTCTCTATAAATAGATGACCACACTCTAATTGAAGGTATACGGTCCAATGTTTAAAATAACGATAACGTAACGATAATGTTTTTCTTCTGTTATGTTAACATAAGTTATAACATAACTCATAACGTAGGTTACGCGATTTAATATTTATTTAATAAAAATAAATATATACTATATTTAAGAATTTTTATAAATAGAAAAATAATTTTAAAAAATCTAAAAAAAATATCAAAACAATATATAATACATTTAGCAAGTCTCACAATAATTTTTAGCAAGTATCACAATTATTTTTCAGATTCACAAGTTAAAACTTATAATTCTTAATTTCATCTACACAAACAACAATATGATCCACATATTTCATTATAATTCATAATTTTTAGTCATGTTATTTAATCTACACAGAGATTCATAATTCAGTCTATAATAATTCATAGTTCAATCACAATTCATAATTTTTTAGTTATGCTATTCATTATGATTCATAATTCACTCTACGATATGCTATCCAATTATACCCCCACGTCCTTCACTCTCTTCGATATTTTACCCCCTATCTCTCTCTGTTTCTCCCCCATCACTCTCTCTGCTCTCTCCCTTCGATCCCCCTCTCCCCCCTCATCTCTCTCGGCTTTCTCTTTCGATCCGGGAGTGAGTAGAGAGAGATCAAGAGAGAAAGCAAAGAGAAATCGGGAGAGGGAGAGAGATCGGGATGGAGAGAGATCCGGGGGGAGACTGGAGAAAGAAAGAGAGAGAAGAGAGAGAGAGAGATCGGGGGAGAGAGAGCTTACATGTGCTTGGAGACGGAGAACCACCGCTTGAAAATGACGCCGATGAGAACCACCACTACACAAAACCACCAAAGGTAGTTCTTCTTATTTTGTTGTCAATCAGAGAAGTATGTCTTCTTCTTTCTTCTCGACGCCGAACGAGGAAATGACGAGGTTGCAGAGAGGACGAGCGAGCGAGCGAGCGAATTTGGGGGATTTTTTTGCCATAGACTGGGAGTATATGGGGGTTTATAAAAAGTCGACTTGCACCATAACGTAGGTTACGGTGCGTTACGTTAATAACGTAACGTAAGTTACAGGCAAAATAACCATAGTTATCAAATATTGTGTTTTTTAGACCTGTTACATAACGATTGGTCGACGTTACGTTATATAACGAGTTATAATGAGTTATATAACAGGTTTTTTAAAACACTGATATGGTCTTCTCTTCATCTTCTTCACCTGGATATGGTGTAAAAGCAAACAAAGAATCCCAACTCTAGCCTCTTCTTAAAAAAACCCTAACCCTTGCTCTTTTTGCTTTCGCCTAAAAGAAAAATTGTTCAAAAATTTCAAAAATCCATCAAAAATCAAAAGCTACACCGTTCATTTTCTTCCCCTCTTTCCTCTCCATCAAACCCAAACTCCAACATCAACATCCTCCCCTCTTTCAATACAAAAAACCCTAATCTCCTCCTTTTCCCTCAAGTTCCTAAACCTAACCACAGTCGCTGCCGACATCAAATCATGCCACCACAACCCCTGCTGACATCCACTGCACCACTAGCATCCTTGCCTACCTCTGCTGCACTTCTAGAACTCTTGCTGACCTCTGTCGGACAACAAATCTTCTTGGTTTTCTCTTTTTTGCCCTAATTTTCAATCAACTACTTTATTCTGGAATGTTTAGGCTTTATTTTGCCGATGCTTTTCTACTATTTTCTGACGCTACTGCTGCCGGAGTTCTACAACTTATGTCTCTCATATGTAACTCTCGACTGTGAATCTGTGATCTATGGACTCTTCTGTTGCTGTGTTTCACATGATTTGAAGATATGGAGTTCTTATTAATCCTCGCCATTAACTGCTGGACTATTGCCTTGCCAATTATCTTTACTTGTTTTTTACTAATTGGCATGCAATCAGCTGCTGAATGCTACTACTGGTGTTGTTGATGCTCTATTGTACTAGAGTGCTTTGATTATACTCCTGACTACTCTATATTGCTGTCTGTCCTCTTCTATTGATGCTGTTCATTGTATTTGGCGATTATATTTGTTGTTTTTTGGGACTTTTCTGCTACTGATCTAGCTGCTTGTGTATTATTTTCATTGTTATATAAATATATTTATTATGACTGAGTATAAGGATGGTTGAGGTAACGCTTTTCGATGCTGTGGTGGTATATCTTTTTGTGATCGTAGTTTATTTACTAGAGGCCGGGTTTTTTTTATCATGGTTAAGATAATTCTCAAAAGTTTGCTTATTACAATCGAACCAACCACACTATTGACTGATGTTGGGGGTTGCATGACAAATCTTTCTAGCCTTCTTGAGCTGCTTATTTGTCTGGTGCTGTTGGATCATCTATTACACAACTCTAATATTCTTGGTATTTTCGTTGAGAAATCTATGACTATCAGAATATGAGATTCTCTGATTCAAAAGATGCATTCGGTCTGTACTTCAGACATTGCTATCTTGTTACATCTTGGTTCTTTTTATTTAACAAGTTCATCACCTTCATCTTGGATCATTGATTCTGGTGCATCAACCCACATGACTTGTAAATCTACAATTTTTTCACTTTTCACACATCTTCTGCCTCTTTTATAGTTTTCCCTGATGGTAGTCCTAAATATAGTACTGGCACTTTCAATCTCACTTTTTCTCTCGCACTTATTGATGTTAATTATATTCCACATGTTCCTTTTAATCTTGTATATGTGAGTCGTTTGACCAATTTTTTTCGCTATTCTATAACTTTTTCTTCTTCATCATATACTGTTTAGGATTTTTAGACGAAGAAGGTGATTGATGAGGGGTATGAGCAAGATGATCTATATTATATTCAATACGGTGATTAACCTAAAGTGGGGGGCTTCTACTCTGGCATGTGATGAATGTGCAATCTAGTGGCACTTACGTTAAGGCCATGCATATTTAAAATCCATTAAATTGTTATTTCTTTTTGTAATGGTTGTCTAAATTACAATGCGAGTCATGTCAGTTTGGTAAACATCATATAACTTCTTTTTCATCTACGATAGTTAATCGCTGTAGTTCTCCATTTGAAGTTGTTTATAATGATTTTGGGGTTCTACTCGAGTTAAAAATGTCTAATTTTTCTTTTCTTGTAAATATTATTGATGACTATTCTTGTATGACTTGGTTATTTTTAATGAAAGACTGCTCTGAATTTTTTTCTATTTTTCAAAAATTTCATAAAGAGATTAATACTCAATTTAATTGTTCGTTAAGGTTTTATGGTCTGATAATGCTTTGGAATATGTGCAACATGCTCTTCAAGATTATTGTGTTCTCATAGTATAATGCATCAAACTTTGTGTGCTCATACGTAACACCTTGACAGACAGTGTTGCTAGAAGAAAAAATCGTCATTTACTAACTTTGTGTGCTCATACGTAACACCTCAACAGACAGTGTTGCAGAAAGAAAAAATCATCATTTTCTAACTTTGTTTGCTCGAACACTAATAGTTCATATGCATGTTCCCAAGTGTTATGGATGAAGAGATGTCTGCTTTGCGTGCTAATGAAATATGCGAATTAATTTCTTTACCATCAAGAAAACAAACTATTGGTTATCAATAGATATACACTGTCAAATTTCTCCCAATCGACATATTGAGCGCTTGAAGATATGGTTGGTTGCCAAGAGCTATATACAAACCTATGGTGTTGATTATTTTGAGAATTTCTCTCCGATAGCTCATCTGCATTCTGTTCACATTTTTTTATCAGTTGCGGTTGTGAAGCAGTGACCTTTGTATCAGTTGGATATTAAAAATGCATTCTTGCATGAAAAGCTTCAAGAGGAAGTGTATATGCTTCAGCCCTCCGATTATGAGGTTCAGGAGGAGATAAACAAGTCTACAAACTCAATAAAGCAATTTATAGTTTGAAGCAATCTCTACGATCATGGTTTGACAAATTCAGTACTGTTGTTGCACACTATAGATTGAGAATGAGCTCTTCTGATCACTCTATATTTGAAGACATTCTTTTGCCGGCACTATTATTTCTGCAGTTTATGTTGATATTGTTGTCACTCGAGATGATCTTCAATGATTATTCGGTTGAAAGCTTATTTGAGTTCTCATTTTTATATGAAATACTTTGGTCTCCTGTGGTATTTTTTAGGAATCAACGTTGCTTGCTCTACAAAAGGTATTTCTTTGTCTCGAAGAAAATATTTTACCGATTTGTTAGAAGAAACTGATACATTAGAACTAAACCTATTGATACTTTTATGGATCCTATTATTTGTTTTGATCAAAATCTAAGAAAGCCTCTTGCTGGTCCTGAAAAGTACATATGATTGATTGGTAAACTAATTTATTTAACTGTCATTTGACCTAATATTACATTTATTATGGGTGTGTTAAAGTCAATATATGTAGTCTCTATATTAGTTCATTGAGCTGCTGCTTGTCATATCTTACAATATTGTAAAGGGTTGTATTATCATCCTTCCTCTTACTTTGATATTGTGGGATATTTTGATGCTAATTGGGTTGTTGATTCTATTTATCTCCATTTTACTACTGGTTAATTGCACTTTTTTGGAGGCAATTAGGTGACATGATGATGTAAAAAATAAAATATTGTTGCTCAATCGAGTGTTGAAGCTGAGCACAGAGCCATGACTCATACAACTTGTTAATTAATGTGAATTCAATCTCTCCTTTCTGAAATGAGCGTTATATACAACAAGCCAATTGTGATATATTGCAAGAATCAAGTGGCTATGTATGCGGCCAATAATCATGTTTTCTTGATTGAACAAAGTATATTGAAATAGACTGCCACTTTATCAGAGACATGGTGATGACACATCAGATAGTCATTTCGTTTGTCACATCAAGTTGTGAACTTGAAGTATGTTACTAAAGCCTTATCTAGAAGGGTCTTTCTCATATGTACTCTCCAAATCTTTTATAATTTCAAAATTACTCCCCAAATCTTCATAATATCATAATTACTACCAAAATTACTCCCCAAATCCAAAATTACTCCCCAAATCCAAAATTCCTCCGATACTCCCGGACTCTCTCTTCTTTCTCCTTTTCTGAGATAAACTCCCAGCGCCCCCTTTCTCTTTCCCCTCTCTCGTTTCTCTCCCTCTCCCTTCACACAGTCCCCAAATCGCGACCTCTCTTGTTTCCCAGATTGAACTTCTCTCTCTCTCTCTCTTCTTTCTCATTTCTTCCCCTCTCGAGTTAGGGTCTCAACCCCTCTCTCTCAAAATAACCATTCAACTATTAGGAATCCTAGATCCACAAATCCGGCGGAATTCATCGAAGAATGGATGTTGGGGAAAGCTCTAGAGAAGACCCGAGGGCTCCTGGAAGAAGGCAAGTCTAATTAAGAATCTGGATACTTTGTGAAATTTGATGAAAGTTGGAAAGTCTCAGTACCTTTTAGTGGTATTTTTGTGCTTGAACGTTTGGATGTAAGTTGGTCTAATATGGGTCTGATTTGGGTTCTCAAATCACAGTGAAAATTACCTTAACTTCATCAGATCTTATCTCTGTTGTTTTGGAGTGTGAAGTTGATGAGAAGAGCAGTTTGTTGAAGATGTGTCGGAACATACTGGAATTGAAGTTGCACCAAGGCTTAGAACTAAACTACATTCTTAATGGCAGAATATTTTTCATATGAAACAAATGACCTTGTAGAGATTGATAATGATGATAATCCAGATGACGACACGGTTCAAAGACTTGGCCGAGTCGTATCCGTCTCGGCCTGTTCCGAGACGTTTACGAGTCACGATTTGGTTGACTCAACTCATAGGAGACCGAATCGGCCGAGAATCGGAGTCGACTCGGTCGACTCAGCCGATTCACAGCCGAATCGGTCGTGAATCGGCCGAGTCGACTCTGATTCTCGGTCGAGTCGGCTTGAAACGTATATTCACCCGTGACGAATAGGTATAAAGAAAAAAAGGAAAAGAAAAAAAAGAAACTTACCTCTTTCTTGCTCAGATCTGGAGATCGCCGCTGTTGCCCGATCGTCGCCGCTCATATCTGGACTCCGCCGCCGCCCGATCGCTGCCGGCCGCTCCTCCCCAACCCAGGTGATGTTCCTCTCTCTCTGTCTCTTTTCCTTTCCCTCTCTCTATTTCTCTCTCCCCCCTCCCTCCCTCTCTCACTCGCTCTCTCTCTTCCCCCTCTCCATCTCTCGTCTCTCTGTCTCTTTCCCTCCCCCTCCCTCTGTTTCTCTTTTCCCCTCCCTTTCTCACCCGCTCTCTTTCTCTTCCTTTTCATCTCCCGTCTCTCTTTCTTTTTCCCCTCCCTCCCTGTTTCCGATCTCTCCCCTCCCCCCGCCGAGGTATAAGAGAAGCAAATGATGATGGTGGTGGTGAAGATGTGAGTGTTTTCTCCAGTTTTAGTAGTGATGATGGTGAAGATGATGATAATGATGACAGTGAAGATGGTGATGATAATGATGACAATGATGGCGGTAATGGCGGTGGTGGTGATGATGACAATAATAAGGGCAACAATAGTGCTGATGGAGGAACTTATAGTCTTGAAGGTCATATGCAAATGTTGAGTTTGACATCAGGCCAACATTATGGTGACATATGTCCATGACTACATACCACAACTTGAGAGATTTACGAGCACTAGTATCGGTTTATCTACTTACCGCAGAGATGATTATGATGATGATTTTGTGCCTTATCGCAATTCAATGTGAAAATAATTACATTACCATGTATTTATGAATGTAGTTTGTGCAATTTATTATATTGTGCATTTATTTTGATATGCTTCTACCGACGACACGTGTATTTATGCTTTCGCTTTATGTTTAGTGTATTAGGTGATATATTTTGGACATGTGATACATGATTGTGGGTCTACATTTTTTTAAGATTTGTCGTGATTTTTTCAGAATTTTTTGAGCTTTCTATGTAGCGTTTTGTGCGTATCGCCCGAGATTGGCCCGAGTTGCCGAGATCGATCCATCTCAGTGCCCGTCGATTCGGCAGCCGAGATCACGACTGTGAACCATGGATGACGAAGCTGATGATATTTATTCAAAAGAGACATATCAAGAGGCAATAAGCTCAGATGATATGAGGAGAACCAAGATGAAGAGGACTTGAAGGCAACATATATTGCACAAGAATATATAGGGCATTTCAAAGAATATTTGTGTCATTCAAGTGTTGCATTCAAGGGTTTAAGATGGGATGTAGGTCTTTCTTGGGTGTGGATGGTTGTCATTTACAGAGCAAGTACCTTAGGGACTTTGTTGTCGGCTACTACCTTCGATGGGATTTCCTGTGGCATTTGTAGTGGTGGAAGGATAGTTTTCGTGACTTGGACATGGTTCCTACAATATCTCAAGGAGGCTCTAGAGACTGAGTTGGATAACATCATCATCATCAGTGATCAGGAGAAAAGGTTACAAGGAGCTAATTGGATGTTGTTTCCAAATGCATAACACAGAGTCTGTATGAGACATTTGTGGAAGAATCTGAAGAAGACATACTCTGATGACTTCTTTAAGAGGGTGGTTTGGGATGCTGCAAGAGCAAACACTCTTGTAGATTATTGTAAGAGTATAGCAGAATTGAAAGCTGAGTTGTTGTGGAGTTAGAAACAACATACACAGAAGAACGATACCATTGGTCTAGACCCGTGTTCTCTTCGGCAAGGAGGACAGTGCCATTGAGGGGCAAACACACTGCACCAATCTGGAAGCCATAGCACTGATTGATTGTTTTTAGCTTGTAGAAAAAAAAAATTAAGTTATGGTGGTTTGTATTAAGTGCTTCTATACATTTGTACTATGTAAAACACATTTGTATTTCTATACATAAGTACTTCTTGTTATGGTTGCACCAATCTGGAAGCCATAGCACTGATTGATTGTTTTAAGCTTGTGGAAAAAAAAATAAGTTATGGTGGTTTGTATTAAGTGCTTCTATACATATGTACTTTGTAAAATACATTTGTACTTCTATACATAAGTACTTCTTGTTATGGTTGATTGTATTAAGTACTCTTATACACTTCTTTCTCGTAAGAAAATAATGTTCACTTGAGAAAACAGTGGTGGAAGGAGAGTCTGGAACAAATAATGTGGACTTAAGAAAATTCATTCATTCATGTGAAAACTAACTTCTTGTTCTTATACAATAAGCTTGACAGTTACAACTACAATAACTACCCACAGAACAAATTTCAAAATTTTAAGTCTCTCTTCCACACAACTTTGAACTTTGTCAATTTTTTTCTTCAAAGCATTATCAGGTGATCTCTGTGTCCTTTCCACCCTCATGGAGAGATTGTCTTCCATCTCTTCTGTTAGTTTCAAGCCTTCATCTTTTGAAAACCACTGAAAGAAATTTCATCCAGGATTCTTCTTAGAAATAAAGTTCACACGCCCATAAAATCTCTTGCCTTTGTTAGTTCCCTTGTAATATGTAAATTTTTTAGCCTAGAAATCACATTAGCACTTGGGACGATTGATGCTCTCTGATGCAAAGCTTATTTTGCACCGGTAGAAGAATCAAGAAACAGAATAATCAACACTTATGAAAAATCAAAGAAAAATTAACACACTAAAATGATACAAAAATCAACGCAAAAAAATCAACACACAAAAGAACATTGCCTTACTGCTCAGTACCTTGTGTCTCAATGATGCAGAGATGGAGTGGGTGGTGGCACCGGGGGGGGGGGGGGGGTAGCAAAGCGTATACGTTAGATAAGTAGGGGGGGGGGCTGAGGAGGCGAAGGCGGAGGAGGATGCGGAGGAGGAGAGGGAGGATGGGGGGCTGGTGCAGGGGAGAAATCGAGGCTAGCGGAGGGGAGAAATCGATCAATGGCTGCATTGAAGACGAGTTGGGTTTTAAAGAGAGGGCTGCAGTTGATCGTTGGCCGGCGAGAAGTCGACCCTTAGTCGAGGAGAAAAAGAACCTTAGGTTGTAAAACTAAGGGTATTTTTGGAATTTCAAATTTCATAAAAGATAATTGGCGGATAATTTTGAAATTATGAAAGAATTGGGGATTAAATATGATATTATGAAGATTTGAGGAGTAATTTTGGAATTTTGAAAGAATTTGAGGAGTAATTCTGATATTATGAAGATTTGGGGCGTAATTTTTGAAATTATGGAAGATTTGGGGAGTACATATGAGAAATACTCTATCTAGAATTTTTTTAATTTTGTGTAGCAAGTTGGGTATTATTGACATCTATGCTTCTGCCTGAGGGGGGAGTATTAGAATAGAAATTAGATTTTTCTTTTTCTCTTTGGATCCTTCTGTTCCAAGTAGGACATTATGGATTCTTTTAATCCTATTAGGATATGTATTTTTTCTCTATAAATAAACGGTCACACCCTAATTGAGGGTATGCCTTTTCATCTTCTTCACCTCTACAGTTGTGAACTTGACATTTGATCAAAGATTCAAATGTCTGCTTCAATAAATCATCAAAGAGTCCAATTTGATGGATTGATCATCATCATATTCCTTCGACTTTTATTGCTTTACAATATTGTAGGGAACTACGTTGCAACTGGCCTCGAGAAAGTAAGCAACAACATTAGTGGATGGTGGTCTGCAACTAATATGCTAAGATGTGTTTCTCTTTCTTGCAATCAAATGGTCTTTACTTCTTGGTAGAGGAAAGAAAATATATTTAAAAATGTAACCATGCCTTTTGACATGTGTAAGTTTCGACAACAACAAAGCTTTTACCCAAAATTTTTTGGGTTGCCTCGATGAATCCTTTTTCGTCATTCAAGTTTGTTTAGGCTATCACCTCAGTTATATTTACAACTATCATAGCCTTCTCAGGTCTCAATAATTGTTTCCATGTTCATTTAGGCCTAACCTGGTCTTTGTGCCATGAATACAAGTCCATCTTATTAGTCTCTGCGTTTGCACAAATCATCTTGACCCATTCTCCCACATTTATCCTCAGTTTAAACTTTTCTCCAACTTATGCATGCGATTGTTCTATTCATTCATCTCAGTGTTAAACTCAGTTTTCCATCTTGTATATTATTATTTACTAAACTTTCTGACTACATATGACCATCTTATGTAAACAATGTGATATATTGGCAATGTATATGCTAATCTTATAAGAGTTGGATACAAAATAATAAGAGTGGAAGTGATGTGGAGCTGAAGAGGGGGAAGTACTATTGTAGAATCTGCTATGGGAGAGCACATCCATAAACTTTTTTAAGGAAGATGGTATTGAACATCTTCATTTTGCTTACAGAATTCTGTAATTACTTTAATCTCCACTCTTTACTTGTAAAGTAGATTCCAGTTTCGTACCTTTCCCTTATTCCTGCCTGTTTGGTTAAGGGTGGAAGTGAGGAAGTGAAGAAGTGAGGAAGTAGTAATAGTTCCCTTTGGAACTTGGGAATTGGTTAGTAAGTTTTCTGGTGTTTGGATGTTGTTGGGAAGTGTGGTTTGGAAAATGCTATGTCTTTTCCGGTGTTTGGATGGTAATGTGGAAGTGAAAGTGGAAAAGTTGACTACAAAGTTGACCGCAAAATAATATTAAATTAAAAATTAATTAAGAAAAATAAAATTAGACTGTAATTAGAATACAAGTGAGATTTACATGAGCAAAAAATTAACTGTTTTGTGTTACAATTTATTACAAATGAGATTTACATGACCACAAAATTAACTGTAGCACTCTGGAAGTGAGAAAAACTTTGTGTAAAGGAGAAAAGAGAGAAGGAAAAGAACTTTTTCCATTTTCCTTTTCCGGTGTTTGGATGAACAGCGGAAATGAGAAAAGACACTTCCCACTTCCTCACTTCCACCCAATTCCTTGAATCCAAACAGGCCTTACTCGCTACTTCCATTATGTTCATGTCATAACATTGTTGCCAAACTCTTGTAAGTTGGCATACACTGTATATATATTATATCAACATATGCACATCTTTAGCATATAAGCCTTAAAATAAACTGTTTTATTGTGTTATGCGTCACTGAGGCTTGGTTTTTTGGTACCGGGGTAGGGGTGCATATCATGGTAAGGCTCATAACTAGCAAATCAATCAATGAACAAAACAAAAGGAACTATGTTATGTAAAGTGTAAACCCTGCTATGAGTGTTGTATGTGCATCCTTTAGTTCTCTGTCCTACTTGTAACAAGTCCTGTGTAATAAGCGGGATAAAAAAGGTTGTTATAAATTTGGTACTACCTAAATCTATGAGTCTCTGCTATTTCTTTCCCAGTTATTCCATCAACACCTCTTTCCTTCTCTCGGCCGTTCCTTTTGTTATGCTGAAGTTATTTGCTAAAGATGTGCCATATGCTGAAATAATATCTGTACAGTATATGCTAACTTAGAGGAACTGACATGAACAGAATAGAAATAGTGAGGAAGAGGAATAAGGGGAATACTAAACTGGAATCTACTATGAAAGTAAAACATGGAGATTGAAGTAATTATAGAATTATGTAAGCATAACGAAATTTTCAGTACCATCTTCCTTACCGAAATCTTTCGATGTGCTATCTCATAGCATAGTCTACAATAGTCCTTCCCCTTCAGCTCCCCATTACTTCCACCCCTATTAGCATATTCATTACCAATAAATTACACTCCTTACATAAGATGGTTCTTTGTGGTCAGAATGTTTGGTAAATAATAATTGAGATTTCAACTTTTTGAGTGATTTTTGCTACCTGTTTTCATCTCTTATAAATGGAGAAAGCATACAACATTTTTAGATTTTTCAAGTTCATTTACTAGTTTTTATCACTTTCTGATTTAGCCAAGATCCAAGGGCATCAGAAATGTTGGTTTATCAGTCATCCATTTGTTGTGCTGAGATCTCCTTACTGAAAACTTCTTTGCCTCATTTCACTATTAATTGACTAATTGTTGAATCTTTCTGATTGCTGTTCTTGTTGTGGGTTTCTGACCGTTTGTGCCATCTTTGCAATGGTAGGACAATTTTGATCTTATTACATTGATCCATGTTGATCCTGTTTCTTCGATGAAGTTCAGATTTGACATTTCTTTTTTCCTTCGTAATAAGGAAGGTGTCTTTAAAATAAATGATTTCTTAGATATATAATCAACTACACTTGATTGTATGGAACATCTCGATCCAAATTTCGATGACCCAAAATATGTGGCTACCGATTGGAAGCATGGTGAGAGATTAGAAATTTTTTCTTTACTTACCCTAAGGAATAGTTGAAACCTAAATAGAAAATAGGACTCCTAGCGTGTCTCACAACCACAGTGAGGGCTTGGGGTGTGGATTGGTTATGCTCTCTCTCTCTCTCTCTCTCTCTCTCTCTCTAATCTTGCATTTTCTAATATGTTCTTGTATCACTTTTAAATATTATGTAAGAATGACCAAGATAACGAAAAACTTCAACCTTGACATGCCTATCGGCCTTAAAATTTGCCCATCTTATAATTAATAAACCACCACATAATTGTCAGATTGGACTCATTTCTTCTCGGTAGGCCTGTCACTGGATCTGGTTTGAGGCGGTACGAAAATTATCAGACCCGAACCCGTTTAATATTACAAGTACCAGACCCGACTGCATTACCCATAGGTCCAAAATTACTCTTTTCATGCCCATCCCATTTAGTCACGGGTCCGGACCCGTTTACCTGACCCGACCCGATTAACTTTTAGCTTGTTCATTTCTTCCCATACAACAAGTGATTCAAGCTATAAGTCATTCCAATAACACAGTTTTCAATGATTAAATTTAACAAAAACTTAACCTATCCAACAACAAACATAAGTTCAAAAATAATAGTCCAACAAATATCATATAAATTAAAATATGATAAATCCAACAAACATTTGACACAAACTAAGTTCAACAAAACTCAAACAACAAACATAAGAGTCTATCCCAAATAACACCAAATATAAGTTTAAGAACATAGATTCACAATTTACTTCTCCATAAGATCTGGATGTCAAAGAGGTTCAAATCAAGACTCAAAATGCCCAATAGTTTTTCATCAAAAAGTTCTCAAATCAATCCATGTCTTGCTGAGTTCAAATCAAGACTGTTGACCTGCTCCGCTATGGGTGTGAGAATCCGAATTTGTAGTGATCTTGCTGTGAAATGTGAATTGTGAGATGGAGAGATGAGAGAAATCTCTTCCTACTTCATGTGAGTTGTGAGATGAGAGATTTGTTGTGGGATGCAAGAAAGATGGAGAGACGGGAGAGATGAGAGTCGGAGAGGTCTGCACGTGAGATAGAGAGTCGGAGCCAGAGAGATGAGTGAGATCTGCTTCCTCTTTTTTCCTCTAGGGTTTGCCTCTTTTTCCTCTATTTAAGGCATATTAATATTTTATTAATTAAATGTGTATGGTTCTTAATCGGGTACGGTTCAAGTAAAACCAGATTCTACATGTTTACTAATCGGGTAATGTGGTTCGGGTTCTATTCAGGTCCGCGAGTATAAAAACTAACCAAACCCGATTAGACGAGTCTAGTTCGGTCAGGTAGACCCGACCCATTGATAGGCCTACTTTTCGGTACTTTTTTAGCACAACCACCACCAGAATAAAGGCTCCGTCTCAAGTCTCTGGTGTTAGCTAGCACATACATATATGGATATAAATAGATATGACGGTCAGTAAACTACGATTATTGACTTCTTTAATTTTTCTTCTTTTTCTGTGAAGTGATGGATATGATTTGATTCTGTGGTCTCTTTTGTAGGTTCGAGTAAATGATCCAGATGCTGCACCGGTATATAACTTCCTTAAAGCGAACCAACGTGGTTTTCTGTCATCCAGAATCAAGTGGAACTTCACTAAGTTTTTGGTAGACAAGGATGGTAAAGTTATTGCTCGTTACGCACCGACAAGAAAACCGTTGTCCGTTGAGGTTTGTTACCTTTTCTCTTCCTTGACACATTTCATGACCTTTCTCTGTTCTTTTTTTTTTTTTTTTTGGTTAATTTACAAAATACATTTTCGCAGAATGATATTCGGAAAGCACTTGGAGAAGTGTAGCACTGTTCAATCGAGTGTCCTGTCACTTCTTGCAAAATACTTCACTATGTGGTGGCTTTGTATCTGTTTTTCATTTCCAAATTTGTTCATGTGCAAGATATCTTGTCTGCTCTCTCACGGGTTTCGGTGCGTGTACATCCTTTGTTTAGATTGGTTTCAGCTGTATCGAGTGAGTTTACATGGTTCAGCTGTCTTGAGCGTGTACATCTTTTGTTTCCTTGTTCAGCTGTTTTGAGTTTGTGTACATCCTTTCTTCTGAATGGCAAGATGCGATTAGTTTTTGAACTCAACTATGTATGTTATGATCTATACCTTTTCTTAAATGCGTTCCCTATATGATCTTTCAGTGTTGAAGAGTATTCTCGAATAACAAAGCTCAGACAGTGAAAGTGTGAACCCTGAAGTTGGTGATGAACTCTGAGGATTCCTGTGTGGTGTGTTTGGTTGAGCTCTTCTTTGTTGATCAATTACCTCTCTGCTGTCTATAGATGAAGTGAGGCTTCTCCTGCGACGGAGGCCTTAGCAAGACAGTAATGTATTTGTACTTTTCAAGTCTTCAGTACACGATGTTGGACGATACAGTATTGTCTGTGTATAATAGAATCATCAGTTGTAGAACAGTGAGTAGTGAACAAGGCTCATGGTGTTTATAAACGAAGTGAGGCTTCTCTTAGGGCGAAGGCCTTGCAAAGTGGTCTATGTCTTTTGTACATACCATTGACGTTTTGGGTACAAGATGATGTACATTGCAGTATCATTCATGTATAAAAGCGTCACCGAACGGTACTCGAAGTTGAGAAGATTGAATTTTAGAGACGTGTGAGATTCTTGCTAGGCGTCATACTGGAGTGCATTGTTGTGGAACATCGTGGAATTTATGGAAGTGGTTCTCTCTTCTTAATATGCCAACAATCCAGGACGTGACATTGGCTTTTGAGGTCTGGCTTCATAGTAAAACGAGAAGATGAGCTATATATAGAAGGCACAACCACAATGAAAGTTGCTGGTAATGCTGACACTTTTCATGACACATTTTCAAAGTGAGGAATTTTTCTTCTTTTCGATGATCTGAGTGCATTCTAACCCCTTTCCTCCTTTCTTTTCTTTTTTTGGCGAGCATAAGATGATTTTTGTTTGGTCTTTTTTTTTTTTAAAATATAAAAGAGAAAATTCTTTCTGGTATTTTTGGAGACGCAAGTCACATGTAACCTGCATGTCACAAGTCACATGTAATGTGGGCGCTCCTTTAACTTCCTCTCTATTTCCCTTCGCAGACATTTTTGTGTGGAAAAAGAGTACACTGTCTCCAGCGAGTGGGCTTAATTTACTTGTTTAAGATATCATGTTGCAAAAATTCTACTCTCCCAACTCCCAAGTTTGGAATGGTCTCCAACATCCCCAGCTACCCTGACCTCCAATCTGTTTCTCTTGGTACAATTTTTTTTTTCCTTAAGACAAATGCACGGTACATTACTGGCCTTTGTGGCCTACCATTTCTCCAAACAAGAGACATGTAGCTCTCTATTGTGATCTTCAGTTCATGGTATTATTAGGTCAACATGGGCCACACTGAAGACTAACATGAACTTTCCTTATTAAAAGCCCCCATAATATGTGTTTCTGTTCATTCATTCATTCATTCATGCATAAAATAAATGATAATATGCTCTCTCTCTCTCAATTTGATTCACACCAAAAAAAAAAAAAACAGACAGACTGAAATAAATGATAATATCTCTTGCTTTCAGGGCTGGGTTCTCCTGGCTGTAAATGAGTATGGATCATAATCAAATCAGGGGCAATATGGAGTCCCTGTTGTTGTAATTATTTATACCAAAACTTTCCCTTTCCTTCACAAGCAATGACAACAATATCAGTTTTGTTTTGAATTTTCGGGTTGAGATGAGGCAGACAGGCGCACGAGGGGTGGGAATGGGGCACACGTGACCCCCGGCCCCACGAGCATGACTTGTGTCCGCACGTGTCCCCCTCTGACTCGGGCGCGTCACCGGGTTCGGGTAATCAGCAAAGTATAAGGATCCAAACCCGGCCGGAGATGGCCAATGTCGACTCTACTCACATTTATGTTTTGTCACTCTTTTTTTTCCCCTCCCTCATACAGGTCGGTTTTGATTAGTTCTTAGAGTTACATTAGAATTGTACATCCCTTACAAAAAAAATCTCCCCCTTTCTGCTCTCCTACTGTATCTAGTATTAAGATTCAAGCTCGCCCGGTCATTGTGTTATCGGGTTATCAGGTGTTGGAATATGAAGAATATATATGTGAATCTTTGAATTGAATTACAGCGAGATCCGTTGATCGAATCAATTGGATGATGGTTGGAGTGTGTTCTCCTTCCAATGGGGATGAACGTGGTATATTCACATGTTCAATTCCGACTTCGAATGAATGAGATATTCAAGTCTAAAGATTGCCTAATTCAAAGTCAAAATGGGACTAAAGGTAGCTAAAGGCATTTAGTCCCACATTGGCCATGGGATGGAAGTTCGTAGTGTTTAAATAGAGAAAATTGAGAACAAAGGGCGTGCCTTTGGGTACTTGGAGTTTTCGCGCGCGATTGGGAGGAAACCATGCGTGCGCGCGCCGCCGCTGGCGGCGGCGACGGCGGCCGACGCCGGGCTCGGGTTCCCTATCCGGCCTGGTTCTTTTTGAATTAGGTCTCACGAGTATGGGTTACGCGAAGCATACCCGCTCCGCTATCCGGATCCGAACCGCTCCAGTTGGACAACTAACAGTTGCGACTGTTGGGGCAAACCATTGCAACGGTTCAGACCGAACCGTTGCAACCTTTCGTTGGGTTCGGACCCGTTGGCCCCTCCTGGAGCGCTATAAATAGCGCTCCGAATTCTCAATTGAAACACACCAACAACAGAAAGAAATCTGCCTTCTAAAGGAGATTCTCTCTCTCTCTCTCAGTCTTGAAGTGACTTTCAACGAGAAATGGAAAATTCAGTTTCCGAAGCGATTTCCAAAAGAGATTCTGCAAAATTCGTTCTGAAAGAGGGCTCAGAAAATTCAACAGATTCTTTAATAGAATTGTTGTCTGAATCTGGGACTTCTGAAGAAGAATATACTTCAACCTTCCTTCTTCCTCTACAGTGGGTGCTCCTCCAAAGTAAAGGCAAATATTCTCCCGAAATTTGTCTTTGTCCGCTGCTTCAACAATCCTGTGAAGGTACTGGTTAACTACGGTTCGACCGTACGGTGATTTGGTAGTGCTATCCAAATACCGTGAAGGAGTGTTGTATCTTGGGAGACCAGCGTCCAATAACCCGTTAGCACCAGTGCAGGGGACGTAATTGTCTTAAGGAGATTCGCTTTAAGCGTACCTCACTCCAAGTACTATATAAGTGAATTAATTTCTTTATACAGGGGATATACTGATATTCAGTATATTGAGACTGATATAAAATTTCTTTATACAGGGGATATACTGATATTCAGTATATTGAGACTGATTTATATCAGTCTAATTGGTGTTTAACCAAGGAAGAAAATTGAAAGGTGGTTCTTAAATTAAGGAACGTTCTATTGAACGGAAAACCTCCCAGCTGATATTTGCCGACCTGGCCAATTAGATTGCTGATATTTCAGTGATCTTGATTAGTTGTCAGATTGAACCTAGACATCTAACTATCTTAAGACAATTAGGTATTGAAGTTTCTTACTTCTATTCTGCTTGAATCTGCAGAAAATGTCTGAGACTAATCAAGATAGCTCTAGCAAGGCATCAAACATGCTGCTACAAGCTTTGATGCCTACTCCACTTCCTAACCCGAAGCCGGAGAAGCCAGAAAAATTTGACGGCACCGAATTTAAGAGGTGGCAACAGAAGATGCTCTTCTACTTGATCACTCTTCATCTGGCCAGATTCCTGCAAGAAGATCCACCAGAGCCCGCAACTGATGCATGGACTCAATGTGACTTCCTTTGCCGAAATTATATTTTAAATGGACTGGATGACTCTCTTTACAATGTCTACAGTCCCATCACAACAGCAAAGAAGTTATGAGCCAGTCTTGACAAGAAGTACAAGACTGAAGATGCTGGTACTAAGAAGTTCGTCGTAGGACGATTTCTGGAGTACAAAATGGTGGACAGCAAGACTGTAATCAGTCAGGTGCAAGAGTTCCAACTTATCTTGCACGAGATAGAAGCCGAAGGTATGATTCTACCTGAAACCTTTCAGGTTGCTACTATCGTGGAGAAACTCCCACCTGCGTGGAGAGATTTCAAGAATTACCTGAAGCACAAGTGAAAGGAGTTGAAGTTGGAAGATCTCATTGTGAGGCTTCGAATTGAGGAGGACAACAAAAAGTCTGAGAAAAGGAGCAGTAAGAACTCCTATGAAGTAAAAGCCAATGTGATCGAAGACTCAAAGGGGAAAGCGTCTACTTTCAAAGACTTAAAGCGGAAGAAGACCTCCCAGGGGTACAAAGGCAAGGTCCAAGAAGGTAAGAACATGCGCTTCAAGGGAACCTGCTACATCTGCAACAAAAAAGGGCATAAGGCGAATGAATGTCGCAGCCGTCTCAAAAAGAATAAGAAGAGCCATCCACAGGCAAACTTGACCGACCATGAGTCGCCAAGCCTTTTAGCTGTGGTGTCAGAAGTGAATCTGACAACCAACAATAAGGATTGGTGGGTAGATACTGGGCCTACTCGGCACATCTGCTCTGAGAAATTATTATTCTCTGAATATTAAATACTAGAGCAAGATGAGCAACTATTCATGGGAAACTCAGCCGTCTCAAAGGTTGAAGGAAAAGGCAAGGTCATCCTAAAGTGGACATCTGAAAAAGAGCTTACTCTGAACGATGTGCTACATGTTCCAGATATCCGCAAGAATCTGATCTCTGGATCAATACTTAGTAAGAAAGGATTTAGAATGGTTTTTGAATCAGAAAAATTTGTACTTACTAAGAGAGGGATGTATGTGGGAAAAGATTATCTTGTTGATGGACTTTTTAAAGCCAATATTGCAGTGGTAGATAAAAAGTCTGTGTATTTGTACCCGAAGCTTATAAATAAAGAAAAATCTTTTGTTATTTGCTTGAGTCTCCTATTTTATGGCATACTAGATTAGGGCATGTAAATTATAAGTCATTAAAGAACTTGTCTAATTTAGGATATCTTCCTAAACTCAACTTGGAAGAAATTCGCAAGTGTGAGATTTGTGTTGAGGCCAAGTTAGCGAAAAATTCATTTCACTCAATTGATCGAAATACAGAACCTTTAGGGTTAATTCATAGCGATCTGTGTGACTTGAAGTTTATGCCAACTAGAGGCGATAAAAAGTATTTTATTACTTTTATTGATGATTGTACAAGATACTATTATGTATATCTTTTAAACAGTAAGGATGAGGCAATGAATATGTTTATAACATATAAAGCCGAAGTTGAGAATCAACTCAACAAGAATATCAAGATCTAAAATCCGATAGAGGCGGAGAATATGAATCAAATGATTTTAGTGAGTTATGTGCTAAATTGGTATAATCCATCAAACAACAGCACCATATACTCCTCAGCAAATGGAATTGCTGAACGGAAGAACAGAACTTTGAAGGAGATGGTCAATTCCATGCTCGTAAGTTCTGGAGCTCCGCAGAACTTGTGGGGGGAAGCTCTATTAACTGCAAATTATATTCTAAATAGAGTACCCCACAAGAAACTTGGTCTTATACCATTCGAGTTATGGCATGGAAGGACACCTTCCTACCATTACCTCAAAATGTGGGGGGTGCCTTGCAAAGGTGCTAGCACCATTACCTAAAAAGACTAAGTTGGGAGCAAAAACTGTGGACTGCATATTCATATGCTATGCCTTGAATAGTAGTGCCTACAGATTTCTAGTTCATAAATCAGAAATACCAGATATTCATGTAAACATGATTATCGAATCTAGAGATGCTGTGTTCTTTGAAGATATTTTTCCATATAAACGGGAAACAGATAAGACTTCTGAGAAAAGAACACATGAGATGGCGTTCAGGGACGAAAGCCCCGAGGAATCGATTGTCAATGCGGAAATTGAACCAAGAAGAAGTCAGAGATCTAGAATCTCAAAATCTTTTGGTCCAGATTTCATAGCATACGCTATTGAAAGCGAGCCTCAAACATTTAAAGAGGCTATGTCAACTCCAGAAGCACAAAATGTTATATACAACGATAAGTCTAGACATATTCGTCGTAGACATAATACCGTGAAGCAGTTGCTCTCAAATAGAATTATCTCTATTGACTTTGTATCGTCAAAGGATAATTTAGCGGATCCGCTTACTAAAGGTTTAAGTGGAGAGCGTATAAACTGCGCATCGAGGGGAATGGGTCTAAAAATCTAACCTTACCGAGTCAGCTTAATGGAAACCTCACTTAGCGACTGGAAATCCTACGGACTAAGTTCAAGAGGAAAAACTAGTTATGATTGACTCAGCAAGTAAGCACTTGGGAGCTTGACTCCAATCCATTCCTAAGGTGCACATAAGTGCTTTTCTACAAGTTGATTAAGGATAAACTTAACGCTTTTAATGATGCCTATATCTTATTGCTAAACAAGTGGAATAGAGTAGACTACTCTTAATAGGACGATCACCTATGTGAGTATAGAGTTGGGTCGGCTCTTTGGGAATTTCGATGGAGGCTGTTATTCCCTAAAGATACTCTCTGAAACTAAGAATGTCCAGGGCCAAAACGGACACAACCGAGAACCAAAGTTGATTTGGAAAGTCACCGTGTGAAGCTTGTTGACTTGGCTTACACTAACGGCTAACAGTTCAAGACCTAGTTCACTGATTAGCCAGTAAGTCCGATAAAGTTTTCGCTATGGAAGGTTCAAGACCTAGTTCACCTATCCTGATGCAGTTTCTTTTCTAAAGTACCTTTCACAATAGAGTCAGTCTCTTTATGCGTCATTTCCTTGAATCTCCATTCATTGTGGGGGATTGTTGAAATATGAAGAATATATATGTGAATCTTTGAATTGAATTACAGTGAGATCCGTTGATCGAATCAATTGGATGATGGTTGGAGTGTGTTCTCCTTCCAATGGGATGAACGTGTATATTCACATGTTCAATTCCGACTTCGAATGAATGAGATATTCAAGTCTAAAGATTACCTGATTCAAAGCCAAAATGAGACTAAAGGTAGCTAAAGGCATTTAGTCCCACATTGGCCATGGGATGGAAGTTCGTAGTGTTTAAATAGAGAAAATTGAGAACAAAGGGCGTGCCCTTTGGGTACTTGGAGTTTTCGCGCGCGATTAGGAGGAAATCATGCGCGCGCGCCGCCGGCGGCGGCGGCGGCGGCGACGGCCGGCGCCGGGCCGAGCTCGGGCTCGGGTCCAGGTCTGGGTCTGGATTCCCTACCCGGCCTGGTTCTTGTTGAATCAGGTCTCACGGGTATGGGTTACGCGAAGCATTCCCGCTATGCTATCCGGATCCGAACCGGCCCGCCAACGGACCCGCCCCGCTATCCGGATCCGAACCGCTCCAGTTGGACAACCAACAGTTGCGACTGCTCCAGTTGGACAGCCAACAGTTGCGACTGTTGGGGCGAACCATTGCAACGGTTCAGATCGAACCGTTGCAACCTTTCGTTGGGTTCGGACCCGTTGGCGCCCCTCCTGGTGCGCTATAAATAGCGCTCCGAATTCTTAATTGAAACACACCAACAGCAGAAAGAAATCTGTCTTCTAAAGGAGATTCTCTCTCTCTCTCTCTCAGTCTTGAAGTGACTTCCAACGGGAAGTGGGAAATTCAGTTTCCGAAGCGACTTCCAAAAGAGATTCTGCAAAATTCGTTCTGAAAGAGGGCTCAGAAAATTCAACAGATTCTTTAATAGAATTGTTGTCTGAATCTGGGACTTCTGAAGAAGAATATTCTTCAACCTTCTTTCTTCCTCTACAGTGGGTGCTCCTCCAAAGTAAAGGCAAATATTCTCCCGAAATTTGTCTTTGTCCCGCTGCTTCAACAATCCTGTGAAGGTACTGGTTAACTACGGTTCGACCGTACGGTGATTTGGTAGTGCTATCCAAATACCGTGAAGGAGTGTTGTATCTTGGGAGACCAGCGTCCAGTAACCCGTTAGCACCAGTGCGGGGGACGTAATTGTCTTAAGGAGATTCGCTTTAAGCGTACCTCACTCCAAGTACTGTATAAGTGAATTAATTTCTTTATATAGGGGATATACTGATATTCAGTATATTGAGACTGATTTATATCAGTCTAATTGGTGTTTAACCAAGGAAGGAAATTGAAAGGTGGTTCTTAAATTAAGGAACGTTCTATTGAACGGAAAACCTCCCACCTAATATTTGCCGACCTGATCAATTAGATTGTTGATATTTCAGTGAACTTAATTAGTTGTCAGATTGAACCCAGACATCTAACATCAGGTACCACCGTTTAGGAGCCCATTAGCAACAAGTATGGAAATCCAGGAGTGGGATCCACACGGATGGAAGAAGCAATCCACGTTGAAGCTGGTATCCAAATGGCACGTGAAGAGGGGGATCCGAATGGACCCACACAGAATACCCCATTTGAGAATCTCTCTCACACTTTAATTTTCTGAAATCATTTTTCAATTCTTGTTGAAAGCAACCGAGTTGTTGGTGATGACGATGCACATCTCTCTCTCTCTCTCTCTCTCTCTCTCTCTCTCTCTCTCTTTAAATCCCTGGGACAATGGAGGAGGGGGGCACGGCACTCTCCCCCATGCAATCTCAATTCCAATTCAAATTACAGTAAGATCTAGTACTTATAAGAGAGAGAGAAAGAGATGGGCCAAAGGCTTGAGAAGCTTAGAAGAATGGTGAGGCAACAGAAAGGGAAGCTCTACATCATGAGGACTTGCATCTCCATGCTCATCTGCTGGCACAAGTATGCTTGATCTTTTGCACGCAGCATTGGATTGATCCATCCATGCATGTGCTTCAGTTTTTCACGAATTTTCTTCGGGTTTTTGCTCTGCATTGCCCACGCATTATCGATCTCTTTATTTTATATGTAATTTAATATTTAAGCGCGCACATATTTATAATATTTGGGATGGTGAGAGAGAGAGAGAGAGAGAGAGAGAGAGAGAGAGAGAGAGAGAGAGATTATTTTAGAGACTGGTGATTTGTAATTATTATCAGTACAACTGATGATTCTAGAGACAGATATTGCGATAACTATATATATGGAAGTTTTGACATGGGTTTATATCAACATATGCCTATGTATTATTGTTCGTGGTGTGCAAAATTTGACAAGAGCTAAAGTAGGCAATCGCTCAGCACGATGGATGGATATTGTAGCATTTTGTGAGCATGTAAGTAATCTTGAACTCTCTGAAGTGTTGTTGCCTTCTCTGCACAATCTTTTATTAATTTCTTTCATTTGTATATTTATCAAGAAAGTTCAAATGAAGCAGCAATGAGGAAGAAGATCCAGAAGGAGATTGACTTGTGATAAGAAAGTCCCAAAGTCTTCAAAAAGTTGAAAAAGGAGATTTCCCCCTTACAATTTTTAAAGTTAAACATAGAAATAAGTTTTTTTGTAAGATAATTTTTTAATATTTAATATCTATGCTTGAAGCTGATCTCAAAGATTTTTCTCCAGGATTCTCTTTTTGTCAAGATTTTCAGAATTTCTGGTTTGGATGACAAAGTTTGATTCAGATACTAAGGGACTCAAAAATGCGCCAATCGTAATCGTTGATTAATCCACGGTTCTCATAAATGAAAGAATATTTGGCTGTTGAAATGGTAAAAAGAGAAACAGACGCGTCAGGTTTCTGCGAGGAAAGAGGATTTTTACATACAAAGTGAGACGCACAGTGATGACCATAAATACTTTTGCTAGCAGTCTTGCTTGTCTTATGGAAAACTCTATTTTGAAATTCTTGCTCTAACTTGTGTGTGTGTGTGTGAGGCCATACGTACACTTATATTATAGTCTTAAGAGGGGAAAGGAACCCCATCATAGCAGAGAAAAGAAATTTCCACGAGAGAGAGAGAATGAAATACATTACACTCATGAATCGCAATAATAATTTTCACGAAACTACTAATAGCCTCTATGTACAATCTTCGTATGATATGAGAATCTACGCGATCCGTTAGTCGAGCTAGTGACTTTTGTACGTCATGAAATCAAATTATTACGTAATATATCTCTACAAATTTAGTTCAAATCCTCTTACCCACTGCGAATAAGAAGATTCAAACACATGACCTCCTGCAAGGGAATGATATATGATACCGTTTGAGTAATGTTCAGACTCTATTCTTAATTTTATTCAAATATTATCGATATGCACTAGCGTTTTTCTTAAGAGAATCCTTTAGAGATTTAGTAAAAAAAAATAATTGTCATATTTCTCTTTAATATAAAGCCCAAAAAGAAAGTGCTGCCGTTTTTAACCGAGCTCAATTTCTTTCAAACAAACACTATAAGATGTAGTTAAATCAACGTATTCGGAAGGGACATGGGAGATAAGATTGAAGTGGAACTAAACTATCAAGTGACTCAAGGCTAGGGCAACTTGATTGGCCAATCCATAATGATGATGATGATGATTTGCCAACTAATTAACTGTTCAACCTTTGGATTATTGTATCTCACTCTTAATAATTCATTCTAGGAATGTTGGTAAGTTGAGACAGTGATGGATGAAAATTGATTGGACCATTTTTTTTTTCCCCCATGAAAAAGGTTGAAGGAACGAAGAGTTGGTAATTTTTCATGCATATGTTGACAGGGGGCGATCAGGTGTAATTCTCTTTTGGTTCATGTAGCCTACCCCCACGTACTTAGGACAAATGGCTTAGTTGTTGTTGTATATGTTGACTGTGGGCGCTAAAATACCAAACTGTCACTCGGATATTTCCACCCAAAGAATGTTGAAGGCACCCATGGATGAAGCACCCTAAAAACTGATAAAAGCACCCCTAAAAAAAATCAAAAAATCTCCAAAAAAAACTCTTTCTTCTTTCTCCTCCTTCCTCCCCCCTCGCTGGCCTCCCCCTCGCCGGTGATCTCCCCTCTCCTCTCTCCCTCCCTCCTCCTCCACCCTCCCCCCTCCGGCCTCCACCCCCCCCCCCCCCCCCCCACACACGCGCGCGCGCGCGCGCGCACAAACAAACTCCACCCTCCTCGATTTATTCGGCCAGTTCTAACCGATCAGAACTGTGGTGGAGTGGAGTTCAGTTGGGGGGGGGGGGGGGGGGGAAGGAGGGGGGAGGCCGGTCGGGGGGGAAGGAGGAGGGGGAGTGGGCTGAGGTGGGGCAGGAGGTGGTGGAAGGGGAGCAAGAGGAGGGGAGGATTTTGAACTTTTCACCAAGAATAAAATAATCAAATAAAAATGACAAGCTTAAAATAATTTTTGAAGATTTTTTGGAGTGTCTCGTCATTCTTTGGGTGAACACCTCCGCTCCCGCCGAATAGTCTATGATTTAATTGAGTTGACAATGATATCTCATCAATGTGAAGAGACCAATTTGTGTTCTGTGCATGATATCTCCATGCCCCTTCACGACACTATGATGGCTGTGCTTTTCCATCACTCAAACAAAAGCAGACATAAATTTACATTTGATCTTAGGCTATTTTTCAAACAACTCTCAAATAATAATTAATTTAAAAAATTGACCTCTCTTAAATTAATTTCAAAATTGACACCGAGGTGATTCACCCCGTCAGCACGACGCCCGCGCAGCGTCAGTTTGTTTATTTGCTCTTCCGGGTTGAAATTCCGGATGAATGTATTTTTTTTATGCATTTGTTCATTCGGGGTAGGCAACCTGGATGAGTGATATTTATAAATTTGTTCTTTCAAATTTTGGCTTGTCCGAGGTTGTCAATCCCAGATAAAGCAAAATTAAAAAAAAATAAATAAATTCTTCATCCGAGGTTACCAATTCTGAACAAAGCAATTTGATTTTTTTTAACTTCTTCTTTTCAAACAAAGAAATATAATTAAGAAAAAGTTATTAACAATAGACCATTATAGTAGAGTGGCGAGTGTTCCCGCTTGTCAGTGGGTGACCCGAGTTTTATCCCTGGCAATAGCGAGTTTTTTATACTTGTATTACAAAAAAAATCCAAAAGAATTCCAACTTTCCAGGATTTGAACAAACGAAAAGACTCTTAAGTCCTTCACTTTACTAATTGAGCTAAAGTCAATTTGATGTAAAATATGGATGAAAAACATAAAATAGATAAACTAAAAACTAAAATTTATTTGTCTGATGTTGGCAAATTCAGACGAGCGAAAATAAAATAAAAATTTATTTTCGTTCGTTAAGGGTTGCCAACCCCAGACAAATCTGGCTTAGACAAAATTGGTCAAGTTAGCCATGTTCGGAGTGACAACTAGGGGTGGCAATTGGGTCGGGTCGGGTCGACCTGACCCGATTACTGCTCGACCCATATAATAATCAGGTCGGGTCGACCCGACCCGATTATTATATGGGTCAAAAATTCAGACCTAGACCCGACCCATTGTTACTCGGGTCGACCCGACCCGACTCATTTGACCCGATTATTAAATTTTAAATACAATTTCTTTACATTTTATTACCAAATTGTTGGATGGGTATAGTTAGTCATCACACTAAACTCTACACACTAGAAGTCACGGGTTCAAAATTGGTCTTACGCATATTTTTTGACAATTTGATTTAGGCGAAGGGGAGGAGGCGGCAGAGGAGAAGATCAAGGGGAGGAGGCCGAGGAGGAGAGAGAATAATCGGTTCATGTAGCCTACCCCCACATACTTAGGACAAATGGCTTAGTTGTTGTTGTATATGTTGACTGTGGGCGCTAAAATACCAAACTGTCACTCGGATATTTCCACCCCAAAGAATGTTGAAGGCACCCATGGATGAAGCACCCTAAAAACTGATAAAAGCACCCCTAAAAAAATCAAAAAATCTCCAAAAAAACTCTTTCTTCTTTCTCCTCCTTCCTCCCCCCTCGCCGGTGATCTCCCCTCTCCTCTCTCCCTCCCTCCTCCTCCACCCTCCCCCCTCCGGCCTCCACCTCCCCCCCCCCCCCCACCCACACGCGCGCGCGCGCGCGCACAAACAAACTCCACCCTCCTCGATTTATTCGGCCAGTTCTAACCGATCAGAACTGTGGTGGAGTAGAGTTCAGTTGTGGGGGGAGGGGGGGGGGGGGAAGGAGGGGGGAGGCCGGTCAGGGGGGAAGGAGGAGGGGGAGTGGGCTGAGGTGGGGCAGGAGGTGGTGGAAGGGGAGCAGGAGGAGGGGAGGATTTTGAACTTTTCACCAAGAATAAAATAATCAAATAAAAATGACAAGCTTAAAATAATTTTTGAAGATTTTTTGGAGTGTCTCGTCAAAGAGTGAACACATCCGCTCCCGCCGAATAGTCTATGATTTAATTGAGTTGACAATGATATCTCATCAATGTGAAGAGACCAATTTGTGTTCTGTGCATGATATCTCCATGCCCCTTCACGACACTATGATGGCTGTGCTTTTCCATCACTCAAACAAAAGCAGACATAAATTTACATTTGATCTTAGGCTATTTTTCAAAACAACTCTCAAATAATAGTTAATTTAAAAAATTGATCTCTCTTAAATTAATTTCAAAATTGACACCGAGGTGATTCACCCGTCAGCACGACGCCCGCGCAGCGTCAGTTTGTTTATTTGCTCTTCCGGGTTGAAATTCCGGATGAATGTATTTTTTTTATGCATTTGTTCATTCGGGGTAGGCAACCTGGATGAGTGATATTTATAAATTTGTTCTTTCAAATTTTGGCTTGTCCGAGGTTATCAATCCCAGATAAAGCAAAATTAAAAAATAAATAAATAAATTCTTCATCCGAGGTTACCAATTCTGAACAAAGCAATTTGATTTTTTTTAACTTCTTCTTTTCAAACAAAGAAATATAATTAAGAAAAAGTTATTATCATTAGACCATTATAGTAGAGTGGCGAGTGTTCCCGCTTGTCAGTGGGTGACCCGAGTTTTATCCCTGGCAATAGCGAGTTTTTTATACTTGTATTACAAAAAAATCCAAAAGAATTCCAACTTTCCAGGATTTGAACAAACGAAAAGACTCTTAAGTCCTTCACTTTACTAATTGAGCTAAAGTCAATTTGATGTAAAATATGGATGAAAAACATAAAATAGATAAACTAAAAACTAAAATTTATTTGTCTGATGTTGGCAAATTCAGACGAGCGAAAATAAAATAAAATTTATTTTTCGTTCGTTAGGGGTTGCCAACCCCAGACAAATCTGGCTTAGACAAAATTGGTCAAGTTAGCCATGTTCGGAGTGACAACCCATACATGAGAGAAAAAAAAAATTGCATCCAATCACCATCTGGTAGAAAAAGCCACTAATGGTGAGAATCTTCTCTTGTAAATGATACAAAGATTGCAGAGGCCTATGCATACATGGAGATAATAACTATACAAATCCATGAACATAGGCAAAATTTATTGGAGGTTAAAAATTACTGGAGTCAACTTTATAGTTTATAGTACAAGTAGTTCAATGAACATATAGTTCACAAATAAAATAAAATAAAGACATAACGTAAAAAAAAAAAAAATGCATCCAATAAACTTACTGCAGTATATCTAGAACCCAGCCACGGTCCACCAAGAACTCCCTCAACTGCATCCACCAAACAAAGGGGGAAAAAGGTCTACACAAAATTATATAATGCTGAGACTTTTCTAAGTTCATGAAAACTATATTATAAACTCAATATCTATTTCATGTTCATAACATGGCAAAAATTTACCTGAGCCTTTGCCTAAGCTTCTTGTTGCAGCCTTTTGGACTCTTGTAGAACAAGGTCCATAAAGGCTGCTTCTTCTTTCATAGCCTCCTTGGCCAATCTTTCCTTCTCAAATTTCTCCTGCTGGGCTCTTTCTATTTCATCTTTTGCAGCAGCAGCTAGTCGTGCTTCAAGAGTAACACAAATCTGTAAAACACAAAGATTTCAAATATTGCACGATTAAATTGGCAAGTAATGGGCACATATATGTATGCATATAACCAAAAGTAGGGAGTCATCCAGGAATAATAGGAGTGGAGCAAGCAAGTTGATTACTAAAGTTTATATGAAATGGAAAAACAACGTATGCATAACAAAAACTAAGGAATAATTCAGGAAGAATAAGAGCAGGAGCAAGAGGGAAAACATCTGAGCCAACCAAGCATCTAAGAGCGCCAAGAGCGTGATGTTGGTGCTTGACTTGTAATACAAAATATCTTTCATGATACTGAATATTAATGAAACCAAAACAGCTGCACGTGGAGACAAACAATTATAATCCTCTACCATTTTGAGTAAAAATTTTAATATCAAAATTGCACAAGAATTTTCCAAAAGGAATCACAGAAATTTCTGTCCACATAACCATCACTATCCACACCTCAGCTTAGAGCAAGAATAACCAAGAAAGATTTAACAAAATTTTCTAATCTTTTTGACAACCTGACACTACTTTAAATTTGTTCTTGGCCGAGGAAACCATGGATAGGGGACTGGTCTCCTTGGCATGCGGGAGGCATGGCAAGCAATGTCCCAAAAGCCTCGTAGACTAAAATAAGACACTGAACACAAAGATACCAACTATGCTAAGAGCCTAAGGCACATGTAAAACCAAAGAACAAAAGAGAACATATAGCAAGAAAAGAGAATTTGAAAATTCTGTATATAACTTATTAAGCACAAAAAGATTAAAACAAAATACAGAAATGTTACATTTGTTCCTTAAAGACATTGAGTAGTTTAAGCTAAAACTGCCAGCAAGCAAATGTTAAAACTAACATTAATATTGAATTTTTAAACATTAAAAATCATTTTCCTCTTGCTCTAAAATCTTATTCCGAGAATCTATACAAAGTGAAATTTGAAGGTTGGGTCAGTTCCCAATAGGGATAGACGAGTATCTCTTTACGTTTTTCTTTGTGGCCGTTTAACACTACTGATGGCTTATGATACAGAAAATGGTTGCAAGAAACAAGGAATATAAGAATTAAACAATAATAAGAAATTTCAAAATGACTATTATACCACCAAATCACATATGATCAGTAAGTATAAATTCATCCTATTATGTGCATTTTAAGGAGAAACTAGTGACTGCTCCCATTCTTGTGAACCTCAAACTCATATCCATACATGTTCATATGTCTTATGTGTGTTCGTGCTTGAACTTTTTGCTATGATATTCTCCAAATGTCTAATGTTAGAACAGTCAATGGGGAGTATATATTATGTATTTGGAATGAAACAGCACTAAGCCTACGGTATTCAATTTCCAAGTTAAACAGTTAGAGAACAAAAATGACTACTGCAGGTTGATATGACTATTTCAGAATACATTGTGAGTGTGACACCTCCTCGATGACTGAAAAAGATTTATTCCTTTCATCTGACAAATTGAGCAGCCGAGACTGAAGTTCTTGAGCTTCAGTTGATAGAATTGCTTTCTCACCATACACTTCTCCAGTATGCTGCCAAAACATCAGTAAACGCTTTCAGTTTAATTTCTTGAGCAACTAGCGGAGGAGGAAACAGATAAGATCACAATGACAACCGTATCATTTGCTTGGTTTGCATGCTGCAACATCTGCTTGAGTTCCTCCACCTTCATAAGGATATCTTGACCAGCTGAGGAAGCTGCTTCTTTAGCTTGTTTGGCCCTCTCCTCAAGAATCTCTGCTTCTCATCTTGTCAACAACTGATTCCACAGCAGACACTAAAATTTTCTGTCCAATGTCAAATAGATGTTAGGACTTTTTTGGCAATAATTAACGATGCAACCAGATAGGAAAGAACATCAATTCTTCGCACCGGAAACTATGCCTATTTCACAAGTACTAAGACAAGAGGGAAGCTCTGATGCACAAGAGAAGAAAAATGAAAAACATCACAGATTTTTGATGATAAGAGTTACAATTAAAAGATAAACACATTAAGTATTCAAAGCTTCAGCCACTAAGCCATAAAAAGATAAACACATTAAGTATTCAAAATCTCACCTACTAAGGGATTACCATTAGTTGGATGACAATGAAAAACTATAAATAATACCATCAGATGAATGGAAATAAAAGTTACTTTTAAGAATATAAATAAAGCATCAAAGAGCTGTCCAGATCAAAAAGTGATCATAGAGTCAGAGATCTCACACTGTATGAGGGCGGTGTTTTTTTTTATAGAAACAGCTTGCTGATGATATAAGGAGTTAAATACGCGTAGACCATCACATGGAAGAGCATCAACCATTGATTCCAGTAGAAAATTCAGTTTGCTATATTATCTACTAAATTCTCTCAACTAACCGTATAGTAGAAATTACCAGGAATTAAGGATATTTGATAGCTGTTTTTCTCCTGTACAAAACCTACTTCTTGTAGTAATTAATATTCCTGTTAACATATGATAAATATATGCCTACAATGCATTTTTTTAAATTAAAGATCGTGAGCTGCAAACAAGATCAGTCAAATCATGAGAAAGTTGCACATTTATACAACATAGAAAGTCCCTCAACAGCTACAAAAAAAAAAGTTATACATGTAGGTGCATAACTGAATAACATATAAGCTACACCTTATGGCTTTTGGCATCTTTCACAAAATCTTCCAGAAGATCCATGTTAATAATATGCCCTGATCGAGTAGATTGAATCATGAGTATATCATCTTCTTCAAGATAAATCACCTCAGTATCACGGACCAACAACTCAGAATGGTTCTCGATTGGAATGACCTTCAGTTTCACCAAAAGCACGATGAATATCCTTTGGCAATTCATCTTCACACTCCACCAATCTATAGTTCTCTCATTAACAGATGATGACACTTCATTAGCAGAATCAAAGGCAACAGGCACCGTCGTACCAGCATACTCAACCGAACACTTTTGATAATTGTTCTTCAAATTCACTTACAGATCTGTTGATATCCATCACCAGAGAGCCATACCCAATTTCACCTGGATGTTCTTGAAGGACTGACAAAGAGGAATAACAATTACCAGTTTCAAGTCTTTCAACATCAATGATATTCTCTTCAGCTACTCCACTGAAAGGTGAAGTGAAACCAGCAGATTCATCACAAATGGCAGCTCTACATACTATAGATTCTTGTTGAAGTGCTTCAGCTCCATAATCACTGGCATTGTGTTCTCGCAGCTGAACTGCATTTAAACAAGTGATTGACTGTTAGCTAACACATGAAAATAAACTCACAAACAAAAAATGGCAGACTTGTTTATATATGCACATTAATACACATATATACATGCTTATATACACGAATGGACCTTTGGGGGAGGGGGATTGGGTAGGCAGTGTTCTAAAAAAAGGTTTAAGCGGCCGATTAATCGTCCGCTTAAATGTTTTCGGCGTAAAACCGA
The DNA here is from genome assembly GCA_038442645.1 of Agave tequilana. Lineage (NCBI taxonomy): Eukaryota > Viridiplantae > Streptophyta > Magnoliopsida > Asparagales > Asparagaceae > Agave > Agave tequilana. The sequence continues at coordinate 225,452 of JAVJIF010029915.1, forward strand.
ATAGAACTTGAAGAAAGCGGTCGGATTACTCGGTCAAGCGATTAATTCGCTTAAGCGGTGATTAAGCGTCTAATCGGTGATTAATTAGCGTCCGTTTAAACGTTATTCAATCGTTTTCTAAATGGATTCGAATTTCGAACCCATTAAGCTAATTGAACTCAAACCCGATCCAATAATTGAGGATATAAATTGTCGCGTGTTGGAAAATTAGGGCTCGCGAGCCCTAAATTTATCCGCATCCTCGATTCTACCGTAGTGACGACGAAACTCCCGAATCTCAAGAAGAAGCTCACGAAGAAGCTCTCGGTGCTCATGGCAACGAGACGACGAAGCTCCCAAGGTCCTAATTTTATCTGAATCTGTCGAAGCTCACAGCAACGATGATCCTCCTGGGGAATTAGGGCTCCCGAAACTCGATGACAAAGAATTGATTAAGTGCTAATCCTTCTATGGCAAACTCCCCTTTGACGGCGACCTTCTCTTGAGGTTGATCCTCCCACCACGACCTCCCTTTTTGTTGACAAAGACCTCCCCTTGCGATCAGCTCTCTAGTTAGCAGCAAAGCGTCGATGGTAACCTCCTCTTGCGTCGACGACCACCTCCCGCTGCTCAGCTCTCCCCTCTTGCGTGCACGTATTTTGCCTAGGTTCTTACTAATCGTCTTTGTTTCTTTTAATAGGCTGAGGAGTGTCTCAAGCGTGAGAAGGATAGAGTTGCATATTACTGGCAGTTGCATCTAGCAGTCAGAGCTTATTTAAAAAGTTGTTAGAAGAATATTGCTTTTTGAAAGAAATACATATATTTGTTCATCTAAAAAGCATTTTTTAATTATAATTGTTGAAGGTCGAGTGCATTGATGTACTTTGAATTGATTGGCATTATTACTTTTTAAATTTCTCTTAATAATAGAAATTTAATTTTTCAAGTTATGTTTACTATATCTTTTATGCTTTTTTTAGGGAGAGTTTAGAATTCATATTTACATGTTTTGAGTATTATAATATTATAATATATTAAAATAATAATAAAACGTGTAATCCGTTTAATCACCGTTTAAGCATTATGCACTCTCGGACCGCGCGCGTACTGAAACCGCTTTTTAGAACATTGTGGGTAGGTCTAGACTTGTAAGTTCTTTTATTAAATTGCATGTACTTGACAAATGAATAGCTGGTGGTGCACAATTAAGAAGCTAATGAATAGAAACATGAACCAAGCTGTTTTATACATACAAATTGAAACATGAGCATTGATACTAAGAGGACAAAGAAGACTTACCCGCACTGGCTACTTCATGAGAATCATGAACAGGGTAAGTTACATCAGACGGTCTACTTAAAGATGGTAAAACCTTATAAAGAATAAATTCAACTGCTACATTAACATCATTCGGATGCTCAATAGCAACGGCCTTTAGTATACGGGAATCCACCTGAAAAGAAAAGGAGAAACAACACCTTAGATTCCCAAAGAAACAAAACATCACCTGTCTAGTACTAAAGGAATCATATATGAATGAGAGATTACCTAACAGAGAATGAGGTCTTGATCAAATTTTCACATGACTGATGATTTTGATTAAAAACCAGTATCACATAATTCTTAACTGAAGGGAATACCATGATGGAGAAGGTGAGAAATCACAAAGTTTAACACAGTTTAGAATTTTGTAAGCAAGCAAAAGACAATGAAAAAGAGGGAATAAGTAGCAACTATTACACTGCATTTGAACTATTAACTGGAAAGCAAATTAAATGATCAACATTAAGTTTACTTTTCCGAAACTTCCCTTTTCATTTTAAAAGGGGAGGTTGTACAGACCTAAGATTAGCTGAAACAGCAATTACATCCGACCTAACAAAACGCAAGAAGCAAACAAAGCAATCGATAAACCCTTCCTTTGTAGAATTAGCTAGTTCGCCGATTAGCTGCTTAGAAGTGTTGCAGACTTAAAGGTTCCAGAGTCTGTATGTATGTGTGTGCATGCACATAGACATGACGGAAAAAATGTTTCAAGACAGACAAACAACATAACATATGATCTGACTGATAAAATAACTAATATGCACTGAATTTCCCCCACTTAATGTTTTTCATTAACTCCAGCTCATGTTTGTACAGAGTATAGACCTTTCCTTCAATCACTTTGTATCCCCACCAAATTGCATGAAGGAAGAACACAGGAAGCTTTTCTGAATGTCACGAAGCAACAATAGCGTGCTTCTAGAATGCCTGATCAGTTTGGAGCTTACCTATTGAAGTATCTTTATCAAAACGGCTACAATAACACATCTACATACCCATATATATATATATATATATATATATATATATATATATATATATATATATATATAGACTTGTATCCTTTCAAAAGGATTTGATCCCGGATCCTTCCCACTCAAAATCAACCCTCCAACATTCGAATACAAGATCCACTCCGTTGAAGTTGATCTATACTATTTCAAGTATCTATAAACCAAAAATCAAGTGTTTTAAATACTTTTTGTCCATCCATCAAGCGACGCAAAATGGACGGCCGAAAGTAGTGAGTTGGTTAGATCTATGTCTTTAGACATACAAATTCTCGATCCGGCCATTTCATTATGATCTAAACATTTAAAAACCCCTATAAACTAATTTTTGTTAGATTTCAAATGTTCTACACCGTTAAACTAACCAACTCACTATTTAGGCCGTCCGTTTATCCCCTACTTGATGGATGGGCAAAAAGTATTTAAAACACTTGATTTTTGGTTTATAGATACTTGAAATAGTATAGATCAACTTCAACGGAGTGGATCTTGTATTCGAATGTTAGAGGGTTGAATTTGAGTGGGAAAGATCCGGGATCAAATCCTTTTGAAAGGATACAAGTCTATCTCTCTCTCTCTCTCTCTCTATATATATATATATATATATATATATATATATATATATATATATAGAGAGAGAGAGAGAGAGAGAGAGAGAGAGAGAGAGAGAGAGACTTGGGTACATGCAGAAGAATTCGAGCTCGAATCCTTCCCACTCAAACTCAATCTCACGACATTCACATACAAGATCCACTTCGTTGAAGTTGATCTACATTGTTTAAACTAACTAAAAATAAAAAATCAAGTGTTTTGAATATGTTTTACCCATCCATCAAGTAAGGGCACAATGAATGGCCGAAATAGTGAGTTGGTTAGTTTAACGGTGTATAATATTTGAAACCTGACAAAAATTAGTGCGTTAGGTTTTTTTTTTAAATGTTTAGATCATGACCAAATGGTCGGATCGAGAAATTATATGTCTAAAGTCATAAATCTAAGTAAAATGCTATTTTCAGCAGTGCATTTTGCGCCTACTTCATGGATGGGCAAAAAGTATTTACAACACTTGATTTTTTAATTTTTAGTTACTTTAAACAATGTAGATCAACTTCAATGGAGTGGATATTGTATTTTATGTCGTGAGATTGAGTTTGAGCACGAAGGATTCGGGCTCGAATCCTTCCGCATGTACCCAAGTCTATCTATACACACACTTGTCATTCCGGAAGTATTCGAGGTCGAATCCTTCCCACTCAAATACAACCCTACGACATCCGAATGCAAGATCCATTCCGTTGAAGTTGATCTACATTATTTCAAGTAACTAAAAATAAAAAATCATGTATTTTGAATACTTTTTACCCATCCATCAAGTAGGCGCAAAATGGACGGCTGAAAATAGCATATTGCTTATATATATATATATATATATATATATATAGAGAGAGAGAGAGAGAGAGAGAGAGAGAGAGAGAGAGAGAGATAGACTTGTGTCCTTCCCAAAGGATTTGACCCCAAATCCTTCCCACTCAAATTCAACTCTCCGACATTCGAATACAAGAGCCACTCCGTTAAAATTGATCTATATTATTTCAAGTATCTATAAACCAAAATCAAGTGTTTTGAATACTTTTTGCCCATCCATCAAGCGGCGCAAAATGAACGGCCAAAAGTAGTGAGTTGGTTAGATCTATATCTTTAAACATATAAATTCTCGATTCGGGCATTTCATTATGGTCTAAACATTTAAAAACCCCTACAAACTAATTCTTGTTAGGTTTTAAATGTTCTACACCGTTAAACTAACCAACTCACTGTTCAGGCCGTCCGTTTTCCTCCTACTTGATGCATGGGCAAAAAGTACTCAAAATACTTGATTTTTGATTTATAGATAATTGTAATAATATAGATCAACTTCAACGGAGTGAATCTTGTATCGGAGGGTTGAATTTGAGGGGGAAGGATTCAGCCTCAAATCCTTTTGGAAGGACACAAGTCTCTCTCTAGAGAGAGACTTGTGTCCTTCCAAAAGGATTTGCGGCTGAATCCTTCCCACTCAAATACCAACATCCAGCAATCGAATACAAGATCCACTCAGTTGAAATTGATCTATATTATTTCAAGTATCTATCATTGCATTCAATCTAGACTTGCGTGATAATCCTTATATCAGAAAAAAGTCAGAGATTGGGCCAAATTATGTTACAAGCGAACCAAGACATACCTGAGCACTTACCTCCCATTATATTCCATTATTATTGGTCATAGAATTCTTTGACAGTACAGTATGAGAGATCTGCAAGTTGCACTAGTTCTGCACCGTTGGAATCATAGGCTATCTGGGTTTCTCTGGGCTTCTCCTAAGCCAATCTGCTAAGGTGATAGAGGTTCCATCAATATGTTCAAAGATAAGTCTAAACCTATTACTGGATAAAACATTTTCAAAATTGATCCATCTTTTACCAGCTAGTTTATTCGAATTGCTTTTATAATAAAATTTAACTATTTTAAGGCAATCCGTTCTAATAAGAAATCTTTCTTTATTCAAATAGATTTGAAAATTTTCTAGTGCAAGATTTATGGCCATAATTTCTAGATCTATACTAGGTAGATTCCTATGAGTATCGAGGAACATGTCTGAATCGTACCGACGTACCTGTTCTTCTGTTTTTGAAGAGAATTCATTTGATCTTGTGAGAAGAACAACTCCCACCGAATGGTACTGGTATCTTGAAAGTTTATCTAGTTTGTTTATCTCTTTGATACCCATACAGTATGAAAATGGTTGTGAACGTTTAGCTGATGGAGAAGGGTTTGTTGTCTTCTTACCAGCTTTTCTTATACTACTCTTTTTAGATTTGGTTGGGTATAAACTACTAGATAATTGATTGATTATTGATTTGCATGCTCTCATCTTATAATTTTTGTACAATTATCTACATATTATTTGTTCTATCTCTTAAAACTTCCTAGTACCCTCTTATTCTCCAGAGTCTGCACTCTTCATGCATATCATCCCCAGATGCATCATCTTGTAGTCTTTACAATTTTTTTAACAATTTTTTTTTGTTTCATCAGAAATTATATCAATAGATAGATAGACTTGTGTAGTTCTGGAAGGATTCGAGCCCGAATCCTTCCCACTCAAATACCAACATCCAACATTCAAATTCAAGATCCACTCTATTGAAGTTGATCTATATTATTTAAAATAACTAAAAATCAAGTATTTTGAATATTTTTTCCCATCCATCAAGCAGCGCAAAATGAAAGGCCGAAAGTAGTGAGTTGGTTAGATCTATGTCTTTAGACATACAAATTATCGATCCAGCCATTTGATCATGATCTAAACATTTAAAAACCCCTACAAATCAATTTTGTTAGGTTTCAAATGTTTTACACCGTTAAGCTAGCCATCTCACTATTTAGGCCGTCTGTTTTCCCCTATTTGATGCATGGGCAAAAAGTATTTAAAATACTTGATTTTTGGTTTATAAATACTTGAAATAATATAGATCAATTTCAACGGAATGGATCTTGTATTAGGATGATGTATGGTTGTATTTGAGTGGGAAGGATTCGGGCTCGAATCCCTTTGGAACTACACAAGTCTCTCTCTCATTATATATATATATATATATATATATATATATATATATATATATATATATTGCTCGCTTTAAAATCTGTTTAATGAAATACAAGGGGAGATTTATTTCCATTCTAAAAAAGTAAAGAAAGAAAAGAATGAAAAGGTGGAGTTTTGCGTCACAAGCTTGTCTGTTTTGCATCCAAATCTTCTCAAGGAAGCCTACGTGAAGATAAATACTTTTAAGTTCTAACAATTCTTTCATTTACCATAGCACACTCCAATAGATCTACAGACTTGTAGGGGCCGTTTGTTTCGCGTAAAACTCCGTAATTCGTAAATGACTTACTACCCAGTTACAACTACGGCGTTTGTTTGGATTGTAATTCGTAAAAGACTTACGTAACTCAACTAACACTCACTTGCAACCCAGTTACCACTCACTTACAGCCCAGTTACAGTTAATTTTGTGGTCATACAAATTTGTAATATTTTTTTATATTAATATTAAAATTTTTTAATATTTAACTTTTTTAATATTTATTTGCAGTATTAAAACTTTTAAAATCACCAGATAGTTAATTTTGTGGTCAACTTTTTCACTTATGACTTATACATTACGACAACCAAACACCGTAAAGTACAATACACTTTCCCACTTTACAATTTTCTATTACCAACCAAACACCGTAAAATTTACATACATGTAACTCATTTACAATTGTAAAACACTTTACCAATTACAACTACGAATTACGGCCAGTTACGACAACCAAACAGACCCGTAATTTTGCACTATGCTTTTGAGAAATCAGCAAATTTGACACAAATGCAATGCCCCCTCCTCTATAGACCTATTATTTCCTGTCTGATGCTCTATTTTCTATAATATAGCATGATAGTTATGTCTGCCTTATGAGAACTTACATCTCATATTATGTACTACACATGACACACATCTATCTATTCCCACCACTTGTTTGGACGGTTATGAACTTGTTATCCTTTATATGTTTTTTGGATTTCTTAACTTTAAAAATGAATAAGTTGTGCTTTTTTACACAAACTGCAGCTTTAAGCCTTTCCAACACAAGCATTTATTTTCATAGAAATGTTCGGAATTTGGAAATTACCCTGTACACGACCCTAATGTGCAATGATGTATTGAATTACAAAGCATCAACTACATTGTTACATTGCATAAAACCCTAATCCTACAAATAACACAGATATCACCATAATCAGAGAATCCTGTATTAAATAATTTACGATCAAACAATATGCATCAATACATTGTCTGCTACAAAACATTAGGGTTCCATCAAGAGATCCATCATCCCTCGGCCTCGAAATCAAATCTAGAAAAGAAGTACCTGGGGGAAAAGCTCCCTCAAACTTCCGTACGCCAGCCTGTACATAGTTCAATAGATTCTCGCCTGTAAAACGATGAATTTAAGAATCAAAACAAACAAAAATAACCAAAATTAAGAAGAACGAAGAAATCGAACTAACCGTAGGAATCGGACGAAGCCGAGAGAGAGAAGAACGAAGGAGAAGGCGAGGAAATTAGGGCTTGTAAACCCTAGAGGCAGAGTTGTAATAAAGTATTCGAATGGTTTTTGGATTCCTTGAGGAGGAGAATAAAGGAGCCGGAAAAAAATTCTCTTTGCTGAAGACAGATAGCTGAATGGATGGATAAAATTCATGAAAGAGTCGTGAAAGAAAATATCTCTTTAATCAGTTTTGATTATACTATATCAACCGAGCTATCAAGAGAAGAGCAGAGGAAGAAGAAAGAGAGAGAAGATAGGAGAGGGAAGAGAAGAGAGAGGAGCGGCGGAGAGAGAGAGGAAGGGGGGGTCTCTCAGTGGAGGGGGAGGAGAGTTCGGTTAAAACTGAAAAAATTGCTCAAAAATTGAAAATCGAAATCGATTCGAACCGAATCGCGTAAATTCAGTGAAGTTTCAGTATCGGGTTCCAAAATTCAAACCGAATCGAATTAACCGAACCAAATTAACCCAGCACAGTTTTGCACCAATACAAACAACATTCATGATTTTACAATGATGTTGATGTATGTCATATCATGCATTCTTGTGTTTATGTCATGAGTATACAGCTCTAACTTTTCAGTATCATTAAAATGATTGAATTAGTGAAATATTTCAAATAATAAATTTATGAGATGTTCACATTTTTGTATAATATTAAGGTTATTGTTTACATATTGCTTATATTTTTTTGAAATATTCTGTTATATGCAAGAGAGTATTATGCATCTCTTTTAAATATCTAACGTAGATATATTCTAAAACTTTTCTTAAATTATTTTTGAACTTTTATGTTCGTCTAAGCTTTGGAAGTTAGTTTATTTTTTAAACCATTATTCGCATGAGAAAAATATTAATCACGGGAAAAAGATTCATAATCAACTTAGATTTGACGAGAAGGTACGAAAGTTGAAATGGGAAATTCGACGGCGAGGTGATCCCCCGAATTAACCGAACCGAACCTAACCGAACCGATTTGAGTCGGTTCAGTTCGGTTCGGTTCATGTCCTTGTTCGGTTCGGTTCGATTTTGTCAAAATTGGCAAAACCCGAACCGAACCGACCGAAGCTCACCCCTACTCTCAGTTCTATATGGTTCTCTTTTTTGGAGGACACACGGACAGACAAAGTGTAAGAATGAGTCACAGAAAAAACCTCACTTCACTCGGTTTGATTATATAATGATATTAAATGAGGCATGAGAACCAAGATAGATATATAGGTTTATTCATAGGTTTTAAGATTTTTTTTTTCCTTATATTCTTTGAGAGACAAAATTGTAAATTAGAGACTTAAATTTCTAAGAAATTTACACCAAAAATTAATAACTTGAGCGACCATTATCCTTGTTTCCTAAAAGTAACCTTAATGTTTATCTCCATAAGCTACTATTTAATGTAGTTATGATTTATAATTTATTACCAATTACATGAATAACATGCATACGTATACATGCCAGTATAGATATAAAAAAGATACAGTTTTTGAAAAAAGTTGTTATAATTAGTCTACAATGAGATTTTGATTAAGAAGTTAAAAGGTTAGATAAAAAATGGAAAGCACTTAATGATCCGAGGAAAAGGTAGAAGAGATTCAACTCTTGTTTTCCTTTTTGCCAAACATCATTTAAAAACTGCTGACTGCTCAATGAAGTCCTTCACTTGATGTCTATCTAACAACTAATTCATCAATGAGGATTATTTCACCTCCCAATTTATCTAACAACCAATTCATTCAATGAGGATTATTTCACCTCCCAATTTCCTTTTTCACATTGTTTTCTAAATTTCAGATCACTTCTCTGTAGAATTTTGGAGTCAATGCAAGTTCAACATTTTCACAAGCAGTTTGTAGAGTTTTTGCTTTCCCCTGTTCCTTCGGAGCAGAGACCAAGATAAGAGCCATGCCACAATCTGGGCGAAAAGAAAAAGTAGAGCTCTATTGCTGCAATTTTAAAAAGGTGTAGATGCAGACTCAGAGAACAGTTGGCTAGTGACATCCCAGCAAATTGCTAAGCCTTGTGTTTTTAGCATTCCAATATCTTTCTTGCTCATCATCTACATCTTGATCCTCACAAATTTTAGGGGAAATTCGCACGAGGATTTGCTTTGATTCTGGATTACATCCTGCAGTGATGCACCCATGATGCTTCTTGACCTTATTTCTTGTTCCCTAAGAGATGTTCTGCAGGACTCCCTTGACCCCGCGGTGTATTTGAATCTCCTTCAGTGGTTGGTTTTTTTAGTATTCCCGCAGGCTGTTGTCCTTGCCGAGTCTGAGCTCCCTGGCAAAAAGAGAAAGAGAAGCTTCAACAACAGAAACCAGCAATCCAGAATGCAGTTACCATCACTATAACAATCAATACGACATTGAATATGAAATCATAGAATGACCTTCACCTTCATATTAGTCACGTAGCATGTATCTGAAAAGGATTTCATCTTAAGTTTTAATTTTGAAAATACAGGTCGATATCAGAGGGATCTGGAGCATTAAAAATTTTAGACTATCCAAGTATGAATTCAACCTGCCTATTCTTAATAAAGTGAAGCATCAATGATGATAATCCATCATCCAAAAAAAAAAAAAAAATTAAAACCAGAACCACCAGTAAAAAGGTCTCAGGTTCGGATCATCTCACTGAAACAAGATCGAGGGAGAGAGAGAGGAGAATATCTGAGCAAGAGGGTACAGCAACTTACTGCAGCCTTCTGATTTAACTGCCGATGACATGGAGCCCGTGCAACAGAAGATGCAGCAGCTGCAGCAGCAACACGTATCCTGCAGAACATAGTAATAATCATTGTTATTTTGCATGCTGATGCAACTAAGAAGTTAGAAAGCTAGATACAGATACTAGTACAATGAATAAAATTTCATTGACATGGCACACCTTTTGTGGACATCAACATATTCGTCCGTCTCGTCGACTATTTCTTCCTGCAGATCCACACACATTTTTAGCATTTCATGCTTCTGAAGAATTCTTTGGCAGCAGGCAAGAGGGAAAGTAACACTTTAAAATAGAGTTAGCTCACATAGTACATTGCAAAAGTAAATTCTATTGTGTTGAACTGGAACGAAGATAAGATTGAAGTATCAATTTGCAGCAATTAGGCAATTTTCTAGACTCCTTTCTAATAACGAGTGAAAAAAAAAAAATGCCAAAGTATATGTGACTTGATGCAAAAGAACTAACATGATAATGATAGAAGCAGCAATATTGTTTGTTAATAAGAGGCCCTGTACATTAAAAATTATAGGGTTATATGAAAAATAAAAAATAAAAACACTATCATTGTCATTATTCATCTGAATACATAAATTATAGTCCACTGGCTCTGGCAATATTTCTACAACTAATTTTCAAGTCTATTTCATATTCACAAAGATAAGCACAATGAAAATTTAACCAAGAGAGATTCCTTTTTATATAGGTAGACAAACACACATGCACACAGACATGCACAAACGCACACAAGAGCGCGCGCGCACACACACACATTAAAAAAAAAAAAAAACAAAGAGCTGATAATATGTAATCAAAATTGTAAGCTCTGACTGTATGAATATCCAACTGCTAACAGCAGGCCTGAAATCTAGAAAGTAGTGTTAAGAAATAACAAATAGAAGGCATTCCTTTATTTTTATAAGTTGCAGATAAATCAAAAATGGTAAGAATAATACTGCTAGCACTGTCAATAAATAATTCAGTCCGGTAGCGAGGCACAAGATGCTACCTTGCAAGAGTTCTTCAAAAACATCCTCAAGAGTAATAATACCAATGACCTCCTCATCTTCAATATCCTCTGCAACACGACCAACTATACGGGATGCATCGTTATGTTTCAAATATACTGGCTTATTTCCATTGGCCTGAATTTGCCGGTTGTCAATGTCAACAACAACACTGTCTGGCTTATTTCCATTGACCTGACCTCCCCATCTTTAATATCTTATCCGAACATACAGATAATGCATGTCTTCCTCAACCACATCCACAGCTTCTTCCTCGATTATATCGAGAAAGAGTCTGAAAATCTGGTTGTGTGTCTGTGTACGTTATTGAGAGGGTCACGTTTCATATGTAGATCCTCCACGCTGTGGGTACCTCCTAGAAGGTGCTGGAGATGGTCTCGCCTCATCATTATCATCATGTTGACATCGTGCATGCCATGTAGGATCCGGTTGAGAAGCTCTCGCCAAATTCTCTATATCCTCGTGCTCCGTATCAGGCGGATGCTGCTGGCGTCATGCATAAGCTATAGTTGGGCTTGGCGCATCTGAAAGACGTGCAAATCGACGTCCTCCTGGAAGATTTTTGATGAATGTAATCATCCCTTGCAAATATTGGAATTCTCTGAGAATCATCAATTAATGCCTGATGAACCATGTTGTCTAACTGAATCAATCCATCAACCTATAATAAAAAATAGACATAATTAGAAGAACATGTTACATATTTAATATCTAATATGAATTTTTTTTATGATATTACCAATTGCGGTTCATAGGAAATGCTGGATATGTAAGTGATTGATGTCTCAACACGTTGAAAAATCCAACGACGAGTAATCCCCTAATACGAACACATATAATCCACCAAAAGTGAATTGGGTAATCTTTGATTTTGAATTTGATTTGCTCAACCTTCCCATTGAAATAGTTGTGCTCCACACTCCAATCACACACGCTTTTGATTGCGATCTGTACTAGCCAATCTCGAGACTAGATCCGGGATATGTTGAATCAACCAAAATTGTCGAAGGGCATGATCTGAAACATGCATCTCGATGATCTCAAGACTAATAATTGGCATCCTGAACGGCCATATCTAAGATCCTGCTATGCATATTGGAGGTAAAACTCTATAGGATCGTGTCTGTATATGGCGTTCAAGTTACCACATACTTTGCAACAATTTAACTTATTTCGGTAAAATTAGATGTCTCTTTGCGGTGTTGTGTCATAAGTCCTATAAGTATTCCACATGTAGTTAGAACAAAATAGAATCACTTAAATACTTATATTGCATAAGATAATGCTCATTACCTGCATCCAAGAGGAAACTGACTATGCAACTGCACGATCTGTCTGGGGGTGGGTTGGTTAATAGACAATCTCTCTCAGAATTATAACTGATAACACAATGTGAACACAAATATTAGTTTATTTAAAATATTCAATTAAAGTTTGCACATAAATACCAACACAATAGTTTAAGATTTTACCTGCAAAAGTGTCTGTCCACCATGGAGTTACGTTGTCTTCATGGTGGATCGATGATCATCCCTGCGAGTAGAGAACATTAGAATTGGCTAGCCCTGGGTCCATGAGTGTTTTGCCTGCATATAAGCAACATTTATTATATAGTTGTCTCAAGCATGTGAAGTATCAGCAATATTAAACTGATCAACCAATATTCTCAATTTATAGTGATCAAATAGATGCAAACACTTACGCATAGAAAAGGCAGATATCGATGGTTAGGACATCTAACTTTTACAGTGACCTAATTGTTTGCAATTACTATATTTATTTATCTGTGATCTTCATGACCTTGATTCATAGTATCTCGTATGCGAACAGAACGTGGACTACCTACGAGCCTCCTATATTTAGGAGGTAAGATAAGAGGCCATTTATATGGTTCTCAATGTCTTTTATCCAGAATGAGATTAAACAACGGAGCATAAAGCTTAGCGTAGTTATCCAAAGGATATCATTATGAACAGAAAAAGTAATTATTTATATTAGCACCCCAACAACTAGTATTAGCACATGCCACAATAACATGTGCGCAAGGCAATTTTGGAGCTGAGTTAATTTACAAGAACAAGTGCACATGCCTTTTCTGATGTTAACGGTACACGTATATTCTTCCCCATTTGACACCTCCCACTTAGTAATATTGAATCTTTGTATTGAGAGTTCAAGCAAAATTGAATAGATATTTCAAGGTATCCTCATTCTTTGGTGTCAAAAGTGATTTCCATGTCTTTATCGTTTCTCGACGGGTGTGAAAAAAAGCAACTAGCTAGAAAATATCCTGACAATGAGTGCTTGTATTGGTAATGTTTGAGCTCTTTTCAACACACCCTTGAAGCTTCTGAGCAATTTGTAGTCATCACCATGAATTGTCTGCCTCCATGTTTTGATAATAAACTTTGGCATTCTTGAATATGCAAACTATTCTTAATCTAATTATGTGTAGCTTCAGATGCTTATTTTAGTTTTTTCTTTGCCTTGTGCTCTAGTGGATCTGATGCACAATCTACTTCCCACATTAAATAATGCAAATGAACATCTTTAAACTATTTTTTAAAATTGGCTTGAATGTGTCTAAGACAATAACGATGATGATGCAAAAACTAATTATTTGCAATTGCATTTGATAACCAATTCATTCGATCAAAGATAAATATGATTATCGTGTTATCATGACACTCAGCATGAGATGAAAAATGTACTGTAAGAACCACTGCCAAGAGTCTTCTGATTCACTTTTTACAACTACAAAGGCCAATGGATAGAGTCCACCATCAACATCTACATGATGGTTACGAGAAACACCCTTTATATTTTCCATATAAATGTTAACATCAAAACTAAGAAGTGGGTGACAATAAGAAAATCCCTCGGTTAATGGTCCAAAAGCCCAAAATACGCGATAAATCGAGCCATGTTAAATGAATAATGATCAACTTTGTAACAAGTTACGATGCCCGAGTTGCTTTTTTAATTACATCAAGATATTGAGGGAGAGTCTCATATGACAATTCTCAATCTCCAAATATCTTTGACAATGCCTTGATTCTAACATGTTACGCCTTGATGTATGTTATTATGATGTGGAATTTGACTTGGATTTGTTCAATGATATTATTGGTGTCAAATCAAGATTGGTCCTCACCATAAGCATGATGACATTACACACAAAGGATATTGTTGCCTGACGATGATTGTATTGAAGTATTGAAGTATCAGCATGTCACATGTCATGGGCGCTCCTTTCCACCATCATTATCACCGACACCACAAATTATTGTATAGCAAGTCCTATTCATTTGACATGCTTGAATGACACCAAATGAACAATGGACCATTCACTAATTGTTGTAGCAATTTTATCTTTGATTTAAATATAACACCATTTTTCAAATCATCAGTAGTAAGATCTATTGTGTTTAGCAGTGACATTCTCTGCAACAGTCATATCAACCCAGTCCTCGCCTTGAAACTCATCAGGATACAGATCTTCGAGCCCAACTTACACATCATTGGCATATGCATTATCAACTCACTCATTTTCTTCTCATTTTACTACAACTTGTATACTATTTTCTTGCACTATATTATCATTCTCATCAAAGTCATCATCATCACTTTCGTTGTGCACCGATACTGAATGCATGATAGAGGGTTCAACATTAGAGGATTCCGTACTAGACAGGACATCGTGTGATAACACTCTAAAACCTTCAATACTATATGAATACCTATATTTATATAAGATTCTAAACATGAAAATGTGATATTTCAAAGTCTGTAAATTATTGAATTAGCTATGTGTTTTTACCAAATTGCACTTGGGTGATCCAATGGGCCTTAATTAGGGGTGCCATCAGATCGGATACGGATCAGATATTGTCTTTATTATATCTGTATCCGCACTAAACATTTAGATACGGATATGAATACGGATATTGACGGATGTTAAAAAATAATATTCGTATTTGTCAAAATTGGATATCGGATACGGATCCGGTATTAGCGGATCGAATGTGGATACTAATCGGATATATAAAACTAGATAAAGTTAAGGATAAACTAAACAGATATACTTATATTACTTTGTATCTCATCTTAAAAAATATAAAATGTGATAAATACTCTGATATTATTATGCACATATCAATGCTTCCACCGTATCCATTGGCATTCGGCTCTATAGCAATAGATTACACAACCTCGGCGTTAAATGTTGATTCGGATGTCACGATTGATGTCGAAATACTTAAGATATCTCGTGCTACTCTTATAAGAATCGAAAACTTTAACTATTACTTTTTCACCAACTCAAAATATCAAAATCTATTGCTTTATTCTATTGAAGAATAATTTTTTTCATACGGATATTATTATCAAGCACCTAACTTTCAGATATCGGATCGGATACGGATAGGATATTGCTTTTACCATATTCGTATCCGCATCTAACTTTTGGATACGGATACTGATACAGATATTGCCGGATGTGAAAAAAATGATATCCGTATCCGGGTTAGAGGCGAATTCGGATACGGATATTCGCGAATAATCTGCATCTGGTAACACCCTAGCCTTAATTGATTTCAAGGGGAGTGAAATATCTTGAGTCAAAAGCTGGAGCTTGAAGAGATGAATAATATAGTGTTTGAATATGATTGCATGTGAGTATCATAACCAAAATTCATAACAATATTTAGCGTATGGTTAAACACATCCCTCCTTGCACCTAATTGTTAAATTGACCAAATATTTAAATAATTTTGTTATCTAAATGACTTAGTAGAAAATGAGAAAACAATGAGTGCTTATGTATTATATGCGGAAAATATTTGACTCTCGTCGAAGTGTGGAACGTTTTTATGCCTGTGACAGGAAGCATTTTGACTCATTGTCCAAATTGAAAATACGAGAGAATTCTCCATGAGTTTCAGGCAATTGATGGCTCACAAAATCTTTCTTCACATATAACTCTATGATATTAACGAATGTGTACAATTCAAGCATAACACGTGTCTTCATCGTCTGATATTTTACTGCTCGATAATGCTTGTGTATAACTGGTCATTTGCATGTAAAGCGAATATGATAATCGTGTGGATTATTTTTTGAAATGTGATGAATTTTCTCTACTAATTCATGCATTGTGGTTGACTTTCTCACAAGCATTGGTTTTACTATTTCATTAACATATGTTAGCTTATTCTCCCTATCTATTACCAGTTTACCATTAAACCAATACGAAAAGGGCCATTCACATCACACATTGTACCTAATTTGATATTTAAAAAAATATTACTTATTAGTACATTGCAATTAACTTAATCTACAATTGAGAATTACTCAAAACTTCTTCCAAATTTCTCAATTATTTCTATAATTTCACAAGCAATTAAAACATAAGCCTTCAAAATTCTCAAATATCGCAATTAAAAAACTCTATAATTTCTTGAGATAAATTGTTGAGAAATCAGAGATACATTGTTGAGAAGTGTACCATTTGCAGATAGACAGTGAGCGGAGGAAGAGATAGACGACCTTGCGGCTGACGAGGTCCGATTCTAGTACTGACTCGGCCACAGGGAAGATGTGTCCAAGTAGGGGAGGCTGATCGAGATCTGATGTAGGGTAAGCTGCCGGGGAAGATGACTGACGTCGGGGTCGTGAACGGGAGCGGGTGCGAGGTGAGTTATCAGCGATCGGGGGGAGAGACACTGGTTGAATCAAATGTGGGGTGAGCTGCCGGGGATCAGGGTCAGAATCGACATCGTGCGGGAGAAAGAGAAACAAAGAGAGAACGAGAGAGAAAGAGAAAGAAAGAGACAGTAAAAAGAACACAAGTAAAAAAAACAGTGAGAACTATATAAATGGTTCGACCAAACCCGAATCCACTTCAGTAAATTTTAGATTCGGGTTCGCCAAACCCAGACCCAAAATATATAAGTTTTTGGGTTTGGTTTCGCCAAACCTGAGCATAATATATATATGTTTTTGAGTATGGCTTCGCCAAACCCAAACATAAAATATATATCTCTTTGGGTCTAAGTTCGCCAAACCTGGACAAAAAAATAACTAACCCGAGGCCCGCTAACGCAACGCTAGCAGAGGCGGAACGAGAAATAAATTTTAGGATGGGCTATATTTTTTATAACATATGTTTGAAAAAACTCTACATAACAAGTTTCAAAATAAAAGAGAGATTTTATATCACAATCTCTATTGTATACGAAATCCAAAAACCTATACCAACAACATAGTAACAAAATTAATTCTTTCATAATTTCTTGATCATAGCATCAAAAAAATTAATTAACTGATCATATCATCACAACATCAAAAAACAAAAATTCACGGTATTCACCAAATCAAAAACCAGCTCAATCCAACAGGCATGCAAACAAAAATTAATTCTTTCCTAATTTCTTTCAATGGTTGTTTTATAAAACTGAAATTGAAATTTGAGAATTGAAATTGGAATCTTAAAAAAAAAAAAAAAAAAACCTGCAGTCGAGCCTCAAGAAGGAGAAGAAGAATCGAGGAGGAGCCTCAAGTCGACCTCAACAATCGGCAGATCTAGAAAACAATCTACACAGCAAAAATAAGAATTGAAATTGAAATCTAATAGTAATTGAAATCAATTTGAACCTGAAAAAATTTACATGCAGTCGACTTCGACTTGAGATTCGAGAAGGAGGAGAAGAACAGGCCGAAGAGGCGACGACGACGGCTAGGGCTTCGATGTTCGATCGAGGGTGTCGTCAAGAGATTTCGACTTCGACCTTAACTTCGATCGAGGAAGGAGAACTGTTGGAAGCAGTAGCACTGATCTTCAATTTCAATCGATGAAGAAAAGACCGAGGATGATGGCTGGGATTAGATTTCGATCGATGAAGAAAAGACCAAATGATATTAACTTTTCTGAATAAAGATCGATGAAGAAAGGACTGGGCTGGGGCTGGGCTTTAATGAAATGAGGGAGGCAGGGGAGGAATTGTTAGTTGGCTGGGCTGGGCTACAGCCAGAGGCCCAAACATGAAAATTTGGGACGGGCTGTAGCCCAGCCCAGCCAACTAACAATTTCGCCCTGAACGCTAGCACCGAGAACCGATGAGAGCCGACATGGCCTGTCAGTGGTTGATTTTGGTAATTAAATTTTAGGTGAGTCTTTTCTTGGAATTAAATTTTAGAACATGATTTTTTAAAAAAAAAAAAATGCCCCTTTGGAAATTATATAATATTTAAAATAAAAATATTACTTTTGGGGGGCGTACTAGTAGATAAATAAATTGTAGCATCAAATATGTTTTAATTATTAGGTGTCACATGGAGAAGCAAAAGTTCCAAATCAAGGGGAATATCCCAACCATCCGTGGAATACAAAAGCTAGGCAGCCACATGTTTTTGCACGGTTTCTATGTTATTCCAACAAAAAAAGGCACTTGTCTTTTTTTTTTTTTTATTATTACTACTGCTACTGCTACTTTGTTAATTATAATATATTCAAAGCTTAACTTCAAGATCATGACGTTTGGAAGCTTCTACAAATTATTAAAAATATACACTTAACCAAATAAAAGCTTATCCAACAAGTTGACGCATTCAACGTGCAGACTAAAACATATTTTTTGTGGAAAAAGTAATTGACTTATTTTTTATTAGAAAAATCAGGATTCACTTGAGGATCTAAATCTGATGAGACATTTTCTATTAAGAACCAAATATAAGTTAAAATGTTTATTGCACAAATATATTATTTTTTTTTATTTTTCTGCATATTTAAACATTACCAAATAATTTTATATAAATTGAGTTTATAATTAAAATTTCTTTGTTTAGATTGCACTAAGTGAATTAAACAATAAAAAAAAAAAATTTGGATCCGGCTATTAAGTTATTGGATGCCCATTGCCATTCCTATCTAACAAAATTTTATATAGCCTGGAAAATAAAGTACAAGCAAGTATTTCTCCACTAATAAGATTAGTTCACCATTTTCATGGAATATCACCTAATAATCGAAAAGAAAAAAGAAAATATTTTTTTTTAATATTCATTGGATATGGGAGTAGCTAAAGAAGCCACAGAGCCATGTGCCACTTTGTTCACTAGTTTCCTTCATTATTCTTTGTTTGTGCAAAAAAATAAATAAAAGATTAATAATTAAAAAAACAGTTTTGTTGTTTGGATTCTTAGACAAGGAGCTATTATCTCTCGAAGTTAATTTTCATTATAATAATAAATATTAATAAAACATATACGATGTACAAAAAAAAGGAAGGAAAATTTAGCAAAATATAATAATATAATCAACCAAGATTAGCTCACTTTAAGGTGGACTGCTAAAGAGTTAGGATTCTATATTGGAGATTGAATGACTTGATTCAGAGTTATATTGGGGGATATCTTCTCCATAAAAGAAGTATTCGTCTAATATCAAGGCTAAAAATCGAGGAAGACAGTTCTAAACATTCAAGAAGATCAAAAGCTAGATTTACTTGCACCATTACAAAAAAATAACTTATTGCCCTCTAAAAGAAAAAAGGAGGCCATATTCATCCATCCATACATTAACAACTAAAAAAACTGGCAGCTCGCCGTTATTACTAGTTCTGTCATTCGACTAGATGGGGGAATTTATAGGCAAAAACACACAGAAGCTTTGGCTTTTATGGATCAAGTGGAGGATAGCAGAGTGTCTTTAGCTCCATGGATCATCTTCCTTCTTTACAAAGATGAGGATTGCATCAACTGCTTCCTTGGCCCGGTTAGAGAGTGCGTGGTTTCCACCTTCTATCTCCACCTTCTCGGCACCACCCATAGCTTTGCATAGCCTGCAAGACAATGACACAGTATCGCCGATTTATTGTTGTATAAAAAGAATTGAATTTGCGAGGGGAAGAACCATTACCGCGCTGCCAGTGCTTTCTTATCAACATGTTCCAGGATATGCTCATCAGCCATGGAGAAAATAACCTGTACAGGAATGTGATTCCAAATATCCATTATTGAAACAATGCAAGTTTAAATAATAGAAATTTTTTTCCCCTCTAGTTACAGCCTTAAATTTTCATCAGGGCCTCCATTCCCATCACCCGAGGAACAAGTTCTTCTGGTTCTCTGTCAATGAAAACCAGTTTAATAAACAGTCGAAAATGAGATAATGTGTTACCATGCAGGGTTTTTTCCGAGATGGCCAAGTCTTGATTTGAACTGTTCATCAGTAAGATCGGAACTGAACATGTCATCATCCCCCAGATATGCAGAAAGGGAGTGATACCTTCAAGGGTAATTACAATTCAGTATGACAAAGAAATATAAATGAGAGATTTCATTTGAAAGATGGAGTTTTCCTTCAAGAATGTAGAATATGATACTGAACTTGAGCCTAATAGTTGATATTAAACATTATATTGGAAAAATGGACTACAAATTACTGACAGCAAATAAAAAGTAGCGGCAATAACCTGTAGGCAGTTATCGGAGTGGCTTGTTCTGCATCCCTAGGCATTAATTCGAGTGCCTTACCTTCACTTATCATGGTTGCTGCCAAGTCAATCATTGCAGCAGTTTCAGGAAGAGTTGCTCTATATTCGCGGTCACTAACTGGAGCCTGACAAGCAACCCTTATGCCAGGGTTATGAGTACTTACGATTTAAAGAAATAAACCATTGTTAATAGTAATTAGTGAGTCCATGCAGCAGGAAATTGGTCACCAACGGGTTGTAAGATCACAAATTAAGCTTCTTCAAGCAATAAAGATGAGATATTTTGAGAATCATATTCTTAAAAGAACAATTATCATCTCAACTCTTAACATAATGGGGTAAATATTTTGAAGTACATGAATGGATTGACATAGAAAGGGAATTAATCATAAAATCAACTGAAGGCAGACAGTGCAAGATCATTGATTTAATATGTAATGCTGTAACACCTCATCCCCGAAATATGTACCCAGATACGTATCCCGATTTTCCGAGCGTATTTTCTTATTTTATCGTATTTATTTTTGCTCATATAGCAGTACTGCTTGATTTGTTATTTCTGGTAGTCATATTTGATCGATTTCAGTTTCAAACACTGTTTTCTAATATTATATATTTTTCATGATTTTTCAGAATTTTTAAAAATTATTTTAATAAAATCCAAAAATCGGAATTAATCGGTACCACTTGTTTATTCTCGAATTTTTAATTTAAAAATGGAGTTAAATTTTGAGAAACTGTTTTCACATATTTTTAAAATAATATTTATTATCTTAATATATTTTCAGAGATTTTCAGAATTTATCAAATCCGGTCAGATTCGGTTGGCGTTGACAGGCATTGACGACTAATTTCAGGATTTTTAATTTAAAAACCTAAATAATTTCTCGAAACATTTTACCATGATATTTAGTATAATATTCTTGATTTTTAAGAATTTTGGAGAGCTTTCTGAGATACTTGATTTTCGGGCGATTCCGGTATTTTTCCGAAAATTTTCCACATCCGCTATTAAACCTGGGGATTCCACTATTCCAATTATTTCTCATTTTTTAATTCTTTTTTCCCTTTTTTTCTTTTCCTTTTTCTTTTTTTCCCCTTCCTTCTACCAAATTCTAAAACCTTCTCCATCCTTCTAAAACATTCTACTACATTTCACCAAAATATCTCCTCCAAAATATCCCAATACACTGATCACTCCTCTCCCATTACGAAGGCTGGCCATTACTCTCTCTTCCATCACCATTTCACCAAAAAACCCTAACCCTAATCCTTTCCCTTCTCCTTCAAACTCCAACTCCAAAAACAACTCCATTTCCTTCTCCTTTCACCTTCATTCTTCAATTAAAACACTAAAACTAGCAACTCCTCCTTCATCTTCACTACAACTACAATAACAACACCTACAACATTTCACCATCATCTTCTTGCTTCTCCATCTCCATTTTATCCATCACAAACTCCAAAACTCCACCATACAACTTATTTCCTCCATCTCCAAAACTATCACCACCTACACAAAACCCTCTACAACAACCACCTCCATACCCCCTCACCTAGGCCGATGACCACCCCAAATTAGAGGCCGGCCATCATATCTCCGATAACCACTCCGGCGACATCTCCGGCGACAATTCTACCACCTTCTCCAACACCATTTTCACCACCATCACAACCCCATCATCACCACCACCTCTTTTATTCTTCTCCATCACCACCATCTTCACTTGCACCATTATCACACCAATCCCATCACCACTACTCCAACCTCTAACAATAGCATAATCACCATCTCCTTTAATTTCCTTTTTATTCTTCTTCCAAAATCCAACTCCACCAAATACTACCAACACCTTCACTACTCTCCTCCTCCTCCTCCTCCTCCTCCTTTTCCTAGGCCAGCCACCTCCCTTGGCCTCCCCTAAGGCCGGCGCACCACCCCTAGGGCCGCAACCACCAAGGAGCCAAACCCCCTCTCCTTCCCTCGCTTCGTGTTTTTCCTTGCTCAGGAGCTTGGACGCGCAAAGTTTTAGGATTTGTATTTTAGGCGAGTGTTTTTCCTTACCTCGTCGAGCTTGTACTGTATTTGGGTTTGTGATTGTTGGCCCATAGGCCCATCACGCTAATTTTGATGATGATTAACTCATGTAGTTATAGTTTACTAATAATCTTGTGATATTTAGTTTCAGATATTTGATCAAGATATTAGTAGGTGATTAGCTTCAACAAAGGAGTTTTGGAGCTTTCACATGTTGATTCAAGAGCTCGAGCGTCAAGATCGCATCTAGTACTTGGTTGGAGTCAAGCTCGTTGGATCGCGTTTTGATCGAGTCGGTTTGGAGACAAGAAGACTTCGGTTTGTTTAGTTTAAATTTGTTTAGATCTTGTGTAAAGATTAGATAGTATTGATATGCTCAAGTTCACACACACAAAAATTTTCAGTTTATTAGTTTTTGGTTTTCGGTTTAACCGGTGTTGGATTTCATGTCAAAAATATAGATAGATATCTCTTCACGTATATTGGATGCTATCCATATACAATATGCTTCAAAGTTGTTTCAATATCATGTTTTTGTATTTATATGAGTTTTGAAGAAAACGGTTTTCCATTTCAAAGTTTAGTTTTTTGAAAAATACGGTTTTCGTTTAAAGGCAAAATTTCATATCACAAAAATGATTCAAACAGTTTATAATATGTGTTGAATTTTAGTCACGCATGTTTGTATTTCAAAGATATTATAAGAACTTATTTTTGTGAAATTTATGTGCATTTTATGGGATTTTTTAGAAGGCAGAAAAACAAGTTTTTAATCCCCATAATGTTTAGACCTGGCTGTCTGCAGGTCGACCGGACAGTCGATCGAGGCAGGCGTCGGTCGACCTGTCCGGTTGACCGATGTGCACAAGCCAAATGGCTATAAGGCCGATCGACCGGGCCGGTCGACCGTCCAGAGAGCTCTGCTCTCTGGAAATGGCCCGGTCGACCGGCGGTCGACCGGCAGAGAGCTGTTGCTCTCTGTATCCAGTCCCGGTCGATCGGGCGGTCGACCGGTGGCTCAACAGTCACAAAAATGACCGTTGGCCAGTTGACGGGCGGTCGATCAGAAGTGAATTTTGCCTTTTGCCAGACTGCCAACGGGCAGATTTTGATGGGTTATAAATACCTATCCTCTTGAGCTGTTTTAGCTAAGTTTTTAGAGAGCAAAAATTCTCATCTTTACGAATGTTTAAAAATAAGTCTTTTAAAAGAGTTTTGGGCTTAAAGATTTTATCTTTATTTGTTTTAAAGGGTTGAAAAAAATCAAGAAAAAGGAGAAGTCTTTGGGAGTTATTTTGATCTTCATTTATATTTCAATCTAGATTTTTCCCAAGAGTTTTTTCTTTGTGTTTTGATTTTCAAACTCTTTATATTCTCACACATGAGCTATCATATCTATCCTATCTATTAGGATTATTTTAGTGAGAAAATTAGTTTGTGATCTTTGTGGTTACCAAGAGTTGTAAACCTTCTTTATTTGAGTTTCCTCTTGTGTAGAGGTGAGTGTGGAGATTGTATTGGTATCCCTCTAAGTGTAGAATTGATTGAGAAGGAGTTTGGTTTGGTTGGTATCCCTCTAAGTGTAGAGGTGATAGTTGTTGTGCTCTGCCTTTTGTGTAGAGGTTGTGTTAGTTGAGAGAGGAGTTGCGTACTCCAATGTTGTATTACCCAAATCCTCAGTGGAGGTTCCCTGTGTGGGAAGTCTTGTGTGGACGATATAGTGAAAATCCTTCTGTGTGAAGGCGGGGACGTAGAGCAGTGGCTCAAACCTCTAAACTGTTGGTCCAAAGGCCCATCACTCTAGTTTTGATGATGATTAACTCATATAGTTATAGTACTAATGATCTTGTCTTTATTTAGTCTCAGATTAGTGACCAAGATCTTAGTAAGTGTTTAGCTTCAATAAAGGATTTAAAGTCAAGTTTTAGAGCTAGCACGTATTGATTCAAGAGCTTGTAAATCAAGACCACATCAAGTACTCAAGAGGAGTCTAACTCTTTGGATCAAGGTTTGGACCAAGTCAAGAAGATGAGAAGATTTTCAAGTGAAAACCTTCAAGAGAAGACTTGTGTCTAGGTTTGTTTTTAGTAAGATTTTGTTTTTAGATAAAATGTAAAGGATAGATTAGTTGGTGGATTGCTCAAGTATCATATACACTCACACACAAGATTTAGATGTGTTTCATCATAGAGTTTTCATTTTGGGAAAATACAAAAGAGTTTTCATTTTGAAAAAAATACCGTTTTGATTTTTGGAGTTTCAATATGCATGTGTTTTAACTAAAACCATTTTAGTGCTTATTGTCAAAAATATAGATATTTCATCATATATGTGTAGTGGATCATATCCGTACACACTAAGCTTTAAAAATGTTAAAAATATCTTGTTTTTGTTTAAAATATCTTGTTTTTGTATTTGGAGAAGGTTTGAAAAAATCAATTTAGAAAAATACAGATTTTGTTTTAAGCCAAAATTTCTAAGTTACAAAAGTAGTTCAAAATGTTTGTAACATGTTTTGATTTTTACTCAAACATGTTTGTATATCAAAGTATAATAATGAACTTATTTTTGTAGATTTTTTATGGATTTATGGGATTTTATCAAAGCTAAAAAGTCAACTTTTTAATCCCTATAACAGTCTGTTTTTGGCCTTCTGCCGGTCGACCGCACGGTCGACCGAGCCAGGGGTCAGTCGACCGTGCGGTCGACTGACGTGCTCAAAACGTGCACGGCCAGGGCCGATCGATCGAACGGTCGACCGCCAGAGAGCTTCTGCTCTCTGGAAATGGCCCGGTCGACCGGGCGGTCAACCGCTGGGCCATTGCTCTAAAGGCGGTCGACCGGCCTTCCCAACGGTCGAAAAATCGACCGTTAGCGGTCGACCGACAGCAGTGCAGACTGCTGATTTGGACCTCAACGGCTAGTTTCTTAATGCCTATATATTGGGGTTCCCATGGACTGTTTTATGCAAGATTTTAAGTGAGTTTTTGAGATAGTTTTTGTACTCTATTAAGTGTTTATCTCCACTTGTTTTAGAGCCAAATACTTTCATTCAAAAGGAGAGTTTATCAAGAGTTTTCAAAAGTGATTTCTTGTGTTTTTCACCACAAATTCAATCCTTATTTTTCTCACATATACTTGAGCTTTCCATTGATATATCTATCCTATAGGAGAGTTGCTGTGAGAGTGATTTTAGATGATCAAAGTGTTGTGATCACCAAAATTCTCATTCTTGTTTTGAGGAGGCGGACTTGCGGGTTCGCGGTGTTTCGAGTTCTAGTGAGAGCTCATTATAGAGGGGCGGCCTTGACAAGCTTGCGTGCTTGCGGTGTGTTGTTCTTGCGGGAACAAGAGAGGGACTAGAGAGTCTAAATGAGTTCTAGTGTGAACTCGCTTGTAGGTGTTGCGGTATCGAGTGATCCGGTGGGATCATTTTTAGTGGAAATCCTTCATAGCGTTGAAGGCGGGGACGTAGAGCAAGTGTGCTTGAACCTTGAAACAATTCTCCCGTATTTGCGATTGCTCTCTCTCTATCTCTCACTTGTCTTTATATCTTACTTATGCTTATTGCTCATATCTTTACTTGCTTGATATACTTGTGCTTATATTGTTATATGCTTGGGGATTGTTTACTCACACTTGTATTCAACCAAGAGAGCCATAGCGGCACCTCAACTCTTATCTAGAGGAATCTTAAGGAGATAGTCCAGAGCCCTTTATGGGAAATTCGGCTACACTCTTAGGTTAAACCTTGTATGTTTAACTTAAGAATTTTTACTTTGCATAAATAGTTTTAATTCCGCATTAATTCACCATTAGATTAGTTAATCACCTATTCACCCCCTAGGTGATTTCAATTGGTATCAGAGCCAAGTGCTCTTGATTTGGGTCTAACAACCTTGAGTTAAAGATCCTCTTTTATAGCTAATCATAATATTTATACACATGCATGGATTTCATGTCACCTCCCACCTTTGATATTCTTCACATCCAAACTTGGAAGGTTAAGATGTCTTTGTACCTCAAAGGCCTAGGTATTCATGTTTATCTTGCTACCATTAAGAATTCATATTTTAATAATAGCAAGTATATTGAGGCTAACACAAAAGCCATTCATGCTTTAAAGAGTACCCTAAATGATGAATATTTATGTAGGGTTGCTAATCTTGATTTGGCTTTTATAGTATGGAACACCATTGTCTCCCTTGACGATCAAGAACAATACTATGCGGGGAGCGACTCGGATGTTGGAGTGAGGCTTCCAATGTATGCTACATGGTCCAAGGGGATAACCCTCTTGAGGTAAACTCCGAATCCGAGTTAGAAGAGGATGTTGATATGCCATATGATGAACGTGTATCGTTTTGTCAACAACTCCTTGAAAAATATGATTTGCTTAAAAAGGAAAATAAGAATTTGAAAAAGAAGTTTGATTCTATTTTAAAAGAAAACGATTCTTTTCAAAATAAATTTGAAAACATTTCAAAAGAAAATGAATGTTTGAAAAATGAAATAGTTTCTTATTTTCTAAACTAAACGATATTTGTGAAGGAAACAATGCTTTGAAAAATAAGATTATTTTGGTGGAAAAAGAAAAGGAAATTGCTTTGAATGAAAACATCTCTTTGAAAAGAAAAGTTATTTGAAAAGAAAAAAAAGTTCCTAAAAAGAAAAAGATTGTTGATCATGCTTTTCATGCTACTACTATTGATAAAATGAAGTTAAATTTTGAAAAATAAAATAAATTGTTTGAGCTCTACTTTGAGCGAATGTGCATTTAACCATTCTAGATTGGAAACCTTGTTTTAAAGGAAACAAGCTTCACATATTCATGCACATCACCCACAACATGCATATGCACACTTTGCACGTCATGATCACATCATACACATATGCATGATAGAGTGTACAAGTGTAACATTACGACCGCAGAGGCCATTTAGTAAAATTTTTTTATGATAGAGTAAATTCTTTAAATTTTACTAACAAGAATGTTAGGGTTCCTTACAATGCTAACGCTAATGGACCCAAAAGAAAATGGGTACCAAAGTTCCCACCTTTTATATCTGATGTAGGTGCGGGCTCTCACATGACGTGAGAGATTTGGTGCCTTGATGGTGGATGCACATAGACTTGATGGACATACACTTAATACACCGCTATCAAGGAGGTTTGGTGGGATGACCACCATATTTTGGAGATTTGGAGTATAGTTCTTATGGTTTAATAACTATCTCTAAACTCCTATTTTAGTTTACATGCATTTATATTTGATGATTTTTAGCATATTTTAGTGTTATGATAAAATAATCATGTTTTGTGCTTCATATGGTAAATACTTGTTTAGATGTAGTTTTTATCAAAACTTGTGTATATACGTGTACAAGTAGTGAGCAACATTTGATTCATATACGTTTGTACTTCATTGTTCATTTGCACTCACTACATGCACATGTATAGCCTAGTTTTGATGATTCCCTCATTTATACTTGTTTTGCCGATTTCTGTGCATGTTTTACTTCATGTATATGTAATGTTTGTTCAAAACTAATAAATATACATGTATGCCCTTGAGTCACTGCCCTCATGCAAATACTATATAAACTCTTTTTATATTTAGGATATGTACACATATTGTTAGTTTTGGATAAAACCATATATATACCTAGAAGTTTGTTTTTAGATGAAAAATGAATATTAATGATTTTCACATGTTTGATGTTTTGAGCTTTATTACTTAGTTTCATGAAAATGCTATTCACATGTTGCTTGTGCACTCACACTTCATTTGTTTACTCATGACATTGTTTTCATGAGAACTTTTGTGCTCTATAGATTTCGAGTGTCAACTCCTATGTATTTAGTATGGTTCATAATATACATAAGATTTGGTTTCATATTTGAAGGATCTTTAAGTAGTTTTTCAAAAATTACTTTAACTAGTTATTTATTCTTCATTTGGTAATGTTTTCAATGTTAAAATATTTTCAAACTCCTTCTTTTGAAAACCCCTACCATCTAAGGGCGGATGGATGGGCGACCATACCTTATATGCTCAAATTACATATCTTTTATCATGTGCATGAAAAGGGTAGATTTTTATGAGTTATACACTGGATTCACATTATAGTTTCAATTGGTATCACAATTGACATTTTTTGTGTATACTCATATTTTGTTTTCTATATATGTATGATTTAAATTTCAATAATATCAATTTCTATTGGTATTTTCATTTTTCATACATATATATGATTTGTTTGTGCTTGATTTACAATATAATTACATATTTAAGCACAAATTATGTTTATGCTAAGCTTAATTTAAATCTTGATTTTCAATTGGTATCTCAATTGGCACTTTAATAAGCTTATGCATTATTTTTATTTGGTGTTTTTATTGATATCACAATTTACAATATACTTCAATTAGTATCAATATGTTTCAATTTTCAATTTGGTTTAAATTTCATTTGGTATCAATATGTTTTACCTATTTGGTATCAAAACTTACCATATATTTCAATTGATATCAAAATATAAAATATTTTCTTCATTGGTATCAAAATGAACAAATGTTTTAATTTCAATTGGTATCACAAATTTTCTATTTCATATGGTATCAATATCTTGTGATATCTCAAATTGATTTATTGATTTAAGAAAAATTCAAAATTTGTAATGTTTATTTACAACTGGTATCTTAAAATTTTTGTTTTTACAAGGGTATCTCAAAATGTGTTTTATTACCTTGAGTAAATATCAAAATTTGTGTTTAAAATGTTTTGATATGTATTACTTATATGCAAAAGGAGCTTAACATCTCTTCTATATATAGATTCATGTTGAGTGTACCTTATATTGAGGAGGTTGACATCTCTTCTTTATGTGATACACGTGTGTAGGGGGAGTTTCATATCTCCACTTATGCATTGCATATTATGTTTTATGTGAGTTAGGGCTTTGTCAACCCTTCTTCATATAATGCATGTATGCAGGGAAGTTAACTTAGCGTCTTCCTCTTCATTAATGTATATCGCATATATATATCCTTTTTATTGATTTGTTTTATTTTACCTCTTTGTTGATGATTGACAAAAAGGGGGAGAAAGATTTTTAGTTTATATAAGCATATTTGAGTGTTTGCACATATATTGAGTTTATGCATCTTGTGTTTTACATGGAAAAATGCTTTTGAAAGTTTAAACAAAAAGGGGGAGAAGTGTTTTTGGGAAAAAGAACTTTTGGTTTATGCATGTTTCTCTAACCTTGTTAATGCATATATATTTGTTTAGTTTATATTCTTCATTGAATATCTTATGTGTTTATTGTTATGCATGAGTTAAGGGGCAGCTTCTATGAAGCTTAACTTTAATCCATGCATATATAACTCCATGAGTTTTGTTATCATAAAAAAGGGGAGATTGTTGGCCCAAAGGCCTGTCACTCTAGTTTTGATGATGATTAACTCATGTAGTTATAGTATTAATGATCTTGTATTTATTTAGTTCAAATTAGTGATCAAGATCTTAGTAGGTGTTTAGCTTCAACAAAAGATTTAAAGTCAAGTTTTAGATCTAGCACATGTTGATTGAGCTTGTACATCAAGACCACATCAAGTACTCAAGAGGAGTCTAGCTCTTTGGGTTAAGATTTGGACCAAGTCAAGAAGATGAGAAGATTTTCAAGTGAAGACCTTCAAGAGAAGACTTGTGTCTAGATTTGTTTTTAGTAAGATTTTGTTTTTAGATAAAATGTAAAGGATATATTAGTTGGTGGATTGCTCAAGTATCATATACACTCACACCCAAGATTTAGATGTGTTTTCATCATAGAGTTTTCATTTTGAAAAAATACAAAAGAGTTTTCATTTTGGAAAAATACCGTTTTGGTTTTTGGAGTTTCATATATACATGTGTTTTAACCAAACGATTTTAGTTCTTATTGTCAAAAATATAGATATTTCATCATATATGTGTAGTGGATCATATCCGTACACACTAAGCTTTAAAAGTGTTTAAAATATCTTGTTTTTGTATTTGGAGAAGTTTTGAAAAAATCAATTTGGAAAAATACGGATTTTGTTTTAAGCCAAAATTTCTAAGTCACAAAAATAGTTTAAATGTTTGTAACATGTTTTGATTTTTACTCAAACATGTTTGTATATCAAAGTATAATAATGAACTTATTTTTGTAGATTTTTTGTGAATTTATGGGATTTTATTAAAGCTAAAAAGTCAACTTTTTAATCCCTATAACAGTCTGTTTTTGGCCTTCTGCCGGTCGACCGCACGGTCGACCGACGTGCACAAAACGTGCACGGCCAGGGCCGGTCGACTGAACGGTCGACCGCCACAGAGCTTCTGCTCTCTGAAAATGGCCCGGTCGACCGGGCGGTCGATCGCTGGGCCATTGCCCTGAAGGCGTTCGACCGACCTCCCAACGGTCGAAAAATCGACCGTTGGCGGTCGATCGACAGCAGTGCAGACTGCTGATTTGAACCCCAACGGCTAGTTTCTTGATGTCATATATTGGGGTTCCCATGGACTGTTTTATACAAGATTTTAAGTGAGTTTTTGAGATATTTTTTCCTACTCTATTAAGTGTTTATCTCCACTTGTTTTAGAGCCAAATACTTCCATTCAAAAGGAGAGTTTATCAAGAGTTTTCAAAAGTGATTTCTTGTATTTCCCACCACAAATTCAATCCTTATTTTTCTCACACATACTTGAGCTTTTCATTGATATATCTATCCTATAGGAGAGTTGTTGTGAGAGTGATTTTAGGTGATCAAAGTGTTGTGATTACCAAGTTCTCATTCTTGTTTTGAGGAGGCGGACTTGCAGGTTCGCGGTGTTTCAAGTTCTAGTGGAGCTCATTGTAGAGGTGCAACCTCGGCAAGCTTGCGTGCTTACGGTGTGTTGTTCTTGTGGGAACAAGAGAGGGACTAGAGAGTCCAACGGAGTTCTAGTGTGAACTCGCTTGTAGGTGTTGCGGCACCGAGTGATCCGGTGGGATCGTTTTTAGTGAAAATCCTTCATAGTATTGAAGGTGGAGACGTAGAGCAAGTATGCTTGAAACTCGAAACAATTCTCCCGTGTTTGCGATTGCTCTCTCTCTATCTCTCACTTATCTTTATATCTTACTTATACTTATTGCTCATATCTTTACTTGCTTGATATACTTGTGCTTATATTGTTATATGCTTGGGGATTCTTTACTCACACTTGTATTCAACCAAGAGAGCCATAGCGGCACCTTAACTCTTATCTAGAGGAATCTTGAGGAGATAGTCCAGAGCCCTTCACGGAGAATTCAGCTACACTCTTAGGTTATACCTTGTGTGTTTAGCTTTAGAATTTTTAGTTTGCATAAATAGTTTTAATTCCGCATTAATTCATCATTAGATTAGCTAGTCATCTATTCACCCCCTAGGTGATTTCAGAAACATATCTTGGTGTTTGTGTTTGATCCACTATCTCTAACTCTCTCTCTCTCTTATTTACCTTGCATTACGTCATATTGTTCATATCTTATATGCTTGGTTTGTTTGTGTGCCTCACTTGTGTTAAATCAAGAGAGCTTTACATAGCACCTCAACTCTTATTTAGAGGAATTTAGAGGAGATAGTCCTGAGCCCTTCACCGGGAATTCGGCTACACTCTTTGGTTACACTAAATGTTTTACAATTTATTTTTAATTTCACATTATTTGTCATTAGATTAGCCATACACATATCCATCCCCCTCCAGGTGTACTTACAGTGATGTATTAGTGTATATAGTCATGTATTTTTGTACCGGTTGTATGTGTGTACCGGTGTCATATGCTGTATTCTGTGTTCGAATGCTTGTAATAGTGTAAAAGACATGATACTTGTGCACATATTGGTACTAACCATGCAGGTACCTATGTATAGCCTTCAGGGCTTCTGCTCACTCCCGGGATGGCTACCCAATTAGTATAGACCTTGCACCCTTATGGGTTTTGTGGTAGCTACTGAAAGTGCGCTTAGACCCTGACTTACTTTAGCCCTTATGGCTTACACACAACCTTCGGGCTTTACACACTATATAAATGTCTAGTTACTACTTGTTTATATGCATGGTTGTGTGGTACAAACATCTCATGCAGGTACCTTGTACCGACTCAGGGTTTCTGGCCACTTTCGGGCTAGCTATCAATTGGTCTAGGCCCCGCACCCTTATGGGTTTCGTGGTAACTACCGAGAGTGCGCTTAGAGGCTCTCGCCCACTTCCTTAAAAGAGAAGTGTGCTTAGACCGTTAGGTCTCTTATGCTCCGCTTGGTTTAGCATGCTTAGCGCTCAGCACTTTATCACTAGATTCACTTAGGCAAAACTCTGCCGGATTTTAGACTCGCATTTTAAGTCTAGTCATCTCGGTAGCTCGGCCAAGTGCTTTAGTGATTAAACACTGTTCGCTGTCCGTGCCTCCAACACTGCTTAGCTCCGCTTGGATGTTTATTTGCTTTCTAGTTAGCTGCATTGATGGATAATATCTGCTATTACTTTCCATGCTATCACCCGACCTCTGACATGCTATCACCTGACACCTGACCTCTGACATACTACCAACTGACACCTTATTACTATCACCTGCCATCCAACATGTTTTACCTGACTTGTAATTATCATTCACGGGAATGTTAACTTGATCTCCTGATAGTATCATGTACACCTGATATTTCTGACATGCTTCTGTACATTTCTGTAATCTGATAATTACCTAATAAATTGTAAAAATAACAACTTAGACCAGGTCGGGGGAAACTTGCAGATATCAATATATGTTCGTGTTTACAGTGGTATTAGGTATGTTGTGTAAGTAAATCTTTCGGTTCGACCTGAGGGCCTTCAGGTGATCGAGGGGAGAGCTGGCTCCCTCCTTCTTGATACCATCTTGAAAAGAGCATCTTTTAAGACCCTCCTCTACGTTTTGCGGTTGGTTTCGTACACCAAAAACAGAACATCCTGAACCATGGTCCCGGGCATACATGAGACCCACTGTAAACATTGTCCGTTGATATCCCCGTTGGTTTCCAATAAAGGCTCGACTTACTCAAATGTGAATGTATGTGTACTGGGACGCTATTACACATACCTAGAATATGGGTAGGACGAGTAATAAGAATAAATATTAAGAACGGTAATAAAAGATCTATTCATGCTTAATCGCTTTCATCAATCTATGCCTTCGTCGCATGCTTATTATTTCTGTACACTCAACACAGCTTTTGATGCATGCTTTCTGATTCAGATTTGTCGATACACATTTACTTATTTCTGCACGCCACTTGGCATTAACCTGGACACTCGTTGGGGAGCTTCTGACTCCTCTGGACTTGCATGTTTGGCTTCTGAAGCTTAGATTGAAGTGGAAGCCTCCACCGAAGATCAAGCTTACATCTCAGAGCAGGCTGACTAGTCCAAGCACCTTCTGTTCCTGACCCTTCCTACTAGCTCGCGGGACTCCCTCTTAACTCGTAAGCATCTTTTGTATTATACATATTGTTAATCTTACTTTTGTACCTAGTCATGATGTAATGTACATGTAATATTATATCACGCTCTGTGATAACTTTGTAAGTTGTACTCCTTATGTTGGAATATATATACACGACGTACTTCCGTACTCTGATTCTGCTCTGTACTGATGCTTAACGTATATATGTGAGGATATTTCTGTCCTACGTATATATGTCATAGTAGCGTCTCCGTATCGTCAGGGCGGGGCGTTACAGGTTGGTATCGGAGCCTAGATCTCACACCTACATTACAACCAAGCATCAAATTAATGGGATATTAATTTGCAACTGGAATGCATGAGTCTCGATTATACAATCCAACTACAAATGTACAAATTTATCTATTCCTTTCTGATACTCCTTCCCTTGATTTCTAAATTCATTTATCTTTTCACTTTTCACTTTTCGGTCATCTTTTACCAACATAGATATGGATAGAAGGACGGGTCGTAACAGCTTCGGATAATCACAGAACGGACCCACATGAGAGAATGCGGATATTCTAAGGATTATTCATACTATGATGGATAATCAAAAGAAGAAGACGGAGCTCCTTCGGCAAGGATTAATAGCATCTCCTAAAAAACAAAGGTCGGGCAATGTATCAGACTTCAGGTAGTTGTAGCCAGCAGTATTCACAAGGAAGAGAGACTACTAGATGCCGAGCAATGACTAATCGACATCACTGATCTTTTGAAAGTGACACGGGTCCCAGAGAAAACCAGGTAGAGGTCGCTAAGGTTCAACTGAAAGATGTAGCTAGAACCTGGTGGCTAGCCGAAGAAGCGAGACTAGATCAACCCATCACTTGGGACCAGTTCTCTAAAAGCTTTTATAATAGATTCTTCCCTACCATAACTCAGAAGGAGATGGAAGAACAGTTCATCCGACTTCAGCAATAGAACCGATCTGTTGATGAGTATGCCGCTGAGTTCCTAAGGCTGAGTCGTTTCGCTCCGTATATGGTGACTGACGAAGAGAAGCGGGCAAGCAGATTTCAGCAGGGATTACAAATGGATATTCAAGTCCTATTGATTCCCCAACAACTGAAAATATATTCCCAGATCCTCATTATAGCTTGGGAGGTGGAGCGAGGACTGAAAAAAAGAATCTTAATCAGATAAGGATCAGGCCATGAAGAGGCCATTTTAATAATTGGGCAGAGGAGGTCCAGTCAGAGCTACAAAAGCCCCAATGATTAGATGATCATTTCGATCAACCCCTCTTCAGATAACCCGGCCACTTCCTATATGTGGTTATTGCCATAAAGCCGATCATACTCAACAGAGTTACCGTAGGGCAAATGGATTATATCTGGCATGTGGCTCTAGTGACCACTCACTAGAAAGCTGTCCCCATAAGAGAACTGGGATAATGGACCAGACTTTACCAGGACCTCCAGCACCCATTGGATAGAGGAATCCAGGACCAGTGGTTAGGAGGCCCCCTCTCCCTCCACGACAACAGGTTTTCCGCCCAGTCCAAAGGGGAGCCACAACTGCAGCAGGTCGCGGAAGGGGACAAGCCTACAACTTAACAGCAGAAGAGGCCGAAACTTCCGAAGAGGTGATAACATAAGATCATGGTACACTCCAAACCTGTTCTAGCTCTCTTTAAATCTGACACTTCTTATTGTTACATATCAAATAGTTTTACTGTTTTGCATTCTATACCTATTGAATCTTTAGACAACCAGTGGGAAATTAGTATCGGTAATGTGGTAGTCATCTCTAATAAAATTTGTAAAAATTGCACAGTAGAACTATCTAACATGAAATTATCAGTAGATATGCTCGTATTAGATACTAAAGGATACGACGTAATCTTAGGCATGACCTGGCTCAGCAGATACTATGTAGTTATTGATTGTCAGAATAAGAAAGTTATTTTCAAAATACCGCATCAGCCTGAATCCCAATTTGACGGCAAACATAAGTCTGCCAAGAAAAAAAACACAGTCAGTCTACTGTTGAAGTTAGAAGAAGAAGAGAGTACCAGTTTGAGATGAGTTCCCGGATGTATTTAAAGAGATTTCAGGACTTTCACCCGACAGAGCAGTTGAGTTTTCCATAGATACTATCCCAGGTACGGTTCTGATATCTAAACCTTCATACAGGATGGCACCCATTGAGTTAGAGATTCTAAAGAAGCAGCTGCAGGAATATTCTGACAAGGAATTATTAGACCAAGTACTTCACCGTGGGGAGCTCCAGTGTTATTAGTCAACAAGAAAGATGGTGGTAAGCGGTTGTGTATAGACTACAGGGAGTTAAACAGAGTTACCATCAAGAATAAGTGTCCTTTACTAAGAATTGATGATCTTTTTTATCAACTTCATGGGACACGAGTATTTTCCAAATTGGATTTACAGTCAGGTTATCATCAGTTAAAGGTGAAAAAAGAGGATATTCAAAAGACAGCATTTAGAACTCGCTATGATCATTATGAGTTTTTAGTCATACCCTTCGGAGTGACCAATGCCCCAGCGGTCTTTATGGATTTGATGAACCTGGTTTTCTCACCATATTTGGATCAGTTTGTCGTTGTATTCATCGACGACATTCTGATATATTCCAAGAGTGACAGGGAACATGCGGAACACTTGAGGATAGTATTGCAGACTCTCCATCTGGAACAGATTCACGCTAAGCAGAGTAAGTGTGAGTTCTGATTAGACTGTATAGCCTTATGGTTTCGAAAGAAGGAATTTTAGTTGACCCCAGCAAGATCCAGGCAGTAAAGGACTGGCCAATTCCAAAGACAATAATAAAAATTAAAAGCTTTATTGGACTAGTCGGATATTACAGAAGATTTGTCCAAGACTTCTTTAAAATTGCTGCCCCATTAACAAAGCTCACCAGAAAGGGAAAAAAATATATTGACAGAAGAATGTATTGCAGCCTTTGAGTAATTAAAGGAGAGACTAATTACAACTCCAATCTTGAAGACTCGCTCAGAAATAGGAGGGATGATTATATATAGTGATGCATCTGGAAATGGCCTAGGATGTGTATTGATGCAACATGATTATGTCATACCTTATGGATCCAGGCAATTGAAGCCATATGAGAGAAATTACCCAACTCATGACTTAGAGCTAGCAACGGTAAACGCGTTGAAGATATGGAGACATTATCTTCTGGGGGATAAGATATTGATCTATTCCGATCACAAGAGTCTCAAATACATTTTCACACAAAAAGAACTGAACATGAGGCAAAGGCAATGGCTTGAACTAATGACAGACTATGACATAGACTTGCAGTATCATCATGGCAAGGTCAATATAGTACCAGATGCCTTAAACAGAAAATCAGAGAATAAAATGATAGTACAACTCACTCAACAAAGAAAATTACCTCAGGAGATCATTAAATTGGACTTAATGTTAGTACAAAAAACTGGTAAGTCAAGTCAATTAATGACTTTTCAGATTCAACCAACACTGATAGATGAAATTAAAGAAGCACAAAAGGAAAATCCCAGATTGTAGAAATTCAGAGCTCAAGTAGAAGCTGGATTAAGGACTGATGTTCGTATTTATTCAGATGGTACCCTTTATTTTGGCAATAGTTTCTGTGTACCACAAGGGGAAGTTCGACAGAAAATCTTGGCAGAAACTTACAGTTCAGCTTATTCTATACATCCAGGAGGAATTAAAATGTATCAAGACTTGAAATAAAATTTCTGGTAGAATGCTATGAAGAGAGAGATAGCCCAGCATGTGACCAAGTGCTTGGTTTACCATGAGATAAAGATAGAACATCAGAGAATAGCTGGACTTCTATAACCATTACCGATACCCGAATGAAAGTGGGAACATATCACTATAGATTTTGTCACAACTCTACCGCGCAGTCCTAAAGGTAACAATGCAACATGGGTAATCATCGTTAGCCTCACAAAATCAGCTCACTTCTTACCATTCAGAGTAGGTCAGTCAACTGAAGTTCTTGCAGACAAATATATTAAGAAAATAGTTCGTCTGCACGAAATTTCGGTTAGCATCGTGTCAGATAGAGACACGAGACTCTAATCGCATTTCTTGGAAAGTCTCCAAGAAAATCTAGGAACTCGTCTGAAGTTCAGTACTTCATATCATCCTCAGACAGACGGCAGTCTGAACGAACTATCCAATTCTTGAAGACATATTACGAGCCTGCATGATAGAATTCAAAGGGTCATGGGAAGATTATCTTTATTTAGCAGAATTTTCTTATAATAACAGCTATCATGCTAGTATCAAGATGGCTCCATTTGAAGCGTTATATGGAAGAAAATGCAGGTTGCCAATATGTTGGGATGAAATCGGCGAAAGAAGACTTATAAGGACAGATGTTTTAGTTCCGACCACAGATAAAGTCAGAATTATCAGAGATCACCTTCGAGCAGCACAGAGCCGACAGAAGAGTTGGGCAGATATTAGTAGAAGACCATTGGAATTCAGAGCAGGCGATCATATATTTTTAAGGATATCACCAACAAAAGGGGTAATCCGATTCGGTACTCGCGAAAAACTTATCCGAGATACATCGGCCCATTCGAGATTTTGGATCGTGTGGGAGATATGGCTTACCATTGGTGTTACTGTCATCATTAGAAGGAGTACATAATGTATTTCACATATCACAACTGAGGAAGTATGTCAAGGATGAGAGTCATATTTTAGATCACTCAGAACTGGAACTACAGCCAGATTTATCTTATAAAGAGCAGTTGATGGCCATTCTGGATAGGAGTGTCAAGACCCTGAAGAATAGGGCAATACCGTTAGTACTGGTTTCTTGGAATAGGCATGCTCCAGGAGAAGCTACGTGGGAACGAAAGGATATTATTCGAGAGCGTTACCCTCAATTATTTACATCTTAGTTGGTAAAATTCCTTATCTCTATCCTTTTCTGAGTCCTCCTCCCCCTTATCGAAATTTCTAAGATGAAATTTTTTGTTAGGTGGATGGATTATAACACCTCATCTCCAGAATACGTACCCAGCTACGTATCCCGATTTTTCGAGCGTATTTTCTTATTTTATTGTATTTATTTTCTCGTATATCGGTACTGCTTGATTTGACATTTTTTGGTAGTCATATTTGATTGATTTCAGTTTCAAATACTGTTTTCTAATATTATAGATTTTTCATGATTTTTCAAAAAATTCTAAATTATTTTAATAAAAACCCTAAATTGGGATTAATCGTTACCACTGGTTAATTCTTGAATTTTTAATTTACAAATGGAGTCAATTTTGAGAAACCTCTTTCACATATTTTCTTAGAATAATATTTACTATCTTAATACATTTTTCGGGAATTTTCAGAATTTATCAAAATCTGGTCAGATTCGGTGTCGACCGATATCGACGACTGATTTCAGGATTTTTAATTTAAAAAATGTAAAGGATTTCTTGAAACAGATTTGACAATGATATTCAGTATAATATTTTTATTTTTTGAGAATTTTGGAGAGCTTTCTGAGATACTTGATTTTGGGGCGATTCCGGTATTTTTCCGAAATTTCCCGCATACGCAACTAAACCCAGGGATTCCACAATGCCAATTATTTCTCATTTTCTTTTAATTCTTTTTCCTCTTTTTTCTTTTTCTTTTTCCTTCCTTCCACCAAATTCTAAAACCTTCTCCATCATTCTAAAACATTCTACAACATTCCACCAAAATATCTCCTTCAAAATATCCCAATACACTCACCACTGCTCTCCCATCACCAAGGCCGGCTATTACTCCCTCTCCCATCACTATTTCACAAAAAAAATCCTAACCCTAATCCTTTCCCTTCCCCTTCAAACTCTAACTATAACTCCAAAAATAACTCCATTTCCTTCTCCTTTCACATTCATTCATCCATCAAAATCCTAAAACCACCAACTTCTTCTTTATCTTCTCTATAACTACAACAACAATAACACCTACAACACTTCAGCATCATATTCTTCCTTCTCTATCTCCATTTTATCCATCGCAAACTCCAAACTCCACCATACAACTCCATTTCCTTCTCCATCTCCAAAACTACCACCACCTACACAAAACCCTCTACAAAAACCACCCCCATACCCCCCACCTAGGCCGACCACCACCCTAAGTTAGAGGCCGGCCATCACCTCTCCGGCGACATCTCCGGCGACCATTCCGGCGACAATTCCATCACCTTCTCTAACACCATTTTCACCACCATCACAACCCCATTATCCCCACCACCTCTTTTATTCTTCTCCACCACCACCATCTTCACTTCCACCATCATCACACCACCCCCTCACCACTACTCCAACCTGCAACAACACTATAATCACCATCTCCTTCAATTTCCTTTTCATTCTCCTTCTAAAATTCAACTCCACCAAATACTACAACCACCTACACCAACACCTTCACCACTCTCCTTCTCCTCCTCCTTTTCCTAGGCTGGTCACCTTCCTTGGCCTCCCTAGGGCCGGTGCACCATCCTTAGGGCCACGGCCACCAATGGTTCAAGCCCCCCTCTCCTTCCCTCGCTTCGTATTTTTCCTCACTCGGGAGCTGAGGCGCGCAAAGTTTTAGGATTTATGTTTTAGGCGAGTGTTTTTCCTCACCTCATCGACCTTGTACTGTATTTGGGTCTGTGATGAATTAATGTATGTGGTCATGTATATTTGTACCTGGTTGCATGTGTGTACCGATGTCATATGTTGTATTCTGTGTTCGAATGCTTGTAATAGTGTAAAATACATGATATTTGTGCATGTATTGGTACTAACCATGCAGGTACCCATGTATAGCCTTCGGGGCTTCTGCCCACCCCCAGGATAGCTACCTAATTGGTCTAGGTCTTGCACCCTTATGGGTTTCGTGGTAACTACCGAGAGTGCGCTTAGACTTCGGGCTTACTTCAG
Organism: Agave tequilana; assembly: GCA_038442645.1. Lineage (NCBI taxonomy): Eukaryota > Viridiplantae > Streptophyta > Magnoliopsida > Asparagales > Asparagaceae > Agave > Agave tequilana. The sequence goes on from JAVJIF010029915.1 coordinate 266,628, forward strand.
TCCTTATGGGCTTACATACAACTTTCGAGCTTAACACACTATAAGGATGGTCTAGTTACTGCTCGTTTATATGCATGGTTGTGTGGTACTAACATCTCATGTAGGTACCTTGTACCGACTCTGGGTTTCTGCCCACTCCCAAGCTAACTACCCAATTAGTCTAGGCCTCGCACCCTTATGGGTTTCGTGGTAACTACCGAGAGTGCACTTAGACCCCGATGGTACTTTAGCCTTCGGGCTTCGCCTACTTCCTTGAAAGACGAGTGTGCTTAGACCATCAGGTCTCTTATGCTCCGCCTGGTTTGGCATGCTTAGCGCTCATCGCTTTATCACTAGATTCCTTAGGCGAAACTCTGCCGGATTTTAGACCCACATTTTAAGTCGAGTCATTCTGGTAGCTCCACCAAGTGCTTTAGTGATTAAACACTATCCGCTGTCTGTGCCTCCAGCACTGCTCAGCTCCGCTTAGATATTCATTTGCTTGCTAGCTAGCTGCATTGACGGATAATATCTGCTATTGGTTTTCATGCTATCACTCGACCTCTGACATGCTACCACCTGACACCTGACCTCTAACATGCTACCACCTGACACCTAATTACTATCACCTGCCGTCCAACATGTTATACCTGACTTGTAATTATCACTCACGTGAATGTTAACTTGATCTCTTGATAGTACTCATGTACACCTAATATTCCTGACATGCTCTTGTACATTCCTGTAATCTGCCTAACAAATCGTAAAAAGAACAACTTACACCGAATCGAGGAAAACATACGGATATCAATATATATTCGTTTTATAGTAGTATTAGGCATGTTATGCAACCAAATCTTCTGGTTCGACCTGAGGGCCTCCAGGTGACCGAGGGGAGCACTGGCTCCCTCCTTCTTGGTACCATCTTGAAAAGGACATCCTATAAGACCCTCCTATACGCCTTACGGCCGGTTCCGTACACCAGCAACGGAACACCCTAGACCGTGGTCCCGAGCCATGCACGGGATCCATTGTAAACATTGTTCGTTGATACCCTTGTTGATTTTCAATAACAGCCCCGACTTACTCAGATGTGAATGTATGTGTGCTGTGACACTATTACACATACCTAGACAAAGGGTAGAACGAGCAATAAGAATAAATATTAAGCACGGTAATAAAAGATCTATTTATGCTTAATTGCTTTCATCAATCAATGCCTTTGTCGCATGCTTATTATTTCTGTACACTCTACACAGCTTTTGATGCATGCTTTTTGATTCAGATTTATCGATGCACATGTACTTATTTCTGCACGCCACTTTGTATTAACCTGGACAGTCATTGGGAGTTTCTGACTCCCCTGAACTTGCATGTTCAGGTTCTGAAGTTTGGATTGAAGTGGAGCCCTCCGTCGATGATCAAGCTTACCTCTCGGAGCAGGCTGACTAGTCCCAGCTTCTTCTGTTCCTAACTCGTCCTACTAGCTCGCTGGACTCCCTCTCAGCTCATGAGCATCTTTTATATTGTACATATGGTTAATATTACTTTTGTACCTGGCCGTGATGTAACGTACATGTTATATTATATCACGCTCTGTGATAATTTTGTTAAGTTATACTCCTTATATTGGAATGTACTGATTCTGACATGTACTGATGCTTAACGTATAAATGTGAGGATATTTCCGTCCTGCGTATATACGTCGCAGTAGCGTCTCCGTATCCGTCAGGGCGGGGCACTACAATTACTAACATGTGAAATATATGGAGGGAACCATTAAAAAAATTTGCATTTAAATACACAAAGAAATTGAAGGGAAGAGTATGTCACTATGCGTAACGCACAACAACATTAGAAGGTAAATGTAGGTCAGCTTAGAAGGTAAATGTCGAATAAAGAATATCTGAAATGCCTTGAGTACATTCACATAAAAGATTAGTTTTGTTGCAGCTCTTCTTTATGCGCAAAACACGCAATGCTCACTCTATAACATGATAACCACAGAATCGACAAGTTAGGTGCTTCAATATATTGTATACCCTGCAAATTTTAAACACTCCACCGCCATGATGAAGTTTGTGGGAGGAAGTCTAGGGTTATCCAAGATCATTAAAGATGCAAGCACCAGTGGAATTAGTGTTCTAAGTTCATGACAGAAGTTACTAATCATTTCATATAAGCAAGCCTTGATGACGTACACGAAAATACCTGCAAAATCACTCCACGAACTGCTCTGGTGGATGAGACGCTTGTACCCATGTAATGCACTATATCCTACCACACAATTGAAAAAATTTCATTGCTTTAATGCAAATAATGATAAGATTGAAGAACCATGCACACCAATGCTTTGTAACTCACCTGACAGCCAGTACTGTGCCCAAGCAGTATAAAACCTTCAGACTTTTCCTTACTCGTTAAATAATCGATGAGCTGATCAAGCTCCAATGAGTCCTTCAAAGCACATGGTTGCAGAGAATCAAAATTTGACAAATGATTCTTTTTTTTTCCTTTTTAACCTAGGAATTTAAAGAGAGTACTTGATCCAAGCTGGAAGTGCCGTATCCCATATATGAAGAGGACATCAAGAACTGCACCAGGGACCATCTTTCATTCTCCAAAGCATTTGCTAAAGGGTGCAAGTACCTGGAAATAAAAATAAAGCACAAATGCGTAGATAATAGAAAACAATGGTGATCAATTCACTTGGAGTAGTTACTAAAAAACATACTCAGTTGCCAAAAGTCCTTCCTTTAATCCGCCAACAAAAATGACATGCTGGTTGAAGTCGCCAGTTTTGAGTGCAACCTGTAGAGAATCGAACAATTGAAATCAATGTAACACAAAATTGTTAGATTCAATCAACTCCAAGAAAATGATTGGCTTTTTACCTGACTGGGTTTCGGGCCGTACTTGAAGATGATGCCGCTGAACTGGTCCTTGCGGGCCCCATTGCCGGCGGCGTTGTGGTGATTGTCGGCGGCGGCATTTGATGCTGTTGATGAGGTGCTGCGTTTCAGTGAGCGGCTGCCGACGATGCTCGCCAGCCAAGAAGAGGCTCTTGGGGTCGATGGATTCATCATTGCTTCATTGATCTATTCAGATCTCTCTCGATCTCAATTTTCTTTTTTTAAATTCTGTTTTTTTTTTTGTTGTGAAACGAGAGAAATTTCAAATGCGAAATCCCCTCTAACAGACCGCTTATTATGGAACCGTGATTAGTTAATTTTTAATTAAGTTTATTTGATTATCAAATAAGTAAAATACGAAAAAATGTAAAAAAAGACTACATAAGTTTGCTTCTTATTAAATAAAAGAACGGTACCAGCTTGGCATTTCATCAAACACCAAACATGGCTCTGTTCTCATCGTCTCTCCCCCTCTCCTCTCCCCATTCTCTGATGCTGGTCTCTTCCTCTTCAACTCCAATTTGAACTTCGATTTCAATTGTTAAGCTCTTCTCTCCAATAACTCAATTCTTGAAAAACCCTCAAACTTTCATCTCTTCCTCCCCTTCACTTAAAACTAGAGAGCCCATCCGAAGCTCCGCCAGCTCTGGTCCCTCATCGTATTCTGCCCATGAAATCGAAGGCGAAGGCGAAAGCAGCCCTCCTTCATCCAGGATCATCATCAAGAGTACGTTTTTTTCCTTCAATGGGGAACTTTTCGCAAAGGCGTTCATTCAAACACCTTGAGTGAAACTTATCTGTTCTCGTTGCATATTGTACTGCTAGTGAACTTATATTATTCTTGTGTTGGTTTCTTCATAAGCTGGAGCTTGGTTTGACGATTGATTATTACATGCTCATTATTTGTGGAGAATTAGTAAAAAACTATTGAAAGCTTGGAGTATATCTAGCTAAATTGTTTTTTTTTAAAGAAGAAAAAACAGTGAGCCAAAAGCCCCGCGCCTCAATCTAGCTAAACAGTTACTGCTACCTATTTGAAAATTCTAATTGTGGTTGCTTTATCTGCAGAATATTCAAGAAGAGTTACAGTTTCCATTGTATTTTGTCCCATTTGCAAGAAAGAAGAGAACATCAAGATCCTTATGTCATATATTGCTGAGCACACTGATAGTGTACAATGCTTGGTTGATGCAATGCTTGGTAAACAAGATATCCACTATCTCGGACGGGGAAGCAAAACACCTAATCTCAAATATAAAAGTGTTGTAAAACTCTGAGAAATATAACATCAAAATAGAGAATTCTAAATACAGAGTAGAAGTAGAAATTCTTATTGATTTCTGAAGTGTACATTGAAATGAATCAGGAAGGGCCTATTTATAGGAAAACCTTGGGGTACTATGCAATCACTACTATGCAGTCACTATGCACACTTGCGTCATCGCTTGCATCAGCGCATAGTAAAATCATCAATGGCGCATAGTAAAGGTAGGCAGCCATCGTTTCATAACACTCCCCCTTGGCTGCCAACCATGCATGATGTCTCATTAAAAACCTTGCTAGGAAAACTCAGTGGGACAAAACCATAGCGAAGGGAAAAAGAGTACATCATCTCTGTATACCTGTTCTATGCTGTCTCGTTAAAAATCTTACCAGGAAAATCCTGTGGGACAAAATCATGGTAAGAAAAAAAAGAGTGCAGCCACGTAAGCTCCCCCTTAAGTTGACATGAGTAGTTCTTCTTCATAAGTCTCGCATAGGACGCATCCCAATATCATGAATAACCTTTCTGAGAGTTGTAGGGAGAAGTGCCTTTGTAAAGAGATCTGCCACATTATCACTTGATCGGATATGTTGAATATTAATTTTCTTATCCTTTCAAGCTATTGGATGAATGAGAAGAATTTCGGAGGTATATGCTTGGTACGGTCGCTTTTGATGAATCCTTCATTCATTTGAGCGACGCATGCAACATTGTCTTCAAATAGTACTGTTGGATTTCTGTTGACTAGTAATCCACAAGTTGCTTGAATATTTTGTGTTACAGATCTTAGCCACATACATTCTCGACTTGCTTCATGGAGTGCTATGACTTCAGCATGATTAGAAATGGCAATAAGTGTCTGCTTTTGTGAACGCCAAGAGATCGCTGTACCTCCACATGTGAACACATATCCTGTTTGAGACCAGACTTTATGTGGATCTGACAAGTAACCTGCATTTGCATAACCAGTTATTTCTTATTTTGATCCTCTAGAATAAAACAAACCAAAATTAGTTGTTCCTCGAAGATAACGAAATACATGTTTAATACCATTCCAATGTCTCCCTGTAGGAGATGAGCTAAATCTTGCTAATAAATTAGTAGCAAATGCTATATCTGGTCAGTACAATTAGCCAGATACATAAGAGCTCCAATTGCACTTAGGTATGGTACTTCAGGACCAAGAATCTCTTTATTATCTTCGCGAGGGCGAAATGGATTTTTTTCTACATTTAATGATCTAACAACCATTGGAGTGCTTAAATGATTTGTTTTATCCATGTTAAAGCGTTTCAAGACATTTTCAGTATAATTTGATTGATACAAAAGTATTCTATTTTGAAAGTGCTCAATCTGTAAACCAATATAATAATTGGTTTTCCCAAGGTCTTTCATTTCAAATTCATTCTTTAAATATATCATTGCTTCTAGGACTTCTTTGTGAGTCCCAATGATGTTTAAATCATCAACATATATAATAATGATAATGAATCCGGATGTTGTTTTCTTTATAAAAACACATTGGCATATAGGATTATTCACATATCCTTCTTTTAACAAATACTCGCTTAAGCAATTATACCACATGCACCCTGATTATTTTAACGCATATAGCGATCTTTGTAATTTGATCGAATATAATTCTTTGGGTTTTGAACTTAATACTTCAGGCATTTTAAATCCTTCAGGATTGTCATATAAATATCGCTATCAAGCGACCCATATAAATAAGCTGTAACAACATCCATAAGACGCATTTCTAAATTTTAGAAACTGTTAGGCTGATTAAATATCTAAACGTAATTGCATCCATTACCAAAGAATACGTTTCTTCATAATATATTCCAGGTCTTTGCGAAAAATCTTGAGCAACAAGTCGCGCTTTATACCTCACAATCTCGTTTTTCTCGTTACGTTTTCGCACAAAGACTCATTTGTATCCTACTGGCCTTACGGCTTCAGGCGTGAGGATAATAGGTCCAAATACTTTACGCTTATAAGCGAATTCAATTCAGCCTGTATAGCGTCTTTCCATTTTGTCCAATCATGTATATTTTGATATTCAGTGATGGATCTTGGTTCAGGATTCTCACTTCCGTTAACAATATCACATGCTACGGAATAGAAAAATATTTTATTTATATTTTTCATCTCATTTCGATTCCATAATCCTCCTTTATTGACATAATCAATAGAGATCTCATGATTTTCTATATCTTCAGGATTTTTCATCTCTTGATTTGTCTTATTTTGTGTTTCTTCTGGAACACATTCTTTCACATTGGGCTTATTTTGTGTTTCTTCTGAAACACATTCTTACACATTGTGGTCATTATGCTTATCTGCTCCTTTTCTTTTTCCAGGATTTTTATCTTTAGAACCGATTGGTCTACCACGCTTCAGGCGTGTCTTAGACTTATTAGTGACTTTATTCTTGGATTGTCCTTTTGGAATTTCAATTCGAGCAAGAGCATTTACAGCTGGTATATATGATTTAGTCACTCTTTTCGTATCAGTGAACGTATCTGGCAATTGATTGGCTATTTCTTGTAAATACATAATCTTTTGCACTTTTGTCTCACATTGTTTTGTGTGAGAATCAAGATGCAATAAGGATGGTTCACTCCATGTAATCTCCTTTTTCAGCTGTTTCTTTTCTCCTTGTAATGCTAGAAAAATTGCCTCATTGAAGTGACAATCGGCAAACCGAGCCGTAAAAATATCACCGATTTTAGACTCAAGATATCTTATAATAGAAAGAGATTCATAGTCGACATATATTCCCAGTCTTCTTTGAGGACTCATCTTTGTACGTTGTGGTGGAGCAATCGGTATATATACCAACGGTCCATTGCCTTTGGACGACTAAGTCAGCTCGGCTCAATCTCTTTCTCAGCCAGTGACAGAGCGGACCGAACCGTGCAACAGTAAGCGCCACTGGGAAAGCACATCGAACTATAATAAGTAGGGCCTGCACAACCAAAACTTCTAAGATGAGAAATATTTGATTCTTGATCAAATGCTAATTGTAGAGGGGAGTACACATGATATGCACTTGTTCTGTTGCGAATTAATGTTACAGCATGTAAAATTACATGACCCATATAGAAATAGGAAGTTTTGTTCTCATTATTAATGGTCTAGGAAAAAGCTGGAGGCGCTTAATCAGTGATTCAGCTAAACGATTTTGTGTATGTAAATGGGCAACAGGATGCTCAACAGCTATCCCAACTGACATATAATAATCATTAAAAGCCTGAGACGTAAACTCACCAGCATTGTCAAGTCTAACTTTCTTGATTGTATAATTAGAAAATTGTGCTCGTAATCTAATTATCTGAGTAAGAAATCTCGCAAATGCCACATTGTGAGTTGATAATAAACAAACGTGTGACCATCTACTAGACACATCTATCAATACCATAAAATATCGAAATGGTCCACACAGTGGGTGTATAGGCCCACAGATATCACCTTGGATACGTTCAAGAAATGTAGGCGATTCTATTTTTATTTTGGCTGGTGATAGTCTCATGATTAATTTTCCTAGAGAGCAAGCCTCACATGAAATTTTACTAGTTTGAAGGATCTTATGTCCCTTTAATGTATGTTTATGTGAATTCTCAATAATTCTTCGCATCATCATTGAACCAGGATGACCTAAACGATCATGCCACAGAGTTAATGTCTCTGTATCTTTTTTAACTATCATATATGACTATCACATTTATATATGTATAATGTAATCCTGAGGAAAGCTTTGGTAGTTTTTCTAATATGTACTTCTTTCCTGATATATAAGTAATAAGATACATATACTTCATATTTCCTTCAGTTGCAGACTGAGTATCATATCCATGAAGATATATATCATTAAAACTCAACAAATTTCTTTTCGATTTTGGTGAAAACAAAGCATCTTTTATGAAAAACTTTGTTCGATTTGGCAATATGAAGCTGGCATTACCAGTTCCTTCAATTAAGTCTACAGGACCTGATATTGTATTGATAATTGTCTTTGTTGGTTTTAAATCGGAGAAGTATCTTTTATATTTGAGAATACTGTGTGTTGTACCACTATCCGGTATGCAAATATCTCCAGTTTTGGTCTTAACTTCATCATTAGAATAATCCATATCAAGCTTCATGCAAAATAAATAATTTGGTGAGAATAAAATTTGAAATATAGTATTATAAGTGAAATATTTCATTTAAATATAAATTTGACAATTACAAATAACAAAACATGGTAATACAATCATATATCTAATTATCACCAGTATCCATAGAATTATGATGGGTTGTAAGATCAGCAAAATCATCAGTAAAATCTGAAGCATCAAGATGAGTTGAATCATTCATAGGATCATCATGTTCAGTGAAATTCACTTCCTTCTCTTTTCCTTTCAAGGATGCCTTATAAAGCTTACAAAGGTGCTCTGGTGTTCGGCACACTCGAGACCCGTGTCCTTTGGAGCCACATTTATAATAGAAATCTTCAGAATTCCGAAGAGAACTTTCACGAACATCTTTTTCTTTATCAAGTCTTTCTACATGATGCTTCTTGTGGATCGCGTTATTCTGTAAAGGGTTGTAAAAATCACTTCGACTGCGTCCACGACCACGTCCACGGCCACGGCCACGTCCACGGCCATTACCATAATTATATCCTCGTCCATAATTTTTAGAAAATGCAGCATTTGCTTCTGGATATGCTGCTGAACCAGTAGGACGAGACTGATGATTTTTGATCAAAAGTTTATTATTTTTCTCTGCCACAAGAAGAGATGAAATTAATTTAGAATATTTCTAAAACTACGCAACGCTATATTGTTGTTGCAGTGTTATATTAGATGCATGAAATGTGAAGTAAGTCTTCTCCAACATTTCTTCATCTGTGATATCTACCCCACAGAATTTCAATTGGGATACTATTCTGAACATTGCAGAGTTATAATCGCTAACTTTCTTAAAATCTTGGAAGCGCAAAGCATTCCATTCATCACGGGTGACAGGGAGCACAACTTCCTTTTGATGATCAAATCTTTCTTTGAGATTTTTTCATAAGACACTTGGGTCTCTTACAGTGAGATATTCACATTTTAAACTTTCGTCAAGATGTCTGCGGATAAAGATCATCGCCTTTGCCTTATCTTGCGACGACATAGAATTTATTTCTTTAATAGTTTCAATGAATCCCATTGACTCGAGATGCATCTCAATATCAATAACGCAAGACATATAATTTCTTCCCGTGCTATCAAGTGGAATGAACTCAAGCTTTGCAAAGTTTGACATGGTGATAACTATAACAAAATATAAAAATAATTAGAATCATAACATTTTATTTCACAATAAAATAGAAAAACTTACATATCAATCATAATAGCTACAAGAAAAAGAGGGAGGGTGAGCATTAAAATTAAAAGGCCTAGATAAAATTCACTTTGATCGATATCTCCAACAAAGAGGATAGAAGTATTGATGATGATGACGGCAATAATAAACTTCAAAATAGACTAAGCATCTTGTGAAAATCTCGAACACAAAGCTTCTAGAGATGATGAAAAATTTTTGAGAATGAAGAGAGATTTGAGAAATGAGTTATGTGGTTTAGAATTCACAATTTATAGGGTGAAAACTAGACATTTATAGCCGTTGAGGTTTATAGCCGTTGGGAGAGATAGCCGTTGGGGGAGAGATAGCCGTTGGGGGAGAGAGAAAAGCAATTTGGATTTTATACAATTAAATATTGTAATTAAGAAAATGATAAAATAAATGCATTGTGCTACATATATTTATGAGTTATAATATAGGCACGCCACTCTACTTGGTGGGTGTTTTGCAGACATAATTAATAAAGCAATAATTATTGAAATAAATATTGGCACGCCACGCTACTCGGTAAACCTTTCAGTGGGTGTTTATCCAGATATAAATAACAGAATAATAAAATATATAATATTGGAAGCTTGGGGTTTAATCCACGCAAGCTTCAAATTAGATGTTGATAAAGATATCATAATCACATCACTTTACTATAAATAGGTGGCAGAGCCTCCTTTTATTATAGTAGTGGTGTTATATGAATATAATTAGTATAATAATCCAATTTTTTTTTTGTAATCACATCACATTACTATAAATAGGTGGCAGAGCCTCCTTTCATTATAGTAGTGGTGTTATACGAGTATTATAAGTACAGTAACTAGGCGTTTTTATCTTGAGATAACAGAGGTAGAGGTTGACACTTGTGATAGGATTTTTCCTTGAGCAATGGAAGTAGAGGCTCTGACAAGACTTTTACCTTAAGCTAATGGAGGCAGAGGCTTGACATGGTAGACTTTTTCCCTGAGCTGACGGAGGTAGAGGCTGGGGACAGACTAGAGTGATCGTGCTGATAACGTGTTGTAAAACTCCGAGAAATATAACACCAAAACAGAGAATTCTAGAGACAGAGTAGAAGCAGAAATTCTTATTGATTTCTGAAGTGTACATTGAAATGAATCAGGAAGGGCCTATTTATAGGAAAACCTTGGGGTACTATGCAATCACTACTATGCAGTCACTATGCACGCTTGCGTCATCGCTTGCATCAGCGCATAGTAAAATCATTAATGGCGCATAATAAAGGTAGGCAGCCATCGTTTCATAATAGAAAGGTTTCTTTTCCTTGAGTGAAAAAAAGGGAACTTTATGCTCAATTTCAATGATGTGACAAAAAGGAGATAACAGGTGGAAGTGCGGAAGTAGTCCTAATGAGACGATAAGGAGGCTAGGGGCCAGAGCTATATGCCAAGGGAGGTTGGTGAGAGGGATTTATTATTGTAGAAAGAAGGAAAATCGTTTGTAACCGAGGCATGAGAGTAGGATCACTTTGTCAATGAAACTATTTGGACTCGTTAATATATATATATATATATATATATATATATATATATATATATAGAAAAATGTACCCTCAACAGTTATTTGAGAGAGACTCTCTCAGCTGTTACTTCAATATGGTCGCAAACTTACTACAATATGATCGCAATCCACCGTAACATGGTCGCAGTCCTAAAAGATGATATATTTTCAGTGTAATTAGGATTGCAACCATGGTAGCAGTCCTCAGACAAAGACTGCGACCTTGGTCGCAGTTTTCAAAAAAAGACTGCGACCACGGTACCAGCACTCAAGAATTCGACCTCAAATCTTTTTGTAAAGACACAAGTCTCTCTCTCTATATATATATATTCTTCGGCATTTTCTCTCTCATCAATATAACATAATTCTCAGTTTTTCAACGGATTTTACATTGTATTAGAGTAAAAATTCTAACCCTAATCTCTTCTTCTTTTAAAAAAAACCCTTATACCAATTTTTTTATACTTCTCTAAAAAAAAAATCCTAAAATTAGATTTTTTTTCCCTCTTCTTTCTCTTCACTAGATTCTTTAGTTTTCTTTAAAAAAAAAAAGAAAAAGGTTATTGTAGCAAAATCTGATATTCCTTTCGAAAATCCCCCGTAAACCCAAAATTTCACTACTCCTCTGTAGACTGTCTAAAAAATACTAAAGGCAAGTCATCAGATGATAGAGTCTATGCTCCAGAAGCGAGACTAATCAAAGCCACTTATGCAGTACCAAGACGCAGGGCTCGAGGCCCGCGCCCCAGTATCCCTCCAATGCCAAGGCGCAGGGTTCGAAGCTCGCGTCTTAGCACCATTTCAATGCCAAGACGCAGAGCTTGAAGCCCGTGTCTCAAATGCAAAGTTCGAGGCACACATTTGACATCACATTAATGTGGAAACACAGAATTAGAGGCTCGCGTTTCAACACCACCGCGACGCCCAAAACGCAGAGCTCAAGACCCGCGCCGAGTGTTACCTCAATGGTTAAGTGCAGAGCTTAAGCCCGCATTTCAACTGGAAAGCAGTGCTAAGTCTCAGTTATAACTACCTCTATTACTGGGTCAAGTACTGCCTACGTAATGATGGGAGTTAACCCCCATTATGGAGGGTCTTTAGGAGATAATTTTACCCCTAGAACCCCTATAAATAGCTTAGTTTGCTATTGAAAAGGGGTTGGAGTTTTGAGCTGAGGAAGATTAGCTTTACAACGAGTTCAGCTCTTCTACTAACTTTCTGAGTTCAAGTTTTTGTCCAAGTCTCTTTGAGATTTCATTAGATAGGAGCTGTGGTACTCCATCTGTGATCCAAGGGGAAAAGTTCTGAAGAAGCTTGACGTTAACTCGATCAATGAAAAACAAGATTCAGTTTCCACCGCTATGTAAAGAACCCAGCCTTAAACAAAATGAGGATCTGAGCTTGAGTGTCCTCTCTCTGTAGTTGAAATTTGAGTTGTAACTTTTCATTGATTCTGGAAAATTTTGCAATATACTTTCAACTTTTCTCCACGAACAAGAGATGGCGACTCCTCTAGGGACTACTTTCTCTACTGATGAGCAAGTTGTGGCGCAAGATGACGTCAGTTTCATGAGAAAAAACGGTCGAGTCACTCGTTGAGAAATTCGACCAAGTAAAGTACGAAGAATTCATCTCTTCTGGCTCTAAGAGCCCCAGGGTGGCACGACAGTACTGTAGGGTCTCATCGAAGATCCGCTCTCAAGTCTTTTCGGAGACTTCCCCCATAGATGGCCTGCGCAAACAGGGTTATTTCTGGCCGCGTGGCCCATGTCAATGTCTCCTACGAGACCTGCGAGGCCAACATTGTTGAAGGCCAAGCTTACCATGCCCCTCCTCTCAACATTCCTCAGCTCTAGGTTACCGGGGGTCCCAGACAACTCGTGAGGTGTGACCAGAATGCTGAACGTCGACAAAGGCATCGCGCACGTCGACAACAGATGGAAGAACCCGAAAAAATCATCTGTCCGATAGATACAGGATGCGAGGCTCAGGCCCGCGTCCCTTCTGAACTGCGTCAGACGTGTGAAGTCTGCGTTTTGATACCAAAATGCAGAGCTAAAGAAGCTCGCGTTTCTGAGACCCTGCTTCGCAGACGCAATGATCAGCAACGCGAAGTCCGCATTTCTTCTCAGAGACACGAGACCTGCATCTCTACTACAGAACGCGGGACTCATGAAGTCTGCGTCTCTCAAGTGTTGCCAGGCAAACACAACATCAACAATGCGAGGTCTGTGTCTCTTATCAGCAGAGGCACGAAACTCGCGTCTCAAAGCCAAAACGCGAGAGTCGCGTCTATTCTACAGAACGTGAACTCCGCGTCTCCGAACCCTGCGCCCCTAAAACTTGTGTGTTAGAGTTGCGACGTAAGGTTAACATTCGCTCTCTGACGGCTAGGGTCAGAAGGGAGCTGAAAAGTCATCATTCTTAGAGATTCGAGGCTGGTCTCTTCAATTCCCCTCCGATGGATCTAAGGGACTACTTGACAAAGAAAAGGAGTATTCATCAAATCACTCCACTATGCTGCTGTGAGCGACTCATCACAGCGGTGCTCTCTGGCCACTGCAGCTCGTATGTAAGCAAACAGTCGATTTTCAACCGGTTATTATCTACGTCAGCCTCCCGCTCGACCAAAAGGCATCGCTTCCGCACAAGGAGAACCTTCTCTGATGCAGAGTACCCTGAAGTTACTGCAAACATGGTGGGTACAAACACTACGCCAATCAGAACTAAGGGGAAGCAACCAATAGTCAGCTTCGACGAGTCTGACACCGAGCTAGAAGGAGTGTACCGGCATACCCGCACTCAAACTGGCATAATACCCCAGTGGATTACAGTGTCCTAGCCTGGGGAATTGAAGTAAGCGAGTCACACTCTGCCATCGCAGAATCACAGGTCTCGAACTCTTCTGTAGAGATAGAAGCTTTTGCATTATGACAAGCACTCCTGAAGAAATAACCAGGCGCTTTAAACAGCAAGCTCAGGCCTAAAGGGAGCAACTCGATATGACTCGTGCTCAGAAAGAATCTATCGACAGCCTCAAGCAGATACTTTTGCAATTGCTTGAGGACAAAAAGAAGAAGCCGAAGGCCAAGACTCCTTCCAAGAAGTCCAAGGGTAAGCGAAAGGAAGGGAAAACTCATCCTCTACACATACCGAGGAGGTGGAGCGTTCCAATTCTGAGTCTTCCAAGCCTCCATCTGAAGAGGGAGGCAATTTAAAGAATGGAAGCACTCATTCCAAAAAGATGAGAAAACTGATGCAATGCCTTGTGGCCCTCGCCAACTGGAAATACCTCTAAGAAGCAGGAGTGGTCCGGCAGTACCCGGCTAAGTGGGATCTTGTCCCATACCCTCCTAAATTCAAAGTTCTGACCCTATAGGCCTTCGATGATAAAGGGTCACCAAACCAGCACATATACTACTTCAAATCCTAAACCGGGAATGTAATATCAAATGATGTCATCCTGACACGTTTATTCATCGGTACCCTTAAAGGGATTGCTTTTGAATAGTTTATGAAGCTCCCAGAAGGCTCTATCAAGAACTGGGGTGATCTAGAGAAGATTTTTCTCACCCGTTTCTTCGAAGGAAGACGCCTTTCAGATTATGAGCACCGGTGTGGTGCCAACCTAAGACCCTTGGGCATGAGAGTTAGTAGTCGGTAAGTGAGAAAATAGGCAGAGAAAAACTGTCTGCGTAGTGGTGGTGGACTGGCAGATGAAAATTGTCAGCATGATGTGATATGTGCTCTGAGGAGAAGTGACCTCCTTCTCTTTGAAGAAGGAGGTGTATTTGTACCTGATAGAGGCAGTGGAGTGGATTTGGATATATGCACATCTTCAACTACTAGGTTTGAATCTGCTGATCCTTATAACCGCTGAAATCGTATCCATATTGTTGGGATTAGAGCGCTGGAGAAGTGATCTGTTGCTATCTCTAATTGCTTGTTGAGTTGTAAGGCGGCTCTGGATCAGGAAGAGGATAAAGTCGCGTAACAGATTTCACGACTTGAAGAAATTCGTCTCGATGTATCCGTGGTGATGGATAAGGTCTCCACATGACGGGGTATTTGGTCTGGAGTCGAGTCGGCTCTAGGTGGTCAAGTTACTTCAGACTCCGGGGCGAGAGATGTCTTCGGAAGGCAGTATGACTTTGGAGTTGTGGTTGAAGGCTGTCGTCAGATTTAAGCATGATTGAGATTCTAGAATAGGGACCCTGAGAGCTTCTCTATATTCCTGCCTCTGGACTCTTGTCGTTTTCCTTGCAGGGGTCAAATTTAACCACTACACTACTATAACACACATTTCTACTCTAAAAAACAATTTGACCTCCATAGGAGACGAGTAAAAAAGAGTTGATGTCGGTTTGAGGGCACTCCACCACACTGCATGTGTGTCCCAATTAGAAGTGGACTCGTCATTGATGCGGTTTTTAGTCGTTCTTTTGGCACAAGGGAGAGGGTGTATGGAACAAATGAAGAACTTTGGGAGAAGGGTTGGATGACACTTTGAGAGAGGAGGGAATTTTACAGGTTACATTCAACGGGGGTTTGCAAATACGCAGATTGGAGATGATAGAAATAGATTTTGAGGTGGAACTTCTTCTAATTCTGAATTGTTCTTTCTAGCTTGGGAAGAAGGACCTGTGGCTTGGATGGGTGAATGAAGAGCGGATACAGTAGCACAATAGTCATGGGGATGAGCAGGGGAAGTCTGAAGGTCAATTTGGGATCTCACGAGAGAAGTTTTCAGGGGCAGAGAGGGAGTTGTGCTATTGGGCTGAAATTAGGAGCCCACATGAACTAATTGTACATTGGAAGCCTGTTTTGCTGCAAAGCAAACTACTTAAATGGAATTGTCCCAAACTGCGAGATGTTAGAGAAATGGGATGTGGAGCTGGGCCCAACGGAGATGAGGTTGGTGTGGTGTTTGAATTTTGGTGTCGTCCTTTAAGAGGCAAATGATGGTTGCGAGCGGAGTTTAGTTGTTGGCGAGTGGCCGTGATAGATGCCCGCTAGCAGGCTGTTTGTTGTTCCGTAGGAATGAGGCTTCAGCTGCTCTCTTTACCTGTTGTCTCTGGCTCTCTCTCAATTTTTGCTGTTGCTGCAGCGACTCATTGACCTAAAATATAGAAACTTGGTGTTCGCCATTTTGCTAGCTTCTGTTTTTGTATGAAGTGTTATGAAAATGCTAGGTAATGCATCATTAATATCCTCACTCATCCTGCTTTCTACTGGTTTGGTGAGTGATTATGTAAGCGCGAGTCCCTGCTGCAAGCTTTTTCTTTAACCAAAAGATGCAGTGCTGGATTGTAGTATGCTCTGTTGTTAGATGCATACCGCATTACAAGTTTCCACTATGGCATGAGAGTACGTACTGGATTATCAGGCTACCAACATACTACAGTCATTTATAATACTTGAGTTTAGTGATATAGGCTATTAGGCAGTGCACACGTTACTGTCATTTTGGGAGGCAAAGATTAGCTGGCCATTCGATAATCATGCTTTTCTTTCTGCAATAGTTTAGTACAGTGCTGAATAAATCAGAAGAATTCATTCTCCATGATTTTGGTTTGCCCTGGAAATTTTGATGTAAACTTCTTTGCTCAACTTACAGGAGCTTCATATATCTAATAAATCACATGATATTGCTTATTGCAAGTTTTTCCCTTTCTTAAAGCTACTTCTGACAAGAACTTGACTCCAACTATATTGCATTGACAATGTACTACTTTGGTTAGTCTTCCGTGGAAGAAGTCATTGATGATGGTGATAATAATTCTGTGTTTCTTTAATTTTTATAGCATAAAGTTCCCAACTCAGTTCATTGTTTCATGTAATTTTTATAGCACTACCAAATCACTGTACGGTCGAACCGTAGTTAACCAGTACCTTCACAGGATTATCAATGCAGCAGGACCAAGACAAATCTCAGGGAGAATATTTGTGTTTACTTTGGAGGAACACCCACGGTAGGGAAAGGAGGGAGATAAAAGAATATTCTTTTTTGAAAATCACAGATTCAGACAACAATTCTATTAAAGAATCTGTTGAATTTTCTGAGCCTTCTTTCAGAAGGATTCTTGCTTCAGAATCCAAGTTACTTCTTCACTTCAAAATCCGAGTTACAGAGTATTCAAAACTGGAGTTACAGAAGAAGGGAGAGAGAGATGAGCTCTTTCGCTGTGTCTGTGTTTTTAAAATGAAGTTAGAGAGTATTCAAGACTCGAGTTACAGAAGAAGGGAGAGAGAGATGCGCTCTTTCGCTGTGTCTGTGTTTTTAAAATGAAAGAAAGGAATGCTATTTATAGCGCTCCGGGAAGGGCAGAGGCGTAAATTGAAGTCCGAACAGTTGCAACGGTTCAATTTGAACCGTTGCAATGGATCATTCCAGATAGGAATCGCATAGACCGTTGCAACGGTTCGCATGCGGTTTTTGCCGTTGCGCGGGTCCGGATAGCGGAGCGGGCGTGATCCGCTGTAACACCGTACCCGTGAGGGTTTTTGAACCGGACCCGAGCTTTGGGCTCCGGCTCTAGTACTGGCGCCGACCGGCCGCCGCCGGCGGGGGCGCGCGTGGGCACGGTTTCCCCCTAATTGCGCGCAAAAACTCAAAGTACCCAAATGGCACACCCTTTGTTCCCATTTTTCTCTTTTTAAACACTTCAAACTTTCATCTCATGTCTAATGTAGGACTAAATGTTTTTAGCTACCTTTAGTCCCCTTTGGCTTTTGAATTAGGCACACTTTAGACTTGAATATCTCATTCATTGGAAGTCGGAATTGAACATGTGAATATACCACGTTCATCCCCAATGGAAGGAGAACACACTCCAACCATTATCCAATTGATTCTATTTATGGATCTCGTCGTAATTCAATTCAAAGATTCACATTTAATTCTTCATATTTCCCAACAATCCCCCACAATGAATGGAGATTTAAGGAATTGACACACAAAGAGACCGACTCTATAGTGAAAGGTACTTTAGAAAAGAAACCGCATCCGTATAGGTGAACTAGGTTTTAAACCTTCCATAGCGAAAGCTTTATCGGACTTACTAGCTAATCAGTGAATTAAGTCTTGAACTGTTAGTCGTTAGCATAAGCCAAGTCAACAAGTTTCATATAGTAACTTTGCAAATCAACTTTGATTTTCGGTTGTGTCCTTTGACCATGGACATTCTTAGTTTTAGAGGGAATAACAGCCTCCATAGAAATTCCCAAAGGGCCGACCCAGCTCTATACTTACATAGGTGATCGTCCTATTAAGAGTAGTCTACTTTACTCCACTTGTTTTAATAACAAGATATATGCATCATTAAAAGTGTTAAGCTTATCCTTAGTCCACTTATAGAAAGCACTTGTGTGCACCTTAGGAATGGATTGGAGTCAAGCTCTTAAGTGCTTACTTGCTGAGTCAATTATAACTAGTTTTTCCTCTTTAACTTAGTCCGTGGGATTTTTAGTTGCTAAGTGAGGTTTTCATTAAGCTGACTCGGTAAGGTTAGGCTTTTGGACCTATTCCCCTCGATGCGCAGTTTATACGCTCTCCACTTAAACTTTTGATAAGTGTAAGATCCCTAACTAGAAATACAGTATTTTCATTTTTCTAAAGTATTTATTTGGATTTACTGATTATTTTATTATTAAATATGGAAATTTATTTTTTTAAAGTAAATGACAATTTGGCTTTATATATTTATTGCCATTATTTCCTATAAACATTTTTAGTTACTTGTTACTATTATTTTTATATTTACCACTATTATTGTTATTTGTTAGGTATTATTATTATTATAATTATTCCATTAATATTATTATTTCATGTGAGTTATCATACCTAATTGTTGTGAGTTTCTACTATTATTATTTTTGGTTTTAAGTCCTTATTATTCTGTAGTCCTTGGTCTTGGTGTATTATATATATAATATTATTAGTTGCTATTGGCGTTATTCCTATTGCAATTTCTTTTTCTTTTTTTTTTATCTAGCCCATAGTAGGCCCAAGCCCACAAACCCAAACCCAATATCACCTTATATTTAATCTCATCTTCTAATTAACCCTAATCTTCATCTCCTCAAACCACAGCCGCCCACAACCCTGTCAACAACATCAGCCGCACCTCCACCCCCACTCGGCCAATCACCTCCAACCAAGCCCGTGCATGCCGCCCAGCCCATCCACAGCATGCCAAAGCACCATTAATAGTGATCTATTTGATTGTTACAAATTGATGAGAGGCAGTGTGATAAGGCAAGGTCAAGGGATCATGGATGTTTGGTTCTTCCGCCAAAGAATTATAGGATTTCTCTAAAGTGGCCGACAGGGAGAGACTTCATATGGAAAGAAAATGTGAAGATCAAACGCCATGAATTCTCGTCCGGGAGTTTGACCAAGAGGATGATGGTGAAGAAGAACATATCTCGTTCAGATCCGATCTTTTATGGTTGATGGAGTGGAAGACTATGCACATCAAATAGCAGAGATGATTGGGTTGATGAACGAATCGAATTTCAATGAAGCCGGACCTCTCCTCTGCCGATCACCCCGGAGCATCCCCATCTCCACTCCAGCGAGACCCGGCCAGCAGCCCATTGGCCATGCCGCACGGCACCACAGCAGCACAGGCAAGCCGTGAGTTCCCCTTCTCCATTCATTTTTAACCTATGTATTTATATTCATGTATGTTGTCTTTTAATTATTGTGAGAGAGTGTGTCTAGGTGGGTGTGTTGCATTGGCCGACTCCAACAACCACAGGGAGAGCATGCAACGGTGAGCCTCCTTTTCCCCTTCTCTATTTATATTTCATGTAGGTATTTATAATCATGTAAGGCGTATTATTTATTAATGTGCACTTGATGTTAATGTGAGTTGTGTAATTGGATGCATGGGAGGGTGTTGCGTGAGTTGGAAGTATACTTGTGAATGTGTATTAATTCGTTTGTGTTTGTTGTGTTGTGGCAAAATCCTTCTCTGAACCATTTTCGGGCTCTCCGCGGGATGCCGTTGATCGCCGTCGACGAGCGCGAGCGCACCCCACGCCCTTCGCGGCGAGTTGCTCTATCCAACGACACCCTCCGCGACCCCGTACGCCTCCGTCGGAGCCTCCGTCGGCGCGCCGCAAGTTCCCCGACGGCATGCTTGAATTTCCTTCATGTGGGTATGTATTTACATTGTACATGTTTTAATTATTTGCTTAAGGATAAGGTATATAAGTGGATGCCTATATTATATATGTGTGTCTTTAATTAATTGGCTATATATATATATATACACACACACACACACACACACACATATATATATATATATATATATATATATATATATATATATATATATATATATATATATATATATATATATATATATATATATATATATATATATATATATAAAGTGCATTCATTCATGTGTGTGTGTGCTGTGCTTAGTGCGTGAGCAAGTGCATGCAACTATAGAGGAATGTAAATATTTATGTATGTATGTATTGTGTTAGTGTGTGAGTATGTACATGTATGTATGTACGCGTATTTGTGTGCATGTGTGGAGTGCATGTGTGAACATGTTGTGTGTGAGTGTTAATTCTTATTCCTCTCTGTGTGTTCGGGTGCGTATTACAGCGTTTCAGATTCATTTGGTGAGATTCGGACCGTTGCTGGAGACCCAGATCCAGCGCGTAAGCAGCGGGCGAGCGGCGATTCCAGGCCCTTCCGGCGAGCGCGAGATCCCCAGATTGCAGCCAGGTCTTCCCCAGGACCCTGGCTACCGCCCTATGCAGTACGACAGCGAAGAGCGGCGCCACGGCGACCGTAACGGCGACTCGCCCGGTAACGCGCAGATTCCCCAAGGTGAGTGTTTACTCCTTTCAGTTTCGTTTCTTTATATGTAATTGATTATATTTGATTTAATTGTGTACATAGAATAGTGTGGACATTGTGTATGTTGATATGTGCAAGAGAGGTTGCATATACATATTTGTATTGTGTGGGAGATTAGGCGTTGTAGTGCCTCTGTCTTCTGTTCTGGCAGAAGGCTAGTCGACTTGCCTTGTCCCTAGTCGACTTGGACTACCTCTATAGTCGACTAATGTGAGTCTGTTAGTTGTATTTGGTTCCTTGATGGATGGTAGACTTCACCCATGAGTTGTGTAATGAGTATAGATGGTGTTCATGACTTTGGGAGAGGGATATTGGATAGAATGACTTGATCAATAGAATTTAGATGCATGTACATGTTATGGTACCTAGTACCAAGATATCATGATGGAACTTAGATGCATGTATATGATATGTTGTGGTACCGTGTGTTGGGATATCATGATTGATCTTAATAGAAGAGGGTATTGTGGAGTCTTATTGTTCAGAGTTGTCTGTTAAAGTGAGACGATTAATACTGGGTATTGTGATATGATGGAACAACAATTATTATATCAGACTACTAGATGAGTAATGGAACTAGATGATTATAGAACTATTGGGATTATGAATTGGTTGTGATGACTTGGATCTATAGTTGAATATATGAGAACTATCAGATGATATGTCGTTGATGTTAAATATCAGTAGTAGCCATTCTATGTTGCAGCTATTTGAGGACATGTTAGATATGATCTTACTTTATCAAAGGATTAGAGATCTTGATGATTGGATGATATATGGACTATTTCAGAGTTGGACTGAGATTTGGACTGGACTTGAGTTATAGAGGACAGTTGATATATTTTATGTAGAGGACTTCTTGACTTGATATTCTCTCATTGATAACAACCTAAGTGATGATTCATTCAGATATTGATGTGGACTTGTTATGATGTTAGAGACTGGATTACTGTAGTTGATAGAGATCGGGTTATTATGATGGTGATCTATTCGATGTCAATGATCTTGTACTTCAGAGCTTATATGAGTTGGTAGAGATGTATATCGGCTATTGTTATATGCAGTACAGGCATATGAGATATCCATCAGTTCTAGATGAGACAGCTATTGAGTATTATCTACTGTTATTGTATAAATCCATGTTATTGAAAGTTACTGGGAAAATATTGTTGGACCGTAACACTTTCATTGTTATATTGTTCTACCGTTTATACGGTAATACTGTTCATATTGTCATTGTCACATTGATATTGTTACTGTTACTGTATCGTCCCAATAATTGACATGACATGGATATTGATTATTATAAATAATAATTTACATTGACCGATTTAACTGAATTGAATAATAATAATGTAATTGAACAACTTACACTGGGATTGGGAAAATTAATGGAGGAGACAGCGTCTGTATTTTGGGTGGACCTAGGATACAGGTTGCGCAGCCGAGATACGGTTCCACTGCAGGGTTCCGGGGGATGACTGACATCCCGTATTGTTCATTATTGTCATTGTATTGACACATTGTTATTGTTATTGTTATTGACTACCTAGCGGTAGGACCTGGTTCAGCGCCAGGTGATTGGGCCGTGATTCCGGGTATGTACGGAACCCACCTAAAACATGGATAATGTCTCTTCCACTAATTTCAATAACTTAGGACCCTGATTGACACATGTAGTAGGCGTAGTATGAGATGCGTCTATTACAGGTGGCAATTGGTGTTCGCTGACATAATAAATGATAATGAACTGTTAATATATTGGGACTGACCACAATCACCTGATTGTACATATATATCACTGTGATAGACATATAACTATAACCATGACTGGATTGTATGCCAACCTAGTGACATGTGATAGATTACACGCCTTGACATTGATTGCATATTTACAGTTGTGCCATTTGTCTGCTACCTGTATTCATGTTGTTATCATATGTATTACTGTTCAGTTATTTATCGTGTTATTTAGTCTTTCTATCTGCAGTTGTCCTTATTATTATATATGCACATGGTTTCTTCTGCACGAGCTGTTTCCCCTTTACACACACACTCATTATGGTCGCATTCTGACGACCCTGAATTTGCACGTCCAGCTATTGGACGGTTGTTCTAATGTGCAGGTGTTCAATGAGACGGTACGCATGGCGAGGAGCTTGGGTCCTCTCCCCTTGATTCTGGTATACTTGCATTTTATTCTTGTTATTATTCTTTGATTCCTGTATATCACCTTTGACTTCTATTCAGCTGTCATTTTCTTCCCGTTATTCATTGCTATCATGTGTGATCTTATATGTATTACTGCAGTGTTTATGACCATATGCTTCCGATTTATAGCTTGTTCAGGTTACAATTTAGGCTTAGCGCGTATACACGGGGTATTTTACCTCGTGTATATGCGTCGCCATAACGTCTCCGTATCTATAGGATCGGGGCGTTACAGAGTGGTATCAGAGCCTAGGTTTTCGACTTGCGATGTTGAATTTTGAATTTTGTTTCGCAAGAGAGACCTAGTTCTTACCGGTAACTTGAAAACAAGCTATAGCTATGCTGCAATATACATATACTCTCCATTATGATATTGACTCCATTCGGAATTGACCGTCCTTCCTTTGGAAATTCTCATCTTTGATCGTTTGATATCCTTGATCTCTACTCTTCTGTTAGAGTGATTTGGATTTCCATCTTGATTTCATCCTTCCTTTCTATTCTAATTCTTCTGATTCTATCTTTGGGAGTGGATACTTCATGCTGAAGCCGGTGGCGTGTATCAGAGTGGTGCAGCGGAAGCGTGGTGGATTTATGATGTGTGGAGAAGCGACATGAAGTTTGTTTGTCTTCTTCTTGGATTTTGGGATTCTTTTACAATCCCCTGCCTTATTTGAATTTCGGGGACGAAATTTTTAATAAGGTGGGTAGAGTGTAAGATCCCTAACTAGAAATACAGTATTTTCATTTTTCTAAAGTATTTATTTGGATTTACTGATTATTTTATTATTAAATATGGAAATTTATTTTTTTAAAGAAAATGACAATTTGGCTTTATATATTTATTGCCATTATTTCCTATAAACATTTTTAGTTACTTGTTACTATTATTTTTATATTTACCACTATTATTGTTATTTGTTAGGTATTATTATTATTATAATTATTCCATTAATATTATTATTTCATGTGAGTTATCATACCTAATTGTTGTGAGTTTCTACTATTATTATTTTTGGTTTTAAGTCCTTATTATTCTGTAGTCCTTGGTCTTGGTGTATTATATATATAATATTATTAGTTGCTATTGGCGTTATTCCTATTGCAATTTTTTTTTTCATCTAGCCCATAGTAGGCCCAAGCCCACAAACCCAAACCCAATATCACCTTATATTTAATCTCATCTTCTAATTAACCCTAATCTTCATCTCCTCAAACCACAGCCGCCCACAATCCTGTCAACAACATCAGCCGCACCTCCACCCCCACTCGGCCAATCACCTCCAACCAAGCCCGTGCATGCCGCCCAGCCCATCCACAGCATGCCAAAGCACCATTAATAGTGATCTGTTTGATTGTTACAAATTGATGAGAGGCAGTGTGATAAGGCAAGGTCAAGGGATCATGGATGTTTGGTTCTTCCGCCAAAGAATTATAGGATTTCTCTAAAGTGGCCGACAGGGAGAGACTTCATATGGAAAGAAAATGTGAAGATCAAACGCCATGAATTCTCGTCTGGGAGTTTGACCAAGAGGATGATGGTGAAGAAGAACATATCTCGTTCAGATCCGATCTTTTATGGTTGATGGAGTGGAAGACTATGCACATCAAATAGCAGAGATGATTGGGTTGATGAACGAATCGAATTTCAATGAAGCCGGACCTCTCCTCTGCCGATCACCCCGGAGCATCCCCATCTCCACTCCGGCGAGACCCGGCCAGCAGCCCATTGGCCATGCCGCACGGCACCACAGCAGCACAGGCAAGCCGTGAGTTCCCCTTCTCCATTCATTTTTAACCTATGTATTTATATTCTTGTATGTTGTCTTTTAATTATTGTGAGAGAGTGTGTCTAGGTGGGTGTGTTGCATTGGCCGACTCCAACAACCACAGGGAGAGCATGCAACAGTGAGCCCCCTTTTCCCCCTTCTCTATTTATATTTCATGTAGGTATTTATAATCATGTAAGGGGTATTATTTATTAATGTGCACTTGATGTTAATGTGAGTTGTGTAATTGGATGCATGGGAGGGTGTTGCTTGAGTTGGAAGTATACTTGTGAATGTGTATTAATTCGTTTGTGTTTGTTGTGTTGCGGCAAAATCCTTCTCCGAACCATTTTCGGGCTCTCCGCGGGATGCCGTTGATCGCCGTCGACGAGCGCGAGCGCACCCCACGCCCTTCGCGGCGAGTTGCTCTATCCAACGACACCCTCCGCGACCCCGTACGCCTCCGTCGGAGCCTCCGTCGGCGCGCCGCAAGTTCCCCGACGGCATGCTTGAATTTCCTTCATGTGGGTATGTATTTACATTGTACATGTTTTAATTATTTGCTTAAGGATAAGGTATATAAGTGGATGCCTATATTATATATGTGTGTCTTTAATTAATTGGCTATATATATATATATATATATATATATATATATATATATATATATATATATATATATATATATATATATATATATATATATATATATAAAGTGCATTCATTCATGTGTGTGTGTGCTGTGCTTAGTGCGTGAGCAAGTGCATGCAACTATAGAGGAATGTAAATATTTATGTATGTATGTATTGTGTTAGTGTGTGAGTATGTACATGTATGTATGTACGCGTATTTGTGTGCATGTGTGGAGTGCATGTGTGAACATGTTGTGTGTGAGTGTTAATTCTTATTCCTCTCTGTGTGTTCGGGTGCGTATTACAGCGTTTCAGATTCATTTGGTGAGATTTGGACCGTTGCTGGAGACCCAGATCCAGCGCGTAAGCAGCGGGCGAGCGGCGATTTCAGGCCCTTCCGGCGAGCGCGAGATCCCCAGATTGCAGCCAGGTCTTCCCCAGGACCCTGGCTACCGCCCTATGCAGTCCGACAGCGAAGAGCGGCGCCACGGCGACCGTAACGGCGACTCGCCCGGTAACGCGCAGATTCCCCAAGGTGAGTGTTTACTCCTTTCAGTTCCGTTTCTTTATATGTAATTGATTATATTTGATTTAATTGTGTACATAGAATAGTGTGGACATTGTGTATGTTGATATGTGCAAGAGAGGTTGCATATACATATTTGTATTGTGTGGGAGATTAGGCGTTGTAGTGCCCTGTCTTCTGTTCTGGCAGAAGGCTAGTCGACTTGCTTGTCCCTAGTCGACTTGGACTACCTCTATAGTCGGCTAATGTGAGTCTGTTAGTTGTATTTGGTTCCTTGATGGATGGTAGACTTCACCCATGAGTTGTGTAATGAGTATAGATGGTGTTCATGACTTTGGGAGAGGGATATTGGATGGAATGACTTGATCAATAGAATTTAGATGCATGTACAAGTTATGGTACCTAGTACCAAGATATCATGATGGAACTTAGATGCATGTATATGATATGTTGTGGTACCGTGTGTTGGGATATCATGATTGATCTTAATAGAAGAGGGTATTGTGGAGTCTTATGGATCAGAGTTGTCTGTTAAAGTGAGACGATTAGTACTGGGTATTGTGATATGATGGAACAACAATTATTATATCAGACTACTAGATGAGTAATGGAACTAGATGATTATAGAACTATTGGGATTATGAATTGGTTGTGATGACTTGGATCTATAGTTGAATATATGAGAACTATCAGATGATATGTCGTTGATGTTAAATATCAGTAGTAGTCATTCTATGTTGCAGCTATTTGAGGACATGTTAGATATGATCTTACTTTATCAAAGGATTAGAGATCTTGATGATTGGATGATATATGGACTATTTCAGAGTTGGACTGAGATTTGGACTGGACTTGAGTTATAGAGGACAGTTGATATATTTTATGTAGAGGACCTCTTGACTTGATATTCTCTCATTGATAACAACCTAAGTGATGATTCATTCAGATATTGATGTGGACTTGTTATGATGTTAGAGACTGGATTACTGTAGTTGATAGAGATCGGGTTATTATGATGGTGATCTATTCGATGTCAATGATCTTGTACTTCAGAGCTTATATGAGTTGGTAGAGATGTATATCGGCTATTGTTATATGCAGTACAGGCATATGAGATATCCATTAGTTCTAGATGAGACAGCTATTGAGTATTATCTACTGTTATTGTATAAATCCATGTTATTGAAAGTTACTGGGAAAATATTGTTGGACCGTAACACTTTCATTGTTATATTGTTCTACCGTTTATACGGTAATACTGTTCATATTGTCATTGTCACATTGATATTGTTACTGTTACTGTATCGTCCCAGTAATTGACATGACATGGATATTGATTATTATAAATAATAATATACATTGACCGATTTAACTGAATTGAATAATAATAATGTAATTGAACAACTTACACTGGAATTGGGGAAATTGATGGAGGAGACAGCGTCTGTATTTTGGGTGGACCTAGGATACAGGTTGCGCAGCCGAGATACGGTTCCACTACAGGGTTCCGGGGGATGACTGACATCCCGTATTGTTCATTATTGTCATTGTATTGACACATTGTTATTGTTATTGTTATTGACTACCTAGCGGTAGGACCTGGTTCAGCGCCAGGTGATTGGGCCGTGGTTCCGGGTATGTACGGAACCCACCTAAAATATGGATAATGTCTCTTCCATTAATTTCAATAACTTAGGACCCTGATTGACACATGTAGTAGGCGTAGTATGGGATGCGTCTATTACAGGTGGCAATTGGTGTTCGCTGACATAATAAATGATAATGAACTGTTAATATATTGGGACTGACCACAATCACCTGATTGTACATATATATCACTGTGATAGACATATAACTATAACCATGACTGGATTGTATGCCAACCTAGTGACATGTGATAGATTACACGCCTTGACATTGATTGCATATTTACAGTTGTGCCATTTGTCTGCTACCTGTATTCATGTTGTTATCATATGTATTACTGTTCAGTTATTTATCGTGTTATTTAGTCTTTCTATCTGCAGTTATCCTTATTATTATATATGCACATGGTTTCTTCTGCACGAGCTGTTTCCCCTTTACACACACACTCATTATGGTCGCATTCTGACGACCGTGGATTTGCACGTCCAGCTATTGGACGGTTGTTCTAATGTGCAGGTGTTCGATGAGACGGTACGCATGGCGAGGAGCTTGGGTCCTCTCCCCTTGATTCTGGTATACTTGCATTTCATTCTTGTTATTATTCTTTGATTCCTGTATATCACCTTTGACTTCTATTCAGCTGTCATTTTCTTCCCGTTATTCATTGCTATCATGTGTGGTCTTATATGTATTACTGCAGTGTTTATGACCATATGCTTCCGATTTATAGCTTGTTCAGGTTACAATTTAGGCTTAGCGCGTATACAAGGGGTATTTTATCTCGCGTATATGCGTCGCCATAACGTCTCTGTATCTATAGGATCGGGGCGTTACAATAAACGAATCCGCTAAATTATCTTTTGACGAGACAAAGTTAATAGAGATAATTTCATTTGAGAGCAATCGCTTAACGGTATTATGTATATAACGAATATGTCTAGACTTACCGTTATATATATAAAATTTTGTGCCCTAAATATAGCTGCTTGATTATCGCAGTGAATGCCTATAGCGGGCATTGGCTTTGGCCATAATGGTATGTCTTCCAAAAATTGTCGAAGCCATTCTGCTTCTTCTCCGGCCTTATGTAAGGCTATGAATTCTGATTCCATAGTAGAACGGGCAATATATGTTTGTTTGAAAGATTTTCAAGATACTGCTGCTCCTCCTAGAGTAAATACGTATCCGCTAGTTGATTTTGATTCCTCAAAATCTGCAATCCCATTAGCATCACTGTATCTTTCAAATCTAGGTGGATACTATCCATATCTCAAGGCATATTCCTTAGTATGTGATACGTAACCTAATACTCGTAGTAGAGCAATCCAATGATCATCACTAGGGTTATTAGTGTATTTGCTTAATTTGCTTATAGTGTAAGCAATATCGGGTCTAGTGCAATTCATTATATACATTAAACTTCTGATAATTTGAGAATACTCCAACTGGCGTACTCCAGTTCCTGTATTCTTACGAAGGTCGATGTGTGGGAGAAAAGGATTTGTATTCTTATTTATCCTATAATCCTTGAATCTTTCTATCATCTTATCCACTAGTGAGATTGAGATAGACTGATTCCATCTAGTGTTCTTGTGATTTTAATTCTTAAAATTACATCAGCAACTCTCAGATTCTTCATGTCAAAATTGTTGGATAACATTCTTTTAGTGGACTTAATAATTTTAATATTAGTCCTTAGTATCAACATGTCGTCTACATAAACACTAACAATGATACATGCATTTCTAACTGTTTTAGTGTAAACACACTTATCGCATTCATTGATAGTGAATCCATCTTTGCTTATGATACTATCGAATTTCTCATGCCATTATTTTGGAGCATGCTTTAGACCGTATAAGAATTTTACCAATTTATACACTTTGTGTTCTTCGCCCTTGACTATAAATTCTTCAGGTTGCTCCATATATATTCTTCATTTAATTCACCATTTAAGAATGCCGTCTTGACATTCATTTGATGAATATCTAAGTCATGTACTACTGCAATTGCAATTAACATTTGAATGGAGGTTATTCTTATTACTGGTGAATAAGTATCGAAGTAGTTAAGTTCTTCTTTTTGTTGATAACCCTTGGCTACTAATCTAACCTTGTACTTATTGATAGATCCATCGAGTTTTAATTTTCTTTTGAAAATTCACTTACTCCCAATTAGTTTACTGCCAGGAGGCAGGTTTGTCAATTCTCAAATATGATTACTTAGTATGGATTCTATTTCGCTATTTATATCTTCTTTCCACATTTGTGTTTCTGAGATAGACATAACCTCTTTAAATATTTGAGGCTCGCTTTCAAAATCATATGCTATGAAATCTAGACCAAAAAATTTTGAGATTCTAAATCTCTGACTTTTTCTTGGCTCAATTTCCGTATTAACAACCGGTTGCTTGGGGCTTTATTTCTGAACGCCATCTCATGGGTTCTTTTTCCATAAGTCTTATATGTTTCCCGTTTGTATGGAAAGATGTCTTCAAAGAACACAGCATTTCTAAATTCGATAATCATGTTTACATGAATATCTGATATTTCTGATTTATGAACTAGAAATCTATAAGCACTACTATTCAAGGCATAGCCTATGAATATACTGTTCATTGTTCTTGCTCCCAACTTAGTCTTTTAGATAGTGGTGCTAGTACCTTTGCAAGGTACCCCACATTTTGAGGTAATGGTAGAAAAGTGTCCTTCCATGCCATAACTCAAATCGTTTAAGACCAAGTTTCTTGTGGGGTACTCTATTTAGAATATAATTTTTAGTTAATAGAGCTTCCCCCCACAAGTTCTGCGGAGCTCTAGAACTTACAAGTATGGAATTGACCATCTCCTTCAAAGTTCTGCTCTTCCGTTCAGCAATTTCATTTTGCTGAGGAGTATATGATACCGTAGTTTGATGAATTATACCAAATTTAGCACATAACTCACTAAAATCATTTGATTCATATTCTCTGTCTCGATCGGATTTAAGAATCTTGATATTCTTATTGAGTTGATTCTCAACTACGGCTTTATATGTTATAAACATATTCATTGCCTCATCCTTACTGTTTAGAAGATACACATAACAGTATCTTGTATCAATAAAAGTAATAAAATACTTTTTTCCGTCTCTAGTTTGTGTAAACTTCAAGTCACACAAATCGCTATGAATTAACCCTAACGGTTCTGTATTTCGATCAATTGAGTGAATTGAATTTTTCATGAACTTGGCTTTATACAAATTTCACATTTGCGAATTTCTTCCAAGTTGAGTTCAGGAATATATCTCAGATTAGACAAGTTTTTTAAAAACTTGTAATTTACATGCCCTAATCTAACATGTCATAAAATAGGAGACTCAAGCAAATAAACAGAAGACTTTTCTTTATTTATAAGCTTAGGGTATAAATACACAGATTTTTTGTCCACAACTATACCATTGATCATAAAAAGGCCATCAACAAGATAACCCTTACCCACATATATCCCACCCTTAGTAAGTACAAATTTATCTGATTCGAAAACTATTCTAAATCCTTTCTTACTAAATATTGATTCAGAGATCAGATTCTTGGGGATATCTAAAACATGTAGCACATCGTTCAGAGTAAGCTCTTTCCCAGATGTCCACTTCAGGATGACCTTTCCTTTTCCCTCAACCTTGGAGACGGCTGAGTTTCCTATGAAGAGTTGCTCATTTTGCTATAGTTTTTGATATTCAGAGAATAATAATTTCTCAGAGCAGATGTGCCGAGTAGCCCCAGTGTCTACCAACCAATCCTTATTGTTGGTCGTTAGATTCACTTCTGACACCACAGCTGAAAGGCATGGCGACGCATGGTCGGTCAGGTTTGCCTGTGGATGGTTCTTCTTATTCTTTTTAAGTCGGTTGCGACGTTCAGTCGCCTTATGTCCCTCTTTGTTGGAGATGTCGCAAATTTTCTTGAAGCGCTTGTTCTTGCCTTCTTGGACCTTACCTTTGTACTCTTGCACAGCCTTCTTCCTCTTTAAACCTTTGGAAGTAGACAATTTCCCTTTTGAGTCTTCGATCACTTTGGCCTTGGCTTCATAGGAGATCTTATTGCTCCTTTTCTTGGACTTTCGGTTGTCCTGCTCAATTCGAAACTCACAATGAGATATTCCAACTTTAGCTCCTTGCGCTTGTACTTTAGGTAGTTCTTGAAATCTCTCCACGCAGATGGGAGTTTCTCCACAATAGTAGCAATCTGAAAAGTTTCAGGTAGATTCATACCTTCAGCCTCTATCTCGTGCAAGATAAGTTAGAACTCTTACACCTGACTGATTATAGTCTTGTTGTTCACAATCTTGTACTCCAGAAATCGTCCTACAATGAACTTGTTGGTACCAGCATCCTCAGTCTTGTACTTCTTTTCAAGACTGGCCCATAACTTTTTTGCCGTTGTGATTAGACTATAAACATTGTAAAGAGAGTCATCCAGACCATTTAAAATATAGTTCCAGCAAAGAAATTCTCCTTGCGTCCATGCATCGACAGTATGGACTGAGTCCCGATCAGTTTCGGGTTCTGATGGACCCACTTGTAGGAATTTGGCCAAATGCAGAGTGGTCAAGTAGAAGAGCATTTTCTGTTGCCACCTCTTGAATTTTGTGCCATCAAATTTTTCTGCCTTCTCTGGCTTTAGATTAGGAAGTGGAGCAGGCATCAAAGTTTGAATTTACATGTTTGGTGCCTTACTTGAGCTGTCTTGATTAGTCTCAGATATTTTCTGTAATTTTAGGCAGAAATAAGTAACTTCAATTTATAATTGTCCTAAGATTGTTAATATTTTCTAGGAATCAATCTGACAACTAATCAATGTCACTGATTTAATTGGCCAGGTCTGTCCGGAGAAGGCATCAAAGTTTGAATCTGCATGTTTGATGCCTTACTTGAGCTGTCTTGATTAGTCTCAGACATTTTCTGTAATTTTAGGCAGAAATAAGTAACTTCAATGTATAATTGTCCTAAGATTGTTAATATTTTATAGGAATCATTCTGACAACTAATCAATGTTACCGATTTAATTGGCCAGGTCGGTGAATATCATCATTCAATAGAACGTTCCTTAATTAAAGAACCACCTTTCAATTACCTTCCTTAGTTAAACACCAATTAGACTGGTATAAGTCAGTCTCAATATATTGTATATCAGTATAACCCCTGTATAAAGAAATATTAATCCACTTATACAGTACTTGGAGTGACGCTGATCTCCCAAGATACAACACTCCTTCATGGTATTTGGATAGCACTGCCAAATCACTGTACGGTCGAACCTCCTTAAGACAATTACGGTGCTAACGGGTTACTGTACGCTGGTCTCCCAAACTTTCTTAAGACAATTACGGTGCTAACGGGTTACTGTACGCTGGTCTCCCAAGATACAACATTCATAATATTTGGATAGCACTACCAAAACCGACAAATCTCAGGAAGAATATGTGTTTTTAAAATGAAAGAAAATCTCAGGAAGAATGTGTTTTTAAAATGAAAGAAAGGAGCGCTATCTATAGCGCTCCGGGAATGACAGAGGCGCAAATTGGAGTCCGAACGGTTTGTAACGGTTCGGTCTGAACCGTTGCAACGGATCGTTCCAGACAGGAACCGCACAGACCGTTGCAACAGTTCGCGTGCGGTTTCCTTTCAGCTGCGCGGGTCCGGATAGCAAACGGATCGGGTAGGATTACCGAACCCAAACCCAAAGCCGAGCCCTAACCCAGGCTCCGCGGCGCCGGCGGTGGGCCCCCAGCGGCGCGCGCTTATGGGCATGGTTTCTCTTTAATTGCGCGCGAAAACTCCAAGCACCAAAGGGCATACACTTTTTTCCATTTTTCTCTATTTAAACACTTCAAACTTCTATCTCATGTCCAATATAGGACTAAATACTTTTAGCTACCATTAATCCTCTTTTGTTTTTGAATTAGGTAACTTTAGACTTGAATAACTCATTCATTTGAAGTCGGAATTGAACATGTGAATATACCATGTTCATCCCTAATAGAAGGAGAACACACTCCAATCATTATCCAATTGATTCTATCAACGGATCTCACCATAATTCAACTCGAAGATTCACATTTAATTCTTCATATTTCCCAACAGAATCTAATCTCAGCTGGCTGTTCATGGGATCATGGGAAGACCAGAGTAGTTTTTGTGCGAAGAGTTTGTGAATTTAACGCAATTGAGCTCAGTGCAGTTCTTACTTTCTTTGAGAACAATAGTTTGCTGACTTTCTGCTTGGAAACAAGAGTTTCTTTTGCTCTATTATGTTAGACCATAAATCTTGACTCCTTAAATCTTATCATGATTACTGCCCAGGATAGGGATCTTTGCATTTTGTTTTTAGAAGCCCGCCTATAAACAGAAGAACCTTTGTTTGTTCTTCAGTGTATATACTGTAATAACATATTATCTCACAGATAGGCTTCTGAGACTTTTAACAGCGTCTGTGAGTAGATAACCCTGCAAATATCTCAACATGATCCCGAGGTGCTGCAGCATCAACTCTACAGAATATTGCAAATTTCTGGATAGGAAAAGCTCAAAAGTCAAAACATGATGGATTGGTGTGATTATAATGTGTATTATATTCTTAATGGGATTAGCACCTATGCAGATGTATTGATGCATGGTTAGAATTTGCAGGATTGTCACGGTGGACCTCTGAGGGGTGTTTGGTGAAGACATTTTTCTTGTTTTGGAAAAATCAGCAAAGGTGATTTTTCCCTTCATATTTTTTGTTCAGAACTGAATAACATATAGCACCGCTGGGCTCATGGAGGAATGTTTAATATGATAATATCATAGCGGTTTCGATGCACATTTCATGATTACATGCATGATGCATCACTAATCAAACTGTTGTTGCTTTGTTTCTACGCTACAGAGTACATCCATCCATATGTATGTTTATGTGCTGATTTTGTCTCATCATAACGTTGTAGTTAAACTAATAAGAAGCAGGAGCTCTAAGGAGCCCTTGGGACTGGCATACGAATGGTTTGCGCATGAAGAAGATGCACTTTCGGCTGTGATGGAAAGGTAGTCTATTGTGGCATCGCCTTTGGAATAACTTTGGACCTGTATATTTTAACATGTTGTCATATTTAAACCCATCTTTCTTAATTTAGAACTTTCTCTTTCAGTTTGTTGATGGCAGGGTCATTGCTGTTATGATGGCAAGACTAGAAGCCCCTTCCAAGCATGAGAGGACTGCACCGTACAGGTTCTGATAAAAATATTCTTGAAGTTGGGGTCACATCTGCATCTTTATGCATGCATCCTACTTTCCACTTTAGGAGATAAGAAAGAAATTGGAGTTTCTGCAAAAAAAAAAATTCACCATAGCTAATGATAGTCAGTTCATCCGCTTTTTCCTTCTAAATACTTAATGGGCAGTCATGAAGTGGAAACTAATTATGACTTATCTTTTCCAGCACGCATATTCTTATGGTTTGAATGATTGATATTCGTCCAATCTGCAGAATGATTTATTGACAGTCCCTACGTTTGCATTTGATTTGACCAATTTCCTGGAGCTTTTCCAGTTCTCATGAGAACATAATTCTTCTCAATAGGATATGGTAACCACCTATTTTGTATGGATACCTCTACTACCTTGCTTGAGATATAAAACAATCTTTAGTTCAGACACGTCTGTTTCAGAATAAAACATCGAAATTGATTCTGAATTTAAGCGGATCAGGTTCTTGATCGATAATTCTAGACTTTTGTAATTTCACTTTGGATCATGTTTGCCATAATATTGAGCTTTATGAAAGCTCCAAGAATAGGTAGTTAATTTCATCATTTCTTTTTACTCTCTACAATATTATTCCTATTTTCCTTTCTGATTGTTGAAAGAAAAAAAAAATGTTCTTTAATATGAATCTTATTGTCCAAGTAAAAAGCTTCCTGATGTTTAGAAACTTATTTTCTATGTTTGAAGATGTACTTCTCCATGTGCTGATGCCAACTTGCATACATATGCCGTACCCGAATTTGGTTAGACGAGACTTTGTGATGTGAAATGTGTATGGGGGTGAAAGCAAATAACAAAATAACTCAATAAAACGTTTCACAAATAAGAACAATCGTTGGTATGGACGGATTAAAACAGTTTGTTTCTTTAGCATGTAATTGTTTGATCCATTTCAAATATCAAGTTATTAACTTAATGCTTAATGCTATGTAGGTTATCAGATTCGATGATCAATAAAGAAACTATTGGAATTTCATGACAATTCATATTCACACAACTCGCGATTTAAAGTGGACAATAAGTTAAGATTGATAATAAGTTAGAGAAGTATATCCGACTTGTAAATAAACGGTTTATGGATTGGAATTATATCTTTTAAATTACCTGTAAAATAAATCTGATTTTCTCTGTTTTCTTACTCTAGATTCTCAGTAGTGTAGCTCTTTCTGTCACGAATTCAACGCATCGAACGATGTGCGATTTGGACTTCAGATGAGTTAATTATGACCCGAATAAGAAAGTTTGTTAGTGCTAAATTTTGCTCGCGCGAATATGTTTTCTGCCTGATTTTAGTGGTATGGAGAAGGCATAGATGGTCTTGGTTTCAGTGATGAGGAAGAGGGTAATAATGTGCGTCAAAGTCGCCAGTAGACATGGCGAGAAAAAAATTTGTTGTGAGAGATTGAGAGATGAGAAATAGAATTAAAGTAACTGATAAATCAAATAGAGCATCCCATCACTAATCGGAGTCTAATAGAGCATCCCACCACCATTAGAAAAAAATTCATGATTCATAGTAAACTCACGAAGAGAATAACAAATTTTTATTAATTTCATTGTTCATTGAAAAAGTAAATACATGGGGCCTTTATATAGGCTACAAAATTGTACTCTTCTACTTCTATTTGGATTATTTAATCAAATTTCTAAAAGAAATCAAATGTCTGAAAAAAAAAGATAAAAATACATGATCTGAAAATCTACATGAAAAGGAAATCAGAAATCCTATTACCATTTACTAAATACCAAAAATTAAGAAATATAAACTAGTAATCTTAATACTATTAGAACTACTGGATCCCTGTCGAGCTGGCGTGTCTTCTCCAACGATGATAGATACGACATAATCTTGTTATTTTGATTTTTGCATCACTTTGGTCTTTTACTTGTGATCTGATTCCAATTGAATTGTTCTGTGATTGTACTCAAAACAAAAATATGCTCAATCTGCTTGCAAGCTTTGCTCCTCATACCCACCTAACCTCAAACCACCAGGCTCCAAAAAGTACTCTATCTCACTAGGAATGAAAGAAATGACACCATCCTTCTAACAACTAATCCATAAAGAAAATACTCAGCTTCATGCCTTCTGTTCACGTTCTTTGTTTCTTAACCTTCATTTCATACAAGCACAAAGAGCATGACAGTGAATGCAGTCCATAAAAGGGAGAGAAAGCGGGCCTCCATCTACAGAAGCAAGAATTTGAACAAGGGCGAGATTAACGATGGCATTGCTGATGCTTACTGGGGTGTTTCTGATGTCATTTCTGCCCAAGCACACGATTGCTCAGATAAGGCCTATGTGCCTCTCCCAGTTTGCCCTTGCCAATCAAGCCTGTGGGATTCTGCCAACGACTGAAGGCCCCAGGGATCTAAATGCCACCCAGCTTCAAGTAGCCGTTGACAATGACGACGACGATGATAGTGATGATGACGATGGTGGCGGTGATGAGGATGTAAATGAGCGTGAACATCGTCACGGTAGACCTGGAAATGGAAATGGCCACAGCCATAGGCCTGGAAATGGAAGTGACAACAACCAGAGACGTGGAAATGGAAATGGCCACAGGCAGGGCCGCGGTAATGGAAATGGAAATGGCCGCAGGCAGAGGCATGAACATGACCACAACCACAGTCAGAGGCATGAGCACGGCCATGGGCATGGAGGTGATCACAGGGATGAACCACGAGCGAACAAGGACTGCTGCCGATGGCTGGAGGAGGTGGATGTGTCATGCGTGTGTGGTGTTTTGCACCGTCTTCCCCCATTTCTCGTCAAGCCTGATCACCGATACAGCATTAAGGTTGGAAACACTTGCTTGCGCACTTTCCACTGCTCTGGGGTCTAGAAACAATCCGAAGCTTTGAATTCTAATGATGTTTAGGGGTGCTATAAGACTTGAGTATGGTGTGTCAGTCGGATTACTATGTTTCTGAATAAATTGCGGCAGTTAAGTTAGTATTTGTGAGCATATTACATCCTAGCTTTCAAACTTGGTAGCTTGATTTCCTTTGTACTCAGGCTGCCAAATCTTGTAATTTTAGTTGTATAGTCCAGATCTATTTGGTTTGCTGCAAAGGGAATGCTACATATGTTGTTGAATATTTGTTGGAACTAATTTGGTTGCATTACTTGTCGCAGTTTTTATTTATGCTTAGCAACTCAATTTACCATTTTCGCCTGCAATGTTGCTCACCGAGCACTCAAAATAGAAATATATGTAGTGAATGGGGAATGTGGTCCAATGTTCATATTGTTGGCTGCAAATATTCCTGCTCCATTCCCTAAAACATACAAGATCTTATTCTCCCACATTTTGCTTGGAAGATTGTGATGCAGGGGTGATGGTCCTCTGCACAACTATTGACTGTTTCTTCTCCACTTTTGGTGAGGAAGGAACTAGTAGTGAGTGAATGTTGATATCAGGACATGAAAATTGAGAGAGAATTTTTGCATCTCTTGAACTGATTGAGAGAGCTTTTGCCATTGAGAGGTCTAAATATTGGAACAAAAACCCATCTCTCTGTGGGATTCCTTGTTTTCAGTATTGTTTTGCTCTTTATTTGGATTCCTTGTGATGCATTGCCTTTTGATATGGGATCAATTCCTTGAGAGAATCCTCTCTCACACAAAAGAAAAAAGAGAGTAAAAAGTTGATTGGGGGAATAGCACAAGGCTTCAGCATGAGCTTTTTCTTCATATATTCTTGATGTTTTTTTTCTTTTTGGGGAATTCTTGACCCACTGTTGTCAATCAATCTGTCAAGTACAGAACCAGATTCAACCTTTAACTCTGCTACATGCCAAATTGGTACAACTCGGTACTATCCAATTGGTTGACCACCCTTTTCTCAATGTTTATCATCATCACGTCTAAAAAGCGTGTGGTTGTTTGCGTTTGATGAGTGAATTTGTGCGTGCGGCGCGGGGGTTAGGGGTGTTAAGATTATGGGTGCGTCTCTGATAAAGTGACTCAAAATAATAATCATCAATTACAGCTAAAAAATCAATGACTGAAGGGCAGAACTGAGAGATCTAAAGTTGAGACTTGGTGGTTGTTCAACAGTATAGAAAGTTTTGATCCCAATAAAAAACCAGTAAGTCCTAAATTAGTAGTAAAAGAGGGCGGAACCAGGAATAAATTTTGGGGTGGGCTGCAATTTTTATAATATATACTTATGAATTAAATGAATTTATCAAAAAAATAAAACAGTATTCTCCACTAAATTAGGAGTGAAATTAGGAATAAATTTGTTAAAAAGAATTAAAATAGAAAGAGGTCTAACACAATATATAAAAATGAACAAAAATAAAAATGAGTTTAAGCTAATATATAAAAAATGGGCCGGGCTGTAGCCCGACCCAGCCCACTACTGGGTCCGCCCATGAACGAGCAGAATTATGACTGTCCACTACTAAAGGGATTTCAGGTCGGTTCATATCCGACGCTGGAAAAAAAAAATATTCGCCGACGTCTATCTGGCAGATGTGGAGAGTCTTCAACTTTCCACGTCAGTTTTAAAGTGACGTCATAAAAAAAATTTTAACGTCTGTTCTTTGAAGAACCAAATGAAAAACTAACCTTTTCTAGTCGGTTGTAAAAAAAACCGACATGAAAAGTTCGTTTTTTGATCAGCAATATAAGAACTATCCACATCGGTTATTACAAAAACTGACATGGAAAATTAACATTCCATGTCGGTTCTAATAAGTACCAACGTATAAACTTCAGTTTAAATGTCGGTTCTGTGTGTAAAGTAATATTAGGCGCCGAATTTCTTAAGAACCGACGTGTAATGTATATACGACGTCGGTTTAAAACCGACGTCATATATGTAATGTTATTTTAAATAATAATAAAAAATTTTCTGTACATATCAAATAAAAACATATCAAACACACAGATTGCAGCCAACCAACCAACCATTTATATATACAGCCTGAACATATCAAACAGAATCATATCAAAAATAAATTGCAGCCAATCAACTAGACATAGTACTCCATAACAAAATTTCACACATGCATATATATCATCAAACACATAATTAATCCAGTGAATCAATCCACACATATATGTAATGAGAATGAGAAAATTTTAACACAATACATGACACATATGTTGTTTTATACAAGATTCTGTAAAAAATTATTTACCATCAACACTTCAGCAAATAAGTCGCCCACTCTTTTTGAACTTCCAGCAATTCTATATTTGTAAATGCTGTTTATTTTCATCGAACTGTAAACATATTTAGCTTTTATTTATGTTAATTGTAATATTAACAAATAAGCATAAATTTAATTTATTTCATAGGATTATACTTTTCTTAGAATAGGATTAATTTGCAAAGTAATGATTTGCTGCATAAATGTCATAATATAATATCCGCACATAATGAAATCCGATTGACAGGGATACCAAAAGAATTGAAATATATGTGTTAAGTAAAAATTAAAACTTAAAGTTTTTTGTCGATTTCTGAAAGAATTACCTAAATCCTCTTTCACAAAGTAAGTCTACCCCATCGTCTTGGATTCAGCATGGTGAATGCCCTATTCATAAATTGCAAAAAATAAATAAGATTATTAATAAATATTTTAGAAGTATTTGATGCATTAATAAATCTAAACAAGATTAAATACTCACAAATCAATTACTTTCTTAATATTTTTCCGCACTTCGCCCCCCAACGAGTCCAACCAGTATATAAGAGAAGAGCTCGTGTCAATCACGCACAAAGTCCATTGGTCACTACAAGATAAATTCATATATGAGAAATTAAATTAAATGTGTGTGACAATTAAATTTTATTATTAGAATATCAGTGCTTACCCCTTATTATATGGCGCAAAATACAACTGATTGGCCTGTCCACCTCTTCGCAATGTATCCATGACATAGCGAGCCTTCAACTCTATTCCATCTACATAGCTAGTCACAAGTGCTATATGGTATGGACAAATAAAATCATACAAGTGACTCAAGTCCACACACCAATCATATAAGGACCTAAAATTATAAGAAATTACCAAGATGGGTTAAATATAAAACAATTAATATTTTATTAATTGAAAAAAACATACATTAATTACTCAATTTATATACAAATAGATACATGACGCGCTTATCTCTTGGTGGCCTATGAACCTCTCGAGGTCGTTACGCTCGAGGTATATGGCCATTTCGGTTGAAAATAGCTCTATATCGACGGATACTGTAATGATGGATCCCTCTCCCATACCCTGCGCATATGCAGTCACTTGTGTCATTTTGCTATCTAGTGGAGTAGTCACTGGCTGATTGACTGACTCTACAAATATCTTCAAGCTTCGTGGAGTCACAGCCTGTACCACTTCCTTCCATTTAGCCTTTGCCTGTCACGATACAATGGCCAAATCAAATTGTGCACATTTAATTTAAAATTTAGAGTTGTACTTTAATTATGATAAACATACTTGTGTATCCAAAGTGATAAGTTTCTTAGACCATAACACGAAACTACCAATAGCATCACGGACGGTTATCATCTCATCACATGGAATTGGTAGAAGTGCATTCATACCCAATGGATCCATGATATTCTGATATTATCTTATCCAATTAATGCGATGTGAATGATTTGATCATCACCAATGTTGAAACCTCATTCGTGCGCCATAACACGATTTTCGTGTTCAATGACCAAATCAACCAGAATAAACCCACCCTGAGACAATCATATAATAAGTATGACAAATAAGCATGTAGGAGTGTAGGTGTATATGTGTGTGTACATATGTGTGTGTACATGTATGTGTGCATATAAATATTAAATAAGATTTTCTCTGAATTCTCAGATAAATTTTTTAAAATTGTACAACATCCATTGTCACTCTGCGGCGTATAATGGGGCGGCAGATTGCTTGGCGGATTAATATTCATTTGAAATTCTCGCCACATTTTTTTTCAATTTCAGACATGAAGGAAGCTCTAAAATCATCTTCTCGCCTCTCATATTCATCTTCTCACCTCCTCCATTCATCTTCTCGCCTTTTCCATTCTTCTTCTTGAATTTTCTTTCTTCTTGAAGTTTGACTTCTACCAATTTAGCAACATTTTCGTTTGCAATACATTGGCGGTGTTGGTGAGAAATATGAAAGTAGTTGGACATAGTAGCCCCTTGTCTGGCGCTTCAAACACAACCGGGGTGCTCGGGCCTACAAATACCATAGATAGAATATCATTCATCTCAGATGGATGAATGTCTCTCTGAGATGCCGATTGAGAAAAACGGTCCTACAAATAAATTGAACAGAAATACTTGTATTAGTTTCAAACAAGAGAAAATAGTTATGACAATTTCATTATAAATTAAACACTTACAATTTCACTTGCAATAGCTTGACTATCAATATTTATGCATGAACTGTCTTTTCTGACTCTAGCTTTAACTCACAACTCATGTCGGAGAATTGAGGATACAGATGAATCATCCTCAACTGATCTCTGGGATATCTGTTATACAAAACATGTAGAAAATATATAAGTAATAATTCACAAAAGAATATTTAAACATTAAAAATCAACGCATAAAATTTTTCTTACCAGTTCTTGTTCAAGTTGGGCATATCCCTTATGAGATAGTGTGTGAGGATAGATATTCAAATCCTAAATATTTTTATTCTTATGACTTAAAGCCTACTAAAAAATAATTATTAAGTAAGCATTAAGATTTCAAACAAAACATTCAATTATATAACAATTTTTTAGTTATGCTGTATTAACTTAAAATTTTGTAGTACTACATTGAAATACGAATCGATCCCACACTTTATCGTCAATGCAATCATACTCCGAAGGGGTGTTTCTGTTTTACCTTCGTTTATATACTCCCTTGTCAACTTATTTTTAATTACTTTCACATTTTTCCTATAGAAATTAGTAAACAATGACGGTACCCTTCATCCAATTCGAATATAGTCTACAATATATTACAAAAAATATTAATGTATATGTATTGGTGGTGTGTGTGCGTTTATCATACTTGATGTGTGTATGCCATACTTGATGTGTGTGGGTGATGGTGGTGGTAGTGATCGTGTGTGCGCCATGCTTCATATGTGAGTGTGTGTTGGTGGTGTACCTGTGTGTGCGCCATGCTTGATGTGTGTGCACCATATATGCTTGATGTGTGTGTGTGTGTGGTGGTGGGGTGTGTGTGTCATGCTTGATGTGCGATGGTGGTGGGGGGTGTATGTGTGTGTTTATATAGACAATTAAATTATTCTGAATTTACTTAAAAAAATATTCTCATATCTTATTCTTCAGCACTTCAGGAACCTCACGCTAATCAAGAATGTCAATTGGGACATAGTGACGAGCCACACTTACAAAGAAACTAATCGATTTTTTTCTTAAAATTTCAATCGGTTAATTCTTCTCATTGAACTCCACCAAAATTTTTCTTCCTTGATTCCTTGCTAAAATGAGTTCACCCATCTTAGTAAGTCCTCGAGTCCTCTTCTTTGTCATACTTTCACTGTCACTATCCCATCCACTGCTATACTTTGGATCCATATGCCTTTAAGAAACATAAACATAATTTGTTAGAATCTCATCATAAGCATAATTTGCAATAAACAATAATTTTCATAAATAAATAGATAAATTATGCAAACTATTGATCAGATAAATAAATATACCTATATACCTTTAATTTTTCTGTTTTTATAGCTTTTCTCCACAAATATTCCTTCAAAATGTTTTTCTCATTGTACAACTCATCCTCGATGTTATCATTTCAATCATTACCCTCCCTATTATCCCCTCTTGGTAATCTGACTGAGAATGAGGAAATATCATCAATATTATCCTCAGTATTATTCATGTCATCACAATCAGGTGTAATTTTTGGCTTCATCGAGAGAACAATAGATCATTTTTTGTCAGCAGGATCTGTGATGTATAATACTTGTTTTGCCTATGATGTCAATATGAATGTGTCTCTTTGTGACCCTCTTTGTTAAGATCTACTAGAATAAATTCTAACTCGTCGACTTTCATGTCATTATTATTCTCCACCTACTTATAAGGAAACACGAGAACACGAAATATAGTACAATCTAACTCCCATATGTCCTTGATCACCCCATAGTATTACATGTTTGCAAACACTAATTTGTTATCTTTGGCGCTAGAAATATGCATTGATTGAGCCACTGGGGCCACCCCACATTTTTATAAAGTGAAATTGTTATCATCTGCTTTTATGTAAAAATAATAACCATTTGTAGGATACCAAAAGTAAGACAAGACGTCCGTGCGAGGCCCATGCGCTAACCATCTCAAATTTTCAGAAATACAATTTGATTTAGTTGTTAACTGATCAGCAACTTGATTTCGGAACCACTTAATGAACATTTTATTGTGTTCATCTATTACCCATTTTTCCTTCTTGATTTAGTTGGATTAATGTGGCTTAAATAGTTCATATGATCATTTATGTAAGGTTATACTTCATCAGTATTATTCAAGACATATCTATGTACTTGGCACAATAAATCTTTATTGATAGTAACGACAATTTGTCCAATTTTATCAAAGTCATCTGTTACCTTAGTACAACCCCTCTTAGGAAGTCCTATAACTTCAACATTTGATAAGTATTCATTGCAAAATTCAATTGCCTCTTCGTATGTGTAACATTCAATAATGTAACTTTCGAGTTGATTTCGCTTCCTCACATACCCTTTTAAGATTTTCATGTATCTCTCAAATGGATACATCCACCTTAAGAAGACTGGACCACATAATCTTTTTGATCAAATGAACCATTGATGCACCATGATATCAAAAAATGAAGGTGAAAAATACATCTCAAGTTGACAGAGCATAACTACAACATCTTTCTGTAACTCTTCTAGTTTTGTTAAGTCAATTACCTTGCTACATATTGCATTGAAGAAAAAATAAA
Organism: Agave tequilana; assembly: GCA_038442645.1. Lineage (NCBI taxonomy): Eukaryota > Viridiplantae > Streptophyta > Magnoliopsida > Asparagales > Asparagaceae > Agave > Agave tequilana. The sequence goes on from JAVJIF010029915.1 coordinate 311,604, forward strand.
GTCCGATAATGGCATGACGGACATGTTGTGATAATACGGAACGTAATAGCTAAAGGTAGCAACTGTTGCATCAATGCATGACAATCATGAGATTTTAAGCCAATTAGATTTAGATCTTTCATTGAAACGAGACTTTGAATATTTGATAAGTAACCACTTGACACCTTAATCCCAGAAAGACACTGACATAACTATATCTTCTCTTTTCTAGACAAAGTATGACATGCTGGCGGTAAAAATATATTTTATCCCTTCTCCTCTGGTGCCAACTACTTGTGTATACCCATTTCAACCAAATATTTTCTAACTTGGACTCCATCCTTAGTTTTACTGGTTATATTGAGTAATATGCCAATAATACTATCACATACATTCTTTTTAATATGCATTATATCAAGGCAATGTCTCACAAATAAAAATTTTCAATATGCGAGATCAAAAAAAATTGACTTCTTATTTCATACATTCTTTTTAACTGTAATTTTTTCCCTTTATCATAATTTGCTCTGAAATGGTTCACCCGTTGATAAATCTCTTCACCAATCATTGCTTTTAGAGCTCTTCTTTCTTTAGTAGAGCCATTAAAAGCTTTTCGTAGCCTCCAATAACGATGAGACATAGACAAGAATCTCTTGGAATCAAGATATACTGTCTTTCTGCTATGCTTTAATTGGAGAGAAAATGTGTCTTTTTCATATACAGGACATGCCTTGTATCCTTTCACAATGTACCCTGATGAGTTTTCATATGCTGAAATATCATTGATTGTCCAAAGTAATATACCTCGGAGCTTGAAATTTTTTTGATGATATGCATCAAATACTGCAACACCTTCTTCCTATATTATCTTTAAGTCTTCAATAAGAGGTGCCAAATAAACAACTATATCATTTCTTGATTATCTGAGACCCAATATTAGCAATGACAACATCATAAACTTGCGCTTCATGCACAATCAGGGAGGAAGATTGTAAATAGTCAAAACAACTACCCAAGTACTGTGTGTGCTGCCCATATTACCATGCAGGTTCACTTCATCAGACGAAAGACCTAGTCAGAGATTTCTTGCATCATACCCAAAATCGAGAAATTTAGAATCAATCATGTTCTATTGCGGAGAATCAGTCGGATGACGAAGTGTATTATCAGAAATTCTCTCGTCTGAAGCCACATCAAACTCTTCGCATGTTCTAAGTTCCTAAACATGTGTTTAAATATAGGTACTATCGAAAAATACTATAATAATTTTGCTAGAATTTTATTCTTATTTTTCTTGTGTCGATCCACTTTACAGACCAGACATCTCTTCAAACCTTCATAATACTTTCTGTACAAAATACAATTATTAAGGCAAGCATGTATCCTTTCGTAATTCATACCCATAGAGTATAAGATCTTCTTGGCATCGTATGTACAATCTGAAAGTTCATTAGCCTTAGGAAGTATATCTTTCAAGAGACTGAGTAAGGCCTTAAAACTCTTATCTCTCCACCCATTTCCTTCTTTCAAATTATACAATTTCAACACTGCAGATAGTTTAGTGAATTTAGAATAACCAACATATAAATTTTTTCTTCATTATCTTTTTAAGCTCTAGATTAAATGTGGGTGATTCATAAAGTGATTTTCTACATCATGAATCATATCTTCTAATTTATCACCTTCACTACAATTAATTTTTTCTCTTTCATCACATCTTCTATTATCGGAATTAATTGGTCTATCTCTTACACTCTCACCATGTCATATCCATCTTATATAATCTTTATCAATCCCATTAACGAATAAATGATCTCTTAATACTTTAACCGTAACATTCTCAAGGCAACCACATCATATGCACGGATACTTAATACGATTAGGATTGTTGGCACGCTCAACAGCAAATTTAATAAACTCCTCTACGCTATTCCAATATTCGATTCTTAACCTATTAGCATCCATCCATTTTCGATCCATGTTTAGCTAGTATAGACATCAAAATCAAAATATTGAATCAACAACACATAAAAAATAAGATATTTAACTGACAACACCACATATCATGTAAAGAGAAAATTTACTTTACCACCACTAAGGCGCCACCACACATATACACATCAATCATGGCACCCTACCACACCACCACCATCACACACAGACACGCACATCAAGCATGAACATGACACTCACACACACACACACACACACACACACACACACACATCAAGTATAGCATACACATCACCAACACACACACCCACATCAAGTATAGCACACTACCACCACCACACCACCACTACCACACATGCGCGCGCGCACATCAAGCATGACACACCTAACCACCACCACCACACACACGCATGGACATCAAGCATACACAATAACTATCACCCCCCTGGCCGCCACCACCAACACAACCACACACAAAAACTCCGCCGCCACTACCACTATCACATACAAATCCTAACTTTGCCCATCAGCCTCCACCAAAACCCACTAGTACAAACACCATGAACTACTCCATACAATACAAAAGTAATGAAATCAAAGCAATGAAGTTAGAGGAAAAAGGGTTACCTTTATATAGTAAAAAAATGAGAGGGGTTGTCAGAGCAGATCTCGAGCAGAGGGAGAGGAGGAGGGGCCGGCGAGCGTAACTAGAGGAAAGGGAGAGGAGGAAGGGCCAGCGGAGCGGATCTCGAGGGTCGGCAGAGTGAATCTGGAGCAGAGGGAGAGGAGAAGGGGCCGGCAGAGTCGAAGCGGATCTCGAGGTGCTGGTGGAGCGGATCTAGAGCAGAAGGAGAGGATAGGGGGAAAGAGAGGGAAGAGAGAGCTTGCAGGGAGGAGAGATGGAAGCCGACGGAGGAGGGGGAGAGAGAGAATCGAGAAAGACGAGAGAAGCGAGAGAGACGCACGGGATCGATGAAGGCTAGGGTTAAAATTTGATTTTATATCTTGTGCGATTTTCAAAAAAATTTTGCACATTTGTTCTTCAACAAACTAACATTAAAAGTAATTTACATGTCGGTTCTAAAAGGAGCTGATGTCTAATATTAGAACTTTAAACATCGGTTCTTCAAAGAGTCGATGTCTATAGTCCCGATAAAAAAAATCAATTTTTTTTATAATTTTCCATGTCGGTTTGCAAAGAAACTGACGTGAAATATTAAGATTTGATGTCTGTTTAGCTATAAACCGACGTGGAATAGTGTAAAAAATATCCCACATAATAGTATAATCATTTTATTCACCGCATCTCCTTTAACGTCAATCCCGACTTCAACTGATGTGAAAAGACCGATGTAAAATCTCTTTTATGTACTAGTGATCAGCTTAAGAACACGCCTCAGAATCAAGAACCATTGAGGTTCATTGGTAAGAGAGTAAAAGTGAAGGATTGTGGGCATTGGGTTACAAGAGACCTTGGATTAATATCAGGACATGGCTTTTGCGAAAATTTCTCTCCAAGACCAAAATGGAGAGGGCTATAAGAAAACAATATTAAACAGAATAATAATTGTTAGCAGATATGTGATACATTATATCTAGACATGTGTATAGACATACATTATAACTAGACATGTATACTTTTCTTATTTCATTTTTCGCTTCTACATTAATATAACCTTTAGTGAAATGATATAGAGAAATTTTCACTTCTCTAAATTATCATGGTATTGTTCAATTAGAAAAATTGAGGCATATAAAATTTTTTTGATATGAAAAGAAAGTTACAACGGATCATTTTTCTGATTACAAAAGAGGGGAGGATATTTGAATCTTTTCTTTATTTAATGATGGGTTCTTGATGTAGCGATGGAGAGTGATTCTTATTCTCCGTTGATCGATTGAATGACAAACTTTTCTTCGAGATCTGCTTCGAGTTGCTCTCAAAAAACAATAAAAATAGAACTCTGTTTTAACACTATAAGTGTTTAGAATTCTCCGATTTCTTTCTTTCTCTCTCTCTCTCTCTTTCTCTATGAACCTTTGAGGTTGATAGGAAAAAATCTTTAGCTTGAAAAAGATCCTCTAGCTTCATAGCTGTGGAGCCCCGATCCGGCGGGTACGGGGACGCCACTGCGACGTACATACGCAGGGCAATGGTACCATCACGTATGTACGCTAAGCATCAATACAACACAATACATGGATCAGAGTACGAAAATACGTGGTGTTATACATTACAACACAAAATAGTACAAGTACTCAGTCATCACAAATTGTGACATAATATTACATAAATATTATATCACCAGGTAGTACAAAAGTAGACTGTACAGGGTACAAAAGATAAGGACTCATGAGCTGGAAGAGAGAATCTCGCGAGCGGGGAAGACGGGGTGAAACTACGGCTGATTCGCCTGGTCCTCGAAGAAAGCCTGGTCCTCAGCTGATGGGTCCACCTCAATCCAAGCTGCTAAATCTGGACATGCAAATCTAGAATTGTTAGTGGGCAACCCAGCGAGTGCAAGAAGAACCCAAATGGTAAGTATAAATAAAAGCAAGTGCATCAGGTCAAGTATAATGTACCTAAATCAATAAGCATGGAATAACCACAATAAATAGTGAAATATGAAAATGACATTAGAATTTATGTGGCATGAAATAAAAGCAAGTGTAGCAGGTCAAATGTCATGTAATTAAATTAGAAAGCATGGAGTAACTACAATAAATAGTAAGTATAGAATGACAATAAAATTCATGAAGTCAATTATCAAGTTATTACTAAGACTCGTTCAATTTGTATGTTTCAGTATATGGCCCGTACCATATACTTCCGCATACACGTCAAGTGAGGTTGGTTATTGAAAATTGATGGGGAACGACGAACCATATTTAGAATGGGTCCCGTGCATGCACGGGACAGCGGTCCAAGAGTATCCGGTACTGAACCAGAACGTACCACTAGGTACCGCGACTTACTATATGTCCGAAGGTCTTAGTATACGTCCGAACAGGAATAGAGTGTCACCGTTTCCCACAGGGATATACCCAGAGGATTATAGCACACCCGGCAGGCAGGCAAGGGGGTAAGGGTGCCAGTTCACCCCTTTGAAGTGCCTGGTGAATCCAACAGAAATTAGTTGTACAATATATGTATGACCACCATAAACATAGAAGGTATATCGATACCCATCAATTTCCCCCGCTCTGGTGTAAGTTGTTTAAATATAACAGAGTATCAAATAATAAAGTCCACAGGGTATTCACAAAAGTCCAATATTCATGGTTATCCTATTACGGGGTTCAACATGAGTATAATATCAGGAGTAATGTCAGGAGCCTCCCTCTTTCAGGGGTTCAAGTATACAGGAGTTCAGGAGTACAGGAGTTCAGGAGTACCAAATGTCTGGTAATAATATAATAATCATGCTAAGTCCCGTAAAAGTGATAGTCATGAATATGCCATATAATACAAGTATCACGGGCGATAGTGTCCGGTCAAAGGTCACGATGTCAAGTCAATGTATTTGTACCACATGAAAGTATGTCAAGTAAGGGTTAGCATGTGTCATATACCAGGGGTCAGGATCAGGTGACAAGTATGACATATATCAAGTACCAGTGTCTAATATCAAGTGCCATGGATCAGGTATCAAATCAAGTGTCGTTGTCAGATATCAAGTGCCGTGGATCAGGTATCAAATATAATATATCAAGTGCCGGTGCCATAAATCATGCATCAAGTATAACATATCAAGTGTTGGATAAATACCAAGTTCAATACCATCTATAAGCTTGTATAGCAAGAAATCATGTACTGGATATTACATCAGTAAGTGTTAGGCATGTTACGGTAATAATAAGGTGTCCACATATCAATATCATGCTATAAATCAAGGGTAGTTATTTTTAAGTTTAATATAAACACTCGCCTAAAATCGGAATGAAACACTGGTTAATATCCGAGAAATCCGCGAACCGGTGCTAGCAAGCCACTACCCCATAAATATATATTAAAATATATAAATATAAATATTTATATAATTATTAGAGAGGAAATGAAAGAGGGGGGAGAGAGAGAGATAGAGAGAGAATAGGGTGTTTTTAGAAAAGGTTTTAGGAATTTAAAAGGGGAGGGGTATGGTTGTAAATATAGGGGAGTAATTTGGGGATGGGTGAAGGGGATTTTAGGGAATGAGAAAAGTGGGTTTTTTAGGGAAAAGAAAGAGAAAAGAAAAGAAAGAAAGAATAAAGAAGGAAAGAAAAAATAAGAAAGAAAGAAGGAAATAAAAATGGAGGGGAGGGGGTGGCCGGCCACCGCTGGCACCGACGGCCAGGCGGCGACGGCGGCGCCGCCAGGGGAGGGGAGGGAGGTGGAGGTGGAGTTGTTTGGTTGGTGGTGTTGTTGGTGGAGGTGGTGGTGGTAATTGGTGGTGGTGGTGGTGGTGGTGGTGGATATGGTGGTGGTGGTGGTTGTTGGAGGTGGTGGGAAGTTAGAGGAGGAGGAGGAGGTGATGATGGGGTGATTGGAGTGGTGAATTTGATGGAGGTGGTGATGAATTTTGGAGGAGGAAGGGAGGTGATGGTGGTGGGTTTGATGAAATTGGAAGTGGAGAGTGGTTGGTCGAGGTTGAAGGAGATGGTGGAGTGGAGAGGGGGTATGTGGGAGGTGGTTGGCTGGCCTAGGGGTAGGGCAGCGGCGGTGGTGGTGATGGAGGCGGCGGTGGAGTTGAAGATGGGTTTGATTTGTTTTGTTGAAGGAGATGGAATTATTTTTGGATTTTGAAATGAAAAGGAAAAGAAAATTGGAGGGTTTAATAGAGAAGGAAAAGGAAAGTGATGATGGAATGGGATGGGGGGAGATGGGCTACTCTGCCCATCATGCCCTACCTCTCCTTGCTGCGGCTGCGGCTGCGGCTGCGTTTGCCAGGGCATGGAGGTGGAGTGTGGGGGAAGAAAAGAAAGAAGAAAAAAGAAAGAAAATAAGGAAAAGAAAGAAAAATAAGGGGAAAAAAGAAACGAAAATAATAAAAAATTTTATTATTTCATAATTAATTTATTATAATATCTGGAATTATAAAGTAGTGGCGTATAGAAGGAAAAAAGTAAGAAAAGAGAACGTCGCTGAAAATATTATTATTTAAATACGGTGAAAATTCGACTGTTTCAAAAATATTTTAAAAAATTCTCAAAAATAGAAAATATTATTTTAAGATGCCTGGTGAAATCAGACTCAAGAAATTCAATGTAATTTTCAAATTAAAAATCTTGAAATCTTCTGACGATACCGGCCGACAACAGAATCAGTCAAATTTTGATAAATTTAGAAAAATTTAAAAAATGTATTTAGATAGAAAATAAAATTCTAAAAAGTAAAATAAAAGCCATTTTAAAAATTCAATCTCATTTGAAAACTAAAAATCTAGGAATCAGTCAGCGATACCGACCGAAACCGGTTTTGGAGATTTTGCAGAAAAAAATCTGAAAAATTCTCAAAAATCATGAAAAAATTTAAAATATTAGAAAACGATTTTTGAAACTAAAATCGGTCAAATCGGACTACCAAAAAGGTCAAATCGGGCTACAGGCTGGCATCAGGTTCCCGATCCGGATCAGGAATTACTCTAGGTCTAAGAATTCAGATCCGATACACAATAACATAAATAATCACAACTCAAAAGCAAATACTGAAATAAAATTGAATTAATATAGTCGAAAATTTTTGGGACACGTATCTGAGTACGTATCCGGGCACGGGTTGCTATAATAGCTTTCGAGGCTATTTATAGGGTCCTAGGGGTATAATTGTCCTGTAGAATCCCTCCATAATAGGGATTAACTCCCACATTACGTGGGGAGTTAATTGATTCAGTAATGGGGTCAACTACAAGAGAAACGCGGGTCTCGCGTTGAACGCGGACCTCACTCTATTGTGTAGATGTGACGCTCATATGTTTCTCATCACTGCGTTGAAGTAGAAACGCGATGCTCACAGACACGCATTGAAATTGAGACGCGAAGTTTCTCAGACCCGCATTTGAAGAGAAACGCGGAATTGCTCAGATCCGCATTTGAATTGAAACGTGGAGTAGCTCAGATCTATTTTGTTGCTCGACATGGGTTTGAAGTGAAACGCGGAGTTGTGCAGACCCACATTTGAAGTCCGCGTTTACCCTTAGATGCAAGGTTCGCGTTTTAATTGAAAGGCGATTTTCGTATTGAAATGAAGTATGCGTATGAGGACTTGTCTTCAACGATTTTTAGACAGCTTACAGATATTAGAGCCTCTCAAAATTCTCTATTGGTTGTCGTTCTATGCTATCAACAAGTCTGCGCTGTGCCATGCTCGTGTAGCTGTGTCTAACGTCGGGCGAGACAATAATAATTCTACGAATATGAAGGAAATCTCTAATATTATACAATTGGTCTGTCAACAACAGCAGCAGCAGCAGCAGCAACAACAGCAAGAAAAAAAAAATAATAATAATAATAATAATACAATATGAAGAAAAAACAAGGAAGCATGCTTCTATGAATGGCAAGACAAACAGAAATCTCCAGCAGCTGAGTGCGGTTGGCATGGATGAATTGAAAAGAGAGGAAAGCAAAGCTACACACAAGGACTGGGAACTCTCTGGATGACAAAACCAATTTTATTACCTCAAACTAAGGTTGGATGAAATAGCTTCTCCAATATCAACACAGAGCCTCCACTTACTTCCCTTTGTTCTTATGTAGCCTTTTTCCATCGCAAAAAATTCTAAATTCTAAATTCTCGTGCTAATAGTCAGATATGAATGTGAGAATAAATACGTAGAATCTCCATGTTATAAGCACTGTAAACATGAGATGAAGTTAGAAAATGGTAAGCTAAAAACTGAAATAAAACGTGGGGCAGCTGAAACAGTGAAAGATAGAGCGTGAGGGATAAGGAGAATAAGAATAATTTTTCATTTCACAATTATTTTGATAGGACATAGTGAAATCCTAGCTGTGGCTAGCTAGCTATTAAATCTAAATCTCATCTTTCTCAGCTTGTCATTAGAATGTGACATGCATGCATGCATGTATAGTTTATCCTTATGCCAATTACGGCTTTTGTCGTCTCATTGAGGTCAGATCATGCTAATCATTGTTGGGGTCACACCATCCCTTCTAGTTTTTGCCTTCTTTTTCTATCTAAATTTGAAGTTCTCTTGCTATTCTAGTTCAAATGAATTTTTCTTCTAAACAAGTATTATTAGCCTCTGTGAGGAATTTGTAGGGAGAAGAAGTGATTAAATTGTACGTTATATTGTTGGATGGATATAACTTCGGAATTTCATTACCAAGTATATTCTTTCTTTTCACAGAGAAATGAACAATGACTTGATAGTTTCATGTTGTAACTGGGAGAAAGAAAAAAAAATTATGTGTGTGGAATATTATATTTGGATATAGTAATACTAATGGCAATAATTTTATATTTATTTAATAAAAACCAATTGACTTTTCTGTTTACCTACCCAATTAAACAAGCATTTTGGAAAGGAATCTTGATTAAATATGACCACTAATGACCTTTTGATCTCTCGTTGACCCTTTAAACAACAAAACAAAACTTTTGTAAGGTACTATTGAGAATTGGAAGGGTCAGATTAGTCCCTGAGATGATTCATTCATGCTGGGACAAACAAGCAAATATTCATGAAAATGAGGTGTTTTGCAACATGCATGGACCAAAGAGGGTGCACAATGCACATACAACGAACGTTCTTGGATTCTGATCTGGCCAGATTTGGCCTGGACCATAGAGACTGCACTATTTTTTGCCCATATGGAAACATTCTTCAATGTTTCACTTATTTTTGCCCACATGACATGAACCAAAGGTGAATTCAATTATTTATAATAAAGCAGTTAAAATGGATGCATTGAACACTTGTGGCCTTGCCATAATTGGACAATGTCAGGGGTGTGTATATATATAGCACCAATACATTGGATCCAATGCACCCCAATCACATTGTCACACACTCTCTCTACTACTGATCTCTACTGTTTATTAGCTACACTGGTGGCCATACTGCAAATTGCAAATGGAACAAAAAGGTATATACTTCCTCCAAATTTAGTGATTTTGCATGTCCATGTCTCTTTACTTTTAGTTGAGAACAGGGCTGCTATATCAGGTCGGATCGGTTTAATATAAAATCCGGTACCTGACTCGAATCTAGGGGTGGGGCTTGAAACCCTAAGTTTTACTTGTCTATTTGGAGCAGCGTCTACTAATTCATTTTCGACTACTAGTAAGTGTATCGTGTAGCAAGATTACACAAATGAACCACCTCAAATTTTTTAATCAATTAATGTGTTTCTAAAATTTATCGTCTACCATGTGGAAAAGAGTTGTTTATTTTGATCAAAAACGCTCTCCCCAAATTAATTTCTTATTATGTGCCTAAAATTTTGGTCCATTTATCATATAAGGAAATTTCTTTATTTTGGTTAAGAAAGTTTTTACTTGTGACTCTATAATTCAGCTACTCAACCATAAATAGATTAATGCAAACTTAGAAAAAGAAAAGGTTTTAGTAATCTGTGAGTTTCTTATTATTCTATTTTTCTGAAATCTGAAGAGAAACGTTGGGTCTTAATCATGAACTATAAATAAAACGAAAAGATAGAAAATAATTAAAAATTAAAAGGAGAAAGAAGAAAAGAAAATGAGGTGGAGGAAGAAAGAACAACAAGGTCAGTACTTTCGAAAAATCTATTAATCATGTATCCTATTTTTCGTTTTAGAACTTTTGATTTACTTTCATGTTTTTGACTTAGTAGTGTATTTGCAAACACAAATGATGTTCTTTGATAACTCTCTTTCAAATATTAGTACATACTTTAGGTTTTTATCTCTTAATCTGTTTAAATTTTTTTCTTCATCCCTACAACTAAATGATATCAGTGCAATATATGCATCATCGAAGCAATTGTTTTTCGAATATGAAGTGAATAATGTGTAATATTTTCAATTCTAAATTAGTAAGTTGTTTGATTTTAAAAAATAAATACATATTATTTTAGATATTTATTTAATTATCATGACTTTCTTACATTATGCTAGTGGGTTCAGGGGTTCGGTTCATATGTGTGAGCCACATACACATACAATAAGAGAGTCAATCACGCGTTGACACGCGGATTGGAACTCTTATAATCTCTTATAATATGTGTGTGAAGCTCACACATATAACATATTATAAGAGGATCAATCACGTGTCAACGCGTGATTGCTCTTTTATTGTATTTGTGTGTTGCACACACATGAACCGAACCCGTGGGTTCAGATCTGATAGGTAACTTTCGCATTACTTTACACTTCTTGCTACACAAGTGTTAGAGGTTCAAGTCTGCTCCACGTAACCCTGCCTGCCTTTGCCAACTAATAGGTCTCCTTAGATTATAATTAAGGGGAGAGTTTAAAACCCCACCAAGTATTATTCATATGAATGATTCACTCCATTTATCATGATTTTCATGTCCTAAAATGCTTATATATAGAAAATCATGCAGTTTGGACTTTTTTATCCATTAATCAAACGGTGTCATTTGTTCTATTCATGGGCGGACCCAGTAGTGGGCTGGGTCGGGCTACAGCCCGGCCCATTTTTTTATATATTAGCTTAAACTCATTTTTACTTTTCTTCATTTTTATATATTGTGTAGACCTCTTTCTATTTTAATTCTTTTTAACAAATTTATTCCTACTTTCACTCCTAATTTAGTGGAGAATACTGTTTTATTTTTTTGATAAATTCATTTAATTCATAAGTATATATTATAAAAATTGCAGCCCACCCCAAAATTTATTCCTGTTCCGCCTTGGTTCTATTGTTGAAAAATCGTCCATTTTGTAACCATTTGATGCATAGGTAAAGACTAATTTCAACCGCCCAAAAGATAATCCTACGGCTCATGTGCTTCATCTTCTCACTTACGCTAGCTTTCTCATCGGATCTCTATTATATATATATATATCAAATTAATATTAATCATAGTACTTAATTTGCTATTTTGTTTTTCTCTCCTTCTTGACTTGTCATGGTTTTCAGTTGGACTTTCACTCATTGATGATAAAAAGAACAAGTTGCCGCGTCTCCCACTAGCTAATTTCTATCAATTCAACTTCCTTGGGACACAGTTTTTTCATAAAATTAAATTGCTTTTTCATGATTACACTTTCTTTTTCTTTTTTCTATTTAGTATGCACGTAACTGACTAACTGTAGTCCCCGCTCGTCACTATAAATATGTCAAGGTGTTCGATTTGTGCTTGATACACATTCTCTCATCGATTGATCTCTTCCTTCTTCGATCTGCAGACCTTTCCCTCCCCATGGAAATCCTCCCGGCCCCGGCCCCGGCCTCGGCCCCGGCCCCCGCCCCTCATTTGATCCGGTCGCCGCAAGTAGTCACTGATGAACTTCGAGCGGACTCGTTTGCCCGTGAGAGGAGCAGTCACAGGTTCCAAACTCATTTCCAGCCACAGCAGCCGCAGCCGCAGCAGCAGGTGAGTGCCCGAGCCACTGCTCCTGCTGCCCACCGAAAGGACAAGGTGGTCTTCGTGTTGGGGTCCACTGGCGTCGGCAAATCGAAGCTCGCCATTGACCTTGCCACCCACTTTGACGGCGAGGTGGTCAATTCCGACAAGATGCAGGTCTATGACGGCCTCGATGTCATCACCAACAAGGTCACCGCGGAGGAGTGCGCCGGCATCCCTCACCACCTCATCGGCGGGGTCCACCCCGACGCCGAATTCACTGCTGCTGACTTCCGCCGCGAGGCCACGAGGGCGGTGGAGTCCATTCTGGCCCGTGGCCGGCTCCCCGTCATCGCGGGCGGCTCAAACTCGTTCATAGAGGAGCTTGTGATTGGTGAAGGGGGCAAGTTTGCATCAAAGTACGACTGTTGCTTCTTGTGGATCGACGTCGAGCTCCCGGTGCTGCACTCGTTTGTGTCGGCCCGGGTGGACCAGATGGTGGAGAAGGGGCTCGTGGAGGAGGCCAGAGGCGTGTTCGAGCCGGAGGCGGCAGACTACAGCAAAGGGATAAGACAGTCCATTGGAGTTCGGGAGATGGATCGGTTTTTCCGAGCTGAGATGTCCCGCTGGCCGACGACGAAACGAAGGCGAGGCTGCTGAAGGAAGCGATTGAGGAGATAAAGGAAAACACTCGCGAGCTTATATACAACCAGTTGCAGAAGATTCGACGATTTTCGACGTTTCCTGGGTGGGACGTGCGCAGAGTGGACGCCACGGAGGCGTTCCGGAAACGAGGTACCCAAGAGGCCGAGCAAGTGTGGAACCGGGTGGCGAGAGAGCCCAGCATCAAGATAGCTCAGAAATTCCTCATGAACGGGGACTTGAATGACAAGAAGATGATGACCATTGACGCCGCCGCTGACGGTAACAAGGAACCATCAGAAGTGATGAGTGCCGACGTCAACGCGGAGGAAGAGCATAAAGTTGCGCCCACCTGCACTACTAGCGAGCGAGGTAGCCAGCATGAGGTGGGGCCGGGGCCGAATGTAGGATAGGGGAAGTGGGTCACTCTCAGAGCCGTCAGTGTGTGTTGATGATTGGGGATCAAGCGCACACCGAGAGGAGATGAGAGATCCAAGGTGAAAGACAAAAGAGGAGACCTAAGAAAGAGCGTGTTAGTGTCCGTGCGGCCTGCTGTCCTGTGCCACCGACATGACACTCCTCTTTATGACTAGACTAGAGTGGTGTGCGTGGTGGGGGCTGCAGACGGAGTCTCTCACCTTTATCTTTTCAGAATAATAATCGATATGATCTAATCTATAGTCAATTTTTTTTTTTCAATATATATATATATATATATATATATATATATATATATATATATATATATATATATATATATATAGATCAAGGCAATTTAGTTGGGACTCCTATAAATTAGTCTAAGAGGGAGAGAGAGAGAGAGAGAGAGAGAGTTGGGTGGTGGAGAGGGGAATCCACCTTTTAAATTTGTCCTTTTCTTTATTTTTGTGAGAATCAGTTGTGGTTTCTCGACTTACTGCTTGCCGACTGAAATAAGAAAAAAAGAGAAGAAAAAGAAATATATTTTATCTACGCTCCCCCATTAGCTTTCCTCCTACTGTCAAAGGTTGCCCTGCATCATTCCTGATAACGAACTCAACTTCCGCCTTCTTGGATCCATCAAAATTCAATTTGATCCTAGTTGGGTCAGGGAGGTTCCAAGTACAAACCAGCTCATTACCATGTCGGGCCCAAAACCCCAGTAGTCTCTCCACATCGCTCCATCCTCCTCACCTGCGAATCTCTCTGGTCAATTTGCATCGGGTTATTTTCAAACACCACCATATTTCTATTTTTTTTTCAGATACACCACGCAATGTAAACAATAGCAGCTTGGCGAAATCTCCTCATATAGCCCGAGCCAAGTCCTGCCCCTTGCATAAAGTTGCACCATTCCTGATAATTTGTTGGAGGAGTCTCCATACTTAGCTTACTACACAACAAACTCCAACATTCCTTGGTCTTCACGCATTCCTATATCAAATGCCCAATTGTTTCATCTTCCTCCCTACATCTCGGACCAAAGACTCGAAACATGCACGGATCAGGCTCTCAACCCCAAGCTCTTGTGGGTAATGCCTGATGCAATACTTTCCAATTGGGCTTTTATTTTGGGCCAGCAGACATGAGGTTATTGTGGGGGGGTGGGGGATTTCTGGTTTTTAATGTGTTTCACAGCCATTTTTTTCCAAAGCCCAGCAGTGATTGTTTCGATAAACAGCCCAATGGGCCCATGGGCTTTTTCTTAGAAATCAACAGACCGCTACTCGCGGCGAGGACGACGATGAAAAGGTCAAAACTCAAAACTACAAGTTTTTTCAGAGACTCGCACTGCTACAGAGCTTATGCGGCAATGCTCTCATAGATGACGAATGAAATCCGTCGGCAACAACCAGTTAACCGACTGGGTTTCAATCGTCGGTGAATATAATTTTGACCGGCGTTATGCCGACAATTTTTACTTCGCTCTTATAATCATTAATTTGTGTCATTATTTTAATTAATTGTTTTTCCACGCAGCATTCACCGACGATTATGTGCAGCTTTTTTCAGTAGTGTTACATGCATGGAGCAAACTAACTATATGCGCCTCACTTCTCCTCCTCTATATATACGTGAAATTGTTTGGTTGATTCTCTCATCATCACTTCACCATTCCCAGACCTTTGCCTCCTCCATGGGAATCCTTTCGGCCGCATCGACACCTTTGGCCCGGTCTCCAAAAGTCATTAGTTCTCTCGCTCATAAGCTTCGAGCAAAATCTTTTGCTAGTGACGAGAGTGGTCACAGATTCGTAACTTGCTTTGAACAAGCTATTACCTCTCCGCGAAAGGATAAAGTAGTAGTCTTTGTCTTGGGGTCGACGGGCACTGGCAAGTCAAAGCTGGCCATCGACCTCGCTTCCCACTTCGAGGGCGAGGTGGTCAATTCTGACAAGATGCAAGTGTATGCCGGCCTGGACGTCATCACCAACAAGGTGACTGACGAGGAGTGCGCTGGCATCCCCCACCACCTCATTGGTGGTGTCCACCCCGACGCTGAGTTCACCGCCTCCGACTTTCGCCGCGAGGCCACGAGGGCTGTCGAGGCCATTGTGGCCCGCGGCCGGTTGGCCATCGTGGCTGGGGGCTCAAACTCGTACCTTGAGGAGCTGGTGGACGGTGATGGGGGCAAGTTCCGGTCCAAGTACGAGTGCTGCTTCGTCTGGATCGATGTCGAGCTCCCGGTGCTGCACTTGTTCGTGTCGGCCCGGGTGGACAAGATGGTGGAGATGGGCCTTGTGGAGGAGGCCAGAGGCGTGTTCGAGCCGGAGGCAGCAGACTACTCCAAAGGATAAGAAAATCTATTGGAGTTCCAGAAATGAATCGATTTTTCCGAGCAGAGGGATCGGCTGACGAGGCGAGAATGTTACAGGATGCAATCGAGGAGATCAAAGAGAATACGCGCAAGCTCACGTGTAACCAGCTAAAGAAGATTCATCGACTCTCGACATTTCGAGGATGGGACGTGCACAGAATAGACGCCACTGAAGCTCTCCAGAAACGAGGAGATCCAGAAGGTGAAGAGGTATGGAACAGGATGGTTCGAGAGCCAAGCATCAAGATAGTTCACAAGTTTCTGAATGAAGAGTACTTGCACGACATGGGCTTTTTGAAGAAGATCATGAACATTGCTGCTGTGGCTGATGCTAATCAAGTATCAGAAGCAACCGCGATCATTGCCGCCACCGCTACCGCTACCGCCACCATAAAGTGTGAGCACAAGGCTCCCGCCTGCACTAGCTAGGTGGAGCAACAATTAGTGTTTATTTGTTTTCTGATACGTGTAAATGTACGTGCAGCTAAAAGGGAAAATATATACGTTTTGTGGTGTGAAGATGTAAAAGAAAATAAAATTTGTGATTGTTAAGTATCTATCCTATATTGTTATGATTCTCTTTCCCCTTAAACCTAATGTACTGGTCAGATTTTGATTCTCATCAAGATCATGACATGTGTCTGAGAACTTGAGGGTATCGCTTCTCTGCCAACACGCCCAGCTCATACACAGGTTTGGTTAATGTGTGCGAGCCACACATACATACAATAAGATGATCAATCCCGTGTTGACACGTAGATTGAACCTCTTATAATGTCTTATAATATGTGTGAGGCCACACACTATGGCTCACACATGAACCAAACCCCTCATATACAAGCCTAACATGTGCCATAGAAGAAAGCGTCGGGCACATGGGCCCAAGAAGAAAGCGTCGGGCCTCGCCTCGCGCTCACATCTGATCAGATATCACTCACTTGAATTCACTACTCAACCGGAGTTATGCGACTCTCAGGGACGTAAATAATCAATAGAAGGATCCTTTCTGGAGCCACCCAAGGCTCTGACACAAAGACCCTCTGAAGCCTGCTATTTCTGAGCTGTTTACAGCTGAAAAGCACGACCCCCGTGATTCATGGATCCAGCTATGCCACGAGATTATCTCCACGTTCTAAACGTTATAACACCCCTATATCAATGCGTGTTGTTATGGATAGTGGCGGATATCTCTGCATGACGATCCCAACAATCAAGCAGCACAGATCTGATCGGTTACAAGAAATTTAACGTGTAAATCATACAGTTATGTAGATCCAAAATATCCACACCCATAATGATAGCTCACATGGGTATAAACACACCTCTATCTCCATCAAAAAAGAGGTTGTCTTCTGATTATTATATCAAATACTAGAAATTGTAATCGCAGCATTACTCTGCAAAATTCATTGTAATCCTCTGACATTATTATAGTGAATTCTCTCCCTCTCTTGTGGTTTTCTCTTTCGGGATTTCACATAAATTCTTTGTTGTTTGAGATTGCTTACATTTGTTCTACTCACTTACAATTCATGGTGTAGAGAAATTCTCCGAGAATTTTTCTCCACAATTTGATGCTGTCATTGAGATCTCTTGAATCCATACTCAAGATCTCACCCCTTTCCCAAATCCTTCCTCAAAAGCGTCGCCAAATAAAAATGGCTCCACCAAGGAAGAGCGCATCCCAGGTCACCTCCGCCACCACTTCAAAAGGTAAGTCGATAATTGCTGGGGCCTCGAGGCCTACCAACGCTCATCCTCTTTATCCCGACGTTCTCATCAAAGATGTCGGAGAAGGTCAATCTTCCTCGCCTACTCCACCAGAGGCAAGGACCAACAGACATGAAACCCGACTCCCCGTCGAAGGTCAGCTCCTCCAATGCTCGCCAGCCTCCAAAGACAATTGGACAAGCAACGAGCGGAGGCAACTTGTGATTGCGAGGAGATTGCTCTGGAGAGAGATACTATAACCCGCATCTAGAATCACCTCGTCACTTAATTCGAGATCTTTCAGAAGCTGCAGTCCATAAGGAATCAAGGGGCAGAGGGGTCTCGAGCTCTCCCGTCACCATCTCTTACTGCAAGAACTACCCACACCGAGAGCAATCAGAGGCACGCCAGATCTGACTTCCTGAGCGATGACGGGCACTCTGTTATTATATTACTCCACCAAAGTCCCCTACCAATTCTCTCCCATGGAGTGGTAGGTCCACAAGCTCAATCACTGCTATGTTAACACTAGACCTCTAACAGTGAAAAATTTGTTGGCCCGGAGGCCTTCCTCTCTAGTTTTGATGATGATTAACTCATGTAGTTATGTTTACTAATAATCTTGTGATTTTAGTTTCATATCATTAAGCAAGATATTAGTTGGTGATTGCTTCAACAAGAGGAGTTTGGAAGCCTTCACTTGGTGATTCCCTAGCCCGAGCATCAAGATCACACTTAGCCATGCTCGTTGGATCACGGAGTTTGGACCGAGTCGACTTGAAGATGGAAGATCGTCAAGAAGACTTAGGTATCCTAGTTTAGTTTAGTGTGTTTCAGATCCATTTGTAAAGATAAGAATAGTTGATATGCTCAAGTGCACAACACACACAAGTTTTATGTTTGGATTTGGTTTTCATGAATAGCTTAGATCAAAACAAGTTTAAATGGTTTATATGTATAATAGATGTATTCTAGTTATACATGCATGCTTAAACTTCCGATACAAACTTATTTTGACTTTCCTATTCATGTATTGAAAAATCAAAGTTTGATAAAATACAAGTTTTGGTTTTTGGTAAAAATGTTAAAACACAAAAATAGTTTCATATGCTTGATATTTGAGCTAAACTTTTTATCACATGTTTATGTATCAATGCAAAATGATAAAACTATTTTTGAGAATTTTTAGAAGAGATAAAAGATTTTCTAAAATAATTTTAACCCAGTTTCTGACTCAGAACAGTAGCAGACAGGCCAGGTCGGCCGACCGCACGGTCGACCGAACCAAGGGCCGGTCGACCTTACGGTCGACCGACGTGCACAGCCTTGTGCACGTCTGGCAGCACAGTGGGCCGGCTGACCGAGCGGTCGACCGGACCAGAGAGCTCTGCTCTCTGTATCTGGGCGGTCGGCCGGACGGTCGACCGGATGCCCCAACGGTCATATTTCTGATCGTTGGCGGTCGGCCGGGCCGGCCGACCGCAGGCTAGTTTCTGGTTTGGCCTATAAATACCCCATTTCTTGAGGATTTTGGCTAAGATTTTCTAGAGCAAAAATTTCCCTATTCTCTGGTTTTAAAAACAAGTTTTCAAAAGTGTTTAAGTGCCAAAAAGATCAATCTTATTTGTTTTAAGTGTTTTGTTTATTTTCAAGGAAAATAGGTTTTTGGGAATTGGTTTCTTGTTCTTCATTTCTATATCAATTTGGTATTTTTCCAAGATATTTTCTTTAATCAAAACACTTATTTTTTCACACTTGAGCTATATCATCTATCGTATTCTATTAGGATCTTGTTTTGTGAAAAAGGGGAAGGAGAAATTGTTTGTGGTTGAAAGAAATCACTTGTTGTAAACACCCTTGCTTTTGTTTGTATCCCTCTTTGGTAGAGGTGATCGGGTGATTGATTTGCTCCCTCTTTGGTAGAGGTTGAGATTATGGTTTGCTCTCTCTAGTGAGAGGTGGAGTTTAGTTTGTATACCCTCTTCGGTAGAGGTATTTGATTGGTTGTTGTTTGGCTACGGGCCTACCCCTCGGTTGTGAGGCGGTGTTTGAGAGAGGAGTTCGGTACTCCCTTTGTTGTAACAAATCCTCCTCGGTGGAGGTTCCCTCGGTCGGAGTATAGTGGATTAGAAATCCTTCTCGGTAAAGGCAGGGACGTAGAGCTAGGGGCTCGAACCTCGAAACATATCTTTGTGTTTGTGTTTGATCCATTGCCTCTTAACCCTCTCTCTCTTTATAATGTGCATAGCATCATTCATTTCATATCATTCTTATTGCTTGCATTTGTGCCTTGCATTATTTCATATTGTTCATCCTTATATGCTTGGCTTGTTTGTGTGTATGCCTCACTTGTACTTAACCACAAGAGCTTCATATAGCACCTCAACCCATATCTAGGGGAATCAAGAGGAGTTAGTCCAGAGCCCTTCACGGGGAATTCGGCTACACTTGTGTATTGTATTAAGTGTGTTGCAAAATAGTTTAAACTTCCGCATTTAGCGCATTTAGTTTTAGATTAGCATTATCACCTATTCACCCCCCCTCTAGGTGATTTACAAAATTTTAATACTCCTTAGCGAGCACGAACTTCCAATTGTCGCTTCCTTACATGGAGTTACAAGTCTTTAAAATCGTCAAGTTAACACTATACCTCTGACAATCCAAACTTCACTTATCAAGTCTCCTCAATAGAATGGCAAGTCCTCAAAATTTCTCATATCACAAATCAACTCTTGCTATCATGTTAACACTACACCTCTGATAAATTACTGTTAAGTTTAATATCACATCTCTAACAGTGATCAAGTTACTGCCAAGTTCAATATTAAATCTCTGACAGTCACTTTCCTCAGGCCTCCATATCGAAGCTGAGACGAGCGGTGCGGAGTTTAACATCACACCTCTAGCATCCAGTTCATTGTTAAGTTCAACATTACACCTATGACAGTGATTTTCCCTCGAGCTTCCGTATCAAAGTCGAGATGACTAATGATAAGTTCAAAACTACACCTCTAGCATTACACCTACTGTTAAGTTCAACACTACACCTATGACAGTGTTATCTTCAGTTTTTTCAATGAAACTGAAATTCTTATGGAGCTAAGTTAACAGTACATCGCCAGCTCACAACTTTATCAAGTTAATATCACGCTTCTGACAGAATTCAATCCAATTCGTTGAGTTAATATCATACCTCTGACGATAAAGATCCCCGACGGGTCTGATCTTACTTGTTATTCTCGTCAATAGAATGGTGGGTCTACTTACAATCACTGTTAGGTTAATATCACATCTTTAATAGTGTTCTCACTAATTCTCAGCTGAGTCTTGATGATGTTAATACTAAACCTCTGATGAAGACTCAATCACAATCCCCCGCGGAGTGAAAAATTCACTTGTTATTCTCATCCATAGGATGGCAAATCCATAAAACATGTTCTACTCCTATCAAGTTTAATATCACACCTCTGACAGTAGCCTTTTTAAAATTCTTCAAATGAAATTCTTCAACCTTGAGTTGCTAAGTTGAATATCACACTTCTAGCAAACCAAGGATAATTGCTTCCACTTGTCTAATTTTTAATACAAAAAGGAAGTCTAGACAAATAAAAAAGCAAGAAAACTTGTCGCTTTTATTGATATTAAAAAAAATATGAAAGTGATACAAAACGCTCTCTTATCCAATAAGATTAAGTGTTACAATAAAGGAGTACAAAGAAGTCTCTCTTACTCAGCGAAAGGTTACATTCACTCCGTTAAATGCTGAAGATGCATAAAGTTCATCTTCTTGACTGTGGCTGGGAACAACAGATCAACTTCCTCTTCTCTTGAGAACAATGGAACTTCTTGAGGTCGAAATGCAAGGTAGCATCTTATTCCACCCAACCAACTGGTGCAAGGGTCTTCATAAGGCCGTAATCCTTCGCTTAATGGGAAGCTCCGT
The DNA here is from genome assembly GCA_038442645.1 of Agave tequilana. NCBI lineage: Eukaryota > Viridiplantae > Streptophyta > Magnoliopsida > Asparagales > Asparagaceae > Agave > Agave tequilana. The sequence continues at coordinate 333,142 of JAVJIF010029915.1, forward strand.
CACTAGAAAGTCATCCAATGAGCATGAGTTTTTTATTGTTATCACTTCTTTGAACAAGATTGGTGAAGGGAGGATCCCAGACCTTACTGGTGACGTCCTCTTTCCCGTGACCTTCAAATGCACCATGATCATTGTGATCAGGAAGGTTCGAGACCTTACTGGTACATCATGTCTAATAATGTCTTGATGTGTATTGAGAATTGCGCGGATCTTCCTTGCCTTTGGAGAGAAGTTCTGTCTCCTCAAGTGGTCGCTAATCGAACGAGCTAGTCATTTTATGTCAACCTCAATGGACCGGCAATGACACGGGAACCAGCACCAACAATATGGCCACGACCTGCAAGAAGAAGAAAAAACCAGGAGGTTAAATTTCTGCAAAGACAGAAACATGAATCTAGAAGGACAGACGCGGGTCTAAAGTCATAAACTCCAGACGCGAGTCTTATACGCGAATCTCGCGTTTAAAGCTTCAAGACGCAAAGTTTACCACGCTCTGCAAAGATAAAAAAATATGGATCTGAATGCCATCCCAACATTAGATTCGCGTCTGATGATTAAAACGCGGGATACATATTAAAGGCGCAGACACGGGCCTTAAAATTTTCTAAGTCATGAACTCCAGACGCAGGTATTATAAATCCGCGTCTAAGACTTCGAGACACAGAGTTCGCCACACTCGCATCTAAGATTTTAAAAGAGCGTCTAAGACTTTTAAGATTCATAGTTCGTCACATTTGCGTATAAATACTTCAAAAGAGCAGACACGAGTCTTAAAATTTTCTAAATCATGAACTCCAAACGCGAGTCTCATATACAAAACCCATGTCAAACCTCAGAGACGTGAGGTTCACATGAAGTCCGCGTCTGAACTCCACCGCTTAGAAAATTCTCTAAGTATTGAAATCAAACACAAGGCTAAGTGAAACCCACGAAGCGAAGATACAGAGGTCATCAAACCCGCGTCTTGCCTACCAGTGCAAGGGTCGCATCTGAAAATCAAATACAAGTGTGAGCCTCACGTTGGTGATTCAACTCAGAAGAAGCTTAAGAGTTAAGTTAACTCTTCGAGTTTTTTTAATGGCAGGAACCGATTCGAGTGGTCTTATTACCTGAAATGGGGCCTCCTGCATAGAGGAACCTCTCATTTAAACCTCTGGAGCGACTGCGCTCGAGGAGAAAGCCATAGGCTTGGTCTTTGGGGTCATTCTGATGGTAAATTCTTTAGAAAAGATGAGAAAAAAGGAAGAAAAAGCTCGAAGCTTTTCTTGAGTTCTTAAGTCTTGGACGCAAAGTTCAACGAAGAAGAAAGGAGTCTAATGATGACTCTTGAAAGACGGTTGTTTTTTTACAGACGCAATAATCAGCCAAGATACGCGGCCCATATCTCGAGATCTATCGTCGTCAGATGCGTGGCAACGCGCCCAGAACGCGGATCCTGCGTTTAAAAAAGAACACCACTCCTTCAGCTCCTCCAGACACACAGCGATGCGAGTCCAGCATTTAACAGGGTCACGTCTCTTCAGCAAAGAGAGGTTCGTGTCTCTATTTCAAAGTATGCGTCACTTCAATTAACTGAGAGTCGTGTCTCTACTTCGAAGACAGTGTCTTTTCAGTATTCTTTGGCTCGCGTCTTGGCAAGAGAGCTGCGTCTCTAATCCAAGCGAGAGTTGCGCCTCTACTCTAAATCAGGATTCACGTTTATACGCTGGAAGTCGCGTTTCTACATCAAGTGAAAGATGCATCTTCACTTTGAAATAAACTCACGCCTTGACAAAATAGCAGAGTCGCGTCTCTTTAATAAGGAGAAGTCCACGTCTCCACCTCGAAGTCTGCGTCACTTCAACAAAGTGAGAGCTGCGTCACCACTTCGATGTCCATGTCTCCCCAACGAATGATAGTCACATTTCTACTTCAGAAGAGGTTCGCGTCTCTAAGGTAACATGACCTTTGCGTCTGCAATACCTTTATTTAGTCTATGCTTTTGCAATCAGTTCAACAGTACACTGGTAAAAGCAGTTGGCGATCTTCCTCTGTTTAAAAGTACAATGAAAACTGGCTCAGAGTATCGATGAGGTCTGGATTGTGTATCTAGACACTCATTGTAACGCCCCGATTCCACGGATACGGGGACGTCACTGCGACGTATATACGTAGGTCATAAATTGCCCCCACGTATATACGCTAAGCATAAAAGTACAACAAGGATCAGAGTACACGACAAAGCGTGGTATTCATACATATGCCAACACAAGAAGTACACATACAAAGTTATCACAGGATATTATAAAGTATTACACAATACATGTGTATTACATCATAACCAAGTCCAAAAGAAATATATACAAATATGTATACAAAAAGCTCACAAGTAGAAAGAAGATCTCGTGAGTCAAAAGGTGAGTCTGGCACGAGGGGAATGGAACTAGTTCGCCTGCTCACTAAGGTAAGCTCGGTCCTCTGTGGATGGCTCCACTTCGTTCCAAGCTTCGGAATCTGAATGTGCAAATCCAAAGAGTCAAGACATATAATAATAAACAGACTATAGCCAAGTGGCTAAGGGACATGAATAAGGAAAGATGAAACAATTATAAGGAATATCAACTAATAAGTATGAAAAGCATGAAGAGATAAAATCCTAATACAATGAATCTACAGTTAACGTCTTATTATTATTACTTGTCTTACTGTGATATCTAACTATGTGACCCAGCGTCCCAGAGCACATAGATCCATATCCTAGTAAAGCAAGGTTGTTATTGGAAACAAGCGGTTGTCGATATGTGTTCGTGTTTACAGTGGCATTAGGTATATTGTACAATTATATTTCCGGTCTGACCTGAGGGCCTCCAGGGGACCGAGGGGAGTGCTTGCTCCCTCTTCCTGATACAGTCATGACAAAGGGCATACATAAGTCCCTCCTGATAGGCCTTGCGGCTGGTTCCGTCATCAAGCAACGGAACACCCTGGACCGTCGACTAATGGATACTTAAGTCGACTAAGTTTGAGATACAGAGAGTTGAGTTTATTTCAGGAGTCGACTAATAGTTCCCTGTTAGTCGACTACCCTTACAACCCTAGTCGACTAACTTTTCCTGAAACAGAATTACAACTCTCTGGAACCCAGCTTTAGTCGACTCATCTAGGCTGTTAGTCGACTTAAGACCCCTATTAGTCGACTAACCCTTCAACCTAGTCGACTAATTCTGACTGTTTGACTTAGTTAATTCAGATTCCGAAGCTTGGAACGAAGTGGAGCCATCCACAGAGGACCGAGCTTACCTTAGTGAGCAGGCGAACTAGTTCCATTCCCCTCGTGCCAGACTCACCTTTTGACTCACGAGATCTTCTTTCTACTTGTGAGCTTTTTGTATACATATTTGTATATATTTCTTTTGGACTTGGTTATGATGTAATACACATGTATTGTGTAATACTTTATAATATCCTGTGATAACTTTGTATGTGTACTTCTTGTGTTGGCATATGTATGAATACCACGCTTTGTCGTGTACTCTGATCCTTGTTGTACTTTTATGCTTAGCGTATATACGTGGGGGCAATTTATGACCTACGTATATACGTCGCAGTGACGTCCCCGTATCCGTGGAATCGGGGCGTTACACTCATGATGATCATCTCTAGTGCCTTCAAAAAGTTCAACAGTACACTCACGAAGACCAAATTCAGACACGATCAGCTCAAGATATCTCAAAAGATTGTCAACCCAGCTTGAGAGTTTGCTGCCAAGAGGAAAGTCCAAAGTGTTTCGAAATCCGTCCCAGTCAACCATAGAGTTTCGAAAATTTTGAAGGGCATATTGTAGACTATCTAAAAAATACTAAAGGCAAGTCATCAGATGACAGAGTCTATGCTCCAGGCGCAAGGCTAATCAAAGCCACTTATGCAGTACCAAGACACAGGACTTGAAGCCCGCGTCCCAGCATCCCTCCAATGTCAAGACGAAGGGTTCGAAACTTGCATCTCAGCACCATTTCAATGCCAAGACGCAGAGCTTGAAGTTCGCGTCTCAAACGCAAAGTTCAAGGAATGCGTTCGACATCACATTAATAAGGAAACACAGAGTTGGAGGCTTGCGTTTTAACACCACCGCGATGCCCAAAACGCGGAGCTCAAGGCCCGCGCCCAACGTTACCTCGACGGCTAAACGCAGAGCTCAAACCCGCGTTTCAACTGGAAAGGAGCCCTGCGTCTCAGTTATAACTACCCCATTATTGGGTCAAGTACTTGTATGACACGGGAGACGAGAATTTGCGGTAAAAGTTTTCCTTGAATCAAATGAAAAGGATTACAACAACAAAACTGTTCCTTCCGGTTACAAGGGAGGGAGAATATTGAATCTTGAATTCCCCCTTTGTTTAATGCTGGGTTCTTCGTGTGGCGGTGGAGAGTGGATCTTGTTCTCCGTTGACCAGATGACCGTCCTTCTGGGATCTCCTCTTTGGCCGGTAGAAAGAGTAACTCAGCTCTGTCTACCAAAACTCTCGAAGAGAAGGTAGGCGAAAGCTAGCTCGTACGCAACGAACTTGCTGAAGAGTTGACCTGCTTCTTTTCTCTCTGTGTCGCCCTCTTGTTGCCGATTGCCAGAAGTTTGACCTTGATGCTGATCGCCCCCTCCCCAAAAGTTCTCCCTCTCTTCATAGTGACGGGGCTATTTATAGAGGTTTAGGGGGTGATCGTGCCCTCTAAAAGTGTTTCACGATGAGGGCCAACTTTCCCGCTACATGGGCGGTGAACGGCGCCATAATCGGGGTGGTTGTAACCGAGACGCGGGTCTGGACCCTAGCGCCTTGAGGTTGAGACGCGGGTTTGGACCCTAGCGCCTTGAGGTTGAGACGCGGGTTTGGACCCTACGCGTCTTGGTTCTGAGACGCGGGTTCGGACTCTCGCGTCTTGAGGCTGAGATGCGGGTGTCGGGCCCGCGTGCCTTAATGCTGAGACGCGGGTTTGGACTTTCGCGTCTTGATTGTCACATTTAGCCTTGCGTCTGGGTCTTGGATCTCTGCGTTTTGGTGGCTTGTCTTGGTGATTTTTTAGACAGCCTACAAAACCCCCTCCAAAGTTTTCGATATTCCGCAGTTAACTGGGACGGATTTCGAAATACTTTGGATTCTAGCTGCATTTGCCTTCATGACTAGACTATTAATGCTCCAGGTTTGATCTATTCTGGAGTTGGTCTTCGTGAGTGTACTGTTGAACTCTTTGAAGCCACCAGAGTTGATCATGTTGAGTGTCTAGATACGCAGTCTAAACCTCCCCGTTTGCTTTTAAGTCTGTCACGGGTGCGCTTTAAGCCAGGAGTGGTTGGTCGTCTGCTTGCGTCAGTGTACTGTTGAACTGATTTTGCAGAAGCAGGAGGCCGAACGCAGGTTCCTTTTGAAAAGCGGAGACGAGACTGCTTTAAAGACGCGACCTCTTAGTGAGACGCGACCTTTTGGCAACGGAAACGCGACTGATCTTCATAAGGCAGACGCGATGTTCAGCTGAAGACGCGAATTTCGGAAAGACGCATCTTTTAAATATAGACGCGATTGTCTGGGCGCATTTATGGCGATGCTGATAGGGCATATCCATCGAAGAGACATGGCCGTCGGGTGCGAGTCCGTGCCACGTCATGATTGCTCTGCCAGTTGGCCTGGGGAACCGACGGGATTTCGCCTTTTGGCGCGCGGATTTCCTGGCGCATTAAATGATCCATGCCACGTGTCGAGCGACGATTCACTGCCGAGTCGTGGCGCATGATCTTCTCTGTGCGTTAAAGTGATTTTGTTCCACGCGTCGAACAGAGATTCGCCGCAGAGTCGTGGCGCATGATCTTCTCTGTGCGTTAAAGTGATTTTGTTCCACGCGTCGAACAGAGATTCGCCGCAGAATTCATCGGGCCATACGCTGCGTATCTTCGCGAATCCTTGTGCCTATAAAAGGCCACAGTTGGGAAGATTCCTCTTCTTCTCCGAACGCACTCGCTGATAGAATTAAGAAAGAGAATTTCCCTTTTCCGTTCATCTGTTTAAACTTGGATCGAATTAGCAATGGCACCCAAGACCAAGCCGACTGCTTCTTCTTCAAAGGCGACCGTCGCCGAGGCCCGGAGGGGCAGCTCCTCCTCTGCGCAGGATATTGTTCTCCAAGGTGTCCAAGGTAACTGCCTTTTAGGCGTGAATTTCGCCATTAAAGGAAGTTCAAAGAACCCTTAAGAACACACAAATTTAAATCGTGTTTGATTCCCAGACGCAGTCTTTGGGTTGATAACCGAGGCGCGGGTTTGATGACCCGGTGCCATTAGGTCCTGCCTTTTGGACCTTTACTTAGAATATTTCTAATTGTGAAGGGTTTAAACGCGGACTTTGATCCTTGCGTTCTGCAACATCAGGCGCTGGTTCTTCCGATCTGGCGCCTAAGTCCAAGTACTTGAATCTCGCAAGTCTTGGTTTGCAAAACGCGGATCTTGCAGGTCTGGACGCGGATTTGATAATTCCTGCGTCTAGTATCTCCTCTGCGTTTGGACGTGGACTCGCAGGTCTGGACGCGGATTTGATAATTCGTGCGTCCAGTGTCTCTTCTGCGTGGATGCGCAGGTCCGGACGCGGATTTGATAATTCCTGCGTCCAGTGTCTCTTCTGCGTTTGGATTATGAACACTTAGCATTTTTTTCTTACTTTTGATAGAGTATCTAACTAAGTGTCCTTTTCTTTTTGCAGCGCCATACCCCACTACTTCACTTGCCAAGACGCGCCACTTTGGACATGTAGGTGGTGCTGACCGGGACTTGACCTTTGTGTTACAAAGGACTGTTCCTGTGACTGCTGACAAGTCGCAGGCTCGTGAGGAGAGGCTCTCGAATGTTGACATGAGGACTCTTCGGGTGCTTATGACTGATGCAGCATTCACAACGGATGCTGGCATCAAGCTGGAGAAGCCTGCCTTCTTCTTCGGAGATCGTATCCACGATGGCGGCTATCGCGTGTATGACGGAACTTACAAATGGCTCCGTCAAATAAGGGGTGGAAGATTCTTTCTTCCGAACATAGAGAGGATGTTCCCGCTGTCCTATTTCCAGCACATGTCCGTCCCTCGGAAGATGGAATGGGACCTCTCTCGATATGTCCCTGAGATTACTCTCGGTGATTTGGGCTCCCATAAAGTATACCGTCATGATAGCCATGACAGGTCAGTTATCGGCCTTTTCCCTGGGTCGCGCAAGTCTGAGGTTCCGGCTGGGGAGATACCACAACTTGGCACTACCTTCCTCAACGCATTCATGGAAGCGGAGGGTGACTATCCGGTTGGGTTCCGTGCGCCCGGGTGGGTCCGTTCCACAGAGAATTATTGGTGGGGCAGAATGGTCGGCTTTGTCCTTACCGAGCTCGGGGATCTGCTAAAGCGTGTGGGACTGTACTCGGCAGTCAGAGCCGTGCAGTGGGGGATCCCTCAAAGCTCTCAGAACTTCTTCGGGGTTCTAGAGCGTTATAATTCTTTGACGGGGACGTTCTTCACTCCGGTCGGGGAGATGGGCCTCGCTCTGCACGAGTTGCATGAAGTCTCAAGATTGGCAACAGGGGACATTCCCTATGAGGAATATGTCCCGACCACTGTGGAGCTTTACCATTTGAAGGAGGAGTTTCCCCTAATATATGAGACCTACTGGGAAGTGCTATGTCACTTCCACATTTGCGGCCAAATAACCAAATGGCAGTCGCAGGGAGTCAAGCAACTGTCTTGGGCCAGTTACTTGTTCAACAACGTCAACACCAAAGACCATCTGATAAACCGATTGGCTCCCAGCTCCGATAGGGAGATTGAAGACAGGATCGACCAGGCTCCTGACAGTTTTTACACCACGGAGTCGAACGAGGACGGTTTCGACCCTGACTTGGTTTTTGAAAGCTTTCACCATCAAGCCCGGACCCCTATCTCCGATCGGGCGCTGTTGGCGGGCTTTCTAATGCTGTGGCTGAAGCGTTGTGTGGTGCCCACGCTGCCACATGAAGTTATTGTTGCTGACGTGGTGTACCCGGCGGTGCTCCTGGCTCATGGCAACCCCATAGCCCTTCTCCCGGCCGTGGCGGCTGGTATTCAGAGCGGGCTGCGGGCGCTAGCTAAGAATTTCTGCGAGCCACCGAGGACTGCAGACTCCGAGGGAAAGCCGTATGTTGACTCAGAGGGGAATTCGACGATGAAGCGTCCCAACCCTCGGGTCGAGCTGCCTTACACGTACCTCATGGCTTGGTACGTGATGCATTGCCCTTCCTTGATGACGGTGGTGCGTTGGAGGGAGAGTTCTGTCCCTTTTGTGCAGCGGTTGGAGGGTTCGAGCTGGCGTGATTCTTATATATATTACGTCCGGAAGTGCCTTTCGGACCCTGCGAACTACCAGCTCAATCGTTGCCTCCCCCAGATCCCTGGTGCTTCTTTCGGGGATCTACTTATTGATTCCGCGGGCCCAGATGATTTCACGAGGTTATCCGCGGGAGCCTTCTGGTGGTTGCTCAATATTCGGCCCGGATATGTGCTTTTCCGGCAAGGGACGTCATGCACCATTGAGCCATACATGCCGAATCGCTTCGCTCGACAGTTCGGCTATGATCAGCTCTATGTCGGGAACCCCAATGCTAGACTCGCCTTCGAAGGGAACCTGTTCGAGGGTGCTCGGGCCTGGTACTACAGTGTGGCTGGAGGGACGGGAGCAACTTTCCGTCTACCTCTCGAGGGGCCTAAGTGCCGTACGAGCTTCAGCTTCTGCACTTGGTACACCCAAGCCATCCAGACACCAGACTTTTTTCCAGCGTCTTCGTGTATTGAGAGCATCAATGCAAGTCTCGAAGCAAGGTCAGAGTCTGGTAAACCCTCGAAAATCATTGACCAGTACTTGAAGGCTCAGAAGGAGGCCGGGAAAAGAACGAGAGGGAAGCCACGAGCCACGGAGCCACGACCACCAAGGGCGGAGCCGCAAGCGACTAAGGCGGAGTCGCGAGCAACAAGGGCAGAGCCGCAAGCAACTAAATCTCGACAGGCGGTGAGCAAGCGTCGTCAGGGCTCTACTTCAACTGCTGAACCCACTCCCAAGAAGGTTCGGAGAGACTTGACGACCGAAGTCTTTCGACCCGAAGACATCCCTGCTGTCGTTGAGCCACTGAGGGAAGAAGATATAGCTGAAGAGGATGATCATTTAATCCGCCCCCCTAGGTCGAGCAGCAAAGACCGTAGGTCTGTGGAGGAAGGGGAGCTCGTTGACAGAGCCACGACTGTTGACGAGGATGAGCAGCCTGAGATCGACATCATGAGCGGAGGAGATGTCAATATTCCGGGGGTTTCGGTTCAACCCGGGTCTTCACCTGCTCGTGAAGGGAGAGATGAGGCACAACAACCTGGGTCGCCTTGTGTCTTCATTTCCAATCCTCGGGCAGTTGACCCTAGTCCTACTACTGGGGTAATTGGTGACAAGGCTCCAGCTGCAGAGGTTTCGCGCGAGGCGCTATCGTCTTCCTCACTCTCAGGGGAAAGCGATTTTGAAGACGATGTTGACTACGGTGATGAACCCGCTCCTCCTGATCCGAGTAAGTTCTCCCATATTTCAGAGGAAGAAATATATGGGGGTGAGCCGTCAACGGTATCACAGCTGGCGATTATTCCCGTTGGAGGTACTCTTTTCACCTTTTGACCTGCTTTCCCTTTTAATTTTGAAGAAGAGACCTTAACATTCTCCCTTTTATGTTGCAGGATTGGCTGAGAACGTCGAAGCCGCATCCTCCTCGCAGATCGAGGAGATGGTACAAGAGTTGACCCAGCCAGAAGAGGTTACGGCTTTAGTTGCCGAGATAACTCCAGCAGGGGCAACTACTAATGCCGAGGAGGCTTCCACTTTGCCGGAAGAGGAAGCAACCCCTAAGGTCGGGGAAGAACCCACTCTGCAGGATGAAGGGGTTACCATTGAAGCCAGGGAGACTTCCACTCCGCAAGATTTGCCCAAGGATCTGGCATCTCCGGGCCTCCCAGATGGTAAGGAAGTTCTGATATTTTAAATGTTTTGCTTTTCTCCTTTGTGGCTAATGTCGCAATAATTTGCAGAGGGAACTAAGGGGGTTCAGGTAGAGAGTGCAGCGGTCGGTACCCTTCCAAGAGGCCACACAGCCCAGGTCTCGGCTGAAGCTTCTGAGGAGGTTGAGCTTGCTACTCCGTCATTAGCTGTGGAGGTTCCTGCTGAGATAACACCTCCGGAAGCACCCGAGGCTACTTCTGCTCTAGCCGTATCGGTGGTCAGCACAACTCTTGTGCGAGAAGATCCGCCTTATCCCGTGACAGAAAAGGGGTCGGGAAGCTTCCCAGGTGGTGACAATATGGGGGAACTGGCACGCCAGATGGTGCAACAATTCTTTGCTTCGATGGGATCATGTATTGATCTCATCTTACGTGGAAGCAGCTCCTTCAATTTTGCCCAGACGCTTCTCAGAAATCTGGCCGAGAACGTCGAATTAACCGGAGGCCCCTCACTTGCCCAAGCGTGTTTGCGGGTGGTGGAGCAACTGGGAGACGACCTGTACGAGCTGAAGTCTTTGAAAAATGTCAGCTCTTCTAGTGAGGCCCAGGCCACCCTAACCCGGCTCTTAGCTGCTCAAGAACAAGAGCGACAGGAGGCAGAGGCACAAATAGATGCAGAGATCCGCAGCCTCGAATATTCCCAGGCTGAATGTCAGAAACTAACTGACGATTCAAGGGAATCCGAGATTGTCATGCAGAGCACGGAGCATGTCATCATCAGTGCTCGGGACACCATTGCCAAGGCTCGGGACACCATTGCCAAGGCAGAAGCTGTGCTTGCGATCAATGAGAAGAAGCTTGTCACCATCAAAGAGGAGCTTGCGGAGCAACAGGCGGCTAAGGCGCGAGCTGAAGAGAGTCTGTCTCTACATTCTTCCAGGGTGGAATCTCTGCGAGCGCAGCTGGCTGCAAAACCCTTCCTATCTGAAGAGGAGCTGCGGGTCCAGGCCATGATGGAGGCTGAGAAGGCACGTCAGATCAAGATGCATCATCTCAGGGAGCAAATCTGTTCCTTGGCGAACCAGGACATCTAGCCTCCTTTTCTCTCTTTTTCTTTTGTAAAGAAAATGGCACTCTATTTATCAGAGTGTTTGTATCCACTTTTGATATAAAAAGGACACTTTTTGTTCCATCTTCTTTGCTTAGTTGTGGATGAATCCAACTTCTTGATCACTGGCTGTGAATACTGAACTTAGGTAAGACTAAGTTCTTTCAATGAAACGCAGCATCGACTCGCGGCTTCTGTTCATAGGGAGACGCGGGTATCAGTTCAGAAGAACTTGGGCAGAACTAAGTTCTTTTGATGAGACGCAGCGTCAATCCATAAGGAGACGCGGCCATGAGTTCAGAAGAACTTGGGCAGAACCAAGTTCTTTTGATGAGACGCAGCGTCAATCCATAAGGAGACGCGGCCATGAGTTCAGAAGAACTTGGGCAGAACCAAGTTCTTTTGATGAGGCGCAGCGTCAATCCATAAGGAGACGCGGCCATGAGTTCAGAAGAACTTGGGCAGAACCAAGTTCTTTTGATGAGGCGCAGCGTCAATCCATAAGGAGACGCGGCCATGAGTTCAGAAGACGCGGCATCCGTCTGTAGGGAGGGACGCGAATCTGCTTCGCTGGAAAAGACGCGGATCGAACAGACGCGAGGGACGCAGCCTTGTGCATTTTCCATCAATCCCAGAATGGACTAAGTGTTCTCCTTTAAAAAGGACGCCGTTTACTGAGGGGACGCGACTTTGCATCACGCGGACATTCCTCTAAGACGCGGGTGATCGTCATCCAATCTGGGGAGGGGACGCGAATTTTGGATACGGTTTTCTTCAATCTGCGTCTTGGTGTAACCTCCCAGGCGTTACATACAGCCTGTCATAAAGATTTGATGTGATCTTCAAATCTCTATTGATGATCGGGAATGCAGATTTTCCGCTGTTTCCCGAAGCGGTTATCCACGCGTCGGCTTCTTATTGGTCTTGAGCGTCAATTCCCTTTAATGAGGAACCGATGCGGGTGGTTGGAGATTGGCGCCTGCGACGGTTTTCGAAGCGGCGTTACACGCGTCAGTCCCTTAGTGGATCTTGACAATCGTGCGGTCATTAAGGCCGGCGGTTCAGATTAAGAGATCATTAATTGCAGTCATCGGGGGCTGCCTATAAATAGGGCGCACCCTCTCCCTTCAATCCAATCTTTGGACTGTTTTCTTTTTGAGAGCGAGCGCTCTGAGAACCTTCATCTTCTTCAGAGTGTTATCTCCATGGATGAGGATGGCTCTGTGGATGAAGATGACCCAGGGCTTGTATGCTCCTGTTTGGTCTCTTCGGGGCAGAGTGTCTCTCTGATCATCTTGCACGTCCGCGTCTGGACGCGGAGAGCCCGACTCTTGGTAGAAGCCTTTGTTGGTACGCCGTCCCGATTAGCCATGATATTTTAATCTACCACGGCCTGTACCTTGGCATCATCATTATCTGGACCCCCTCACGAAGTCTGTGTTGGTGCATTCCTTCTGAAATTTGCGCCACAGAATTAAACTTCACTGGACGCGAGTGCAGGGGTCTTTGGCACTTGGCGCTGGCTTCGTTCACAAAGCTTGCGTTTCTAAGCCACTGTCTTGGCGCGTTTTATAGCCACTGCTTTGAACGAATTTCAAAAAGGTTTCAGACCCGAGCCTTGCAACTCTTGTTCACTCAATAAGGAGATGGCAACTTTCGGCGTCTGTGCCTTTTCGGCGTTTGTGCTTTCGACTTGGGCGCAGAACGAGACCGCGTTTTGATTCGCGTTTGTCTCTGCTGACGCAGCAGTTTGGCTCACTGCGTGGGTCATTCCCGCGTCTGCTTGGCTGACTGCGTGGATCATTCCCGCGTCTGCAGTCCGCATTTGCGACTTAGTTTTTCTCTGTTGAAGCACACTAAGTTGCAGATTATTCTGATTCCTTTGTTTCATTTCTTGCAGGTAGGCTTGCTGGTTTGCTGGGCCCCTGGAAGGATGCTTTGGCCGGCGAACTTGTTCGATGTTCACCTATAAGAGAGTATATTATGGTCCTCGTCACCTATAAGAGAGTATATTACATCTCTGACGAGGACCCAACCCTCGCCAAGGTCTCTTCAGATCTGCTTCGCCATTCATGCCTGCTGGCAAGAGATGGTCAGGCTATGCATGACGGCGATGAGGGCTCCGGCGGTTGTGGTGGCGGACAAGATCCTCTTCCTCTCTCACTCCAGAAGTCACATCAAGGACAGTCTATGTCCGTTGGATGGCCTGCTAGGGAAAGGGACGCTCCTGAACGAAGGGTTGCAGGACTTTCTGTTGCCACCAGACCTCAAGAACACCATTGCTCTTAGCTTAGTCAGCTAGAGCGCTTTCGATGTTTACATCATGCATCGTGGTGTAACCAGCTTCTATTGTAGCCACAAAACATCGCGCACTTGGAATCAGACGCGGCTTATAAGGAGTGAGTGTAACCTCTAAGAGAGAGAGAGAGAGGACTTCTTTGTACTCCTTAATTGTAACACTCAATCTTATTGTATAAGAGAGCGTTTTTACTGTAACACTCCATCTTATTGTATAAGAGAGCGTTTTGTATCACTTTCATATGTTTGGAAATAAATAAAAGCGACACTTTTCTTTTTGCCTCTTTCCTTGTCTGACTTTGTCAAAATTATGATGATAATCTCAACAAGTCAAACTTTGGAGGGAAAGATCCTATTTCAGGAACTCTCAAAGTACTGTCAGAGGTGTAATATTAACTTGACAAAGATGAAATAATTTTTAGTGGACCTGCCACTTTATAAGAGAAAGCGACAAGTAGAATTGGTACCCCCAGGGAGGGTGAACTTTTATCAAGTGTTTGGGATTAACTTGATTGGGCTCAACTGGGGATTTGAGGGAAACACTGTTGATGGTGTAGTATTAACCTAACAATGTTTTTAGGTAGACTTGTTATTCTGCTGAAGAGAATAACAAGTGGGACTAGACTCGTGGGGAATCTAGGAAAGTTTGTTACCGTCAGAGGTGTGATATTAACTTAACGGGTTGAAAGTAGTCTTGTCAGAGGTGTAATGTTAACTTGACAAGGATGTGAGTCAGAGGTGTGATATTAACTTAACTCAGAAGTGTCACTGTCATAGGTGTAATGTTTAACTTGACAATGAGGGAATGCTAGAGGTGTAATGTTGAACTTAGCATTGGTCATCTCGGCTTGGATAAGGAAGTCCGAGGGAAAGTCATGGCTATAGGTGTATTGTTGAACTTAGCAATGACTTGGATGCTAGAGGTGTGGTGTTAACTTAGCATTATCCACTTGGATGCTAGAGGTGTGGTGTTAACTTAGCATTATCCATTTCGGCTTCGATATGGAAGTCTGAAGAAGAGTGACTGTCAGAGGTGTAATATTAAACCTGGCAGAAACTTGGTTACTGTTTAGAGGTGTGGTGTTGAACTTTAACAGCAATTTGTCGGAGGCGTGATGTTAACTTGACAAAAATTGCCTCATGATAAGAGCAATTTTGAGGACCTGTCATTCTATTGGTGAGAATTGACAAGTGAGATTTGAAGTGCCAGAGGTGTAGTGTTAACTTGGCAAAATTGAAAATTTGGTACTCCGTGTAGAGTTGACAAGCAAAATTTGTACTCGACAAGGAATATTGAAAAGTTTCCATTACCAGAGGTATAGTGTTAATTTAGTAATGGTTGTATTTTGTAGACCTACCATTCTGTGGATGAGAATTGGTAGGGGATTTTGGAGGAAGGGGTGGAGCCAAGTCCACTTAGGATTTTTAGCAAACCCTCACTATCAACGGATTTGAGGTGCCTTTACCAACTACCGTTTGAGTTGGGCTAGCCATGCTATTCCCCTCAGCATGATAAGTTGTCGAAGACTTATGTTGGGCTTAAAAGCCAACATTTCCTTCTATCCTTAGCCGTCGGAGGCGTCGGATATTAATAGAGAAGCTCTTCTTGTTTTGATCAGAGGTGTATTTTTAACTTGATCAGCGGAAGAATACCATCTAAGGATAGTATTCCTTCAGGAATCTGCCATTGATCGGCATCATGAGTGTATTGCCATTTGAAGTTATGAGGCGATATGACCCATTTGAGTAGACTGACTCTACCACAAATGGTCCTTCCCATTTGGGTTGGAATTTTCCCTTTGTCTTATGCGTCATCACCATGGGTCTTCTAACGGCTAAGACAAGATCGCCTTTCTTGAAAGTTCGTACTTTAACTTTCTTGTTGAAGGCTCTGGTGATTCAAGCTTGGTAGAGCTCGATTTGCTGTTGGGCTTGCAGACGCTTGTCGTCTAAGGCCTCCAGTTCCTGGAGTCGCTGTCGATGCTTCTCCTCTGTCGTCATCTCCGCTGTCAAGGCGACGCGTAGAGATGGAATTTGGATTTCCAGGGGAAGCACGGCTTCACATCCGTATACCAAGGAAAACGGCGTGGCTTTAGTCGGGGTTCGCACTGTTGTGCGATAGGCCCATAAGTATTCGCCTAGCTTGTCGTCCCAGTCGCGTTGACTCTTCGAGACGAACTTTTTGAGAAGCTTGCCAATGGTCTTGTTGAAAGCTTCTGCGAGGCCATTAGCGGCAGGATAGTATGCCGTTGAAGACACACTCTGGACTCTGAACTTAGCGCAGAATCTCTGGAATGCCTGGCTGATGAACTGGGGTCCATTGTCATGGACAATTAGCCGAGGTACGCCGAAACGGTAAATAACGTGATGTTTCACGAACTTGATCACGTTCGACGATTTCACCTCCTTCAAAGGAATGGCTTCGGCCCATTTGGAAAAGTAATCAGTTATTGCTAGAATGAACCGATGTCCCTTTGATGATGGTGGGCTGATAGGACCAACCACATCCATCCCCCACATCTCAAATGGCCATGTAGAGGTCGTAGAGTGGAGGTACCCTGGTGCTTGATGGATAAAATCTCCATGTATTTGGCAAGCGTGACATCTTTTGGCATAGGCGACAGCGTCGGCAACCATCTTGGGCCAATAGTAACCCAACCTTTGGAGTCGATGTGCCAATTTTGGGCCAGGTTGATGGGCTCCGCACGTACCGTCGTGGGCCTCTTTCAATACCTCCTGGGCCTCCTTTGGTGAGAGGCACCGGAGTAAGATCCCGTCATGCGATCGACGATACAATGTTCGTGTAATCGCATTATAGTAAAACTTAGGGGCTTTCTTTCGAATGGCAGTCGCCTCTTTGGCGTCCTCAGGCAGGATGCCGTACAAGACATAGTCGATGTAGGGGAATCGCCAGTCTTTAAGTTCTGGACCGGTTGACGCTTCAAGTGCTTCTTCGCGGTGACGACCTCCCGTTGACTCCTGATAATCCTCGAGAGCATTTCTCGGGCAATACAGGTCGTGGCTGTAGACGAATATCTTCTCCATTGCTCCAGCTGGAAGAGCTAAGGAGGCAGCCAGGGATGCGAGTGCATCTGCGTGCGCATTTTGCCTGCGCGGTACATGGTCGATGTAGAAGCTTGTAAATCCCTAAGCCATGTGGATAGTTGCATTGTAATAGGGTACCAAGTCTTCATGTCTGACTTCGTACTCCCCGCGAATTTGGCTGACGATGAGTTTAGAGTCACCGTATGCCTCGAGATTTTTAACGCCAATCTCATCGGCGAGCTGCATCCCGATTAATAGAGCATTGTACTCCGCCACATTGTTGGAACAAGGCTCTGTTAGCGAGACAGCTCGGGGGATCACATAATTTTGTGGGGAGACAAGTACTACTCCTACCCCCGCCACTACGTGTCCCTTGGGGCTTGTCCTTGATGCACCATCGAAGAAAAGTTGCCACACTTGACTTTCGAACGATGTCTGAGTCAGGTAGACTTCGGCCACTTCGTCTGGGAGATCCTCGTAGACTTTGGCTGCCCTCGGATCTGGGTGTTCAGCTAGGAAGTCTGCGACCGCTTGTCCCTTTATGGCTTTCTGCGGCAGAAAGTGCATATCATACTGGGATAGCAATATGGCCCACTTTGCCAGTCGGCCATTTAGCGATGAAGGTTTAGTCATAAGTAACCTCAGAGGGTTGACTTTTGATATGACATTTATAGTCTGGCCTACCAGATAGTGTCGCATTTTCTGAATGGCGAACACTAGTGCCAAACATTCCTTCTCGATCGGGTTGTACCGATGTTCGGCTCCGATCATTGTTCTACTCAGATAGTAGATTGCCTGTTCTCGTCCTTCTTCATCATTCTGAGCTAGTAGAGCTCCCAAAGAATGGTCCATTGCCCGGACGTACACCAGGAAAGGCTTTCCGGACACCGGGGCTGCAAGGACTGGTGGTTGGGTGAGGTATTGCTTGATTTCCTGGAACGCTTGTTGGCAAGCGTCATCCCAAATGAATGAGACACCCTTCTTCATCAGCTTAGCGAAGGGTTGGCATCTTCCGGAGAGGTTTGAGATGAACCTGCGGATGTACGCCAATCGACCCTGTAAACCCCTGAGTTCCTTGAGGTTTCTCGGGGGTTGCATCTCTTGGATAGCGCGGACTTTCTCCGGATCCAAATGGATTCCTGTGGAAGTCACAACAAATCCTAGGAATTTGCCACTGGCTACCCCCAGGAAGGACTTGGCAGGGTTCATCTTCAATTGATGAGCCCGCATGATGTCGAAGACCACCTTCAGATCAGCTATGTGATCTCCTTTAATACGACTTTTCACCGCAATGTCATCGACATAACATTCCACCGTTTTGCGTATTTGCTGATGGAAAATGGCATTCATGGCCCTTTGGTAGGTTGCCCCCGCATTCTTCAGTCCAAAAGGCATGACAGTATAGCAATATACCCCTAGAGGAGTCCTGAAGGAGGTGTGCTTTTCGTCGTCAGGATACACTTTGATTTGATTGTATCCTGAGAATCCGTCCATGAAGGACATTCGTTCGAATCCACAAGTATTGTCAATCATGACATCTGTGATCGGCAATGGGAATTCGTCCTTGGGGCAGGCCTCGTTTAGATCACGGAAGTCGATGCAGATCCAGATTTTCCCGTTCTTTTTGGAGACGGGGACGATGTTGGATACCCAATCGGGATGCTGTTCTTCCCTGATGAAGCCAGAATCAATAAGTTTTCTGACTTCTGATTGAATTGCCTCCATTATTTCTGGGTGAAACCGTCGCTGCTGTTGTTTGACAGGCTTTACGTCCGGATTGATGTTGAGGTGGTGCATGGCCACTTGAGGATCAAGTCCTGGCATGTCCTCATAATTCCAGGCGAAGACGTCTATATACTCTTGTACAAGAGATATTAGATCCTTCTTCTCCGATGGTGACAGGCCGTCACTTATGAAGATGGGCTTAGGGTTAGCCTCATCTCCTAGATTGATCTGAACAACCTTGTCTTCTGTGGGTGGCTCACGTTGTTCAAAGCGGGTATCCCAAAGAGCATTTAAATGTTTGATCCATGGATCTGTATCAGATTGGATCATTTCTTCATTTCCATTTTCCAGGCGGCTTGTCGAAACCATGTTCACTGAAAGTTTCTTGAAGATGTTGCCGACACTGACATCTGACCCCCAAGATGATGTGTCTGAAGAGTGATCGTTGTTCGACGATTCTTGAGAACCGGAGGCTGATGGGATTGGAGTTGATACATAGCCCAACTCCCTGCGCGTCCGATGATAATAATCAGGGGCCTTCCCTTTCGGCACAAACGATCGAAGCAGGGTTCTCCTTCCTTTGCCGAAGTTCAACCCGGGCTTGTTGGTTAGATCGTACCCCATTTGCTTCATCATTCTGAGCGCTTTCGATTCATAATGGTCGAGCTGAGGGGATTCCTCCTCGCTTTCCGATTCTTCGCGGGGAGTTGGTTCAGACGAGATTCGCCCAAAAAGAATTGGTTTTTGGCCTTTTCGTCTTGTCGGGACCATGAATATAGATTCCTGCGCATCTCCATTATCCTGGTATGTCCCGAAAGATGATTTTACTGGTACATGCAATGATGTCAAAGCATCCATTGCCGACCAGATGTCATCGTCTATGTCGGTACTAGTATCCGACGGTATTGAATCGGATGCACACGCAGAAAAATACTCAAAGTCTAAATTCTCATTAATATACCAGCCGCCTGCATCGTCGGTGGTATTATCAACATCGAGCTTATTCGTGCTCTTTACAAGTGGTTCCAACTTCCACAGGCACTCTTCTTGCTCGGGCTCAGTGTCAGCCTCATTACCAGAGTCTGGCACTTCCAGTTGCGGGGTTTCATCCACCGGATCCTGATATAGGAGGGAGTCCGTGAAATAATTTTCGACCCCCTTAAACGGATACCTTTCGGCAACCAACGTTTGCACCTTCCCACTCGCGTCAATGTATTTCATGACTTGGTGAAGAGTGGAGGGAACGATGGAGTTGCGGTGAATCCATGGTCGTCCCAGCAGCAGATTGTAGGAAGTGTCGGCATCGATGACGTAGCACGTCACCTCCGACTTGAGGCTCCCAATGTGGCACTTGAGCTTGATCTTCCCCATCGGACGGGTGCCATTGGCATTGAACCCGTAGATGGTTGTCTGTGTAGGGCTCAGACGGTGAGTGGGGATGCCGAGGTGTTGCATGACTCGGCGGGGCATGATGCTCAGTGCGGACCCTGGATCTACCTGAATGCGGTTCACTTCAGATGATCCGATATAACCTGTGAAGTACAGGGGCCGATCATGCTTCCCTTTAACCTGCATATCATCTGCCGTGAAGGTAATGCAGGGAGCATTCTGGGAGGTGTGGAGACAATTCTCTACATCTTCCTTCTTTGGCACCTGGGTCATAAAGACCTCAGCGTTTGCCAGCGCTTCTTGTAGAGCCTCCCTGGTCGACTTTGATAGTCTTAGAAGCTCATACAGGGTGATCCGCGCCGGGATGTTGGCCAATTGAGCCAAGACATCAAAGCGGTAAGGCGTTGTGGATCCTTCCGCTATACCCTTTTGAAGGGCTCGAGAGAATCGAGTCTCTATTTGTTTCTCCACTGGTGGCTTCGTGGAGGGCCTAGTTGGCTCTGCAGCCGGTTGTGGAGGGTTTGCCGCCATTTCGCCGTACTGCTTCAAGTAGGGCTGTCCTGAACGAGTCCCCGTCATTGGTTGGTTAGGCTCTGCGGCCAAGACTATTGTTTCCTCTTCTGAATCAGTCAGTGAGGGAACATCATCCTCTGCTTCTCGGGAGGAAGCACATACCACATGGCAGGACGAAGCTTTTGCCTTGCCTTTGGACTTCCTGTTGGTTACAGTAGTCCACTGCTGGCTGTCCACTAGGTCAGGGTGGACCCACATAATTTCCCCTTGAGGCGTAGGGACGGGTACCAAGCCCTTCTCCTGCTGCTGGTGAGGGTCTGTGTTGACCACTCTTAATTCTCCCCTTGGAATAGGAGTTACCCCCGCAGGCGTTGGAGGTTGTCTCCCGAACTGGAGAACCGATGTCACATTAGCCGTGACCTTCTTCTGCTCTGGTCGGAGCTTTAGCACCTCCGCGTCAATCAGAGCCTGAAGGATGTCCTTGAAGACGTAGCAGCTTTTGGTAGGATGTCCCAACATCCTGTGGTACATGCAGTAGTTGGGATTGTCGGTCTTGCCGACTTCCTCCGGGCGCCTAATTTCAGGGAGCTTCAGTCGGTTGCTCTTGTTGAGTAGCTTGAAGAGCGAATCAACATGTTCCTCCTTGAAGGAATACTGCTTGTTGGCGCGGGGTTGGCTTGAAGAGCCACTCGCCTTGGCTGGTTGAGGTTTGGTGGGAGATTTGGTCTCCGTCGCCAAATTATCCTTCCGCTTCGTCTGGAGGGAGGTGTCTGGCGCTCGCCTAGTTGACCTTTCTGGCCTAGGCTTGCCTTCTTCTGCCCTGACGCGGGCAACAATCTCCTCAGCCTGTTCACCTTGTTGGACTAATTGTTTCCAGGTGCGGCTTTCAGCAACTCCTATTTGAGCAAGGAGTGAGGTTTGGAGGTTGTGGCGGCATGTTTCCACCAGGGTGGCCTGGGTCATACCGCTTGGACACCGGAGTGCCACGTTCCGAAATCTTTTCACGAAAGATTTGACGGACTCTCCCTTTCGCTGTCTCGTAGCTAACAGGGTGGGCATTGTGACCTCGGAATCATCTTCAAAGAAGCGTGTTAGGAACAGCTTCTCCAAGTCGCCCCAGTTCTTGATAGAACCTTCCGGGAGTTTCATGAACCACTCAAAGGCCAACCCTTTCAGGGTGCCGATGAATAGTCGCGCCAGGATGGCGTCATTATCTACTACATTCCCGGTTTGGGATTTGAAGTAGTAGATGTGCTGATTAGGGGACCCCTTCCCATCGAAGGCTTGGAGGGTTGGAGCCTTGAACTTAGGAGGGTATGGGACTAGATCCCACTCAGCTGGATAAGGCCGGACCACTCCAGCTTCTTGGAGGTCTTTGCGACTGGCAAGGGCATTGAGGCGTTCCTCCAATTGACTCATCCTTTTAGCATGAGCCTTCCTTGGGTCTCGGTCGCCCTTCGCTTGCGACGAGGACTTGGACGAGCCGGACGTAGATCGCCGCGTCTCCTCAGAAGGTTCAGAAGATGAGTTCTCTCCCTTTCTCCCTTTGCCCTTTGACCTCCTAGGAGGAGATTTCTTCCTGTCTTCAAGCAGTTGTGCAATCGCCTGCTTGAGGGAGTCAATCGACGCCTGCTGAGAAATAATCATGTCCATTTGTGCTTTCTGGACCTGCTCTATACGTCTTGCCGTCTCCTCAGGAGTGCCTGTCATGTAGGCAGAGGTCTCCTTCTCGACGGAAGAGTTTGAAGCCCTTGATTCCGCTACGGCAGAATGAGACTCATTCACTCTAACGCCGTGGGCTAAGGCATTATAGTCAATTGGGGGAATGGCCCCCGTCCGGGTGCGAGTGTGTCGATACACCCTTTCCGGTTCAGAGTCAGACTCGGACTCGTCTGAGCTGACTGCAAGTTGTTTCCCCTTGCTCCTGCTTGTCATATTTGCAGTAAGCTCCGGGTATTCAACGTCAGAGAAGACTCTCCTTCTATGAGAGCGCCTTCTTTTGGCTGACGGGGGAATCGAGGTCAGCTGCCTAACTAAGGACTGCTGGTGCACACTCGACCCGCAACGGCACTCCGCAAGCATGGAGATAAGCCGTTGGCAGCAGCAAGATGAAGTGACCTGGTGGGCACTTCTTTTCTTTGTCAGATAATCCCTCAAATCCATGGAAGAGGGATCAAAGAGACTAGCCTCACAGCGTCGAAGACAGGAGGCATCCATGTGCTGTGCCGAATGGACGCAAACTTCAGGGACGCGGTTTCCGCGTCGTGACTGTGGAACGCGCGTCTGGCGTCTCTGTTGAGGTGAGACGCGAGTATCGCGTTGCTGCCTGGTGCGTCCGGGCTGAGACGCGTGAGAGAGAGTGGGTTGCAGGGCGCCTCGTCTCTGGGCGCGTGCTTCTTGCGTTAGACGAGACGCAGAAGCTTCGCTTTGGCGTTTGGTAAGCTGGTCTTCAGGGGACTCAACTTGAGGAGTTACGCGTTTGGGCCGCCAAACGCGGATTTCACGTACTGGACGTGACGCGGGCAAGGCGCGAGACTGTACGTCGCGTCCAGCCTCAGTTGGACAACCAACGGTTCCAACTTGCGGCTGACGCGCACGTCTCCTCTGTCGACGCTCAGCGTTTCGATTGCGTCGAGGAGGTGGAGAGAAACCAACAACATCCTGATGTTGAACATCAGGGAGTTTAACCACAAGGGTCTCCTGAGAGACGTTGACGCGGGTGTTCTGTGCGACGCGGTTGGTCGCAAAGGCAGATGTGCCTGGGACCACGCGGGCCTTCTGAGAGGCGTTGGCGCGTGTACCTTGCTTGGCACAGTCGGCAGCAGGGGGGCTCGAGAAAGCCACAGTTTGGGCCTCGAGGCCATTCCCCGTCGAGACCCGGCGGCAGACGCGGGTCTTTGGGCTCTTGGAGCCGGAAGAGAGAAACTCTTCGTATTTCGCCTGGTCGAACTCGACAACGAGCGATTCGACCATCTTCCCCTTATGGTGGACGTCATCTTGCGCCACTACTTGCTCCTCAGTGACAAACGTAGTCCCCAGCGGAGTCGCCATCTCTTGTATGACACGGGAGACGAGAATTTGCGGTAAAAGTTTTCCTTGAATCAAATGAAAAGGATTACAACAACAAAACTGTTCCTTCCGGTTACAAGGGAGGGAGAATATTGAATCTTGAATTCCCCCTTTGTTTAATGCTGGGTTCTTCGTGTGGCGGTGGAGAGTGGATCTTGTTCTCCGTTGACCAGATGACCGTCCTTCTGGGATCTCCTCTTTGGCCGGTAGAAAGAGTAACTCAGCTCTGTCTACCAAAACTCTCAAAGAGAAGGTAGGCGAAAGCTAGCTCGTACGCAACGAACTTGCTGAAGAGTTGACCTGCTTCTTTTCTCTCTGTGTCGCCCTCTTGTTGCCGATTGCCAGAAGTTTGACCTTGATGCTGATCGCCCCCTCCCCAAAAGTTCTCCCTCTCTTCATAGTGACGGGGCTATTTATAGAGGTTTAGGGGGTGATCGTGCCCCCTAAAAGTGTTCCACGATGAGGGCCAACTTTCCCGCTACATAGGCGGTGAACGGCGCCATAATCGGGGTGGTTGTAACCGAGACGCGGGTCTGGACCCTAGCGCCTTGAGGTTGAGACGCGGGTTTGGACCCTAGCGCCTTGAGGTTGAGACGCGGGTTTGGACCCTACGCGTCTTGGTTCT
This sequence comes from Agave tequilana, assembly GCA_038442645.1. Classification (NCBI taxonomy): domain Eukaryota; kingdom Viridiplantae; phylum Streptophyta; class Magnoliopsida; order Asparagales; family Asparagaceae; genus Agave; species Agave tequilana. The sequence goes on from JAVJIF010029915.1 coordinate 356,910, forward strand.
GAGACGCGGGTTCGGACTCTCGCGTCTTGAGGCTGAGATGCGGGTGTCGGGCCCGCGTGCCTTAATGCTGAGACGCGGGTTTGGACTTTCGCGTCTTGATTGTCACATTTAGCCTTGCGTCTGGGTCTTGGATCTCTGCGTTTTGGTGGCTTGTCTTGGTGATTTTTTAGACAGCCTACAGTACTATCCACATAATGAGGGGAGTTAACTCCCATCATGGAGGGTTTTTTTGGGCAGTTTTACCCCTAGAATCCCTATAAATAGCTGAGTTTGCTATTGAAAAGGGGTCGAGATATTGAGCTAAGGAAGATTAGCTTTACAAAGAGTTCAACTGTAACGCCCCGATCCCACGGGTACGGAGACGTTACTGCGATGTATATATGCATGTCGGAAATACCCTCACGTATATATGCTAAGCATCAGTACATGAAAGAATCAGAGTACGGAAGTACAGTGGTAATATACATTCCAGTAATAATAGCACAAGTACACAGTTATCACAAGACATGATATGATATCTCAAGAATATATGATCATTAAGAAACACAAAAGCAGGATGTACACTATGAAATACAGGAAAGTACTCACGAGTAGTAAGATGAGAATCTCGTGAGCCGATCAAGGAGAGGCCGGCAGAAGGAGGGTCCAGATAGGCAACTGCTAATCCACGCTCCGCTGCGCCACTCTGATCTGGTACAACAAGGCCGCCACAGTCTAGACTCCAGGATCTGGACATGAGGATCCAGGGTTGTTAGCAACCCCAGCGAGTACATATGATAAAGCCAAATGGCGTGCATAACAGGCACACATGTACATGATCAAGTGATGTGGTCCAGACATGCATGTATAGAAAATGACAAGTAATATAAGAAAAATGACAGTAAATCTGAGATCAAGTAAATACATGTATATCAGTAAATCTGAATCGAAAAACATGCATGGAAAACGGTATAGAGAGCATAGGTACACATAATCATGCGACAAATATATTAAACATGTGATACATACACTAAACACGTGATAAATATAAGTATGGATAAAACTAGTTGTATAAGCTCAGATTATGGATTCATGGGGTTGATACATCGAGAGGATAATCCAAATAAGGAAACCCTCATCTATATACCACATATCTGATGTCACCATCATCTGAGTTCATACAACTTGAGTTGCCCTCAGGGTAACAGAATTAGAGGGTGCCTGAAGTAATCATGGTATCACAAAGATCATGTGTCATAAAACAGGGTGTCAACTCAGAGCATAATACTGTAACTAGAGAATATAAAGGTGTTGTATTTTAATTGATCAAATAATAATAATCAGTACTGTTTGATATTTCAATTGCCTCCCTACCAGCGCCTCACACACCGATAGTCCATACTAGAGTTCGCACTCTGTAGAACTTACTCGGGTCTGATATGTGAGTACCAGGACCCGAACAAAGGAGAGACCAAATATCACACATTCCTAATATTATTATTGTTTCTTATGTTCTTATGTTATTCTTGTCCCTTTCCCACCGGCATCCCACAACACCGACAGTTTAAGAAGAGCCCGCACTTCCAATAGAACTCATCTGAACTCCGATACGCGGGTACCATTATTCGAATAGGGGAGAGACCAAATAACACGTGCTCTAGGAGTTATCATCATACAGGTATGTATGTGTGTGTGTGTGTGTGTGTTAATAGGCACTGAGGATGTTTATCACGCTAACACCAGGCGGCACAGGCAGGAGGGAGAAGGAAGCCTCATAAATTCAAGAGGTGGCCCCCACCACGTGTGTGGTGTGACACCTTGCTCCATGTGGCACTTTGCTCTGAGGGTTGATACAGGAGGTAGCCTAACAGATTCAAGAGGTGGCCCCCATAGATTCAAGAGGTTCCCCCCATCACGTGTGTGGTGTGACACTTTGCTCTGTGTGGGGAATGAATTCTAGAGGTGGCCCCCACGGATTCAAGAGATGGCCCCCACCACATGTGTGTGGGCACTTTGCTCCGTGTGGCACTTAGTTCCATTCAGGAACTGCCAGACGCTAGCACGATCGTGGGATATATCCTTGTCATCCCGACACCAGGCATGCTCTACCGGACGTCAGAATGACTATGCTATTAACATGAGTATGAGTACAAGAGATACATAAGTACAGGAGTACAGGAGATACAGGAGTACAGGAGATATAGGAGTACAGGAGATACAGGAGTACCAGATATTTGGTAATAATATAATAATCATACATATGCCAGGTAATACATGTGTCAGGTGTCAAGTATAACATGGTAAGTAGCGGTGTTATATATCAGGTGTCAAGTATAGCATGGCAAATACCGGTATCTGATATCAAGTAATAAGTATAGCATGGTAAGTATCGGTGTCGGATATCATATGTCAAATATAGCATGGTAAGTACCGGTGTCATATATCAGGTGTTAAGTATAGCATAGCAAATACCGGTATCTGATATCAAGTAATAAGTATAGCATGGCAAGTACCAGTGTCAGATATCATATGTCAAATATAGCATGGCAAGTACCGGTGTCATATATCAGGTGTTAAGTATTGTTGGCCCAAAGGCCCATCACTCTAGTTTTGATGATGATCAACTCATGTATTTATGTTTACTAATGATCTTGTGTTTAATTAGTGACAGATTTGTTATCAAGATCTTAGTAGGTGTGGAGCTTCAACAAAGGATTTTAAGACAAGTTTTGGAGCTAGCACCGTTGATTCACGAGCCTATGCATCAAGACCACATCAAGTACTCAAGAGGAGTCTAGCTCGTTGGATCGTGTTTGGACCAAGTCAATAAGATGAGAAGGCTTCAAGTGAAGACTTCAAGAAGATGAAGACTTGTGTCTAGGTTTGTTTTAGAAGATTTTGTTTTTAGATAAAATGTAAAGGATAGAGTAGTTGGTAGATTGCTCAAGTATACATATACACACACACTCTTGATAGATATGTTTTCATAAAAGATTTTTTAGAAAAAAATTTTTACTTTGAGAAAAATACTTTGGCTTTTGGAATTCCAAATATACATATCTTTTATCCAAAACCAAGTTTAGAGCTTAATGTCAAAAACTTAGATATTTCATCTTATTTGTGTAGTGGATCATATCCATACACACTATGCTTTAATGAATTCAAAATATCTTATTTTTGTATCATGAAGAAGTTTGGAAAACAAGTTTTAGAAAAATACAAGTTTTCTATTGAGCCAATATTTCCATATTACAAAAATAGTCCAAATCTTTTATAACATGCCTTGATTTTGTGCAAGCATGTTTGTTTATCAAAGTATATTGGTAAAACTATTTTTGTAGATTTTTAAGTATTTTATGAGATTTTATTTGAGCCATAAAGACAAACTTTTTAATCCCAGAAAAACTGTTTTCAGGCTTCAGCTAGTCGACTTACTACCTTGATAGTCGACTAGAGCTGAAGTCGGTCGACCGGCTCGGTCGACCGACGTGCACGCCTTGACTTGGCAGATGGCCGGTCTGCCGACCCTGTCGACCAGAACTGAGAGCAGTGCTCTCTGTTCTTTTGGGTCGACCGCGGTGGTCGACCGGATGCTCCAACGGTCGGATTCTTGACCGTTGGCGGTCGACCGGGCGGTCGACCGACAGGTCTGACAGAACCCCAACGGCTAGTTTTTGATAGCCTATAAATTTGGGGGTTTGGTCATTGTTTTTCAACAAGATTTTGGAGAAGTTTTAGAGCCAGTTTTTCCTAATCTTTTCAGAGGTTTTTCTCCACAAATTTGAGAGCAAATATTTCCTATCAAAAAGGAGAGTTTATCAAGAGTGTTTTAAAAGAGATTTCCTTGAGTTTTCCTCCACCATTCTTTCCTTGTTTTCTCACACAAACACTTGAGCTTTCCATTGCTATATCTACCTATAGGAGTTTGTTGTGAGAGGATTTAGGTGATCAAGAGTTGTGATCACCAAAGTTCTACTTTGTTCTTTGAGGAGGCGGACGTGTGTGTTCGCATTGTTTCGGGTCCTAGTGAGGACTTGGTGTTTCGGGTTCGGGTGCGAACTCTTGTTTGATGTGCGGCCTCGGCGAGCCGGTGGGCTTGCGTGTGTACGGACTAGGGAGTCCGAGAGTTGTAGGTGTTGCGGTACCGGGTGTTCCATTGGGATCGAGTATAGTGGAAATCCTTCGTGTGTCGAAGGCGGGGATGTAGAGCAAGTGTGCTCGAACCTCAAAACAAATCCCTTGTGTTTGCGATTGCTCACTCTCTCTCTCTTTGTCTCTTATTTATATCTTGCATGCTTTTATTGTGCTTATCCTTTCATGCTTGATATATATTGTGTGCTTATTTGATATACATGCTTGGGTTGTTTGCTAACACTTGTATTTAACCAAGAGAGCCAACGCGGCACCTCAACCCATTCAAGGGGAATCTAGAGGAGTTAGTCCAGAGCCCTTCACGGGGAATTCAGCAACACTCTTGTGTTATACATAGTGTTTAGTGTAAAAGTTTTATTTGGTCATAATTGTTTTTAGCTTCCGCATTATTTGGCATTAAGTGACCATTAGATTAGCCATCACCTATTCACCCCCCCTCTAGGTGAACTTTCAATTGGTATCAGAGCCAAGTGCTCTGATTTTAGGTCTCACAACCTAGAGTTAAAGATCCTCATTTTTAGGCTAATCACTATTTTTGTACACACACCATGGACTTCATGTCACCACCCATGTTTGATATTCTTAACATCCATATATGGAAGGTGAAGATGTCCTTGTACCTCAAAGCCCTAGGTTATCATGTTTATCTTGCCATCACTAATAATGATTATTGTTTATATGGTAAGAATATTGAGGCTAATGCAAAAGCCCTTAATGCTTTAAAGTCTACCCTAGATAATGTTTATTTATCTAGAGTTTCTAACTTTGATTCGGCTTTTGTAGTTTGGAATACCCTCATCTCCCTTGGCGAAAAAGATCAATACTATGCAGGGAGCAATTCGGATGTTGGAAACATGGTCCAAGGGGATAACCCCCTGAGGTAACTACCGAATCCGAGGATGAGGATAATAACATGTCATATGATGAGCTTAGCACTTTTGTCAATTATTGCTTGAGAAATATGACATGATTAAAAAGGATAATAAAAATTTGAAAAAGAAATTTGATTGCATGCATATAGAACAAGATTCATTTAGAATTAAGATTGCATGCTTAGAAAAAGAAAATAATATTTTGAAAAACGAAAATGTTTCCCTCATGTCTAAATTGAATGATCTTTGTGAAGGAAACACTACTTTGAAAAATGGAATTGTTTTGGTGGAAAAACAAAAGGAAATTGCTTTTCAAGAAAACTCTAATTTGAAAAGAAAATTTGTTGAAAAAGAAAAAGAAAATGTTTTTCAAAAGAAAAAGAAAAATGATTCTTTATCTCATCATGCTTTACATGCCACCACTAATGAGATTAAAATTTTGAAAAATAAAATGGATTGTTTGAGCTCAACTTTGAGCTCATGTGCATTCAACCATACTAGATTGGAATCCTTATTTCAAAAGAAACAAACTCCACACATTCATGCACAACATCATCATGCATATGCTTATGTTGCACGTCATGATCACACTTCTACACATAAGCATCCTAAGGTGTACACTTGTACACATTGTGACCGTAAAGGCCATTTGGCAAAATTTTGTTATGATAGGATTAATGCTTTAAATTTTGCTAATAAAAATTTTTGGGTGCCTTACAAGACTAACCCAAAGGACCCAAGAAAAAATGGGTACCAAAACCCCCACCGTGTGTTTTTGATGTAGGTGAGGGCTCTCACACGACGTGAGAGGGATGGTGCCTTTGTGGTGGTTGCATGGACTAGAAGGACATACATTTGATGCACTGCTATTTGTAGGCTGTCTAAAAATGACTAACAAATAAGCCATTAAGGAAGCAGAGTCTCAAGCTCTAGACGCGAGGAATCGATGCCCGCGTCTCAGCATTAAGGCGCGTCGGCCCGACGCCCGCGTCTCAACTTCAGGGCGCGTTTGGCTCGACGCCCGCGTCTCAAACTTCAAGGCGCGTTTGGCTCAACACCCGCGTCTCAGTTGCAACTGCCCTGATTGCGGGGCCAGTCACCGCGCATGTAGCGGGTAGTGGCCCCTCATTCGGGAGCGTTTTCAGGAGGCACCTTCACCCCCTGAGACCCCTATAAATAGCCTTGTTTGCTATGAAGAGGGGATCGAAGCTTTGGAGAGGTCGAGAATTAAGAAGGTCAAGGCATCATCAAGATCGATCGAATCCAGGCAAGAGGATCATCAAGAGGGAAGCACGACTTCAACAACAGACAGAGGGAGGAGACTCTTCAGCGAGCTTACTGAGTACTAGCCGCTCTTCGCCTACCTCCTCTTTGAGAGTTTTGGTAGACGGAGCTGAGTTACTCTTTCTACCGACCAAAGAGAAGACCCCCGACGGTCCAGGACGGTCATCTGGTCAACGGAGAACAAGATTCACTCTCCACCGCCACACGAAGAACCCAGCATTAAACAAAGGGGGGATTCAAGCTCTTCAACATCCTCCCTCCCTTGTAACTGGAAGGAAAAGTCTTGTTGTAATCTTTTCATCTGATTCAAAGAAATCTTTACAGCAATTCCCTCTTTCTTTTTCCGGCGCATACAAGAGATGGCGACTCCGCTGGGGACTACCTTCGTTACTGACGAGCGCACCGTGGTGCAAGATGACGTTCTCCGTAAGGGGAAAATGGTCGAATCACTCGTCGTCGAGTTCGACCAGGCGAAGTATGAAGAGTTCCTCTCTTCTGGCTCCAAGAGCCCAAAGACCCGCGTCTGCCGCAGGGTCTCAAGTGGACAGCCCCCTGAAGCCCAATCTGAGGCTCTGTCGGGTGCTCCTGCTGCCCACTGTGCCAAGTTTGGTTCACGCGCCGACGCCTCCCAGAAGGCCCGCATAACCTCAGACACCTCTGCTGCGATCAACCGCGTCGCGCAGAACACACGCGCCAACGCCTCTCTGAAGGCCCGCGTGGTCCCCGGCACATCTACTGGTGCGATCGACCGTGTCGCACAGAACGCCCGCGTCAGCGTCTCTCAGGAGACCCGCGTGGCAAACACCCCTGGTTCTACAAACCAGGAAGTTGTTGGCTTCTCTCTTCCTCCACGGCGCAATCGGAATGCCGAGCGTCGACAGAGAAGACGCGCGCGTCAACACCCAGTCGGAACCGTTGGTTTTCTGACTGGGGTTGGACGCAGCGTACGATCCGATGCCTTGCCCGCACCTCGTCCAGTGCGAGAGATCCGCGTTTGGCGACCCAAACGCGAGACTCCTCAAGTTGAGCCTTCTGAAGACCAACTTGCCAAACGCCAAAGCGAAGCTTCTGCGTCTCGTCAAACGCAGGAAGCACGCGCCCATAGGCGTGGGGCCCAGCAGCCCACTCTCTCCCAAGTCTCTCTGCTCCAACGCAGCAGACAGCAACGCGAAAGTCGCGTCTCATATCAACAGAGACGCCAGACGCGCGTGACGCAGCCGCGACGCGACAGCCGCGTTTCTGAAACCTGTGTCCAGACAGCACAGCGCATGACTTCCTCCCGTCTTCCACGTCGCGAGGCTAGTCTATTTAATCCCTCTCCCACGGATTTGAGGGATTATTTGACAAGAAAAAGGAGTGCCAATCAGGCCACTTCTCCATGCTGCTGTCAACAGCTCATCCAGATGCTCTCTGGATGCCTTGCGAGTCAGGCGTGCACCAGCCGTCTTTAATTAGACAGCTGACCCTGATTCCCCCGTCAGCCAAAAGAAGACGCTCCCACAGAAGGAGAACCTTCTCTGACGTCGAGTACCCGGAACTTACTGCATACATGACAAGCAGAAGTAAGGGAAAACAACCGAAAATCAGCTCGGATAAGTCTGATTCGGAACCGGAAGGAGTGTATCAGCACACTCGCACCCGGACTGGGACCATTCCCCAGTTGACTATAATGCCCTAGCCTGCGGCATTAGAATGGACGACTCTCACTCCGTTGTGATAGAGTCGCAAGCTTCAAACTCTTCCGTCGAGAAGGAGGCCTCCGCCTACATGGCAGACACTCCTGAGGAAACGGCCAGGCGTTTAGAACAGACGCAGAAGCACCAGATGGATATAATCGCCTCTCAACAGAGATCCATTGACTCCCTTAAGCATATGCTTGAGAAATTGCTTGAAGAAAGAGCGAGATCTCCTCCTAGACGACCGAAGGGGAAAGGGAGAAAGGGAGGAAGCCCACCCTCCGAATCTTCTGACGAGACACGACGATCTACCTCGGATGTGTCCAAGCCCTCGTCGCAGGCGGGAAGTGACCCAGACCCGGAGAAGACTCATGCTAAGAGGATGAGTCAATTGGAACGACGCCTCGAGGCCCTTGCCAATCGCAAGGACCTCCAAGAAGCGGGAGTGGTCCGGCCCTATCCGGCTGAGTGGGACTTAGTTCCATACCCTCCTAAGTTCAAGGCTCCAACCCTCCAAGCATTCGACGGGAAGGGGTCGCCCAACCAACATATCTACTACTTCAAATCCCAAACTGGGAATGTGGTAGATAACGATGCCATCCTGGCACGCCTATTCATTGGCACCCTGAAAGGGTTGGCTTTTGAGTGGTTTATGAAGCTCCCGGAGGGTTCTATCAAGAACTGGGGGGATCTAGAGAAGCTGTTCTTGACACGCTTCTTCGAAGACGACTCCGAAGTCACAATGCCCACCCTTTTAGCTACCAAACAGCGGAGAGGGGAGTCCGTCAAATCTTTCGTGGAAAGATTTCGGAACACGGCACTCCGGTGCCCAAGCGGTATGACCCAGGCCACCCTGGTGGAAACATGCCGCCACAATCTCCAAACCTCACTCCTTGCTCAAATAGGAGTTGCTGAAAGTCGCACCTGGAAGCAGTTAGTCCAACAGGGTGAACAGGCTGAGGAGATTGTTGCCCGTGTTAAGGCAGAGGAAGGCAAGCTGCGGCCGGAAAGGTCGACAAGGCGTGCACCGGCACCAGACACCTCCCTCCAGACGAAGCGGAAGGATAATTTGGCGACGGAGACCAAATCTCCCACCAAACCTCAAACAGGCAGGGCAAGTGGCTCTTCAAGCCAGCCACGCCCCAACAAGCAATATTCCTTCAAGGAGGAACACGTCGATTCGCTCTTCAAGCTACTCAACAAGAGCAATCGACTGAAGCTCCCTGAAATTAGACGCCCGGAGGAAGTCGGCAAGACCGACAATCCCACCTACTGCTTATACCACAGGATGCTCGGACATCCTACCAAAAGCTGCTACGTCTTTAAGGACATCCTTCAAGCTCTGATTGACGCGGAGGTATTAAAACTCCGACCGGAGCAGAAGAAGATGACGGCCAACATGACGTCGATTCTCCAGTTTGGGACACGACCCCCGACACCCGTGGGGGTGATCTCTGTCCCGAAAGGAGAACTGAGGGTGGTCAACACAGACCCTCATCAGCAGCAGGAGAAAGGCTTGGTACCCGTCCCTACACCTCGAGGGGAAATCATGTGGGTCCACCCTGACCTCGTCGACGAGCAACAATGGACGACTGTGACCAACAGGAAGTCCAAAGGCAAAGGGAAGGCTTCATCTTGCCATGTGATATGCGCTTCCTCCCGAGAAGCGGATACTGATGTTCCCTCGCTGACTGACTCGGAAGAGGAGACAATAGTCCTGGCCGCGGAACCCAACCCACCAACGGCAGGAACCCGTTCGGGGCAGGCATACCTGAAACAGTATGGCGAGACAACAGTAGCTCCTCCACAACCAGCTGCAGAAGAGCCAGCAAAGCCCTCCTCTAAACAGCCTGGGGAGAAACAGAAAGAAACTCGATTTTCTCGAGTTCTTGCGAAAGGTGTAACGGAAGGATCCTCGACACCTTACAGTTTTGATGTCTTGGCTCAATTAGCCAACATCCCGGCACGCATTACCTTGTATGAGCTCCTGAGGCTATCAAAGTCAACCAGAGAGGCTCTACAAGAAGCTTTGGCAAATGCTGAGGTCTTTATGACCCGCGTGCCAAGGGAGGAAGATGTAGAGGATTGCCTCCACACCTCCCCAAATGCTCCCTGCATCACCTTCACAACAGATGACATGCAGGTTAAAGGGAAGCATGACCGACCCCTATACTTCACAGGGTATATTGGGTCATCCGAGGTGAACCGCATCCAGGTAGACCCAGGGTCTGCGCTAAGCATCATACCTCGCCGGGTTATGCAGTTTCTAGGCATTCCTACCCATCGTCTGAGCCCTACCCAGACGACTATTTACGGGTTCAATGCCAACAGCTCCCGCCCGATGGGGAAGATCAAGCTCAAATGCCAGATCGGGAGCCTCAAGTCGGAAGTGACGTGTTACGTCATTGACGCGGACACTTCCTACAACCTGTTGCTGGGACGACCATGGATTCACCGCAATTCCATCGTTCCCTCTACTCTCCACCAAGTCATGAAATACATTGACGAGAGTGGACAGGTCCGAACGTTGATTGCCGAAAGGCATCCGTTTAAAGGGGTTGAAAATTATTTCACGGACTCCCTCTTATATCAGGATCCGGAGGAGACTAATGAAACCCCACAACCAGAGGAGCCAGACTCTGGTAATGAAGCTGACATTGAGCCGGAGAAAGAAGAGTGCCTGTGGGAGTTGGAACCACTTGTAAAGAGCACTAATAAGCTCGATGTTGATACCACCGACGATGCAGGCGGTTGGTATATTAATGAAGATTTAGATTTCGCGTATTTCCCTGCGTGTGAGTCTGATTCAATACCGTCGGATACTAGTACCGACGTAGATGAGGATGTCTGGTCGGCAATGGATGCTTTGACATCATTGCATGTACCAATAAAATCATCCTTCGGGACGTACCAGGATAATGGAGACGCGCAAGAGTCTGTATTCATGGTTCTAGCCAGACGAAAAGGCCAAAGACCAATACTTTTTGGGCGAATCGCGTCTGAACCAATGCCCCACGAAGAATCAGAAGGTGAGGATGAATCCCCTTAGTTCGATCATTATGAACCGAAAGCGCTCAAGATGATGAAGCGCATGGGGTATGATCTAACCAACAGGCCTGGGTTGAACTTCGGAAAAGGAAGAAGAACACTGCTTCGATCCTTTGTACCGAAAGGGAAAACCCCTGATTACTATCATCAGACGCGCCGGGGGTTGGGCTATATATCAACTCCAGTGCCATCAGCCTCTGATTCGGAGAGACTGTCAAGTCATGACTGCTCATCAGACACGTCGTCGTGGGAATCAGATGTCAGTGTCGGAAACATCTTCAAAGGGCTTTCAGTAAACATGGTTTCGACAAGCCATCTGGAGGATGAAGATGAAGAAATGATCCAATCTGATACAGATCCTTGGATCAAACATTTGAATGCTCTTTGGGATATCCGCTTTGAACAGCGTGAACCACCCACAGAAGACAAGGTTGTTCAAGTCAACCTAGGAGATGAAGCCAATCCTAAACCCATCTTCATAAGTGACGGCCTGTCACCTTCGGAGAAGAAGGATCTTATATCTCTTGTACAAAAGTATATAGACGTCTTCGCCTGGAATTACGAGGACATGCCTGGACTTGATCCTCAAGTGGCTATGCACCGCCTCAACATCAATCCGGATGTAAAACCTGTCAAACAACAGCAGCGACGGTTCCGTCCCGAAATAATGGAGGCAATCCAATCAGAAGTCAGGAAGCTTATTGACTCTGGCTTTATCAGGGAGGAACAGCATCCCGATTGGGTAGCCAACATCGTACCCGTTGCCAAGAAGAACGGGAAGATCCGGATTTGCATCGACTTCCGCGATCTAAACGAGGCCTGCCCCAAAGACGAATTCCCATTGCCAATCACGGATGTCATGATTGACAATACTTGTGGATTTGAGCGAATGTCCTTTATGGACGGGTTCTCAGGATACAATCAAATCAAGATGTATCCCGATGACGAAAAGCACACCTCCTTCAGGACACCTCTAGGGGTATATTGCTACACCGTCATGCCCTTCGGTCTAAAGAATGCGGGGGCAACCTACCAAAGGGCCATGAATGCCATTTTCCATCAGCAGATACGCAAAACGGTGGAATGTTATGTCGACGACATCGCGGTGAAAAGTCGCATTAAAGGAGATCACATAGCTGATCTGAAGGTGGTCTTCGACATCATGCGGGCTCATCAATTGAAGATGAACCCCACCAAGTCCTTCCTGGGGGTAGCCAGTGGCAAATTCCTAGGGTTTGTTGTGACTTCCACAGGAATCCATTTGGATCCGGAGAAAGTCCGTGCTATCCAAGAGATGCAACCCCCCAGAAGCCTCAAGGAGCTCAGAGGATTGCAAGGACGATTGGCATACATCCGCAGATTCATCTCAAATCTCTCCGGGAGATGCCAACCCTTCGCTAAGCTGATGAAGAAGGGCGTTTCGTTCATTTGGGACGACGCTTGCCAGCAAGCATTTGAGGAGATCAAACGATACCTCACCCTACCACCAGTCCTTGCAGCTCCGGTATCCGGAAAGCCTTTCCTGGTGTACGTCCGATCAATGGATCATTCTTTGGGAGCTCTACTAGCTCAGAATGATGACCAAGGGCGAGAACAAGCAATCTACTACCTAAGTAGAACGATGATCGGAGCCGAACATCGGTACAACCCGATCGAGAAGGAATGTTTGGCACTGGTATTCGCTATTCAGAAAATGCGACACTATCTGGTGGGCCAAACCATAAATGTCATATCCAAAGTCAACCCCCTGAGGTTACTCATGACAAAGCCTTCATCATTGAACGGCCGACTGGCGAAATGGGCTATATTGCTCTCTCAATATGAGATGCACTTCCTACCCCAAAAAGCCATTAAAGGACAAGCGGTGGCGGACTTCTTAGCCGAACACCCAGATCCGAGGGCAGCTAAACTCTACGAGGATCTCCCAGACGAGGTCGCCGAAGCCTGCCTAACCCAGACATTGTTCGAAGGACAAGTATGGCAACTTTTCTTCGATGGTGCATCAAGAACAAGCCCTAAGGGACACACAGTTGCGGGGGTAGGAGTAGTACTCGTCTCCCCACAAGATTATGTGATTCCCCGAGCTGTCTCGCTAACCGAGCCTTGCTCCAACAATGTGGCGGAATACAACGCTCTTTTGATTGGGATGCAATTCGCCGATGAGATTGGCGTTAAAAATCTCGAGGCGTACGGTGACTCCAAACTCATCGTCAGCCAAGTTCGCGGAGAGTATGAGGTCAGGCATGAAGATCTAGTACCCTACTACAACGCGACAATCTACATGGCCGAGAGGTTTTCAAACTTCTACATCGACCATGTACCGCGCAAGCAAAATGCGCATGCAGATGCACTTGCATCCCTTGCTGCCTCCTTAGCTCTTCCAGCTGGAGCAATGGAGAAGGTATTCGTCTATAGCCACGACCTATACTGCCCAAAAAGTCCCCTCGGAGACTACCAGAGGTCAACGGGAGATCGTCGCGATAAGGAAACACTTGAAGTGTCGACCGATCCAGAGCTTAAAGACTGGCGATTCCCCTACATTGATTTTGTCTTATACGGCATCTTGCCCGAAGACACCAGGGAGGCGGCTGCCATCCGAAGGAAAGCCTCCAAATTCTACTACAATGCGATTTCGCGAACATTGTATCGTAGATCGCCTGACGGGATCCTGCTCCGGTGCCTCTCATCAAAAGAAGCCCACGAAGTGTTGAAAGAAGCCCACGATGGTACGTGTGGAGCTCATCAACCTGGCCCGAAGCTGGCAAACCGACTCCAAAGATTGGGTTACTACTGGCCCAAGATGGTTGCCGATGCTGTTGCCTATGCCAAAAGATGTCACGCCTGTCAAATACATGGCGATTTCATCCATCAAGCACCAGGATACCTCCACTCTACGACCTCTACCTGGCCGTTCGAAATGTGGGGGATGGACGTGGTTGGTCCTATCAGCCCACCATCATCAAAGGGACACCGGTTCATCCTAGCGATAACCGATTACTTCTCAAAGTGGGCCGAAGCTATCCCTTTGAAGGAGGTAAAATCATCTAACGTGATCAAGTTCATGAAACATCACGTTATTTACCGGTTCGGTGTGCCTCGGCGGATTGTCCATGACAATGGACCCCAGTTCATCAGCCAGGCTTTTCAGAGATTCTGCGCCAAGTTCAGAATCCAGAGTGTGTCATCAACGACATACTATCCGCCCGCTAACGGCCTCGCAGAAGCTTTCAATAAGACTATTGGCAAGCTTCTCAAGAAATTCGTCTCGAAAAGTCAACGAGACTGGGACGATAAGTTGGGCGAATGCTTATGGGCCTATCGCACGACTGTGCGAACCCCAACTAAAGCCACGCCATTTTCCTTGGTGTACGGATGCGAAGCCGTCCTTCCACTGGAAATCCAAATTCCATCTCTTCGCGTCGCCTTGACAGCGGAGATGACAACAGAGGAGAAGCATCGACAGCGACTCCAAGAATTGGAAGCCTTGGACGACAAGCGTCTGCAGGCCCAACAACAAATCGAGCTTTATCAAGCTCGTATCACCAGAGCCTTCAACAAGAAAGTCAAATCGCGAACTTTCAAGAAGGGCGACCTCGTCTTAGCCGTCCGAAGACCCATGGTCATGACGCACAAGACGAAAGGAAAATTCCAACCCAAATGGGAAGGACCGTTTGTAGTAGAGTCAGTCTACTCAAATGGATCGTATCGCCTCATAACCTCAAATGGCGATACACTCATGATGCCAATCAATGGCAAATTCCTGAAGAAATACTATCCCTAGATGGCATTCTTCCACCGATCAAGTTAAAAATACACCTCTGATCAAAAACATCCAACGCCTCCGACGGCTAAGGATAGAGGAAAATGTTGGCTTTTAAGCCCAACATAAGTCTTCGACAACTTATCATGCTGAGGGGAATAGCATGGCTAGCCCAACCCAAACGGTAGTTGGTAAAGGCACCTCAAATCCGTTGATAGCTGAGGGTTTGCTAAAAATCCTGCCGATCAAGTTAAAAAATACACCTCTGATCAAAAACATCCAACGCCTCCGACGGCTAAGGATAGAGGAAAATGTTGGCTTTTAAGTCCAACATAAGTCCTCGACAACTCATCATGCTGAGGGGAATAGCATGGCTAGCCCAACCCAAACGGTAGTTGGTAAAGGCACCTCAAATCCGTTGATAGCTGAGGGTTTGCTAAAAATCCTGCCGATCAAGTTAAAAAATACACCTCTGATCAAAAACATCCAACGCCTCCGACGGCTAAGGATAGAGGAAAATGTTGGCTTTTAAGCCCAACATAAGTCCTCGACAACTTATCATGCTGAGGGGAATAGCATGGCTAGCCCAACTCAAACGGTAGTTGGTAAAGGCACCTCAAATCCGTTAATAGCTGAGGGTTTGCTAAAAATCCTAAGTGGACTTGATTCCACTCTTCCCTCCAAAAATCCCTTACCAATTCTCATCCATAGAATGGTAGGACCACAAAATGCAATCATTACTATGTTAACACTATACCTCTGGTAATGAATACTCCTCGTCGAGTACAAACCTTACTTGTTAACTCTGCATAGAGTAACAAACTCTCAAATTTGCCAAGTTAACACTATACCTCTGGCACTTCAAATTCTACTTGTCAATTCTCATCAATAGAATGACAGGTCCTCAAATTGCTCCTATCGCAAGCAAATTCTTGTCAAGTTAATATCACACCTCTGACAAACTACTGTTTAAGTTAACATTACACCTCTAAGCGGTACATCGAGTGTCTGTCAAGTTAATATCACACCTCTGACAGTCACCTTTCTTCAGACTTCCATATCGAAGCTGAAATGGACGATGCCAAGTTAACACTACACTTCTAGCATCCGAGTCATTGCTAAGTTCAACAATACACCTATGGCTATGACCTTTCCTCGACTTCTTTAAGCCGAGACGACTAATGCCAAGTTCAACATTACACCTCTAGCATTACTATCACTGTTAAGTTAAACATCACACCTATGACAGTGACACCCTCAGTTTTCCCAAATAAAACTGAGATGCTGATGAGTTAGGTTAATATCACACCTCTAACTCACGTCCTTGTCAAGTTAACATTACACTTCTGACAAGACTACTTCTAAACCGTTAAGTTAATATCACACCTCTAACGGTAAAAATCTTACTAGATTCCCCACGAGTCTAGTTTCATTTGATATTCTCCCCAACCGAGTATCAAATTCATTTTGGAGGCATTGTTGGTTAACATTACACCGATAAACAATGCTTCCATCAAAATCCCCAGCTGATCTTAAATCAAGTTAATCCCACATCCTTGATAAAAGTTTACCTTCTCTGGGGGTACACACTCCACTTGTCACTTTCTTTTATAAAGTGGCAGGTCCACCAAAAATCATTCCATTTTTCTGTCAAGTTAACATTGCACCTCTGACAGTATCATGAAGGTTCCTGAAACAGGATCTTTCCTCATAACTTTTTGACTTGTCAAGATTACTGTCATAATTTTGATAAGGTCAAAAGATTCCTTGCTTCTACATGTCCAACTAAAGGCAAAAAGTTCGAGACAAAAGAAGTAAAAAGGAAAGTGTCACTTTTATTTATATATCCAAACATATGAAAGTGATACAAAACGCTCTCTTATACAATAAGATTGAGTGTTACAATTAAGGAGTACAAAGAAGTCCCTCTCTCTCTCAGAGGCCGTACTCACTCCTTGAAACCGCATCTGATCCCAGGTGTACAATTGGAGCCGATTGCGTCATGGCAATGACGCAAAAGTCGAAAGCGCCCTAGCTGACTAAAGCCAGGAGGAGTGGTGTTCTTGAGGGCGGGTGGCAGCCGGAAGCCCTGCAACCCTCCATTTCATCACCATCCCTTTCCCCAGCATCCAAAGGACATCGACTGTCCTCGATGTCACTTCTGGAGTAGGGAGAGGAAGAGGACCCCTCCGCCACCGCAACCGCCGGAACCTCATCGCCGTCATGCATACCCTGACCATCTCTTGCCATCAGACATGATCAGTGCTGAAGATCTGAAGAGACCTTAGCGAGGGTTGGGTCCTCGTCAGAGATATAATTTAATCTCTCACAAACGACGAGGACCATAATTTAATCTCTCACAAACGAACGTGGAGCAAGTTCGCCAGCCGGTATATTCTTTCTGGGGCCCAGCAAACCTGAAAAAGGACGAGCAAGCCTACCTGCAAAGAATAAGCAAGAGAGTCAGAAAATCTGGAACCCAGTACATTTTTATAAAGGAAACTGAGTAACAGAACGCGGCAGCCATTCAAGACTTCAGACGCGAGAATGACCCGCACAGTCAAACAGACGCGAGTCAAACTGCGCCACGCATAGGATTCAAACGCGGTCTCAGTTTGTACCCGCGCCTAATGCACCAGACGCAAAGAATTTCAGAACGCCGAAAATTGCCATCTCTCTGTTGAGTGAACAAGAGTTGCAAGATTCAGGTCTGAAACACGCCAAGGCAATGAAACGCGATGGGCAAAGCCAGCGTCAAGCGCCCGCGTTTAGAGAAGTCAAGTCACTGGCACAAATTCCAGAGAAGGAATGCACCGGGACTTCATTCAGATGATACACATCATCGGGGACATACCAGCAGAGACCTCTGGCCAGAGTTGGCCTCTCTGCACCCAAACGCAGGCGTCCAAGATGATCCGAGAGGGGGTTCTTCTTGAAGAGACCAAACCGAAGCGTGAGAGCTCTGGGTCATCTTCATCCTCGGAATTACCTTCATCCATGGAGACGGAATCCCTATCAAGAAACTCTTTTCTGAAGAAGGTGGGACTTCTCAGAGCAATCCAAAGAGAAATAATCCAAGCTTGGATTATAGAAGGGGAGCGCACCCTATTTATAGGCAGGCCCTAATAACTGCCATTAATGGGGCGTTAATTGGAACCGTCACGCACGATTGTCAAAGCCCAGTGAAGGATTGACGCGTGGAACGCCGCTTTGGAAACCGTCGCAAGCGCCGGTTTTCAACCGCCCGCGTCGGTTTTGCATTTAAGGGCAGTAACTCCTGAGTCCAATGAGGAGTTGACGCGTGGATAACTGCCTTGGGAATCAACGGATGACTCGGAATCCCAATCGACAGTGAAGACCTGACGAGCAAAGATCTCCTAAAAACTTGTGAGTCAGATCACATTAGACGCAGATGGGAAAGCCGCGTCCCTTCAGCAGACAAGGCTGCATCTCTTGCGTCTGCCCGATCCGCGCAAGACAGATTTGCGTTATTCAGAGCTGCGTCTCACCTTGTGATTGACGCTGCGTCTCACCCCAGGAACTGACAGCCGCGTCTTACTTTACGGATCAATGCCGCGTCTCATCTTTTGATTGACGCCGCATCTCATCAAGAAGACCGCGTTCCGATTTGTGATTGACGCCGCGTCTCATCAAAAGGACTTAGTAGAATTTAAGTTCTTATGAAATGATGACCGCGTCTCACTTTATGATTGACGCTGCGTCTCAGTAAAAGGACTTAGTAAAATCTAAGTTCCGGTAGAATGACGACCGCGTCTCACCCTGTGATCGACGCTGCGTCTCGTCAAAAAGACTTGGTGAAATCTAAGTCCCCATAGATTGATGCCACGTCTCATTCTATGGGATTAATGCCGCGTCTCGCCAAGACCGCGTCTCATTAAAAGAACTTAGTCCTACCTAAGTTCAGTAATCACGACTAGTGATCAAGAGTTGGACTCATCCACAACAGGACAAAGAAATTGGGACAAAAGCTTTAAAGAAAACTTCTATTATATCAAAAAATGATAGAAGTGGATACAAACACTCTTAATAAATAGAGTGTCCCTTTTCTTTACAAAAAGAAAAAAAAGAAAAGAAGGCTAAATGTCCTGGTTCGCCAAGGAACGGATTTGTTCCCTAAGGCGGTGAATCTCATGCTGGCGCGTCCTCTCAGCCTCCATGATAGCCCGGTCCCGCAGCTCCGCCTCAGATAAGAAATTTCTGGCAGCCAGCTGCATCCGCAGAGATTTCACCCTGGAAGATTGTAGAGATAGACTCTCTTCAGCACGCGCCGTAGCAGCCCGTTGCTCCTCAAGCTCCTTTTTGAGGGAAACAAGTTTCTCCTCATTTAGCGCAAGAACAGCTTCCGCCTTGGCGATAATATCCCGAGTTCTGAGGATGACTTGCTCCGTGCTCTGCACACTAAGCTCAGATTCCCTCGAATCTCCGGCTAATTTCTGAAATTCAGCCTTGGAATATTCAAGGTCGCGGATCTCGGCAGCGATTTGTGCCTCCGCCTCCTGTCGCTCCCGTTCCTGATCAGCTAGGAGCCTAGTCAAGGTGGCCTGGGCTTCATCAAAAGAGCCAGCATCTTCCAAAGATCCAGCTCCCGCAGGTTATCTCCAAGTTGCTCTACCACCCGCAGGCATGCCCTGGCAAGTGAAGGGCCTCCCGCCAATTCGACGCTCACGGCCATATTTTCAAGAAGCCTCTGGGCGAACTGGAAGGTGCTGTGTCCACGGAAGATGAGATCAATACATGATCCCATCGAGGTGAAGAATTGTTGCACCATCTGACGTGCCAGCTCCTCCATATCTTCACCACCTAAGAAGCTTCCCGACCCTTTTTCTGTCACGGGATAAGGGATATAGGGCGGGTCTTCTCGCACAAGAGCCGTGCCGGCCGTCGATGTAGCAAGAGCAAGACTACCCACTGGCGCTTCCTGGAGCGCTGCCTCTGCAGGAGCTTCCACGACCAATGAAGGAGTTGTAAGCACAACCTCTTCAGAAACTTCCACCGAGAATTGAGCTGTGTGGCCTTCTGGAAGGGTGCCGATCGTCGGACTCCCCACCTGAGCCCCCTCAGTCAGAGCTGCCTTACTAGGTTCGAGGTCCAGAGGCGTCGAGTCCTGTAGAATGGGAGTCTCCCCAGCTTCAGCAGTAGCCTTCTCCACCGGCGGAGTGAGAGCCTCCTCAGCCTCAATGGTTGTTTCCCCTCCTGGCAAAGGGGAAGGCTCCCCAACTTCAACAGCTGCCCCCACTGAGGTTGTCTCGGCAACCGAAGCCTCAATTCCCTCGGGCTGAGCCCCGGTACCTCCAGCTGACCCTGCAGTATAAAAGAAGAATGTTAGAACATCCTCTTCAACATGAAAAGAGAGAATTAAACAGAAGGAGAAAAGAATACCTTCAGTGGGAGCAATTGTCGCCAGTGGCGATGGCGCCATCGATGGCTCACCCTCATGTTGTTCCTCCTCCGAGACGTCAAAGAATCCGCCCTGATCAGGAAGAGCGGGTTCATCGCCATAGTCGACTTCATCTTCAAAGTCACTTTCTCCCGATGACGAAGAAGACGATAGCGCCACGCGAGGAAGCTCCGCAACAGGAGCCTTACCCCCAATCACCCCAGTGGTAGGACTAGGGTCGACTGCCCGAGGATTGGAAATAAAGACACTAGGAGACCCCGGCTGCTGTACCTCGTCTCTCCCTTCATGAGCAGAAGGAGACTCGGGCTGAGTTGAGATTCCTGGAATCTCGACATCCTCTTCGCCCATTATGTCAACCTCCGGTGACTCGGTATCACCAGCAACAAGGGGTCGCTCAACGAGCTCCCCTTCCTCCACGGTCTTGCTGCGCGACCTAGGAGCACGGACCAAGCTTGGAAAATCTTCATCTTCCAGCGGTTCCTCAACTCTAACAGGGACACCTTCAGGAGGAGCCTCAACTCCAGCAGAGATAGCTCTGGATTGAGAGACTTCAGCCGTTAAGTCCCTCCGAGCCTTCTTTGGGGCAGGCTCAACTACAGAGGCAGAGCGTCGACGACGCTTCCTCGCCAATTGCTTCGACCTCCTTGCCGGTCGCGGCTCCACTCTCATTGCTGGTGGCTCCGCCCTCGTCGCTTGCGGCTTTGCCCTTGCCGGTCGCGGTTCCGCCCTCACTACTGGGGGCTCCCTCCTCGATCGTTTCTCGACCTCCCTCTGAGCTTTCAGGTACTGGTCGAGGAGTTTAGAACGTTTACCGGATTCGGACCTTTCCTCGAGACTGGCATTGATACTCTCAAGACATGAAGACTCCGGAATAAGATCTGGCGTCTGGCCGGCTTGGGAGTACCAAGTACAGAAGCTGAAGCTCATACGGCACTTAGGCGCCTCGTCGGGTAGATGGAACGTTGCTCCCGTCCCTCCAGCCACACTGTAATACCAAGCCCGAGCGCCTTCGAACAGGTTCCCGTCAAAGGCAAGTTGAGCATTGGGATTCCCGACGTAAAGCTGATCATAGCCAAATTGTCGGGCAAAACGACTTGGCATATACGGTTCGATAGTGCAGGAAGTCCCTTGGCGAAACAGCACATATCCTGGTCGTATATTGATCAACCACCAGAAGGCTCCAGCAGGCAATTGCGAGAAGTCATCCCGCCCAGCGACATCCGTGAACAGCTCCCCGGGGGCTGCACCTTGAACCTCTGGAAAACAACGATTAAGCTGATAGTTCGTGGCACAGGAAAGACGCTTCCTAATGTAATACAGGTAGGTGTCATGCCACTCCGAACGTTCCAGCCGCTGCACAAATGGGATATGATCCATGCTCCCACGCGCTGCCGTCATTAGAGATGGGCAATGCATCACGTACCAAGCCATGAGGTACGTGTAAGGCAGCTCAATCCGCGGGTTGGGGTGCCTCACCGTCGGGTTCCCCTCTGAGTCGATATACGGCTCCCCACGGGAATTAGCAGTCTTTGGGGGTTCGCAGAAGCTCTTGGTCAGCACCCGCAGCCCGCTTTGAATACCAGCCACCACGGCTGGAAGAAGGGCTATGGGGTGGCTATGAGCCAAGAGTACCGCCGGGTACACCACATCTGCCACAATAACTTCATGTGGTAGCGTGGGCACCACACACCTCTTCAGCCACAACATCAGGAAGCCCGCCAACAGCGCCTGATCAGAAATAGGGGTCCGGGCTTGATGGTGAAAGCTCTCAAAGACCAGGTCAGGGTCGAAGCCGTCCTCGTTCGACTCCGTGGTGTAGAACTTGTCAGAAGCTGCGTCGATCCTGTCTTCAACTTCCCCACCAGAACTAGGAGCTAGTCGGATTACTGGGAGATCTTTATTGCTGACATTATTAAACAGATAATCTGTAATACCCCGTTCCCGGAATACGTACTTAGTTGCGTATTCAGATTTTCGGTCGTATTTTTTCGATTTGTTTCCTGTATTTATTCTGTATTATGAATTCCTTTTATGACTGTTTTGTCTTGGTTTTGGATTCGTGGATTCGGAGTCAGCCCTAGTCTGAACCGAAGGCCCGATCCTAGAGTATTACTCGATTTAGACATTCTGATAATTAGAATTGACCGATTTTAGTTTTAAATATCATTTTCCAATATTATATATTTTCTATGATTTTCTAGATTTTTCTGGGATTAAAATGAAAGTCTTCAAAACCGGTGTCGGCCAGTGCCGCTGACCGATTCCTGGATTTTTAATTCTTAAACGGTTTGGAATTTCTAAATGATTCTTTAGACATTATTCCTTAGAATCATATTTTCTACCTACATTCTTTTTCTGAGGATTTTTGGATTTTATGAAAATTCCAACGGAGTCGGGAAATTATTGATTCCAGGATTTTTAGTTTTAAAACTATAAAGTATTTCTTCAAACGGATTTCATTATTGGTCTTTGTATATTATTATTGATTTTTGGTAATTATTTCGGGTTGTTCCGAGATACTTGAATTTCGGACGATTCCGGTATTTTCCCGAAAGATTCCCGCATCCGCAACTGAATCCCGGGAATCCGCCACTTCCATTATTTTCATCTTCTTTCCCAAGAAAACATCTTCTCATTATAATTTATTTTCCTTTTTCCTTTTCCTTTATTTCTTTCCTTCCTCCACTAACCAAAGCCTTTTCCAATTTTTCCAATAATTCCAATTTTCCACATAATCCCACTCACTTTCACCTAATCCTTTTTAAATCCCACTCATTCTCTCTCTCCCCCATGGCCGGCCAAGTGGCCAAGAGAAGGACACTCACCTCACCTCCCCACTTTACAAAAACCCCCCTCTCTTCTATCATATTTGCACCTCCTTCACAAAAGTCAAAACATATAAATACTTTTCCTCTCTTTTCTTTATTCATTCTCACTTCAACTTTCTCTTTCTTCTCTTCTCTTCTCTTCTCTTCTCTTCACCAAAGCCCTAGCCTTCACCATCTCCAATTCCTCTTCATCTCCACCACCTCAACAACTACTCCAACACTTTAGCTTCACCTTCTTCCTCCTTCATCACCATGGAAGCAACCACAAGGTCATCAACTCCAACAACTTCATCAACTCCACCAACATCTCCACTCTCTTTTCATCATCAACCACCACCACTTCTTTTGGTAAGTAATTTCCCTCACCAAGACTTGTACAACTCTTAGTCTACTTATGCTTGCTTATTCTTGTTGATTCGTGTCTTCAATTCTTGTTATTTAGCTATCAAACACAAACCCTAGAAAATCTGTTCTGTTTACTGTTTCCAGTCGATTAGTCGACTAGACCTAGACATTAGTCGACTAACTTATTCTGTCCTGTGAAACACAATTCTAGGAAACACAGTATTAGTCGACTTACCTTAGATCCTAGTCGACTAGAGGCCCTTAGTCGACTACACCCTTGACCCTAGTCGACTAACCTTTCCTGAACCAGAAACCCAAACTCTCTGTATCACAGTATTAGTCGACTTAGCCTAACTATCAGTCGACTTGTCATGTCTGTTAGTCGACTACCCCTATGACCCTAGTCGACTAACTTTTCCTGAATCAGAATATCAACTCTCTGGAACCCAGTATTAGTCGACTATACCAGACTGTTAGTCGACTAACCCCTTTATTAGTCGACTACTCATCCTACCCTAGTCGACTAATCCTGTCTGTTTGTTACAGTTATTTACCTTCTCAAACTTGGATCTTATACTTGGTTTATATGTTGTATATTATACTTCTTGACTTGTATCTTGACTAACATCATCTTCACTTCTCTCTTTCTCTCTCCTCTTCACTCTACATATATATATCATAGTTTATGGCGTGCCCCGGATTTCGTGGATTTCGGCTCTTTCGGTATTTTGGAGTTTAGGCGAGTATTCTCACTCGCTACTTTCTTGTATGCGAGTAGTCTCGCCTCTATTTGAGTTTCCCGTTTCATCGGTCGATAAGTATTTCGCTTCTTATTTCCATATTCATGTATTGCACTACATTGCTTATATTATGGTAGCTTCATCTTGTGCTTGTACCATGCTTATGATATGCTTGCTTCTTTATCGTATACCATGCGTGGCCGACCCTTCGTGGTCGTTGGGCTTTGAGTCACTTCATGTTACTACTTGTCATTGCTTCAGACTTGTTAGTTGTATGCTCCCTTTTAACACATGTACATCACCTGACCATTTAGTATGTTATCACCTAACTTCCAGTATGTTATCACCTGACCACCTGATATGCCACTATCTGGCAAGACCATCTTGTTATGTCATGACTTATCCAGACTTATTATCAATCCATTGTTATGCATGTTACTTGATATACATCACCATTTATCATGCTATCTCTTGACACCAAGCATGATACACCGATTCTTATAATTATCACGATAGAGGGAATGTAGTACCTGATTACTGTTATGTACTGATCACTGTTATGTATTACTGTTATGATATTGCTCATTCCCGAAATCTGATAATTATGTTAATAAACCATAAAAAGGACCAACTTGTATTGGGTCGGGGGAAATATGCGGATATCGATATGTGTTCGTGTTTACAGTGGCATTAGGTTGTGCACTATATCCGGTCTGACCTGCGGTACACCAGGGGACCGAGGGGAGAGCTGGCTCCCTACATTCCTGTTTTAACGGGCATACATAAGTCCCTCCTCCTGGACAAGCCTTGCGGCTGGCTTCCGTTTCCATGCAACGGAACAATCCTGGACCGTGGTCCCGGGTATGTACGGGACCCACTGTAAACATAGTTCGTTGATACAACCGCTATTTCCAATAACAACCTCGACTTTCTATATATGGAAGTATGTGAGTTGGGATATATACCGAGACACATACCTAGATATATGGTAAGACGAGTAATAATAAAGTGTCATAATAACCGGCTCTTTAAGTTGTAAGTAGAGGTATGTGGAATGGGACGCATACTAAAGCCTGCAACTTAAATGGCTCTGAATCTGTGATATGCATTACTATATTTGCTAGTCTTAGATTTTACTTCGAATTTCCGGTTTTATGAGTATTATCGTATTAACGGCTCATATTCTGCTTTATCTTGGATTTCCTGTTTTATGGATATTATGTTATGCTTGTTCATATACATTTCACTTGTGTTCTAACCCTCCTGTCTTCTGTACTTGACACTTGTACTCATCCTGGCTCGCCACCTGGCATCATATCATACTCGCCTGGGGAGTTTCACTGACTCCCCTGGATTCTCATGTCCAGGTCCTGGAGCCCGGAGCGTGAGGATCTCCCCCTTTGCTGCTCAGAGTGGCGCAGCGGTAGCGTGGATCTCCAGACGACAGTCCAGAGCCACATCCTTCCAGACCCCCTTTGTGCCTCTCGAGTTTTTCCTTAGCAAACTCGTGAGTGCTCTTTTATACTTTTCATACTTGTACATTTCCTCGTATACATGTATGTGGACACCCTTTTATACTGTTCATATATGTATATCTTTTGTATTCTCGCATTTGCGCATATCTGTGATGTATTATTATTGTAATATTCATCACTCTGGTGATAATTCTGTAATTGTATATATGTGTTGGAATGTATAATGCACCATTTGCTTCCGTACTCTGATTCTTGTCTGTACTGATGCTTAGCGTATATACGGGAGGGTGTTCTGACCTACGTATATACGTTGCGGTGACGTCCCCGTATCGCCGGGATCGGGGCGTTACAGGATGGTATCAGAGCTTAGGCTCTAACTTCCTCAGTACGTCCAGACGGCAAATCAATGGTAAAGAGATTTGCAACTGGAATACATGAGTCTTGGTTATACATTCCAACTGCAAGTGCAGAGTTATCTATTTCTTGACTATCTTTCCTTTGATTTCAAATCCCTCCTTGACTATCTTTCCTTTGATTCCTAAATCCTTCCTATCCCTTCCCTGTTTTGGTTTTATGAAGCCTTATACCATCTTAAGATATGACTAGACTAGAGAGGTAGGGGCTGGTTCAGAATGAAGCTTTTATGTGATCTCTTCGGCCAACTTGATGAAGCTTGGTATTCTCCAGATCGATCTTGATCTGGCTATCTTTCAGAGGGCAGCAGTCGGATTCTTAATTATCGGTCTTCTTTATTATGCTCAGGATTTTCGGGGTTTTCTTTATTACACAGCCACGACATCATCAGTATTCATTTATTTCACAGCCACGACATCATCAGTATTATTCAGCATTATTCTAAAGATTTATTACACAGCCACGACATCATCAGCTGGAAATGCAGAGTATGATTATTATTCAGTTGACTTGAGAGCCCTACCTCTAGTGCTTCATATCTTAATTAGTATAATTCCACCTTTGTCCCCTTTGTATTCAATTTACCCCTTATCGAAATTGCGAGGACGCAATTTTTGTAAGGTGGGTGGATTGTAATACCCCGTTCCCGGAATACGTACTTAGTTGCGTATTCAGATTTTCGGTCGTATTTTTTCGATTTGTTTCCTGTATTTATTCTGTATTATGAATTCCTTTTATGACTGTTTTGTCTTGGTTTTGGATTCGTGGATTCGGAGTCAGCCCTAGTCTGAACCGAAGGCCCGATCCTAGAGTATTACTCGATTTAGACATTCTGATAATTAGAATTGACCGATTTTAGTTTAAATATCATTTTCCAATATTATATATTTTCTATGATTTTCTAGATTTTTCTGGGATTAAAATGAAAGTCTTCAAAACGGTGTCGGCCAGTGCCGCTGACCGATTCCTGGATTTTTAATTCTTAAACGGTTTGGAATTTTTAAATGATTCTTTAGACATTATTCCTTAGAATCATATTTTCTACCTACATTCTTTTTCTGAGGATTTTTGGATTTTATGAAAATTCCAACGGAGTAGGTAAATTATTGATTCCAGGATTTTTAGTTTTAAAACTATAAAGTATTTCTTCAAACGGATTTCATTATTGGTCTTTGTATATTATTATTGATTTTTGGTAATTATTTCGGGTCGTTCCGAGATACTTGAATTTCGGACGATTCCGGTATTTTCCCGAAAGATTCCCGCATCCGCAACTGAATCCCGGGAATCCGCCACTTCCATTATTTTCATCTTCTTTCCCAAGAAAACATCTTCTCATTATAATTTATTTTCCTTTTTCCTTTTCCTTTATTTCTTTCCTTCCTCCACTAACCAAAGCCTTTTCCAATTTTTCCAATAATTCCAATTTTCCACATAATCCCACTCACTTTCACCTAATCCTTTTTAAATCCCACTCATTCTCTCTCTCCCCCATGGCCGGCCAAGTGGCCAAGAGAAGGACACTCACCTCACCTCCCCACTTTACAAAAACCCCCCTCTCTTCTATCATATTTGCACCTCCTTCACAAAAGTCAAAACATATAAATACTTTTCCTCTCTTTTCTTTATTCATTCTCACTTCAACTTTCTCTTTCTTCTCTTCTCTTCTCTTCTCTTCTCTTCACCAAAGCCCTAGCCTTCACCATCTCCAATTCCTCTTCATCTCCACCACCTCAACTGAAATACACCTAGAGGGGGGGTGAATAGGTGTAATTGCTAATCTAATGCTCTTTTTAAATTTTACTTAAGTGAGTGATGCAACGATCTCTCAAAACACGACTAAGAGCCGAATACCCCTTGCGAGGTTCTGAACTCCTTCCTCCCAATTCCCCTTAAATGGGTTAGAGGTGCGCAATGCAACCGTGTTGTATTGAGGTGTGATCGAACAATTCCAAGTATGAAATGCGATGATGAAATGCACACAAGTAATATAGCAAGAAATATTGAAAGCAAGTAAAATAAACAAATAAGGATATCACAAATAAAAGTTAGTTCACAAGCAATAGATTGGAAGTAATTTAAAGCAAGAAATTAAGCAAGAAGAACGCCAAGCCAATCGCAAACAAAGTGATTTGTTTCGAGGTTCGAGCCCGTAGCTCTAGTCCCCGCCTTCACCTCCGTGAAGGGTTTCCACTATCCCCTTAGGATCCCGTACAAGTTTGGCCTCCAAAGACCTCAAGCCCGTAGCTTCACCTTACAAAGAAATTCCCCTTAGGAACTTGTCTCCACAAGAACAAGGATTACAAATTGGTGATCTCAACTAGACCACAACACTCTTTCTCTTTTACAAACACTCTCACACTTTTACAACTTCTCCTATAGAAAGAATATGAAATTTTTGGCTCTATGAAGTGTTTGTGAGAAAAGCTTCAGTTGTAGAGTGATATTAAGAATCAAACAACAACTGAAAATCAAACTTAAAAGAATGGAAATGAAAGCTTTAAACTATTTTTCTCTTTCTCTTGAAAAACAATGAAAACTTGTATTTTTCTTGGTTCAAAACTAAGGCCTATTTCCCACTATTTATAGGGAGAGAATAGGTTAAAAACTCTGATTTTTCCAGCTAATATCACCTGCAAAAGCACCCCAACAACCCTCTAAAAAGTCTGTTAAAACAGAAAATAAAACAGATTTTCAGAACAGCCCAAAGAGGAAAGAGCCGTTGGAGGTGTTGCAGGCCTACCGGTCGACTGCCGGTCGACCGGGACTCTGCTGGCAAAAGAGCCGTTATGGCTCCGGTCGACTGCCGGTCGACCGATCTCAAGAAGGGAAACACAGTTTCCTTCTACCGGTCGACCGACCCAGTCGACCGGAAAGATACAGAGAGCAAACGTCTGTTTTCGGTCGACCGGTATATAGGTCCGGTCGACCGACAGACATGCACAACCTGTGCATGTCCGGGCACAGCAGCCGGTCGACTGGGCCGGTCGACCGGTCTGCCTGGAAAACAGTTTTTCTAGGCAGATTTTAAGATAGAAAATTTGTATAAAATCTTTAAAAATCTGAAGCTAAGTTTTATGCTGAAAATAGTTTATATACATGTATTTAAACAAGTTTTTGAAGATGTAAAGCTTTGGGTACATGTATGTATAAACTAAGGCATAAACCTAGAAATAAATATTTTGAAAAACATAGAAACATATAAAACAAATGTGTGTGCAAATCCTAGAGCCAAATTTCACATATTCTATCTTTACAAAACTACACTTACAAACTACAATGGTCTTCAAGACTTCAACTTGAGCTATCTTCTCTTGATCTTCAATATTGCACCTTGAGCCCAATTTGACTTGTCTTGAGTCCAATGTACCTTCCTTTAGGGAAGAATCCATCTCTTTAATATATAAACCTGAAACACACTTAAACAACAATTTATATTAGTACCAATAACTAATATGTTTTGTAATCATCAAAATACACTAAACATGGGTTGATTGTAACCTTGGGCCAACAATCTCCCCCTTTTTGATGATGACAAAACATATGAGTTATTAAACAAATAAAAGAGGAAAGAGCTTGGAAAGCTCCCCCTTAAACAATGCTATGTATTTAACATGAATATGAACACTATGTAAACATACATAAGGCATTGAAAAATATCATCACCAAAAAAAATAAACTATCATAAGGAATAAAGGAATAAAAAACAAACAACATATATTTCCTCCACATATTTTTCCCAAACTTATATTTCTCCCCCTTTTTGTCATACATCAAAAAGGGTTAAAAAAAAATCAATTTTACATATTAGAAACCAAAACAAAACAAACAAGATATTTTAAGTATCAATTTTACATACATTCAATTCACCACAAATAAATGAAAATCTTGCATAATCCAAAGGTTTTGTGAAAATATCCGCAAGTTGAAAATCGGTAGAAACAAAATCAATATCTATGTCACCTTTTTCAAAGTGATCTCTAAGAAAGTGATATCTAATGTCTATATGTTTGGTTTTACTATGTTGATTAGCATTTTTGGTCATGTGAATAGCACTAGTATTATCACAATAAATCTTAACATGATCAAAATGTAAATCAAAGTCGAGAAGAGTATGTTTCATCCAAAGTACTTGTGCACAACAAGCTCCGGCTGCTACATACTCCGCCTCGGCGGTTGAAAGGGCTACACTATTTTGCTTTTTGGAAGACCAAGACACAAGACAATTGCCCAAGAATTGGCAAGTGCCACTTGTGCTCTTCCTATCTACCCTACAACCGGCATAGTCGGCATCCGAATAACTAGTCATGGTAAATTGGTTAGTTTTCGGATACCACAAACCTAAATCAATTGTGCCCTTAAGATACCTAATTATGCGTTTTACCGCTATTAAGTGTGATTCCTTAGGACATGATTGAAAACGTGCACATAAACATACGGAAAACATTATATCCGGCCTACTAGCCGTAAGATAGAGTAAACTACCAATCATGCTACGAAATAATTTGATGTCTACTTCCTTACCTTGTTCGTCCTTGTCAAGTTTCGTAGTGGTTGCCATGGGAGTCTTTGCTACTTTGGATCCTTCAAGCCCGAACCTCTTGATGAGTTCTTTGGTGTACTTGGCTTGGTTGATGAATGTCCCATCACTACGTTGCTTGATTTGAAGTCCAAGGAAGAAGTTGAGCTCCCCCATCATAGACATCTCAAATTCCCTTTTCATGCATGATTCAAAATTCTTGCAAAGTGAAACATTAGTAGATCCAAAAATAATGTCATCAACATAAATTTGAACTATGAGGATATCTTGATCTATATGTTTGGTAAATAATGTTTTATCAACTTTTCCTTTCTTAAAATCATTTGAAATCAAAAATGAAGACAATCTTTCATACCAAGCCCTAGGGGCTTGTTTTAAACCATAGAGTGCTTTATCTAATTTATAAACATAATTAGGGTGTGTAGGATCAACAAACCCGGGGGGTTGTTCAACATACACCTCCTCATCAATATAACCATTAAGAAAGGCACTCTTTACATCCATTTGAAATAACTTAAAATCTTTAAATGAGGCATATGCTAAGGTCATCCGTATGGCTTCGAGCCGTGCTACGGGTGCAAAGGTTTCTTCAAAATCGATCCCTTCGATTTGAGTGTAACCTTGGGCAACTAACCTAGCCTTGTTTCTAACTACATTACCCGATTCATCCAACTTGTTCTTAAAGATCCATTTAGTGCCAATAGTTGGTCTATCTTGGGGCCTAGGAACAAGGTGCCAAACTTGGTTGCGCTCAAATTGATTGAGCTCCTCTTGCATGGCAAGCAACCAATATGAATCGGCCTCGGCCTCGAGGACATTTTTAGGTTCTATGTGTGAAATAAAAGCAAAATTACCACAAAAATCTTGAATCTTAGAGCGAGTGGTTACCCCTTTTGATACTTCACCTATGACGAGGTCCTTGGGATGATGAGGATTGAATCTCCAATCCTTTGGTATTGGTTGAGAGGGCTCCTCTTCATTTGCTTGATGTTTATTTCCTTGAGCCTCTTCCACTTTGGCTTCACTTCCATCACCATCCTTTGGCTTGTCTCCCATGATAGAAGCATCCTCCAAGGTCACTTTCTCCAAGCCTTCATCTAAAGCATCAATTTCTACACAATTCTTAACAAACTTGTTAGATTCCTCAAATTTAACATGAATAGATTCCTCAATAGTCAAAGTTGACCTATTGAAGACTCTATAAGCCTTACTAGTATTTGAGTAACCTACAAAAATAGCCTCAAATGATCTAGCATCAAATTTTCCCAAATTAATATTTGTATTTAAAACAAAACATTTGCAACCAAACACTTTGAAATAAGAAACATTAGGTTTTCTAGAAAAATACATCTCATAAGAAGTCTTAGTAGTATTTTTACATAGGAAAACACGATTTGCAATGTAACATGAAGTATGAACGGCCTCGGCCCACAAATAATGTGGTAGACCATATTCATTTAACATTGTCCTAGCCATCTCTTGTAAAGTACGATTTTTCCGCTCAACTACTCCATTTTGTTGTGGAGTTCTAGGACAAGAAAGTTCATGTTTTATTCCATGTTCCTCACAAAAAGTGGTAAAGGGAAGGTTAATGAACTCACCTCCTCTATCACTTCTTATTTTAATTATTGAGGAGTCATTTTCCTTTTCAACTCTTTTCTTAAAGGCTTGAAAATGTGAAAAGGTTTGACTTTTGTGTTCGAGAAAATAAACCCAAGTAAAACGCGAAAAATCATCTACTAAAACATAAGCAAATCTACTCCCACTTAAACTTTTGGTTTGAGTAGGGCCAAATAAATCCATGTGGATTAGCTCTAATGGACGTGATGACATGATATCCTTAATTGATTTGAATGAGGACTTAGTTTGTTTCCCAAATTGACATGCGTCACAAACTCGGTCCTTTTCAAAGTTCAATGAAGGAATACCCTTCACCATTTCCTTAGAGTTAAGCCTAGAAATATGATCAAATGAAACGTGGCCTAATCTCCTATGCCACAACCAAGAGTCGTCATCGAGGGCTTTTAAACATGTTATATTACAAGACATATTTAACATATCAATCATATAAACATTGCTTTCACGAAAACCGGAAAATACACAAACATTGGAAGTTCTATCAATTACTTTACAAGCAACATTGTCAAAAACTACATCAAAACCTTTATCACAAAGTTGACTAACACTCAAGAGATTATGCTTGAGGCCATCAACTAAAACTACATTTTCAATTAAAGGAGAGGTGCCAAGTTTTACATTACCAATACCGATGATTTTACCCTTGGCGTCATCTCCGAAGGTGACGGTGCCACCTTCATGATATCTTGATAGGGTTGCAAAGTTGTTGATGTCCCAAGTCATGTGCCTTGAGCAACCGCTATCAAGATACCATAAACCTCTACGTCTTTGAGCTTTGGAAAGTACCTACATCATTTAAAACAATAGTTGACTTTGGTACCCAAACTTTCTTGGGTCCTTGAAAGTTAGTGTTACGAACCCAAACATTATGATGTGATGCACTTAGTCTATCATAACAAAAATTAGCTAAGTGTCCTTTCCGTCCACAATGTGAACATGAGTACACTTTTCTATACATGAATGCATGGTGTGTATGTGAAGTGTGAGCATGCTTTGGGGGTTTACCATGATGCATAGGTTGTGTAGCATGTACATGAGCATGAGCATGAGCATGATAAATATTTTTCTTAGGAGCTTGTTTCTTAGGAAACATATTCTCCATCTTCTTCTTATCAAATTCACTACACTTTTTCAAAACAACATCTAATGAGTCTAATCTTTCCTTAAGCATGGCAATCTCATTAGAGTCTACAAATGGGGTCTTTCCTTTACA
This sequence comes from Agave tequilana, assembly GCA_038442645.1. Classification (NCBI taxonomy): domain Eukaryota; kingdom Viridiplantae; phylum Streptophyta; class Magnoliopsida; order Asparagales; family Asparagaceae; genus Agave; species Agave tequilana. The sequence continues at coordinate 390,293 of JAVJIF010029915.1, forward strand.
AGCAATCTTATATTTTTCAAAATCATTTTTAGTGGAAACTAAAGAAGAATGTAAATCATTATTTTCTTTAGAAAGATTTACAATTTGAATATTAAGAGATTCATTATCCTTTTTCATTTTTAAATATTTCTTCTTTAAGAAATCATAATTACTAGAAAGTTCCATAAAAGCTTCTCCTAGCTCATCCATGGATAAATCTTCATCAAAAGGAGTTGAGGGGGTTACCTTGCTTGTGCTCTCATTTGCCATGAAGCACATATTGGCGGTGTCGATCTCCTCCTCGGATTCACTTTCGTCATCCCATGTTGCTTTCATAGCCTTCTTCTTGTATGGCTTCTTGGATGAAGATGGCTTCACTTGTTCCGGACACTCCGCTACTATGTGTCCCGGCTTTTGGCAATTAAAGCAAATGATCTTCCTTTCTTCCTTGCCTCCTTGCCATCTCCTCCTTCCTTGGTACTTTGCCTTGTTGTACATCCTCCGGACATTTTTGACTAGAAGTGAGAGCTCCTCGTCATCTTCTTCTTCGTCATCTTCGTCGGAGTAGGTAGCATGACTTTTGAAGGCAATGGTCTTCTTTTTGGTAGGTGCCATGTCCTCCCTTGCCTTTCTCTCCATCTCATGGGTCTTCAAGTTCCCAATGAGTCCAATGAGCTCAATCTCATCTTTGTCATTGAGTTCCTTCAATGTTGTAGCTTTCACTTCCCATGATGGAGGAAGAGCCCGGATGATCTTTCTCACCCTTTGATCATTGTTGATTTCTTCACCTAGAGAAGCAAGACCATTAGTAATCTTTGTAAACTTAGTAACCATATCATCTATGGTTTCATTCTCTTGCATGCTAAAATTTTCATATTGGGACCGAAGAAGGTCTATCTTGGCCCTCTTCACTTGTGATGTCCCCTCATGTGTTACTAGCAAATGGGTCCAAATCTCATAGGCGGATTTGCAATGGATGACTCTAGCTATGTCATCATCATTGAGGGCTTGTAGGAGTGCATAATGTGCCCTAGCATTGGCATCAAACTCCTTGGTCTCAATTTCGGACCAAGTAGATTCATCACCGGGGGGTACACTAAATTGTTTAGTCACGGCCTTTGCAACTCGACTACCTAGAGATTGCAAGAAAACGGTCATCTTAACCTTCCATATGGGAAAGTTAAGTCCATCAAACTTAGGGGGTGTCTTAATACCATCGGCCATGTTTACTATGTGGAAATGAATGAAGTGATTAGCAATATAAGGATCTCTCTAAGGTTGTTAAGCCAAATCCTAGAGTCCAAGCTCTGATACCAATTGAAATACACCTAGAGGGGGGGTGAATAGGTGTAATTGCTAATCTAATGCTCTTTTTAAATTTTACTTAAGTGAGTGATGCAACGATCTCTCAAAACACGACTAAGAGCCGAATACCCCTTGCGAGGTTCTGAACTCCTTCCTCCCAATTCCCCTTAAATGGGTTAGAGGTGCGCAATGCAACCGTGTTGTATTGAGGTGTGATCGAACAATTCCAAGTATGAAATGCGATGATGAAATGCACACAAGTAATATAGCAAGAAATATTGAAAGCAAGTAAAATAAACAAATAAGGATATCACAAATAAAAGTTAGTTCACAAGCAATAGATTGGAAGTAATTTAAAGCAAGAAATTAAGCAAGAAGAACGCCAAGCCAATCGCAAACAAAGTGATTTGTTTCGAGGTTCGAGCCCGTAGCTCTAGTCCCCGCCTTCACCTCCGTGAAGGGTTTCCACTATCCCCTTAGGATCCCGTACAAGTTAGGCCTCCAAAGACCTCAAGCCCGTAGCTTCACCTTACAAAGAAATTCCCCTTAGGAACTTGTCTCCACAAGAACAAGGATTACAAATTGGTGATCTCAACTAGACCACAACACTCTTTCTCTTTTACAAACACTCTCACACTTTTACAACTTCTCCTATAGAAAGAATATGAAATTTTTGGCTCTATGAAGTGTTTGTGAGAAAAGCTTCAGTTGTAGAGTGATATTAAGAATCAAACAACAACTGAAAATCAAACTTAAAAGAATGGAAATGAAAGCTTTAAACTATTTTTCTCTTTCTCTTGAAAAACAATGAAAACTTGTATTTTTCTTGGTTCAAAACTAAGGCCTATTTCCCACTATTTATAGGGAGAGAATAGGTTAAAAACTCTGATTTTTCCAGCTAATATCACCTGCAAAAGCACCCCAACAACCCTCTAAAAAGTCTGTTAAAACAGAAAATAAAACAGATTTTCAGAACAGCCCAAAGAGGAAAGAGCCGTTGGAGGTGTTGCAGGCCTACCGGTCGACTGCCGGTCGACCGGGACTCTGCTGGCAAAAGAGCCGTTATGGCTCCGGTCGACTGCCGGTCGACCGATCTCAAGAAGGGAAACACAGTTTCCTTCTACCGGTCGACCGACCCAGTCGACCGGAAAGATACAGAGAGCAAACGTCTGTTTTCGGTCGACCGGTATATAGGTCCGGTCGACCGACAGACATGCACAACCTGTGCATGTCCGGGCACAGCAGCCGGTCGACTGGGCCGGTCGACCGGTCTGCCTGGAAAACAGTTTTTCTAGGCAGATTTTAAGATAGAAAATTTGTATAAAATCTTTAAAAATCTGAAGCTAAGTTTTATGCTGAAAATAGTTTATATACATGTATTTAAACAAGTTTTTGAAGATGTAAAGCTTTGGGTACATGTATGTATAAACTAAGGCATAAACCTAGAAATAAATATTTTGAAAAACATAGAAACATATAAAACAAATGTGTGTGCAAATCCTAGAGCCAAATTTCACATATTCTATCTTTACAAAACTACACTTACAAACTACAATGGTCTTCAAGACTTCAACTTGAGCTATCTTCTCTTGATCTTCAATATTGCACCTTGAGCCCAATTTGACTTGTCTTGAGTCCAATGTACCTTCCTTTAGGGAAGAATCCATCTCTTTAATATATAAACCTGAAACACACTTAAACAACAATTTATATTAGTACCAATAACTAATATGTTTTGTAATCATCAAAATACACTAAACATGGGTTGATTGTAACCTTGGGCCAACATCAACAACTACTCCAACACTTTAGCTTCACCTTCTTCCTCCTTCATCACCATGGAAGCAACCACAAGGTCATCAACTCCAACAACTTCATCAACTCCACCAACATCTCCACTCTCTTTTCATCATCAACCACCACCACTTCTTTTGGTAAGTAATTTCCCTCACCAAGACTTGTACAACTCTTAGTCTACTTATGCTTGCTTATTCTTGTTGATTCGTGTCTTCAATTCTTGTTATTTAGCTATCAAACACAAACCCTAGAAAATCTGTTCTGTTTACTGTTTCCAGTCGATTAGTCGACTAGACCTAGACATTAGTCGACTAACTTATTCTGTCCTGTGAAACACAATTCTAGGAAACACAGTATTAGTCGACTTACCTTAGATCCTAGTCGACTAGAGGCCCTTAGTCGACTACACCCTTGACCCTAGTCGACTAACCTTTCCTGAACCAGAAACCCAAACTCTCTGTATCACAGTATTAGTCGACTTAGCCTAACTATCAGTCGACTTGTCATGTCTGTTAGTCGACTACCCCTATGACCCTAGTCGACTAACTTTTCCTGAATCAGAATATCAACTCTCTGGAACCCAGTATTAGTCGACTATACCAGACTGTTAGTCGACTAACCCCTTTATTAGTCGACTACTCATCCTACCTAGTCGACTAATCCTGTCTGTTTGTTACAGTTATTTACCTTCTCAAACTTGGATCTTATACTTGGTTTATATGTTGTATATTATACTTCTTGACTTGTATCTTGACTAACATCATCTTCACTTCTCTCTTTCTCTCTCCTCTTCACTCTACATATATATATCATAGTTTATGGCGTGCCCCGGATTTCGTGGATTTCGGCTCTTTCGGTATTTTGGAGTTTAGGCGAGTATTCTCACTCGCTACTTTCTTGTATGCGAGTAGTCTCGCCTCTATTTGAGTTTCCCGTTTCATCGGTCGATAAGTATTTCGCTTCTTATTTCCATATTCATGTATTGCACTACATTGCTTATATTATGGTAGCTTCATCTTGTGCTTGTACCATGCTTATGATATGCTTGCTTCTTTATCGTATACCATGCGTGGCCGACCCTTCGTGGTCGTTGGGCTTTGAGTCACTTCATGTTACTACTTGTCATTGCTTCAGACTTGTTAGTTGTATGCTCCCTTTTAACACATGTACATCACCTGACCATTTAGTATGTTATCACCTAACTTCCAGTATGTTATCACCTGACCACCTGATATGCCACTATCTGGCAAGACCATCTTGTTATGTCATGACTTATCCAGACTTATTATCAATCCATTGTTATGCATGTTACTTGATATACATCACCATTTATCATGCTATCTCTTGACACCAAGCATGATACACCGATTCTTATAATTATCACGATAGAGGGAATGTAGTACCTGATTACTGTTATGTACTGATCACTGTTATGTATTACTGTTATGATATTGCTCATTCCCGAAATCTGATAATTATGTTAATAAACCATAAAAAGGACCAACTTGTATTGGGTCGGGGGAAATATGCGGATATCGATATGTGTTCGTGTTTACAGTGGCATTAGGTTGTGCACTATATCCGGTCTGACCTGCGGTACACCAGGGGACCGAGGGGAGAGCTGGCTCCCTACATTCCTGTTTTAACGGGCATACATAAGTCCCTCCTCCTGGACAAGCCTTGCGGCTGGCTTCCGTTTCCATGCAACGGAACAATCCTGGACCGTGGTCCCGGGTATGTACGGGACCCACTGTAAACATAGTTCGTTGATACAACCGCTATTTCCAATAACAACCTCGACTTTCTATATATGGAAGTATGTGAGTTGGGATATATACCGAGACACATACCTAGATATATGGTAAGACGAGTAATAATAAAGTGTCATAATAACCGGCTCTTTAAGTTGTAAGTAGAGGTATGTGGAATGGGACGCATACTAAAGCCTGCAACTTAAATGGCTCTGAATCTGTGATATGCATTACTATATTTGCTAGTCTTGGATTTTACTTCGAATTTCGGTTTTATGAGTATTATCGTATTAACGGCTCATATTCTGCTTTATCTTGGATTTCCTGTTTTATGGATATTATGTTATGCTTGTTCATATACATTTCACTTGTGTTCTAACCCTCCTGTCTTCTGTACTTGACACTTGTACTCATCCTGGCTCGCCACCTGGCATCATATCATACTCGCCTGGGGAGTTTCACTGACTCCCCTGGATTCTCATGTCCAGGTCCTGGAGCCCGGAGCGTGAGGATCTCCCCCTTTGCTGCTCAGAGTGGCGCAGCGGTAGCGTGGATCTCCAGACGACAGTCCAGAGCCACATCCTTCCAGACCCCCTTTGTGCCTCTCGAGTTTTTCCTTAGCAAACTCGTGAGTGCTCTTTTATACTTTTCATACTTGTACATTTCTCGTATACATGTATGTGGACACCCTTTTATACTGTTCATATATGTATATCTTTTGTATTCTCGCATTTGCGCATATCTGTGATGTATTATTATTGTAATATTCATCACTCTGGTGATAATTCTGTAATTGTATATATGTGTTGGAATGTATAATGCACCATTTGCTTCCGTACTCTGATTCTTGTCTGTACTGATGCTTAGCGTATATACGGGAGGGTAGTTCTGACCTACGTATATACGTTGCGGTGACGTCCCCGTATCGCCGGGATCGGGGCGTTTCATAATCAGCCCAGGATAGTTGCTTGACGCCTCCTGACCTCCAGGCAGTTGTCTGGCCGCAGATGTAGAAATGGCACATCACCTCCCAGTAGGTCTCGTACACTTGAGGAGATTCTTTTTCCAAAAGGCGCAGTTCCCTGGTGGTTGGGACAAATTCCTCGTAAGGAATATCCCCTGACGACAACCCGGAGACCTCATACAACTCGTGCAGTGCAAGGCCCATCTCTCCGACCGGAGTAAAGAATGTCCCCGTCCGAGGATTGTAGCGTTCCAGAATCCCAAAGAAGTTATGAGAACTCATCGGGACGCCCCACTGCACGGCCCTGACTGCTGGGTACAGCCCCACACGCTTCAGCGGCCCCTCAAGATTGGTAAGGACAAAACCCACCATCCTGCCCCACCAGTAGTTCCCTGGAGAATGGACCCACCCATACGCACGGAAGTCGACAGGATAGTCACCCCCTGCTTCTATGAAGGAATTGAGGAAGGTGGTAGCAAGCTCCGGGATCTCTCCAATTGGGATTTCAGGCTTGGACGACGCAGGGAACAGTCCGACAACTGACCCGTCATGACTATCATGGCGGTCTACCTTTTGGAGGCCAAAGTCACCAAGGGCGATCTCAGGGATATACTGGGAAATGTCCCATTCCATCTTCCGGGGGACAGACATGTGTTGGAAGTAGGACATCGGGAACATCCTCTCCATGTCTGGAAGAAAGAATCTTCCGCCCTTTATCTCACGGAGCAATTTATAGGTCCCCTCAGACACACGACGGCCATCATCATAGATATGATCCCCAAAGAAGAAGGCAGGCTTCTCCAACCTGACGCCGTCATCCGTTTTGAGTGCGGCATCGGTCATAAGTGCCCGAAAGGTTCTCCTGTTAACATTAGAGAGCCTGCGATCCAGTAACTGGTCAGCAGTCACGGGGACACTCATTCTTTGCACAAAGGTCAAGCCCCGGTCGGCACCACCCACGCGTCCAAAGTGGTGCATCTTGGCAAGTGAACCTGAAACATGCGGCACTGCAAAAGAAAAAGACACTTGGTCAGATACTTTGCCAAAAATAAGGGAAGACGCTAAGTGTTCATAATTCAAAACGCAGCCGAGACACTGGACGCAGGAGTTATCATCCGCGTCCAGACCTGCGAACTTGCACCAAAACGCAGAAGAGATACTGGACGCAGGAATTTTTCGAATCCGCGTCCAGACCTGCAAAGCCGCGTTCTGCAAACCAAGACTTATGAAAATTCTAAGTACTTGGACTCAAACGTCAGATTCTACAAAATCGGCGGTTGAAGACACAGAACGCAAGGATCAAATCCGCGTTCTGCAAACCAAGACTTGTGAAATTTCAAAGTGCTTGGACTCAGACGCCAGATTCATCAAATCGGCGCCTGATGGCACAAAACGCGGCACAGAACGCATGGATCAAATCCGCGTTCTGCAAATCGCGTCCAGAGACCTTCACAATTAGAAATATTCTAAGTGAAGGATCCAGAGTGCAGAGTTCACCAGCGTCGGATCATCAGGCCCGCGCCCCGGTTATCATCTCAAGGACAGCGTCCGAGAATCAAACACGATCTTGTGTTAAAGGTTCTTAGGGTTCTATGAACATGTTTTAATGGCGGAACCCACGCCGAAGGTGCATTTTTACCTCGGAAAACACCCTCCTGCGCAGAGGAAGCATCTCTCTCGGCCTCGGCGACGGTCGCCCTTGAGGATGATGCAGTCGGTTTCGTCTTGGGAGCCATCGATGTTCAGAAATCCGAGTTCGAAGATGGACAGATGAACAAACAAGAGGAGGGAAGCTCTCTTTTCTCAGCAAATGCGTTCGGAGAAGAAGATGCGTCTCTCTAACTGTTGCCTTTTATAGGCACAGAGATTCGCGAAGATACGCAGCGTTTGGCCCAATAAACGCTGCAGCGAATCGCTGCCTGACGCGTGGAGCCAAATCATTATTTGAACAGGGAAGATCATGCGTCGCGACCCCGCCACAAGTCAGAAGTTGACACGTGGAGCAGTTCATTTAATGAACCGGGAGATTCGCGGGCCAAAAGGCGAAATCTCGCCGTTTCCCCAGGCCAGCTGGCGGCGTAATCATGACATGGCACAGGTGCGCGCCCCAAAGTACGCGGCTCTTCGGTGGACATGCCCTGTCAGCATCATCATAAATGCACCCAGAAAATCGCGTCTGCATTTCAAGAGATGCGTCTCTCCAAAGTCCGCGTCCCCTCAAACGGGCCAAACATCACGTCTACCCCATGGAAGTCACGTCTTTAAAGCAGTCTCTGCTTTTCCAAAAAGGAACCTGCGTCCAGTCTCCTGCTTCTGCAAGTCAGTTCAACAGTACACTGACGCAAACAGACAACCAACCACTCCCGGCCAAAAGCGCACCCGTGACAGACTAAAAGCAATCGGGGAGGTCTAGACTGTGTATCTAGACACTCAACACGATCAACTCTGACGGCTTCAAAGAGTTCAACAGTACACTCACGAAGACCAATTCCAGATAAGATCAAGCCCGAAGCATCAACAGTCCAGTCATAAAGGCGAACACGGCTAAGATCCAAAGTATTCCGAAATCCGTCCCATTCAACTGCGGAATATCAGAAACTTTGGAGGGGGTTCTGTAGGCTGTCTAAAAATGACTAACAAACAAGCCATTAAGGAAGCAGAGTCTCAAGCTCTAGACGCGAGGAATCGATGCCCGCGTCTCAGCATTAAGGCGCGTCGGCCCGACGCCCGCGTCTCAACTTCAGGGCGCGTTTGGCTCGACGCCCGCGTCTCAAACTTCAAGGCGCGTTTGGCTCAACGCCCGCGTCTCAGTTGCAACTGCCCTGATTGCGGGGCCAGTCACCGCGCATGTAGCGGGTAGTGGCCCCTCATTCGGGAGCGTTTTCAGGAGGCACCTTCACCCCCTGAGACCCCTATAAATAGCCTTGTTTGCTATGAAGAGGGGATCGAAGCTTTGGAGAGGTCGAGAATTAAGAAGGTCAAGGCATCATCAAGATCGATCGAATCCAGGCAAGAGGATCATCAAGAGGGAAGCAAGACTTCAACAACAGACAGAGGGAGGAGACTCTTCAGCGAGCTTACTGAGTACTAGCCGCTCTTCGCCTACCTCCTCTTTGAGAGTTTTGGTAGACGGAGCTGAGTTACTCTTTCTACCGACCAAAGAGAAGACCCCCGACGGTCCAGGACGGTCATCTGGTCAACGGAGAACAAGATTCACTCTCCACCGCCACACGAAGAACCCAGCATTAAACAAAGGGGGGATTCAAGCTTCAACATCCTCCCTCCCTTGTAACTGGAAGGAAAAGTCTTGTTGTAATCTTTTCATCTGATTCAAAGAAATCTTTACAGCAATTCCCTCTTTCTTTTTCCGGCGCATACACTATCAAGGAGTTTTGGTGGGATGACCACCATGATTAGAGCTTTGGAATTGGTAACAATTTTTAAACTCCTATTTTATTTATGTACATGCTCTTTACATATATCATATTCATAGCATGTTCATATTTTGTGTTTTGATGTGCTTCATGTGGTAAAAACATGCTTAGATGTAGTTTTTATCAAAACTTGTATTATACATGTACAAATAGTGAGTTACACGTGACTTATATATGTTTGCACTTCATGCTCATTTGTACCAATTATATGCACATGTATAGACTAGTTTTGATGATTCTCTCGTTTATACATGCTTTGCCAAATTTTATGATTTTACTTCATGTATATGCATTTTTAATTCAAATCTAATAAATATACATGTATACCCGTGAGTCTCTTGCTTTCATGCAAATACATTTGATAGACTCTTTTATGTTTGGGATATGTATGTGTATTGTTAGTTTTGGATAAATCATACATATACCATGAAGATTGTGTTTTAATGATTTTTCATATTCTTTTGTTAAAAATGTGACTTATGATCTTTTTGAGTTTCAATGTCCATTTTCATGAAAATGCTATTTACATGACTTTTGAACACTCACACTTTATTTATTATGTCATGACTTAGTTTCATGGACATATTTTTGAGCTTTATAGACTATGAGTGTAAATTTTGTGTATTTAGTTTTGTTTCATGAAAAACATATGATTTATTGTATCTTGAAGGATCTTTAACTAGTTTTTCAAAATTATTTTAACTAATTATTGTTCTTCATTTGGTAGTGATTTTCAATGCTAAAATATTTTCAAATTTATTTTTGAAAACTCTACCCTTTATAGGCGGATGGCTGGGAGATTATGCTCAAGTATGCTTTATACTGAAAATCATTTTAATCTTAATCATATGTAGGGTGAAAGGTTATGAGTTATATACATGATTTACAGTGTTATTTTCAATTGGTATCATTGGATCGTTTCAATTGGTATCAATTTGATTCTATTTTTGTATATACTCATATTTTGTTTTCTTATATATGTATGTATCAATATTCATTTGGTATACTCATTTTTCATACATATATATGAGTTATTTGTGCTTGAGTTAAAAATTGTTTTACATGTTTAAAGCACAAGGTTGTTTATGTTAAGAAAATAAAATTTTTAAGGAAAATTCTCAAGATTTGTTTTATTGAGAAAATTCAAATTTTTGTTTTATAAGAAAAATCAAAATTTTTGATTTGTATTGCCTATATGCAAGGGGAGCTTAACATCTCTTCTACATATAAGATTCATGATGAGTGTATTGTATATTGAGGAGCTTGACAACTCTTCTTTATGTGGTACACGTGTGTAGGGGGAGCTTCACATCTCCTCTTATGCATTACATATTATACGTTATGTGAATTAGGGCTTGTCATCCCTCTTTCATGTAATGTATATGTGTAGGGAAGTTACTTAACCGTCTTCCTCTTCATGAATGTATATTGCATATACCCTTTATTGATTTTTTTGTTTACACCCCTTATTTGGTCTCTTTGTTTATGACAAAAAGGGGGAGAAAAATTTGATGATTTGTTTTTACTTTAACCCCTTTGTTGATGATTGACAAAAAGGGGGAGAAGTATTTGAGATATATGCATGTTTTCCTTACTTAAGGGGGAGAAGTATTTGTTTTCTATGCTTAAGGAGGAGTAGTATTTGTGTTTATGCATATATGTTTTGTTTTGCAACTAGGAGAAAAAGATTTTGTGTTTTTGTTTTATGCTTGATTAGCATGTTTACTCCTACATTTGCATACATGTTTATGTGCCTCCATTGCATATTTATTATTTTTTGTGTTATGCATGAATTAAGGGGGAGCTTCTTTGGAGCTTTACTTTAATCCATGCATATATAACTTCATGAGTTTTGTCATCATTAAAAAGGGGGAGATTGTTGGCCCAAAGGCCCATCACTCTAGTTTTGATGATGATCAACTCATGTAGTTATGTTTACTAATGATCTTGTGTTTAATTAGTGACAGATTTGTTATCAAGATCTTAGTAGGTGTGGAGCTTCAACAAAGGATTTTAAGACAAGTTTTGGAGCTAGCACCGTTGATTCACGAGCCTATGCATCAAGACCACATCAAGTACTCAAGAGGAGTCTAGCTCATTGGATCGTGTTTGGACCAAGTCAAGAAGATGAGAAGGCTTCAAGTGAAGACTTCAAGAAGATGAAGACTTGTGTCTAGGTTTGTTTTAGAAGATTTTATTTTTAGATAAAATGTAAAGGATAGAGTAGTTGGTGGATTGCTCAAGTATATATATACACACACACTCTTGATAGATATGTTTTCATAAAAGATTTTTTAGAAAAGAATTTTTACTTTGAGAAAAATACTTTGGCTTTTGGAATTCCAAATATACATATCTTTTATCCAAAACCAAGTTTAGAGCTTAATGTCAAAAACTTAGATATTTCATCTTATTTGTGTAGTGAATCATATCTATACACACTATGCTTTAATGAATTCAAAATATCTTATTTTTGTATCATGAAGAAGTTTGGAAAACAAGTTTTAGAAAAATACAAGTTTTCTATCGAGCCAATATTTCCATATTACAAAAATAGTTCAAATCTTTTATAACATGCCTTGATTTTGTGCAAGCATGTTTGTTTATCAAAGTATATTGGTAAAACTATTTTTGTAGATTTTTAAGTATTTTATGGGATTTTATTTAAGCCATAAAGACAAACTTTTTAATCCCAGAAAAACTGTTTTCAGGCTTCAGCTAGTCGACTTACTACCTTGATAGTCGACTAGAGCTGAAGTCGGTCGACCGGCTCGGTCGACCGACGTGCACGGACGTGCACGCCTTGACCTGGCAGATGGCCGGTCTGTCGACCCTGTCGACCGGAACTGAGAGCAGTGCTCTCTGTTCTTTTGGGTCGACCGCGGCGGTCGACCGGATGCTCCAACGGTCGGATTCTTGACCGTTGGCGGTCGACCGACAGGTCTGACAGAACCCCAACGGCTAGTTTTTGACAGCCTATAAATTTGGGGGTTTCGTCATTGTTTTTCAACAAGATTTTGGAGAAGTTTTAGAGCCAGTTTTTCCTACTCTTTTCAGAGGTTTTTCTCCACAAATTTGAGAGCAAATATTTCCTATCAAAAAGGAGAGTTTATCAAGAATGTTTTAAAAGAGATTTCCTTGAGTTTTCCTCCACCATTCTTTCCTTGTTTTCTCACACAAACACTTGAGCTTTCCATTGCTATATCTACCTATAGGAGTTTGTTGTGAGAGGATTTAGGTGATCAAGAGTTGTGATCACCATAGTTCTACTTTGTTCTTTGAGGAGGCGGACGTGTGTGTTCGCATTGTTTTGGGTCCTAGTGAGGACTTGGTGTTTCGGGTTCGGGTGCGAACTCTTGTTTGAGGTGCGGCCTCGGCGAGTCGGTAGGCTTGCGTGTGTACGGACTAGGGAGTCCGAGAGTTGTAGGTGTTGCGGCACCGGGTGATCCATTGGGATCGAGTATAGTGGAAATCCTTCGTGTGTCGAAGGCGGGGATGTAGAGCAAGTGTGCTCGAACCTCGAAACAAATCCCTTGTGTTTGCGATTGCTCACTCTCTCTCTTTGTCTCTTGTTTATATCTTGCATGCTTTTATTGTGCTTATCCTTTCATGCTTGATAAATATTGTGTGCTTATTTGATATACATGTTTGGGTTGTTTGCTAACACTTGTATTTAACCAAGAGAGCCAACGCGGCACCTCAACCCATTCAAGGGGAATCTAGAGGAGTTAGTTCAGAGCCCTTCACGGGAATTCGGCAACACTCTTGTGTTATACATAGTGTTTAGTGTAAAAGTTTTATTTGGTCATAATTGTTTTTAACTTCCGCATTATTTGGCATTAAGTGACCATTAGATTAGCCATCACCTATTCACCCCCCTCTAGGTGAACTTTCAAGTATAGCATGACAAATACCGGTATCTGTTATCAAGTAATAAGTATAGCATGGTAAGTACCGGTGTCGGATATCATAGGTCAAATATAGCATGGCAAGTATCGGTGTCAAATATAGCATGGCAAGTACCGGTATTATATATCATTTGTCAATTATAGCATGATAAATATCGGTGTCAGATATCATGTGTCAAGTATAGCATGTTAAATACCGGTGTTGGATATCATGTGTCAAATATAGCATGGCAAGTATCAGTGTCATATATCATATGTCAAATATAGCATGGCAAGTACCGGTGTCAGGTATCATGTGTCAAATATAATATGACAAGTACCGGGGTCCAGTATCATATGTTAAATATATAGCGGTGTATCATATAGTAAAAGTTACAGTGGCAATGACTAGGCATATAACGATAATAGTGAAGCATATAGCAATACAGAAAATGTGCTCGCATAATGATAAAATAGATGCATGTTCAAAAGAAACTGTACTCGTCTAATTCACCGGAAAAACCGCGAGAAATTCAGAAACACAAGAAATACGCGCACACCGTAAAAAATATACATATATTATTATTTTTAGAGAGAGAAAGAGGAGAGAGAATAGAGAGAAAGAGTTAGAGAGAAAGAGAGGTTTAGAGAAAGAAAGTCTAGATAGAGAAAGAGGGATTTCTAGAGGGAGTCTAGAGAGAGATATTTCTAGAGAGAGAAAGAGGGGTTCTAGAGAGAATGAGAATAAGAGAGAGAATGAGTAGGGAGGGGGAGAAAGGAATGGCTAGAGAGGGAGAGAGGAATGGCTAGAGAGAGGGAGAAGAGAGAGAGAGAGAGAGAGTGTGTGTGTGTGTGTGTGTGTGTGTGTGTAGGGTCGGGTAGAGAGAGAAAGAAAACAAGGGGCAGCAGCCCCCTGTTCACGCCCAGGGGGCTTCCAGCCCCCTGGCCGGGCATGGCCGCTGGCCGCCGGCAGAGCGCCGGCGGCGCGCCAGTGCTGGGACCGGCCACCCCAGAGGAGAGATAGGGAGGGGGCAGCAGCCCCCTCCCTCCAACAAGGCCACGACCAGGGCCTGTTGCCCTGGCCTGGCCAAACTCTGGCCGCGGCAGCGTGGCCAGGGCAGAAAGGGACGCCGGGGAAGCCACGCCGGCCCTCAGTGGCCGGCGCAAGCCAGGGGTCGCCGCCGGCGTGGCCAGCCAGTGAGAGGGAGAAAGAGAGAGAGAGAGAGAGGGGGGGGCCGCAACCCCCTCCTCCGCCTACGCACAGGGGGCCTACTAGCCCCCTGGCCGCGATCAGCCGCCAGCGACGCGTCGGCGACGCGCAGTCCCCGGGGTAGGGGGTGGTCATCGGGCGCCAGCAGAAGAAAAGAGAAGAAGGAAAAAAAGAAAAAGAAAAAGAAAACGAAAAAGAAAAAGGGATTGCTTGAAAAGAAAGGGGGAGATAGTTTATTTAAAAGAGAAAATGATGGGATTGGTGATGGGATTGTCAGGTGATGGGATGGGAAAGTAGCTGTCAGGGGTTGACTTTGGGAAGGGAAAAGAAAAAGAAATGAAGAAAGAAAGGGAAAAAATAATATTATTTAAATAGGGTAAAAATTGACTGTTACAGAATCACTCCGAAAAATTCTCAAAAATAGAAAATAATATTTTAAGATGTTTGGTGAAATCAGATTCGAGAAATCAATATAATTTTTAAATAAAAATCTTGAAATCTTTCGGCGATACTAATCGACATCAAAACTGATGGATTTTCAATAAATTCAGAAAAATCTCAAAAAATGAATTTAGATAGAAAATGAAATTCTAAGAAGTAACGTGACATCAGTTTTGAAAATTCAATCCCTTTGAAAACTAAAAATCTGAGAATCAGTCAGCGATGTCAACCGACACAAGTTTTGGAGATTTTGCAGAAAATTTTAAAAAATCATGAAAAATCTAAATATTTGAAAATGATGTTTGAAACTGAAATCGGTCAAATCGGACTAGCTGAAAGGCCAAATCGAGTGAAGTACTAGGTTCGGGCCTCCCGTTCAGACTAAGGCTGACTCCGAGTCCACGAATCCAAATCCAACACAAAACAATCACATCAATAATCATAAAATAAAAACAAATACAAGATAAATCAAAGAAATATGTTAGAAAAATCAGAATACGTATCTAAGTACGTATTCCAGGAACGGGGTGTTACATCAACTCTTCTGCCAACTTACTGAGTTCAAGTTTTTACCTAAGTCTCTTTGAAATTTCATTAGATAGGAGCTGTGCTATTCCATCTGTGAAGTAAAGGGAAAAGTTCTGAAGAAGTTGGACGTTCACCCGGTCAAGAAAAAATAGGATTCACTTTCACCGCTACACAAAGAACCCAGCCTTAACAAAGGAGGAATCTGAGCTTGAGTGTCTTCTCTCTCTTGTAGTTAGAATTTGAGTTATTGTAACTTTTCATTGATTCAAGAAAATTTTGTAATATACTTTCAACTTTCCTCCTCATACAATCATAGTAGATTTTTATAACTTGTTCGGGTTACTTAAGGCTTAGCGCGTATACATGAGATATTTTCCTTACGTATATGCATCGCTGACTCTCGTCGTGTCTCTTCTTCAGCATATTTTGGGAGGCGGGGCGTGACACAACCTATATCGAGTCCTCACACTAACAGCTCAGACCTATACAGAGTCACCTCTGAATTATGAAAGCGCTCCTGATGGTCGCACTGACAGCCTATATCCAGTATTTGCCCTGATGGCTCAGACATATACGGAGTCACTCCTAAATGACGAAAGAGCTCCTGATGGTTGCTCTTACAATCTATATCAGGTCCTTACCCTGACGGCTCAAATATATACGAAGTCACTCCTGAATGACTGAAGCGCTCCTGCTAGTCACTCTCACAACCTATATCAGGTCCTCACCCGTCTGCTAAGCCTACATGAAGGCTCTTCTGAAAGATAAAAGTCCTCCTGATTGCTCTGATAGCCTCTATCAGGTTTTTACCCTGACGACTGTGCTTAACTTACATCGGAGTCTCCCCTTATGACTAAAAGGCAATACGAAGACATCAAATTAAATCACCTGGGGGGTAAGCTCCGACAACTGTTAGGTCACTCCGGCAACTGTCGACTCCATAGTTTTACTACCTCGGAGTACAAGAAGGCGCTCTGACTCCTCGGTAAAAGGTCATACCAGAGGATGGGGCTCCGACAACTGTCGACACGACATCCTAGCTCTCACTACCTCAAAGTACAAGAAGATGCTTTGACTACTCGGTGAAGGGTCGCGGTGAAGGATGAGGCTCCGACAATTGTCGAGACAACTGTCTGGTTGCTCCGATAATTGTCGACTCCGCTTCCAACTCACTCCCTCATAGTACAAGAAGATGCTCTGACTACTCCATAAAGGGTCACGTCGGAGGATGAGGTTCTGACAACTGTCAGATCGCTCCGATAACTATCGACTCAGTGTTCTAACTCTCAGTCCCTCGAAGCACAAGAAGACGCTCCGACTACACGATGAAAGGTCATGCCGAAGGATAGGATTAGTCCTATCACCTTCTTGCTTGGAGATTCCGAGAAAAGGGAGGTGGAGGGGCATCTATAGTGGTCAGATTTTGACTCTCATCAAAATCGCGACACGTATCCAGACACCTGGGGGCATCGCTTCTCTACCAGCGTGCCCAACTCACATACAAGCCTAACGTGTGCCCAGGAAGAAAACCTCGGGTATATGGGCCCAAGAAGAAAGCCTCGCCCCGAGCCTACATCTGATTGGATATCACTTACCCGGATCCACTACTCAATCGGAACTGTGTAACTATTCAGAACGCTAATAATCGGTACAAGGATCCTTTCTGAAGCCACCCAAGGTTGTGACACGAAGACCTTCTGAAACCTGCTACCCCTGCACTGCTTACAGGTGGACAACACAATCTCTGTGATTCACGAATCCAGCTATGCCGCCAATTTATCCCCACGTTCTATATGTTATAACGCCCCTATATCATTGCGGGTTGTTATGAATAGTGACAGATATCTTTGCATGACAATCCCAACAATCAAGCGGTGCATATATGGGTAGTTTAAAGAAAATCATACACTGCAAATTACGCAGTTATATAGATCCAAAGTATTCGCACTTACGATGTCAGCTTAGGAGGGTATAAATACACCTCCATCTTTATCAAGAAATAGATTGGCTTTGATTATTACATCAAATTTTAGAAATTGTAATCGCAACATTGCTTTGCAGAATTCATTGTAATCCTCTGACATTATAATGAATTATCTCTCTCTCTCTCTCGTGATTTTTTCTTTTTGGTATTTTCGCGTAAATTTTTTATTATTTGTGATTGCTTAAGTCTAATCTATTCACTTACAATTAGTGGTGTAGAGAAATTCCTCGAGAATTTTCCTCCACACGTAATAATATATCATATATGCTAGAACTACGGTAATTATAACGTGCTTTTATTGGTCGAGAATAACTGAGCTTTTTATATACTCTTAATTAAGATTTTGTGTTTGTGTCTACAATGTAAACATGTAATGTGAAAATTGGCGTATATTCTTTTTCGTAAAAAGCTTTTGATTCATATTAAATTCATTCATTTTCCATTGTATTTATTTATTTATAAGATTTTCTGATGTTCTCCAGTGTTAAGCTAAGAGGCCCAAAGCCCAGTAACAAGTGGCAACTTGAGCCCCCCGTCCCCAGAACTCAAATGGGCCACAGCCTCTATTAACTACATCCATTGATCCAAGGCTGGGTTTTGATGAAATGAACAGACACCGAAATTCGCGGCCGAGGAGGATGAAAGGTCGGTGAATGAAAGAAGAAGTGGCCAAAAGGGGGAAAAAAAACATATAAAAAAAACGTGTGAAAGAAAAGAGAGAGATTAATTAATTTATCCCTTTTCTTTGCGCTTTTTTCCTTTTCATTTCATTAGTTTTATCCTATGAAAAAAGCAAGTAGCCTTAATATTATTATCTAATCTAAGAAATAGATAAGCATGGCAGCAACTGTAAATTAGAGAGAGAGAGAGAGAGAGAGAGGTGGGAGGAGATCGAGAATCAAAGACGGAGAAGGAGAAGCAAAAAAATAAAAATAAAAATAAAAATTTAAAAAATATATGTTTGAGAATTAAATAGATAAATAAATCTGGCAAATATTGGGGGATTGAGGGCCCGGAAACAGGGGATCGCCGTTGAGGGGGAGGACGAGGAGGACTGTCGGCCGTGGCGACGGAGGCTGCTCTCATCGATGGCTGTCTCCTGGGCTTCCCTCTTCAGGATCTCTCTCGCCTTGGTTCTCATCGCCGCCATCGTCACCGCTCTGTACACCCTCCCCATCGAGAAGGTACCTCCTTTATAATTTTTTCTCTTGTTCAATTGATTCTGCATGGTAGAATGTGGATCTCTTTCCTAATCAATTGCCCGTGCATAATGATAGAATTATTCAAACCCTAAGAAAGTTGGAGACGGGATTGTGATTTAATTAGGGTCACTACTTATTTGAAGGAAGCATTTGTATTTTGTTAGAAAACAAATTGGGGATTGTTATTTCAGCTCATTCCTGCACGATGCATCTGTTACAAAAGCTCTCCTAGTAGTAAGGAAATTTCCTATTGTGTCATTCTTGGTAAGAAGAGTAGTATTATTACATCTGGGTCTGAGTAGGATATGATATTGTTAGTACTAGATTATTCCTTGTTTTTATAAAGAAAATGAAGGGAAAACTTTAAAAACTCACGCTTGCTTATCTGTGGTTCTCAAATCACTTGTCAAGTTAACAGGGTAGTCCCATATTATCTTGTTGCGAGCAGATAAAACTCATGTCCTTAGCTCTTTTACTGATTCTTTCACGAACCTGAAATTCTAAACTGCTTTCGGTCTATATCTGTGTTTTGCCACCTTGAATTGTCCCGTGCCTTCTATTTTGCCACCATGAATGAGAAGTCTGCTATCATTTCACCATGGATATGTGAATGCTAAACATCCTATTTAATAGTTTCTGCTTAAATTTGCAAAGTCTTGAACACTTTGTTGCTTCTCTTTCTTAAGACCTGAATATGTATGTAAGTCTTGCCAACAGATTTTGAAGGATTTTTTGGAATGGATCAAGCAGAATCTTGGACCATGGGGCCCTCTTGTGCTGTAAGTGTCAACTGGGTTAAGCTTTGTTAACGAACTCTTTTTTTTTTTTTTAAATTTTTTTATGTTGTTCTAGTTCCTGCAAGTAGTATTACCATCAGTGAACTCTCTCCATTTTACAGTTTGAAGGCTTACTAGGTCTTCTAAGTGTTTTGTGTAAAGCAGTCTTAGATTTCTTTTTGTTGTTAAATAACTACATAAATGACTTCCGATATTATTGCTTGATTTGCAATAAACCATATCTGAAAATAGATGCTTATTTCTTCTATTTTTCTATGTTTCTCATTTTTCTAGCTAATGAATTACGTGCTACTTAGCATGTCCAGTAATCATCTTCTCACATATATACATATTACATACTCCATTGTGAGTTGAGTATACTATTTGTTTTTCTATTTTTCTACCTAATGAATTCCATGCTACTTAATATATCTAGCACCTGTGTTCTCAAATATATACATACTACATAGTCCACAGTGAATTGAGTATACAATTAATTTCTTTCTTCTTTTCTGTTTAAAGAACTTCCTGCTAGTGGACAACTGCCATCTTTCAAAGAGTAAAGTATTATTATGTGCATATATTGATATCATTTTACCGTGCAATTTAACAGCATTCTGCACTTAATGAACTGTTTTAATTTGACCGAGTAAATTGTTATGAGCTAAAATTCCTTAAAGTTCATCCTTAACCATTTTCATGAGAGTGGTAAATTACTACTTCAAGGCGTGAACTATTGATCTTGACACTGACAGAATTTTATTTGTGTCAGGGCACTTTCATATATTCCTTTGACCGTACTGGCAGTTCCAGCCTCAATACTTACAGTAAGCATGAATTCTTCATATCAGTCGTTCAATATATTTGTGCAATTTCAAAATTTCTTTTAAATATACTTATTAAGTAACCACTTGAAATCAATTGAACCATAAGGAAGAATGACCCAGGATTGCATTTCAAATTACGGACCTCTTAATTTTGCTTTATTTTTATTTTTTAACCTAAAGGTGCAAACACTTTATACATTATTCAAAGTCTATGTGACATTGCCTTTCTTCCATTACACACACTTTCTATGGATACTCTGCTATAACTATGAACGTATTCTATTCTATGGATACTCTGCTATAACTATGAACATATTTGGATCTTGATGTCTCAAAGCTAAAGCCAGCCATAACCTCTAACTTTCTGGCTCTTTTATTCAGAAACAGGTAAGCTTAATGTGCATGTAAATCCAGAGGCATATAAAAGAACTTCTTGACGTTCTTTACTTCTTTTATGAATTCTGTGAGCTATTCGTTTCATTTTTGTACCCTAATTCGTGGTGTTAATTCTGGGGGTTTAATATCTTGAGGACAATATTTATCTTGTGTGTGATATCACAGTTCACTGTTGGTGGCCCTTTAACTATTGGATAGGAGTTTGAGCGTTTGATTGCCTTATTCTTTTTTTTTCCCTCTCAAATTTGTTCTCCACCTCAAATAAATAACTTCAGACCAAAAAACTGAACAAAAGCTTCTCGTTTATTTATGTTACTGTATTCATTTTCTTATCATTCAATGCTTTCATGCTTCTGCATCACATCGTGTAGCTGAATGGTGTTTTTCAGATCCCATCAGTAAAGTTGGACACATGACATTAGGTTCCGTTGATTTAAATTGGTCTTGTTTCTGTTGCTAGCATTATGTAAGTATCTTGTTATGGCAGGTGCTTCCTTTGTGGTTAGCGTCTGTTTGACAATTGATCTTGTCATTGTAAATTGTCATTCAGCCTATATGGGGTTCTCTTAATGAATTGTCATATTACCTATTGCTGCCATCTTAGCTTATTTTGAAATATGTTATTATTGTTACAGCTTGGAGGTGGATATCTCTTTGGCTTGCCTCTGGGGTTTATTGCTGACTCCATTGGAGCTACAATTGGTGCAACAGCTGCTTTCTTGCTTGGCAGAACGGTATAAATTTAGTAGTCTCTTCTAATTGACTCTCAACTACATGTATCAGAAACTCCTTTTGAATTAAATTAACAAGTCTTGGTTCCTGGAAAAATTTCCTGTATTCTTCAAGAAATTTGCTTTATGTGGCCTTGCCCAAACACAACTTTGATTAGAATGGATATGTTAATGCGCCTGATGAGGGACGGGAGGGGAAATTGGGGTTTGTTGTGGGGATTTTGATGGATTTGAGGAAGAACAAGGATTTAGGGAGGAACAAGAGATTTGTGGAGGAACAAGAGATTTGGTGAAGAACAAGAGAGGAAGGGAAGGGTATGATCACGGATCGCAACCCGGATCTTGGCTTCACCATTTAATTCGATTCAATCATCGAGATTAAATCAAAACAACACAAAGTTTCACATGAAAATAATTTTTTTAAATCAAATCATTCTTTCAAAGTTCAATACCTGGCTATATATAGCCTACAATACGTGAAACCATACGTGCAATTATTAATAAAATCAAATTTAACTAAATTTAATTCAAATTATTCCTAATCTCAAACAAATCTACTCAAATTTAAATTTAAATAAAAATCTTAAATTTACTAAATCTGAACCGGTCAATTCTTCCATCATTCTCCTCGGGTTGAAAACATTCATCCTCGATGAATGTAGTAGTAGGTATAAGGTAAACACGATCGAGTAGAACTGAACCACATCACGAATTTCCAGTCAGCCCAAGGTGGTGGCCGGGGAATCAACACTAATGCGTTATGGTTGAACCAAGGCGGTGGAGGTGAAATTGGCTTTCGTGACAAACTAGCTGCAGTCGATGGTAGCTCGAATAAAATACATACAACATAACAAGGCAACTCAGCTCCACTGAAAACTAACCCACATACCGAGGCGCCAATCTCCTGTGTACCTGTCTCATGTAGAAAGGTCTGAAAAGGGTCGTACACTTTAGGTGACCTCAGGGATAAGAGAGCTCTCATAGTTGGCGAAAATGACAATAGCTCTATGGTAGCCTTCGCTGGAAGATCTACATGAGTCTCAAGAAGAGGCTCTTTCATTTCTGACTCTGGTCTGGCTCAATAACTTCTGGCTCTAGCTCATCAATAACTTCTGGCCTGACAATGACTGAAGGTTCTGGATATGTGTCAACCTTTACTGTCATGCTTTTCTAGAATTTTTCCATCGCCAGCTAGGATTTCCTTACATTTAGTGAGTAGATCGCTTAATTATGGTCTCTCGAGCTTGGGTTCATGCTCAACATTAGGCTTTTTGCAATCTGCCTCAGATGCATAAAGGTGTGGAGTGTACTGAATACGAAGATGATTTTGTAGGATAAACCAATATCGATAGAACTTATGACTGCCTTTTCACCACCAATAAGGTTCTCCAGCCAGTTTCATTTGGGCATAACAGTACTTCTACTCAAATGTTAGGAAAAAAATAACTGAAGAATTCTTCAAGATGATTTTTCTCACTTCTTATATCTATAACGATCATAAGAATCCTGAAAATAAGGGATAGCCGCATGCATATCCCGTTCAACTTTCTTGTCATCACCATCAATATATAATATCTTCTACAAAAGTAAAATCTTATGAAGATAATTGAGTGCATAAGCTCAAAAATTATTTAAGAATCTAAACGGTTCGAACTGAGCTCAAATCGGGCTTTAAAAGCTTCTGCAGAGTTGTAAACTTGAGGCAGTTCAGGGGCTCAGTCGGCTCGGCTCACTCAGTCAGCTTGGCTCGAGTCGGTTGCTCGGCTTGAGTCGGCTCTAGTCTGTCGACTTGGCCTCGGTTGGTCAGCTCGGCTCCAATAGGCTAAGATTTGGCACCGGTCGAATCGAGCAGCTCGGTCCGGTTCAAGGCGGCTTATACCGGCTTGGGTCGGTGATGCGGACATCTAACAACACAAGGAGCGATATGGTTCAATTTAATTCATTGGAGTTTGTACTTTTTATTTTATTCTAGCTTTATTTTTTTTAACCTTGTTTTAGTCCCACATTGCTCGTGAGTAGAGATTGAGAGTTTTGTAAGCCTATTTAAAGGCACGGGATTGTATTGAAAAGAATAATGAACTTTGATTAATGGAAATTTAGATTGTTTTCTCAGGAAAAATTATCTTTGTGAATTCAGGTGTGAAATCTAATTCAAAGAGTTTTGGGTGTAAAATCTAAATATAATTATCCTCTTTCGAAATTCTATCCTTATCTCAAATTCCTATTTTCTCAAATTGTTCCATCCATTTCTTTCCTACACAAAATTACAAAAAAATATTTGCAAAAGCCAACAAGAAATAAAACCTTTATTTATTTTCTCTCATCTTCTTTCTTCTCCCACGCACAGAGTTGCCAGCACCTAACCCACCTTCACCGTCCCCTCTTTCCCTGTGATCAAGAACGACCAATTTTTCCTTCCCCTTCTTTCCCTTCCTCTCCCCATCGACCTAGGTTACACCCGATCCTATTAACAGCTCCAGTACTCTCCCTATCTTCCTCTTTTCGCTCTCTGCAAGTCTCACCAGACTGTCCTTTCTGCCTACCACCACAACCCAGCACCTCCGCCTCCTCCTGCGATGCCAACCACCCACAACAGCCCCGAGCGCCATCCTTCTTCACTCAGCATCACCCCTCGTCTTCCTTTTTTGCCCACGCCCATACGCGCAAGCGACGACATGTCGTCTCTCTCTTCGGCCATCATCAATAGAGATGACAGCAATACCAACGGGAGCAGTAGCATCATCTTCCTTTTCTCGCTACGACCCTCGTTGCCTCATCAGCCCACTGCCACCAACATCCTGCAAGCAACAACAACAAAAACACACAACAACAATATCAGATCCAGAACAAGGTCAGTGCAAGTTCAACAACACAAGATCAACAATAACAGATACCCGAGAACGTTGCTTCTCGGTAGGTAATTTTTAATTTCGGCAATCAGATTATTAGTTGGAATTACACCACTAAATTATCTCACTGTTTTATCAAGATATTATGTTGTCCACTATAATTGAGAGGTGTGCAAATTCTACTTGAACTTGTTATGTACTGATCCTGATATTACACGTAGGACTTTGTTCAATTTACTGAATATTACATTTGATATCATAGAGACTAGATTGTCCATACTACATGCACAATTATTGTTAAAATCCATCTTGTGGCTTAAGTTAATTTCCTAGCGGATTCTCACACCACAGAGTTTCCCGTTTCACATCAATTTAGTATGAGAGCATGATTTAGGTAAAAAACTTACATTAGGTTTAGGAAAAATTTAAATCAATATTTAAAATAACGATAATGTAGTGATAATGTTTTTCTTTTGTTATGCTAATATAGGTTAACACATAACGTAAGTTACACGATTTAATATTTATTTAATAAAAATAAATATATATTATATTGAAGAATTTATATAAATAGGAAAATGATTTTAAATTTTAAAAATATCAAAACAATATATAACACATTTAATAAGTCTCACAATAATTTTTAGAAAGTATCACAATAATTTTTCACATTTACAAGTTATAATATATGATTCCATCTACACAAACAACAATCTGATTCACATTTTTCATTATAATTCATAATTTTTAGCTAAATATTCAATCTACACAAATATTCATAATTCAATGTACAATAATTCATAATTCAATCATAATTCATAATTTTTAGTCATGTTATTCATTGTAATTCATAATTCAATGATTCAGTCTACAATATGCTATTCAATTATACCCCCGTGTCCTTCACTCTCTCAGATAGTTTACCCCTAATCTCTTTCTGCTCTCTCTCCCCCTTTCTATCTCTCTATCTCTCTCTGCTTTCTCTCCCGATCTCTCTCTGCTCTCTCCAAGATATCATATGGTCCATTATAATTGAGAGATGCGTGAATTTTACTTGAACTTATTATGTACTGGCCTGATATTGCACGTAGGACTTTATTCAATTAACTGAATATTACATTTGAGATCATCGAGACTAGATTGTCCATGCTACGTACGCGATGATTGTTAAAACTCATCTCGTGGCGTTATTCGTTTTAAGTTAATTTCCTGCCCTAGATCATAATATTTGGTGAAATTTTACAAATTCAAGCTTATCACTGATTCTCACACCACATGATTTCCTGTTTCATATCATTCGACTCAGTGAGTCGGATCTGAGCTGGGTCGGCTCCGAGTCAGACTAATGAAGCGGATCTTCACCACGAAGCAGTTCCGAGTCTGACTTGATGAAATCGGGTTCCTGTTTGGGTTGTAGACTCAATTCAAACCCAGTTAAATTCAAATCACCTTATGTGAACCCAGTGACAGGATGGTTGCGACCTCGCAGCTGTGCGGGAGAGTTCGGTGAGGGATTGCTGCAACGGCTGTCTCGTCGGTGGGGAGAATGATGCCGGCCTCGAGGTCAGACGAAGAAGGCGGGGTTGGTGAAGGAGTTGTCGACATCGATCTGTGAGGATGGTGAAGGGAGATGACGGGGATGGATCTGCGAGGACTTGTCGATGTCGATGGCTGGAGCAAGAGGAAGTGGTGCCGGCTGCGATCAGATCGTGATGATGAAGAGATCAAAGTCTAGATCCGGAGTAGATCTCGTGGTCGGTTTGCAGATCCGAAGAGGAGGGTGGTGGCAAGATCTGGTGGCAACGGAGGTGGAGGCAGTGAGGTCGTCAGTGTGGTGGCGACGATGCAGACGAAGGAGGGGTGTTGATGGTGAGTAGGGTTAGGGTTTTGTGGGGAAGAGAGGAAGGTGATGATGAACAATAACTTTTTTTCTTCAGGGAATCAGGAACTTCGGCTCTGATACCAAAATTAATGTGGGACGGGAGAAAAAATTAGGGTTTGTTGTGGGGATTTAGGGGAAGAACAAGAGGGGAAGGGAAGGGTATGATCACAAATCGCAACTCAGATTTTGACTTCACTACCTAATTCAATTCAATCATCGAGATTAAATTAAAACAACACAAAGTTTCCTATGGAAACATTTTTTTTTAATCAAATCATCCTTACTTTCAAAGTTCCATACCTGGCTTTATATAGTTTACAATATGTGTAATTATTGATAAAATTAAATCTAACCAAATCTAATTCAAATTAATTCTAAATCTAAACCAAATCTTAAATCTACTAAATCTGAACTGTTTGATTCTCCATCATCGCCTTTTCTTTTATTTGGCATATCTTTATTTACTGACTTTCATATGGTTTCTGTTTCATATTTCCTAGCTCTATGGTGTAGAAATATTGATATCTAAATTTTCCATTTATATATAATTGTAAAATGAAAATTATTATTTGGTTAGTAACCTTGTTTAGTGGATGTTTATTATGAAAATAAAATCATATTTTAGGATATATCAAAGAGTCTTGAACATTTCTACTGCTTGTGCTGGTTGGAAGTGAATTAAACCGTATCATGTTTAGCTACTACAGAATGCTTGATGAAAATGCTATCAACAAGATTTCTATTTTTCTTTTTTTAGAGAATGAAAACAAAAAAGTTATAGACTATGTTAGTTAACCCCTTGATCGCCATTTTGTGTACTAAAATTTGAGGGGGGAAATGAAAAATCAGGATGAGAGATGACAACAATTAAATAGCTTGCTGAAACCTTTATTCAAGGAGATCTCCTCAATCCCATCCATAGGGGGCCAAAGTAATCTGGGTCCAAAATGGAACCCTTTTAAGTTTTAACTAACTGTATTGAAATCAAAACTTAGAAGAGCAATATAGAAATTCATCTAAATTACATTTAAATATAATTTTTGATATTGAGGACTAAGGACTTCTTTAATTTACCTTACAATTTAAAGTGAGACATTATTGCTCGTAGGCTTTTCAATTAACTATATCTTTATAGCAGAATAATATAACTGCACCTTTTGGAAGAGGGATGTCCAATATTATGAAGTTGGGAAGAACTTAGGATGTTTGCTGAAGGATTTTCATGGATATATTTCCCCCTGAATTTAGTTTTATTCTTTTTGAGACGTCTGAGGTTCACTTTATTATGAGATATTGTTATTTTTCTGCAGATCGGAAGGCCTTATGTCATCTCCAAGTTGAAAGATTATCCAAAATTCCAAGCTGTTGCTATTGCAATACAGAGATCTGGTTTTAAGGTTTGACACAATCTCTACTTTTCATATATCTCTAGACATGGGTGAATGGGGGCCCTCTTCTGCGTAGAAAACAATCGCTCACTGTAATAGGATAGGAGAGATGTGAAAAGCCTGTTCTTTTCTTTTTCTGTTTATTTTTTTCTTCTTTTTATTGGGCGAGGGGGAGAATGGAATGGTGTTGTTGTTACTAACATCCATAAGATTCCGGCAAGAAGTCTTTATGAGCATATTGTGTATGTATGCAAGAATGAATACTTGTGATAACAAGGTTTTCTATTAATTGTTATTTTCTGGCGCTATTTGATATTTACTTGTGATGATGTACCATGCAAAATTTCCCGCCTAGTTTCATATGCAGCACAAATCACAAAATTTTGATTTCCTAGCTACATATCCATTATTGTCAGGACATTTCAGCATTTAACTACTAAGTCTCAGAAAATTGCTTAGCAGTTGTTTCGCGTTTCAATGTTTTTGAACCATGTAGTTTGAATTCCATCTGCAAAAAATCTTCAATTATAGCGAAGTGGCAAGATGTTCTCTGCTCTTATGACTACAATGCCTGTTTTGTTCCATGTCCAACCAATATAAACACATAAGAAATGTAAATTGATGAACATGAAGGTGAAATTATAAGATATTGACTATATGGGTTTTTGTTGGTAGCATTATGATGCCATTCAGTTGCCACTTCATGGCTGTTTCTCATTGCGGAGAAGTGAATAAGTTCTCATGATTTTCCAGATATTTTTTCTCACGCATGATTTATTTACCTACATTCATGTCCCTGCTACTTAGGGCTGGTTGCCCTTTCTACGTTATTTGAGTCAAATTCAAAATAGAAAATATGAAACTCCTGATTCTCATGATAGCTCCTACAGAAAGATACCCGAGTATGGAAAGACACTGTGAATTTAAGTCTCCATCAATTCCTATGAAAAATAGGAACTAAAAACATCACAAAAAAGATTTTTTTCCTTCCAAGTCCTAATCCCAAGTACTTGAAGCCTGTTTGGTTATCCCTGTCGGGTTTTGGGTTAAAAGTGACATCAATGCACAGAAGGAGTAGATCATTCATGCTGTACTTAATGCTTTGCTTTTGCAGTTGTGGCATGCGTAAACAATCTTGCATAACCATTTACAGTTTATATTGAAGACCCACGTTAAAGTTTGGTGGTCAGCAAGCAATATCTTACTATCAAGCCCATATTTTACACGGTTAAGTCTGAAGTTTTCATTGTGTCAGTTATCAGCAGATACTCAAGCTATCTTGTTTAATTCTGTTGCATGCACATGCACACCTGTAACTTGTTCACCATACTTGTCTACTATATTGTTATATTGCTAGTAATATGCTTGAGGCATAGTTTTTGAAATAATTTATTTTCCTCATTCTGCAGATTGTTTTGCTGCTCCGGCTTGTACCCTTACTTCCTTTTAACATGCTAAATTACCTTCTGTCAGTCACTCCTGTGGGCATTCTTGAATACATGCTCGCATCCTGGCTCGGGATGATGGTATGCTTGCAAAGACTTACCTATTTCAAGTTGTTTAGCCTCTATTTGGACATGTACACCTATATTGTCTTTTGAGAATATGCAAACCTATATTGTTGGAAAGATGTATATTTCTTTACTGCCGAGCAAACAGATTTCTACTAGAGAATAGAAATCAAGTGTGGAAAGAACTACCTGCTGCTGCTCCTCCTTATTGGCTACTCTTATCTTTATAAATGAATGTGCTTTTGACATACTTTTTGAAATAAAATTTCAGAGATACACATTTGCATATGATGCAATCTGTTTCTCTCTAGGGTGTCAAGTTAAAGTTATGAAATATTTTATATAAGAACATTTTTTTACATTTCTTTTTATTGCATCACACACCCACCCCCCCCCCCCCCCCCCCCCACCCCCCCAACCCAAAAACAATGAATAGTCAGCTTATTATTTAACTGTTTATTCTTGTATTCATGGATTGGTTGCTTTCAGCCTCTCTAATTTGGTCTCTTCAATGGATGACTTCATTTTTTTTTTTCCTTCACTGATTCGTTCATCTACTCCAAGATAGATCTATTTATGTTGCATATCTGAACTTAACTGTTGTTTCTTTCATTCTTTGAGCTAAATGGCGTAAACGCTAAGTGTCCCAATATTTGATTATAGTTTAAAGTTTTCCATTTTGTATCTGATCTTTGAGTGATCTGAAGTGCAGTGGATGAATTCAAGAGAACATATTTATATTTGATGTCCTTCTTTTATTATCTTTTGACTTTTGTCATAAGCTAAACATTTGCCAGTATATTATCTTCAGCATATGAACCTTTTCCCATAATTGTTGTCATGAAGGCAACTAAATATTAATTGTAAGATCTTCATGTTCACAAAAATATAATATTGATTAAGGTTCCTCCTTTGTGTGACAGCCAATTACTCTTGCACTGGTATATGTTGGAACAACTCTTAAGGATCTTTCTGATGTGACACATGGATGGAGTGAGGTTTCAACTTCTCGTTGGGTAAGCAATGTTAACCTTCCATTGTCAAGTAATTATATGTTATTAGTAAATGTTTTATATTATCTTCTGTATTTTGGGGCTTTAAACTATCAGCGTATATTAACAAACAGAGCAAGACATATTGAATGTTTAGAAATTTCTTTCAACAATTTGATTTCTCGAGGAATGGAATTTTTAGGTCTCAGTTCTGGGTGGTTTAAATACATCATTAATATTTAGGGACATTGGTTTATATTCTGTATTATCCATATATGCATAGTACTGACAAATGCGAGAACATCATAATGCTTTATGTGAGTGAAGGATTACTAATCTGTATAAACTGATATATAGATTTCATCAAGGGGGTGCATATTTTTAAAACTTTTCAAATTACATGGTGCCAGAGACCAAACTCTTGTTTCCACAACCGTACTAACTGCTCTGGGGACCTAATATCATGTATATGACATATTGACCCCAAAAGTCCCTTGATGTGTAATCAACCTTATGTATCTAGGGGGATTGAATATGTGCTTCACCCTATGCTTTACCAAATAAATGATGCCTACAAACATAAGAAAGGAGATGAACATGCCTAGTGGCAGAACACTGATTGGTCCAGGAATAATCTCACATTCTTTGAGTTGGAGGTTGCTAACAGTATATTTTTCTTATCCCCCTTTCTCATTTATGTTTTTGCTAGTTTGCAGATAAAGCTACTTCTATTTATCTCCATGCTTCACAGTTGCCATGCTTTGTGAGTTTTTGCCTCACTACATGAACTTATACCAAAACTTGCTGATTTTAAGCTTCATTTGTGAGGAAAAAGAGTTAAAGAATCAAATCTTGATCTTGGATAGGAATCTATAATTAAATAGGATCTATAAAACTGATTCAATAGGTTGTAAGGCTTGACATTCTTATATTACTGCAAATTTTGAATCTGTAATGTATTTATTGGTTACCACTTTTTGTCGGAATCTTGCTTATGCTCTTAGCCTATAGTTAACTGAGCAAGCAGCAAGACTATCATCACATTTCCTTGGCACTTAAGAAATATTTGAAATAACTGGAGAGAGTGAGAGTATTGAAAATTGAATTGGAGGTTAGATCATGTGAGAGACCATGCGTGAGAACAAATAGGAGAGAATACAGGAGCACATAGGGTGTGGGCTGTTGCCTTCTCCAGTTGAAGGATGATAAAAGCAGAGAGTATTGAAAATTGAAATGGAGGTTAGATTATGTG
Source organism: Agave tequilana (assembly GCA_038442645.1). NCBI lineage: Eukaryota > Viridiplantae > Streptophyta > Magnoliopsida > Asparagales > Asparagaceae > Agave > Agave tequilana. The sequence goes on from JAVJIF010029915.1 coordinate 421,379, forward strand.
AGAGATCATGCATGGGAACAAATAGGAGAGAATACAAGAGCACGTAGGGTGGGCTCTTGCCATCTCCAGTTGAAGGAAGCCAGAAAATCTGGCTTTTCCAAACCATGGCTTTTTGACATGTTCTCTAAAAATTCTTTTCTAAATCCATAACCAAACACCTAATTTTGCAATGCTAAAAACACCAAAATACCAGCACTCAACATCTCACCATTTTTTTTTTTTTAAATAAATTCTCTCTCAAGTACGTCTCTCAGTTGATACTTTTGTCAAAATTTTGTTCTAGCATTTGAATGACTGAAATACCAACATTCAGCTCTTCCATTTGAATTGTCTATTGATTAATTCTCTCGTTTTTTGTGGATGCAGGTATTTATTATATCAGGGTTTCTCGTATCTGGTAAGTGCTCCACTACATAAATGTAAGATTATTAGTTTATCATAATGTTATTGTTGATAATGTTGGTTCAAATAAAACCAACAAGTTACACTAATGAAAAGAAATGAATGACCTAATTATGATTCAAAGAGTTCTCTCTGTAAATATGAAAAGGAAAAACTGTGATCCAAAGAGAGACATGTTGGCAGTGTCATTTAGGCCTTTTCCCCATGATACAGGAGCCAACTATGGAGATGACTCAAGGTCAAGAAAAATCTAGAAAACTATTGACCAAATTTTACGAGTGATTATCAACTTGATGTCAACTCACACCCTATTTGGATCAATCCTATGTCTTTAGCTAAGTAACTTTGAATAAGAGAGCCATGTCTTAGAAACATTATGTATGCCTACCATTTTTTCGCCCCCTGCACCCAAGGAGCTAGCTTGTAAATTCCTCTATAGCCTTTAGTGTACAATGAAGTGGCAAGATGATAGGACTTGCAGAGAGTCAAATAAAGACGTATAGTGGCTTGCTAGAGAAACTTTATGCTGTGTCTTGATGAAAGTGAACTCATGTAATCATATTATAGCTTGAAGTGAGAGTAATGTCCAAGTGTGTCAGACTATGAAAGGGCTACTTATATATTGTATTGTTTATCTAGTCCTACACCAAAAGCATGACTACACTTCCACGTCCCCTGTAGAAGTTGATCCCTTACTCTTCATAAGTCATCTGACAAGAGAAGGTTATCAAGGATGTGACATTTTCAAAACTAGAGGTATCTTGTCGTAGGGTTAATGGAATGCTCTTAATTAAGCTTTGATGGCTAATAGCCGTAAAACCATCTTGTTCTCTGTTGCAATCTGGGGATGGGAGAGTAGTTGAATGGCAGATTTGTATTCCAGTGGCTATAGGGAAGATTGGGTAGGTCCAGCTGTGATCTGTGGAGTAAGGTAGTTGTGGTGTTAGTGGTGATAATAATAATATGATCATCATTAAGGTGCTTTCTACTTTACGCCATGCTTCAAGTTGATGCTTTCAGACAGCTACCAGCATGAGGTTGATAGCGTAAATTCCATCATTAATCTACAAAATAGAAATATTTAGCATTCAGCTAGAAGATATCGCTTCTTGGTCTTTTAGATCCTCTTTTCGAGGGTTTGGTAGATTTCTGATTGCCATGTTACCATTTACACATTTATACTTTGATAACATTTATGCTTAAATATTTTACGTTAAAAGGATGCTGAATGAACTATGGTGTTAGCCAAGCCCTCATATAATATCAGCATTACATCCTCATTGCCTGAGACTATGTTTGGATGCAGCAATTCTTATGGTGTGTGTTACGAAAGTAGCAAAGGCATCTCTGGAGAAGGCACTGGCTGAGAACCCGGAGGTGGAGAGCATACTAGTCGCCCCTCAGTTACCTATCGTGTCTGGACCCCCTTCGCACCTACACCAGCCCCTTGTTATCAAGGTTGATCCGTCAAGTAGTGATGATCACGAAAAGTGATGAAAGCTTATTCTTTGCATGTAAATTCTTCTCTCATCTATTTCTTCAGTGTCATTTGTAAAAGTTCTAATGCACATAATGTGTGCGCATTAGTTCGAGCTTCTCCTGAGGGAGCATATGCATGTGCTGGTTTGCCTCGTGCATGGAGAAGGTAGTCTTTCTTTTTTTTATTTTACCTTTTTCTGTTTCTGTAAACACAGTATTGAATACACAATGAATGTTACAGCAATTATTTAGATAACGTTACCAATGCTTGATCCAGAGATGTATGACTGTATGTGCTTATATTTGAGAACCCAAGGCCATACATGATTATTCCTACTGAAATGTGTTGAATTTTACCTTTCATTCAGAGGAGAGAGCATTGTACAAGTAAATCCATCCTGAATGAGCTTGTTTATTGCATCTCTGAGCCTGTGATAGTCATCCACCACATTATATAGCTGGTGAGAGATTCTCACATACCCGTTGCTCTCGTGATCCATAACATCAGCCCTTTCTCCTCCTTTTCTTGCTTCATTGTGGTAGTAAATGTGAACCTCTATCTTGAATTCCTCTCTCAAATGTGTTCTCAGCTTGAGAGCATCACTTTCGCCAGAGATTCCCAAACATTCCGGCAATCCGACCATGGCCATGCTCGAGCACATATCCGGTGGTGAACCGAGGCCTGTATTCCATGAATTAGCGAGCATCTCCCCCACCTCCACAGCCTTCTTATGGTTCTTCTGTATTATTCCTCGCAGCCCCCCCTCAAACCTATTGACGAAGTCGATAATAGATGGCAGGACGAGCTGCGTGCTGTAATCACGAGTGCCGATCCAACTGCACTCTGCGGCGAGGCCCTTCCCCCGCTCGTGAGAGACTATTGGGTGGTGGAGATCAGGAGTTTTCCGGCAGTACAGGAAGGCAGCAGCCGGCGGGCAGAAGAGCCACTTGTGAAGGTTACTGGTATAGTAATCTGCCCCAATGTCGTCCACGTCGACCTCCACATTTCCGATGGCATGAGCACCATCAACGAACACCTGGTTGACTCCCTCGTCACGGCATATCTTGGTCAGCTCCTTGACAGGGATCACCATGGATGGCATGGACGTGACATGATCTATGACGGCGAGTCTGATCGTATGTTGGCCGCTCGATTTGATGTCAGTCAAGGCTTTCTTGAAAGTAAGGATGATTTCTTCATCGGAGGTGACAGGGAACGGGGTGGGAATCTCGATAACATGGCCACCGGCACGGGAGACGTAGGCGTGGAGGGACTTCTTGACGGCCGGGTACCCATGTTGGAGGACGACGACTGCATCTCCTTTCTTGAGTTCATCCTCAGTGAAGGCCCAGGAGAGGTGTTGGAAGACGATGGCGGCAGCAGTGGTGACGTTGTCGACGATGGTTACCTCATCAACATTAGCTGCGTTGATGAGTTCCTTGATTATTTGTCGGGAGCGAAGGATTGAAGGTTGCAGGTGGTTGAAGTAGAAGTCATCGGGCTGGGAGAGGTAGAGGAGCTGCCATTTGGATTGAGCTGCGAGGACAGAGGCAGGGCAGCATCCGAAGCTCCCATTGTTGATACGGGCAATGTTTGGGTCATGGTGGGCGAATTCTTCACGAATCGCGGAGGCAGAGATGTAACCAAGGCACTGCCTTCTGGAGGCAGAGAGGCTGGATTTGATGGACTGGAGAGCTCGACGAAGCAGCAGTTCGAGGCCCATGACTGGTTTGTGTACAGAGAGAACACCACCACCCCCACCTGGTTCTGAAGCAGTTAAATCTTTTTTTTTTTTTTTTTTTTTTTTTTTTTATATGCCGGAGGCCAAAAGCCGGCCGATAGGGCCATACATCGTTGCCTCAACCACATCAAGAGGTTCTTGACAAACATATCCGATGAAAATATGAATACGATACAATTATAAACTGCAGGCTCATGCTTAATGATTGAGTGCAGATGGATACTAGTAATCAATTAAGATGCAACCGTAATAAACATGAAAATAGCAAACCCCCGTTGCTCTCTAATAGCTGCTCGCTCATTTGCAGCCTGCGGTTCTAGCTCTAGTAGATGATTTTGTTGGAGGAGAGAGGATATTAAAGGAGGTGATGTCATGCCAAGCAGCTGTAGAAGAGTGCCAAGTGCCGTCGAAGATCGCCATGGAAGTCGACGATGAGAGGCAAAGGGACAGCGGCAGGAAATAGCAGCAGCAACAGAAGACAGGAGGGTCGGTCGACCGGCCGGTCGACCGACGTGCACAACATGCACAGAGGTTGGAGCGGTCGACCGGCCCGGTCGACCGCAGTGCCTGACTGACAGACCCCAAGTCTCGGGTTTTCTGGGTCGACCGACCCGGTCGACCGGAAAACCCTGACTGACAAACCCTAACTCTCGGGTTTCTTGGGTCGACCGTCACGGTCGACCGGTATAAGGAAGTCGGTCGACCGGCCCGGTCGACCGACAGTCGGATTCTGGGTTAAATCTGCTGATCCGCTGTATGAGGTATTTAAGCCTATGTTGATCCTAAGGTTTTGTATCTCTGTGAAAAAGTATTAGCTCTAAGTTCTCTTACATTCAAAGAGACTTAGAGCCATTGTAATCATCTTCCTAATATAAATCTCTCCATTGATTGCCCCGAGGACGTAGGCATTGAGGCCGAACCTCGTTAAATCTCGTCTTTGTAATTTGTGTGTTCTTCGTGTGATTGTTGGGTTGTTCTTTGTGCTGGAGATCTTGGGATTCTCTATTGTTTGGTTGTTGTGATTGGATAGCGCCCGCACAACAAGTGGTATCAGAGCATCCAAGTTGCTCTTTGGGATTTCTGAGGACTCGGAGGGCTCGAGATAAGATCCGGTGGAGATCGTGTGTCGATCTCAGATCTGAGGTATTGGGTGTTCGAGGAGATCGTGTGTCGATCTCAGAAGGACTCAAGGAGGGCTCGTTGAATCCGTGGTGGAGTAGATCTGGTGAGAAACTCGATCTAGGGTTTCAAGGGACAGGTAAAAATCATATTTTTATCTGTGTATAGATCTATTTCAAAGTAGTTGATCTTCCGCATAGATAGAGAATCAGGAAAATCTCAATGGCAGAAGAAACTGCATCTGTTAAGACAATGAACAATCACCCAAGGATTGAAGTTGTTAAGTTTAATGGGACTAACAATTTCGGCATGTGGAGATGCGAGGTTATGGATGCGCTGAATGCATCAAACCTCGAAGATACTCTCCTATTGGAGAGGAAGAAGAACACTATTACTGATGAAGACTGGGCGAAGATGAACAGATCGGCATGTGGCTTGATACGCATGTGGCTTGATACGGTCATGCTTGTCATAAGACATAAAATACCTTGTGCAACATGAGACGTCAGCGAAGAAACTGTGGGAAACCCTTGAAAAGAAGTACCTGAAGAAGAGTGTAGAGTCCAGGTTGCAGCTTAAGAGTAAGCTGTATCAGTTCAGGATGAAGAAGGGGAGCACAGTAAATGAGCACATCAACCGATATACGAAGCTTCTTACAGATCTGCTAAATGTGGATGTCACGGTAGATGAGGAAGATAAGGCGGTCATTTTTCTGAATTCACTTCCTGCAGAGGAGTACGAGACATTCACACTGACCTTTATTAATGGAATGCAGAGCTTGGATTATGATGAGGTGTCGTCTGCACTGATGAGTTATGAGATAAGGAAGAAGGAGAGGCATCCTTCTCAGTCAGGGTCATCGGCGGAGGCATTGGAAGTAAGAGGCAGAGGTTCATCAAGGAAGGGAAAGGAGATTAGAGGAAGATCGAAATCCAGGCCGGGTTTCAGAAATCTGAAGAGGAATCAGTGTGCCTTGTGCAAGGAACTAGGACACTGGAAAGCAGAATGCCCTAAGGCCAAAGATAAGAAGGTGGAGTCAAAGACCGAGGCGAATCTCACACAGGCAGATGGATCGGATGACGACTCTTCAGTGTTCTCTCTCTCGGTTACTACACCTACTATTAGTAACTCAGATAATGCTGAGTGGATCTTGGATAGCGGAGCCACCTATCATGTGTGCCCGAACAGGGCCTGGTTTTCTAGCTTTGAGAAGCTGGATGGATGTTACACGGTCATGGGAGATGACCATCCGTGTAATATAGAAGGGATGGGTACAGTTCGCATCAAGATGGATGATGGGATAGTTCGAGAGTTGAAGGAGGTGAGGTATGTACCTCATCTAAAAAGGAATCTTATCTCAGTTGGCACTTTGGAAGCATCGGGCATGGTGATATCTGTTCGAGATGGCGATTTCAGGATGATCAAGGGCTCGATGGTGGTGATGAAGGGTGTCCGCCGAGGAAATCTCTACTACTTGAAGGGTAGTACGATTACAAATCAGGTGGAGACTTCGAGTTCTTCAGATGTTGGTGGCCCGGAAGTTTGGCAGGGAAAGGTCGGACAGGAAGAAGAAAGTCTTTGCGAGCTCCTGCAAAGAAGGAAATGGAAGGTGCTGCTACCTGCAAGTTGGAAGGTGGACACAGCGTTCTGGACAAGAAGAAGGTGAGATTCAGCACCAGTACTCATCAAAATGAAGGTCTTCTTGATTGTGTTCACATGAGCGTATGGGGACCTGCTAAGACGGCATCGCTTGGAGGTCACAGGTACTTTGTCTCGTTTATTGATGGTTCATCTAGGCAGGTTTGGATATATCCGATGAGACAAAGGGAGAAGTCCTAGATATGTTGATGAAGTGGAGAGGAAGAATGGAGAGGCAGATAGGTAGGAAGATAAAGGAGCTTCATATTGGTAATGTTGGAAAGGACATGTACCAGTTCCTACAATTTGGCCAGAACACAGGGATTGCAACTCACTTCACAACAGGTACAGATGGGTTGGCTAAAGATGTAGTCCGTTCCTTGCTGGAGGAGGTTCGGCGGTTGTTGTCTAATGCAGGATTAGACAGATCGTTTTGGGCTGAGGCTACTGAGTATGCTAGCCATCTCATGAACAGATCGACTGCAATTGGAGGTAGAGCTCCACTGAATATTTGGTCTGGAGAAGCTGCTCAAGGTCATGGTGTGCTGCGGGAGTTTGAAAGTCCGGCCTACTTCAGTGCCAAGAATGGCAAGGTGAATCCGCGGGCAAAGAGGTTTGTCTACTTGGGTGTCAAAAGGAACAGGTACAGGTTGTGGGACCCCGAAGACAAGAAGATCGTGATGAGCAGGCATGTCACATTTGGAGAGACTTCAGTGTTGAAGTCCACTGTCTCTCAGCAGGTGGAGAGGACGGAGACCAAGGAAGGATTGCAGCGGGTGGAGGTTGATGCTACTCCATCATCTCCAGTTGGTTCGGCATCAAAGGATACTTCAGCGGAGGTGACACCGGGTGGAGTTCGTGATACCAAAGGTGATGCTGAACAGGTTGACGACATTGTTGAGGATGTCGAGTTATTTGCAGCCATTGGAACTAAGGTGAAGCCACGCTTGTGGAGAAAGAAGCATGAATCTCAAGCTTGTGGTCGTGACAAGCTGAAGTTGAAGGCCATTGCTCTCCATGATGGTCAGGAAGAGGTTCATATGACTCAGTCAGACAGGTTCGTTGCTGCAAATAGAGGTACCATTGTTTGAGCTTGTTGAAGCTCATTTTAATGAACTACGGTTGGCTTGATCCTTTTGGGCAAAGGTACGTAGGCAGCCGTAAAGGCGCAGCCATTTGGTGATGCAACTCTTATGAAGCTATTTGGGTTCTCGAGATGTTATTTTGGATCTTCACGTAGAGGTGAAGAGTTGTGGCCTATTGAAGCTTCAAGTAGAAATGGAGAGACTTCACGTAGTGGTGAAGAGACTTCATGTAGAGGTGAAGTGGTGTGACCAGTTGGATCTCACGTAGTGGTGAGATAGTGTGATCTCGATGAACAGGTTTATCTTCCGGTTAGAAGATGTTGAGCTTGCATAAGGAGTGGTGTGCATCCAGTTGAAGCCGATGATGTTTGGTGTGTTCTACGCAGACTTGGTTGGACCGTCAGTGGAAGACAGGAAGACTAGATAGAGCTGGTCATTGGAGAGTCAGTGTTGGCTCATAAGGAAGTCTTCATGAGGTCGTGAAGTTGCGGAGAGGGAGCCACGGATAGTGATCGGCAGGTATGGAAATTCTCCTAAGGTGAAGTGCAGGGAAGGCATGTGCGATGTTTTCCAGGAATAGATGAGCTAAAGATTCCAAGCCGAGATCGTGTGTCGATTTCGCCAGGAGATGGACTGGGTTTCGTTGGAGTTCGGCTCAGATTTGGAAATCTTCGCCGAGGTGGAGAATTGTTGGAGGAGAGAGGATATTAAAGGAGGTGATGTCATGCCAAGCAGCTGTAGAAGAGTGCCAAGTGCCGTCGAAGATCGCCAAGGAAGTCGACGATGAGAGGCAAAGGGACAGCGGCAGGAAATAGCAGCAGCAACAGAAGACAGGAGGGTCGGTCGACCGGCCGGTCGACCGACGTGCACAACATGCACAGAGGTTGGAGCGGTCGACCGGCCCGGTCGACCGCAGTGCCTGACTGACAGACCCCAAGTCTCGGGTTTTCTGGGTCGACCGACCTGGTCGACCGGAAAACCCTGACTGACAAACCCCAACTCTCGGGTTTCTTGGGTCGACCGTCACGGTCGACCGGTATAAGGAAGTCGGTCGACCGGCCCGGTCGACCGACAGTCGGGTTCTGGGTTAAATCTGCTGATCCGCTGTATGAGGTATTTAAGCCTATGTTGATCCTAGGGTTTTGTATCTCTGCGAAAAAGTATTAGCTCTAAGTTCTCTTGCATTCAAAGAGACTTAGAGCCATTGTAATCATCTTCCTAATATAAATCTCTCCATTGATTGCCCCGAGGACGTAGGCATTGAGGCCGAACCTCGTTAAATCTCGTCTTTGTGATTTGTGTGTTCTTCGTGTGATTGTTGGGTTGTTCTTTGTGCTGGAGATCTTGAGATTCTCTATTGTTTGGTTGTTGTGATTGGATAGCGCCCGCACAACAGATTTCCCATCACATCCTCCAGGGGATCGTTGCACGCCCGCTGACGGAGCAGGTAATGTCCATAACCCTGCAGCAAGAATAAGAGTGTTAAATTCAGAAGTAGAAGATTATATGTATTATTACCTCAAGATGAGTAAATGAATCAGTAGTAGGGTCTGTTTGGCTGTCGTAAGTCCTAAATTGCAAGTTCTTTTACAGTCTCAAGTGAGTTTCATTAAATAAATTTTATGATGTTTGATTGATAATGTAAAGTTGTAAGTGGAAAAGTGTATTGTGTTTTACAGTGTTTAGTTATCGTAATGTGTAAGTGTAAATAGAAAAGTTGATCACAAAGTTAACTGTTCGGTAATTAAATAATTAAAATAAAATTATAATTAAATTTAAATTTAAGTAAGAAAAATAAACATAATTAAAAAATATTAAACTATTAAAAATATTAAATATTAAATAAATTAAATTAAATTAATTAAATTTATTAAATAATTAAAAATAATAATAAATTAATTAACAATATAATATATTCAATAAAAAATTAAAAACTAAAACTTAGTAAATACAAAAAAATAAAAAAAATCTAATAATCAAAACTTATTAAATTTATATTAAATATTACTAATTTATAAATAAAGTAAGAATTAAAATTAAGTGGAATATATTACATTAATTTAGTAATAAAAAAGATTCTAATATTAAAAATTATTGAATTATTAATAAAAACTTTAATCTAATAATTATATGTAATCTAATAATTAAAAAAGAATTTTTATAATATAAAAAGATTAATCTAATAATAAAAAATATTAATCTAATTACAATTAATTGTCAGCAATACAAATTGCATGACCACAAAATTAATTGTTTGCGCTGCAAGTGGGTTGATTTAAATATATGTATTTTTGAATAGGAGTGTGGTCAGAGAATTGGACGATTGATCGAACTTCGATGATCATCAGAATCAGCGAGTAACATACCTCTAATTTATTGAATCTATATGGAGTGAGATTAGAACTTGACTAAGTGATGACTAGTAACATATATGAGGAATCATAAACCTTAATTAAGATGGTGTTAAGACCATAAATTGATAGTTAGATTAACTATATCAACCATATTCAAGTGGTAATGATTATAAACTGATAATAATGGAACTTAGTTTACAACTTGATATATCTTTACATGTGTATATGAGATGATTGTTTACAACTATAATATATACTGAACTTGTGAAATTGATGTATTATAACCCCTAATCGAAAACTAGCATGTGGATACTAAGTCGAAATCGGGTACCGGTAATGATGTTTATAACTTGTTCACCAAGCACCTGATTAAGTACTGATAATTTTCCCGAAAAACTGAACTTATGATATATATGAACATAAAAATACATGAATATGATTGTATGCACCATATTGGCATGTATGTGAATGAATGATATTATAAAACTCTTAGAAATTATCTGATAATTGAGTAAGTTTATTACAAATACCAAGTTTAATTTTTACATGATTTATTTAAAAATGTGAATGTTTATGCGGTATTTGTATATATAAGCTTGTGTGTATTTGTATGAGGAGGAAGGGACAGGATGGGATTCGGTGGTGGAAAAGACGGTGTTGTCTATTTCAAATATATATATTATATATATTGAAGATAGGGACCGGGTGAGAGCCAGTGGTGGGAGAAGACGGTGTTATCTGTTTAGAATAAATATTATATGTATTGAAGGAAGGGACCAGGCGGAAGCTGGCGGTAGGGAAAGACGGTGAAGAAGACGGTGAAAACTCAATCAATGAATGTGATTGTAGAATGTGTGTATTTTAATAGTGATAAAAAATTATTTAGTGTGTGAATTAATGAACGTATTATTGTAATTATAGAGTCATTTGAGCTTGACACTGTGATACATGAATCATTATATATATAATTATATATATAATTATTATGTGCTATAAGAACATGCTATGTGTCGGTGCTAATTATGAATATAATGAGATACGATATTGTTTTTTGTAGTTGAGACGTTTATGTTTTAGAAAAGATAAAAGAAGACTGGGTAAAAGATCAAGAGTTAAGAACTGTTAAAGAACTGAATGACTTGTATAATTAAGAACCGATATCAAAACTTTAAAACTGTAAGTTAATTAAACATGCATTCATGTAAATTAAATTGGAGTTTTATCTTACTCATTAAGCTATCAAGTTCACTCTATTATTTTTAACCCCCTTTTCAGGTTATGATAAAGGTAAGGGTTTAGCTTGAGTCCTTACAAGCACCAAGGGCATTCGAATAGTATTTGTTGAGCACTTATGTTTTATCTATTAAATTGTCCTTTTTGTATAAGTAATTCATTACTTAGGTTTTGGTGTATATATGTGTGAACGGTTGATATATAGTATATATATCACTTCTGTATTTATGATAATTGAACTTTATATGAATGATGATCTTTTGGAGGTGAGGTGCGTTCTAAAATATATGATTTTATGATCAGTGTTGTATTTTTAAAATTGGTAAGTAGGTTGGTGATGGTGAAAATTAATTATATTATATAAGGGCAGACTCCATATTATAGAGAAGATGCTGTCAAAATTATATGTGATTATCAGAATATTTAAGTATAGCAGTCACTATGATAATTTGATAATTAAACACTGAGACGTTATAGTTAGTATCGCCAACCTCGAGGTGGAGGGAGAGAGAAAAAACGGTCCAAAGGTGAATCAGAGCCCCGAACGATGGGTCCGGTCCAAGTTTGGAACGGTTCGTTAGGAAGGCCAAATCCAAGCTTCCCCTGTGCGGCTTTGAACTGACCTATCTAGCGTCCAACAAACGGGCCGGTCCGACCGCCAGGTCCGAGGGATTCTTTTCAAGGGGAACCCACACAACTGGCGGGAGGGGGAGTGGGGCTGAAGGGGATCGAGGCATCTCGTAGAGGTCGAGGGTACAGTACCTCGGGTGTTGCGCGTGGGGGAGGGGGGCGACTGAGGGCACTGTACCTCGGCAGCAGCGAGACGAGGCGGCGTTCCGCCCGCTGTCATCAACTCGGCCGCAGACAGATCACATGGCTCCTCCACTGCGTTGCGAGGGCCACCTAGAGAGCGACAACTCATCTGGCGACGTCAGCGGAAGACCTTACTCGTCGTTTCTGCAGTTGCTACATGGCCCAAACAGCGGGCTGTTGGGACACTGTGTGCAGAATGCGATGGGTCAGGGGGGGCATGGAACCAGTCAAAGTGGCAACCCGGTCACTTCATGGTATGGTGACTTCTTCTTTTTTGCATATTTCCTGGCATGATGATGCTATTTCTGTATAATGATAAATATACTCTAATGTTGAATTTGAAGTTTTACATTAATTGATGAAGTGGTATGATGTTTATTATTGTTAGCATGTGTTGCCGCATCCCTATCTTCACCACTTGGTTCCTCGCATAACCTGTTTCCGATTGAATCCATGTTTTATTAAAAATTTGAGGGCCCAGCCCAATTGTACAATACTCTACGGGCCTCAGGCTGCTCAGTTAGGGGTGGCCAACGGGACGAATCGGGTTGATTCGTCCCGTCTGGCCAACGAATCCATGACGAGAGGGGTTGGACCCGTCTCGTCACGAATCCAAACGAGACGAATCAAGAATCGGGGTAACGAATCGGGTCTCTGACCCGATTCGTTACCCGGATTCGCCGAGACGGGTTAGACCCGTCTCGCCTTTTATTATTATTTTATTTTTAAAAATTTAAAAATTTTCATGATAGGTAATTTTTTAACTTTTTGAGGGTTAAAAAAAATAAAAAAATAAAATAGGGGCCCGAAACTAATTTTTCTGTCTCACGTATATAATAATATAGGACTTAAAAAAAAAAAAGAAAGAAAGAAGAGGGGTCAGGGAAAATTTTCCCCGACCCGATTCGTCCCGTGATTCGTCACGGGACGAATCTGACCCGTCCCGTTTAAACGGGACGGGTCAACTCGGGTTGACCCGCCCCTAAACGGGACGGGTCCGGGTTGACCCGCAACCCGCCCTGTGCGACTCAAACGGGTCGCACAGGACGGGGCGGGGCGGGTCGAAACGGGTCGACCCGCCCCGCTGGCCATCCCTATGCTCAGTGCACCAACAACGACAAACACGAAGCTTATCAACGTCTGTTTGTCGGGGTGGGGTCTTGAGCGCAAATTATTACTCCCTAAATTGACAACGCCTGATACATTTAAATGATTGACAATAATGGTAGCAGCAGCAGGAGTGGTGGTGGAAGGATCGTTAAAGAAATAGGCCCGGGCCCAGCAGCCCACCCCCACTTCCAGCTACGGCTTCCGAGTAATTCTCATGTCAGCATTTGAGTGTGGGCTCGGTCTCAACAATTGTATGTGTGTAACATTAATTTTCTTTCTAAACTTCAATTTGGTTTTGTTACGCGCATCAGTGCCGGAGGAGACAATACTATTTTTTTTTTTTTTTCCTTTTCTTTTTTAGCAGCAGCAGCATCATCTTCAGGGGTGAAAAGAAGAGAAATGAGAGAATGGCCGCATTTGTGGGCAGGCGACGACGAGTCAAAAGTTTTGACCCATTGGACGTATTATTTTCATGAGGAACTGTGTCACAAAAGATAGAGAGAATCTCTCTCTCTCCCCACCCACTCTGCTTGAATGAATCCAAAACCAAACAGAATCCACTACCTTTTTGAAAAGGAAATTAAGAATCAAATTACAGTGAACAACTGTGCTTGTGTGAGATAGTTAGCAGCCAAATTGATGTCTTTCATACCAAAATTGAAAGGAAAAGGGATTCCATGGGGGGTGGTGGGGTCCTTTAGCCAGGCTGCAGGGACATTAATAATTGCCTCTCCGAGCTGAGGAAACACTGAGACGGGCTCTCATTATCTGCTGCTGCTGCTGCTGCTTGGATAAGTGAAGGGGTGTGAGTAGTTGTACAGGGTGTCTCCATTATTTATATTGGCATGTAAGGGTACATAAGGAGCCACATACCCTGTATTATTATTATGTCTTCTTGTAAAGTCAAGGTCTGAATGCATGTCACATGGAGGTCACATAGAAAGGGAGTTTTGGAAGATGCATGTCTTCATTTGAGATGCTGCTGCATATGATGTGGTGTGCCTCTGAATTGGATTCCAGTACAAGACAAGAATCATCTTTCCAAGCACTAGATTAATACTCTCTCACAACATGGATAATTATCAAGAAAGGAATCTTCACTAACTAATTAACTATCATAAAAACCTTGGTGTTGTCCAATATATGTGTCACTTTAAATATCACCACAAATTTCTTTCTCCTCGTATCTTTGATCTATAAACTACAGAAAATCTGAAATCTGTTACACGTTTAAAACATAAAGATCAGAACAGAAGATATTGCATGGTCAGAAATCTGAAATCTCTCATATTCTAACCTCATCTTCCTCTGCAGCAAAAAGAAGGGATTTTAAGAAACAAGATTTTTTTTTTTAAATTTTTTTGAATCCCCTCAGCCTCTACGGCTTCGGGTCTAATTTGCATTATTCCGACACATGTTATATGAGTTTTATAACTTTCTTCATTCCAAAAGAGAAACAAATTATAGTTCTGAAAAGAATTCAATTTTGAATGAGGACGGAAAAGAGAGAAGATTGGAACAGTAGAAATAAGCACACAAGGGTTGATGAATTGGGCGTTTGTTGCCCGCCCCACACGCATCAGGCTGCCAAATTGATGATGTTCAGTCCTTCTGCTTTATTTATATCAATCAAACACTTTTTTAAAGTAAAAGCCTGTTTTAAGGCGAAACCTAATCATTAGGTCCGGTTACCTAGTTTTATGTTCATTTGCTACTAGAATTTTGATCTTACTTTCTTGCTTCTTTTGTAAAAATTGATCACGCATTTTTAAAGCCCAAGAAGCTGTCGGCTTGTATTTCTGTCAACGAATGTGATGCAGGAGAGCAAGCCACAAATCATGGCTCAACTAGGAACCAAACTCGACTGCTCGATCGACCGGATGAAGACAGCGGTCGAACGCCCCGTCGACCGCCTGACAGTTGAGGACGAGCAAAGAAAAGTAAAGGTCATCGCTTAACAGCCCGGTCAACCGACCAGAAGAAGAAGACCCATCGCTCAACAGCCCGGTCAAATATCAACCCAAATCAAAGTTTATTTAGGATTTTATTTTTGGGTTCAAATTGGACTCCTATTGATTTTATCTTTTTTAATTTTGAATTTAGATATAATAACTAGATGAGGACTCTTTTGTAAGCCTATAAAAAAAAAAACCTCATACTCTTTATTTTATATCCAGATAAACAATAAGAAGAAGAAGACTTATTTGTGTAAAGACAAGATACCGTTAGCTATGGTTCTTGGTTGTATTTATATATACATATTGGTCACATGTTTACACTGATTTAGGAGGTACAATAGGAAAACATTGACTGAGAGAAATAATAGGAAAATATTGACTAAGAGAAAGAATGAGAAACACATGGTGCATGAATCCCATGAGTCCCATGTGTTCCTATAATCATGGAGAGATTTTAGGATCTGATTGATTTCATGAGGGGTGTCTTTCACATGGATCACGTGTTGTTATTGATATCTCTAACACCCCCCGCAAGCGAAGTGGGTTCGAAAGAACCGAGAGCTTGTTCTTCAGCATAGAAAATCTTAAATAGCTCAAAGGCTTAGTAAGGATGTCTGCTAGTTGGTCTTTAGTGCTGACAAACCGAACATCCAGGACTCCATTGGCGACATAGTCCCTCACAAAATGAATGTCGATCTCAACATGTTTGGAGCGGGAGTGACGAATAGGATTGATTGAGAGATATGTTGCACCGAGGTTGTCACAGAGGACTATTGGGGGAGATTGCGGAACCCCAAGCTCACGAAGTAATGACTGCAACCAAACGACCTCTACTGCAGCATTGGCCACGCCCCTATACTCTGCCTCAGTGTTAGATCGTGCCACAGTACACTGCTTCTTCGAGCTCCAAGAAATGAGATTTGTACCAAGAAAGATAAAATAGCCACTAGTAGATTTTCGATCATCGATCCACCCTGCCCAATCTGCATCGGTGTAAGCAGTAAGCTGTGCAGAAGAATAACGAGAGAGAAAAAGGTCATGTTGAATGGTAGATTTGAGGTACCGGAGGATCCGTTTTACAGCGCTCAGTGCTTATCGGTTGGAGCTTGCATGAACTGAGCGACCTTGTTCACCGAGAAAGCAATATCGGGTCTGGTAAAGCTTAAGTATTGTAAAGCCCCAACAGTACTTTGATAGACAAAGGGGTCAGAGAGAGACTTGCCAACAATCTTAGATAACTTACAGGAAGTGGCCATAGGCGAGCTAACAGGCTTGACATCATCCATCTAGAGTCGGAGAAGTAAGTCACGGATGTACTTCTGTTGAGAGAGAAATAGACCTGAGGGTGTACGATGACACTCCACGCCCAAGAAATAGTGCAGTGGACCGAGGTCTTTTAATGAGAACTCCCGGCCTAGTTCTTGAATAAGACGAGTGACAGCCCGTGAGTCATTACCTGTGATGATGATGTCGTCCACATAGATAAGAACCAGAAGAAGATCTGTCCCGACCCGTCGGAGGAAGAGAGACGTGTCAGACTTGGATCCCACAAAGCCCAATGTGACTAGATAACTGCTGAGGCGAGAAAACCAGGCCTGTGGAGCCTTTTGAGGCCATAGATACTGCGGTGAAGCTTGCATATATGATTGGGATGAGCGGGATTGATGAACCCCGAAGGTTGTTCCATGTAGACCGTCTCAGTAAGAAAACCCTGCAAAAATGCATTATTCACATCCAACTGTCGAATAGACCATCCCTTGGAGACGGCCAGACTGCACACGGTACGGACAGTGGTCGATTTGATGACCGGACTGAATGTCTCACCATAGTCTAGTCCTGGTTGTTGAAGAAAACCCTTGGCCACCAGGCGGGCCTTATACCTGTCAACAGAACCATCAGATTTATGTTTTAAATTGAAAACCCATTTACAACCAATCAGTTCATGGTAGGGTGATATGACACAAGAGACCAGGTTTTATTCTTAAGCAAGGCATTTGTAACCCCCTGATCCATAAGTGTACGTATCACAGTATCAGTGCTCGATATGACGTACAAAATTGACTTGACCTCCTTGATAGTCCGATTGAGCTGAGTTCAGTTTCAAATATCATTTTCTAATATTTTAGATTTTTCAGGATTTTCTGAAATTTTTTGGATTATTTTGGAAAATCTTCGTAGTTGGTGTCGACCGATACCGATAATATGCTTTAAGATTTTTATTTCACAAACGGAGTAGAATTTTGAGAATCGGCTTTCACCATGTGTCTTAGAATCGTATTCTCTACGTTAGGATATTTTTGGGGTTTTTCTGAATTTATCGAAAATCCGGCAAAACCGGTGTCGCCCGGTATCGGCGAGAAACTCTGGGATTTTTATTTGCAAACCGGATTGAATTTCTTCAAACCGTTTTCATATTATGTCTCAGGCTAATATTCTCTATTTCCTGTAATTTTGGGCACCGTTCGGAGCTGGTCGAATATCGGGCCAATATAATAATAAAATATTATTATTTTAATCTTTCTTTTTTCTTTCTTTTCTTCTTCCTTCTTCCCGAAGACTCCTCCACCGCCTCTTCCACCGCCTTTTCTCTCTCCCCCTTATTTAAAACCCCATCCCCTCACTCTCTCCCTCTCTCTCATTCTCTGGTCGCACCGCCGGCGGGGCGGAGCCGCCGGTGGTGGCGCGACGCCGGCGGGGCGTTACAGAGTGGTATCAGAGCCTAGGTTCATACCTGGTGTGGGTAACCACCTGGGTGAATACTCGGGCTCTTACCAACAGTACAAGCAGATTCAGATTCAAACTTGTCTGTATCTGCATTTGGGATTCCAGCAACGAGTACAAGAATACCATGTCATTGACAATTCATTCCTTGACTCTTTTCTATTCCTTACTGACAGTTATCAACTAGACTATCGGATTTCCTTCTTACTTTCTTTTCATCTTCTTACTTCCAATCCGTTAGTGTTAATTCACTACCATGCTTCTCCATCCCGAGTTCGTTGGAGATATCAGAGTGCGCAGCAGCGGAAGTGTCGTGGACCCGTAACATTTAGGCTTTGGGGCTGAAAATATTATTCTCACACCTGAATTGAAATTTCGAAGATGAAATTTTTTGTAAGGTGGGGAGAAATGTAACCCCCTGATCCATAGTGTATGTATCACAGTATCAGTGCTCGATATGACGTACAAATTGACTTGACCTCCTTGGTAGTCCGATTGAGCTGAGTTCAGTTTCAAATATCATTTTCTAATATTTTTGATTTTTCAGGATTTTTTGGAATTTTTCTGGATTATTTTGAAAAATCTCCGTAGTCGGTGTCGACCGATACCGATAATATGCTTTAAGATTTTTATTTCACAAACGGAGTAGAATTTTGAGAATCGGCTTTCACCATGTATCTTAGAATCGTATTCTCTACATTAGGGTATTTTTGGGGCTTTTTCTAAATTTATCGAAAATCCGGCAAAACCGGTGTCGCCCGGTATCGGCGAGACACTCTGGGATTTTTAATTTGCAAATCGGATTGAATTTCTTCAAACTGTTTTCATATTATGTCTCAGGCTAATATTCTCTATTTCTTGTAATTTTTGGGCACCGTTCGGAGCCGGTCGAATATCGGGCCAATATAATAATAAAATATTATTATTTTAATCTTTCTTTTTCCTTTCTTTTCTTCTTCCTTCTTCCCGAAGACTCTTCCACCGCCTCTTCCACCGCCTTTTCTCTCTCTCCCTTATTTAAAACCCCATCCCCTCACTCTCTCCCTCTCTCTCATTCTCTGGTCGCACCGCCGGCGGGGCGGCGCGACGCCGGCGGCGGCGCGTTACAGCATTCATCTCAGTGTCCATTGCCTAGTGCCACTTAGGATCTTTAGAAGCTTGCGTGAAACATGTGGGTTCGACAGGAGTGGTGGCCAAGTCAGCCATGAGACAGGTAGGCATGGGATACCGGGTGGCTAGCCAGACTTTTGGTGTTCTGGTGTTATCCTGTGTTCTGGTGACCATATGGTGGGTCCTGATAGGAGGGGGACTGGGAGAGCCTGAGGATGAGGACGAGGAGAAGGACTCATCGGCGAGTGCTGGTGAAGGAGGTGGAGAAAGAGTATGTGATGGAGGTGGTAGTGGAGGAGGAGAAGAGTCAATGGTGGGCCCGCATGAGAAGAGGGGACTTGAACAATGAAGATAACAGAGGCATGGAGATGGGGATCGGTGGTGAAGGCGTGTGTAATACCCCGTTTCCAGAATACGTACTTAGTTGCGTATTCAGTTTTCCGATCGTATTTTCGATTTACTTCCTGTAATTGACCGAATTTAATTTCAAATATTATTTTTCAATATTTTACATTTTATATGATTTTCTGGAATTTTCCTGAATTAATTGAAAATCTTCAAAACCGGTGTCGACCAGTGTCGCTGAACGATTCCCGGATTTTTATCTTACAAACAGTTAGGAAATTCTAGAAAGTCCTTTAGGCATTATTTCTTAGAATCGTATTTCTTACCTAAATACTTTTTCTGGGAATTTTATGATTTTATGAAAATTCCACCGGAGTCGGTAGCTAACTGATTCTGGGATTTTTAGTTTTAAAACTATAAATTATTTCTCCAAACGAATTTCACCATGAGTCTTAAAATATTATTATTGATTTTTGGTAAATTTTATGAGTCGTTCCAAGATACTTGATTTCGGGACGATTTCGGTATTTTTCGAAATGTTTTCCGCATCTTCGACTTAAACCCGGGAACTTGTCTTTTTATGTTTTTATTTTCTAAGTCCAAGAAAATATATTCATTTATAAATTCTTTTCCTTTTTCCTTTCTCTTGTTTTCCTTTCCTTCCTTCACAAGCCACAAAATTTCCAATTTCCAAAAATTCCAATCTTTTCCAATTTTCCAACAAACTCCACAAAACTCCACACACTTCCTCATTAATGCCCCTCTTTCTCTCTCTCTTTCATGGCCGGCCAAGTGGCCAAAAGAGGGACACCTCACCTCCCCTAATTGCAAAAAAAAAAACCCCTCTCTTCTACCTTATTTACAACTCCTTTACAAAATCTAAAACCTATATAAACATTCCCTTTACATTTCTTTTCCTTTTTCTTCATTTCACCAAAGATTTAGCCCTCACCACTTCCTCCTCCATCTCAAACTCCACCACCAACTCCAAAAGCTCACCTAAGTCTCCATCTCCTCTTCAACTACCACTACTTTTAGCTTGGAATCGTATCTCTCATCGTCGTTTATATCGCCAAGGGTCAAGTTGGGGATATTGTCGACAACCTTTTCGGAACTCGTAAAGCTTCAAGTAGCCGTTCTTTGTGAGTATTTTTACTCACCAAGACTTGTTCAATTCCTAGTATACTGGTGGTTACAATTCATGTATGCTTATGCCTTCAAAATCATGTTTTTGGACCATCAAACACAACCATCAGAAATTCTGTTTCGCACTCTGTTTTCCCACGATTAGTCGACTTGACCTAGATTTTAGTCGACTAACCCATCTGTTTTGAAACGTAACCTTTTCTGGAACACAGTTTTAGTCGACTTAGACTATCTATTAGTCGACTAGAAATCTTTGTTAGTCGACTACACTTTCCACCCTAGTCGACTAACTTTTCCTGAATCAGAAACTCAACTCTCTGTATCACAGACTTAGTCGACTTAAGTATCTGTTGGTCGACTTATAATCATTGTTAGTCGACTAACCCTTCCACCTAGTCGACTAACTTTTCCTGAAACAGAATTCCAACTCTCTGGAACCCAGTTTTAGTCGACTAGTCCAGACTGTTAGTCGACTAGAGACCACTATTAGTCGACTAATCATTCCACCTAGTCGACTAATTTAGGCTGTTTATTATAGTTGGTTTCTTTTCTGAATTTGGATCATACCCTTGATACATGTGGGATATATTATTCTTGTTTATGCTTCATGACTGGTACCTCATGATCTATTACTTGATGGATGCTACTTCTTGCTACTTCATGACTTGTTGTTATATAGTCTTACTTCATAACTTGTTAAATAAGGAATATCTCCATTTCATCATGCCATCACTTAACACCAAGCATGATACACTTGACTTTTGTATAAAATGGACCAAATTACATGTGGGTCGGGGGAAACATGCGGATATCGATATGTGTTCGTGTTTACAGTGGTATTAGGTATATTGTACAATCATATTTCCGGTCTAACCTGTGGGCCTCCAGGGGACCGAGGGGAGTGCTTGCTCCCTCCTTACTGGTACCATCATGATAAAGGGCATACATAAGTCCCTCCTGTTAGCCTAGCGGCTGGTTTCCGTCATCAAGCAACGGAACAATCCTGGACCGTTGTCCCGGGCATGTACGGGACCCACTGTAAACATAGTTCGTTGATAATCCCGCTGGTTTCCAATAACAACCTTGCTTTACTAGGATATGGATCTATGTGCCCTGGGACGCTGGGTCACATAGCTAGATATCACAGTAAGACAAGTAATAATAATAATAGACTCTAACTGTGGATTCATTGTATTCTGACTTTATCTCTTCATGCTTCCATTATTCGTTGATTGATATTCATATTACTGTTCTAACTTCCTTATCCTTGTTTTATAGCCATTTGGCTATAGCCTATTCATTGTTGGGAGGTCCTGACTCCCTTGGATTTGTATGTTCAGGTTCCGAAGCTTGGATCGAAGTGGAGCCTTCCACAGAGGATCAAGCTTTTCTTAGTGAGTAGGCAGACTAGTTCCAGTCCTTTGTGCCAGATTTCTCTTTTTGACTCACGGGATCTTCATCCTACTCGTGAGCATTTTGTGTTCATATTGTATCTTTTACTTTTGGACTTGGTTGTGATAAAAGATACATGTAATGTGTAATATTTTATCATATCATGTGATAACTTGTACTTGTACTTTTAAGTTGGCATATGTATGTATATCACGCTTTGTCGTGTACTCTGATCCTTGTTGTACTAGATGCTTAGCGTATATACGTGGGGGCATTTTCTGACCTACGTATATACGTCGCAGTGACGTCCCCGTATCCGTGGGATCGGGGCGTTACAGCGTGGGAGTAGGGGAGAGAGGGAGGGCTGAGGAGAATGGAAAGGAAAGGAAGATTCGTCGAACACAACATCCCAAGAGATGTAAATACGACTAGAGGGGACATGCAAACATTGATAACCTTTATGCGAAGCCGAGTAACCTAAGAAGACACATTTAGTGGACCAAAAACTAAACTTATGAGTTTGGTATGGACGTAGATGAGGGTAACAAGCACAACCAGAAATTCGTAAGGAAAGGCAGTCAGGTACTTTATGAAATAATTTCTAGTAGGGAGAGAGATTATGTAGGACGGGGGTGGGCATTCTATTGATGAGAAATGAGGCAATTTGGAAGCATAGGGCCAGTAATGAAATGGAACATTTGACCGAGCCAGAAGAGTAAGGCCGGTCTTGACAAGATGGCGGTGCTTTCTTTCTGCGGTGTCGTTTTGGGCACTAGTGTGTGGACAGGATAAGCGATGAGCGATACCTTGAGAAGACAAGTAAGGTTTAAATTTGATGAACTCACCACCACCATCAGTTTGGAGTGCTTTAATAGAACGCCCAAAAAAAATTTCTACATGAATTTTGAACTCTAAGAAAAATGGAGAAAGCATCACTTTTATTTATCAAAGGATAAAGCCAAACATACTTATTGTAGTGATCTACAAAACTAATATAATAGCGATGGCCACTTACAGCGGACACAGGAGACGGACCCCATAGATCGGAGTGAATAAGCTCTAAAGGAGCAGTAGCAATCGTGGAAGATGACGAAAAAGGAAGACGGTGACTTTTCCTTCCTGACAGGGGATGCAGAGAGGGGTACCAACACGGTCAGGGAGGAAAGGAAGTTGATGCTAAGATAAAACACTGGAAACAACTCTGGTAGAGGGATGACCTGGCGCTCATGCCAGACGGAGGTAGATGCACGCTCACCGAGAAGAGCCTGGGGAGAGGCGGTGAAGTTATGATTCCCCAGGGAGAAGACATACAGACTATCCTTAAGTTGTCCCCGCAGTAGAGTTTTTTGAGTAGAGAGATCCTTGATAAAACAAGAGTCAGGGTGAAATTCAAGAAGGACTTTATTATCAGCAGTAAATTGACTAACAGACAGAAGATTTTTGGTGATATCAGGAACATGTAAAAGATTTTTCAAGACAGAGGAAGAAATAAGAGAACACAATAAAGAAGCACCAGTAGCTCGGATAGGCAAACCTGTCCCGTTACCTATGCGAACTCTGTCGGGTCCTTGATATTCGGAGTAAGCCGCCAGATTTGCAATGTCAGTTGTTAGGTGATGAGTGGCTCCGGAGTCAGCATACCAGTTGGAATCGACTGGACTATTCCCATAAGAGTGGAGAAGAGCAGTTGGGCTAGTCGAATCATCATAACGATTATAGCATTTGTTAGCATAATGGCCAAAACGATTGCAGATCTGGCATTGAGGTCGACCACCGGTGGACTGATGTGACGGTAAGAAGGAACATCCATGGCCACGACCGCGCTCCCTGCCTCGGCCACGTCCACTACCACAGAAAAAAGAGCAATCAACTAATAGAGATTTATCATCGACTGATATACCTGCAAACAACAATCAGAGAAGTGACCAAAATATTCAGACTGATATTGTTTTCTTTTTGAAACCTCAAGCGATTGTCAGCCAAGTAAAATCTCTTAATGATGTCAATTTGGTCATGAAGCTTATGCCACCTATTCCTAGTCCGAAAAAAGAGCAGCCAAACTCATACCCGTACGCAATCAAGACGAGTTCTTCGTGGAACCAAAGGAAATAAAGAAAAGCATTCCTTTACAAGAAGTTTCTCCAACCGCTGAAATTCTCGAGGAAGTTAACAAATCAGTGGAAGAGTACAAAGGAGTTGGGCACGACAAACTTTTTGAAATATTACCACTCATAAAATATAATCAACATCGTTGTACAGTTATTCTTCATAATTTCAAAGATTCTTTCCTGCATACTGAGTTTGTTCAAGATTACATCATTCATCATTTTATTGATTAAAACTCGAGGACGAGTTCTTTTGAAGAAAGAGTGAATGATGTAGGAGAGCGGAGCCACAAATCAAGGCCCTGTCTCTCTTTTGTTAAATAAAATTGAGTTTATCTCTCCAATTACTCGTAGATTCAGTTGTTATCTTTTGCTTGTAGATTCAAGTGTTGTGCTCGTGGATTCGACTACGTTCCTAGCTGAAAATTTTCTCCAGGATTCGTTGTCAGGTATCCTGCACTAGGATTTGAAATACAACTAAAGAAGCAGGCAGGGGAACAAAGAGCAAGAGGGGGGGAGCCCCAAACAGAAGAGGGCAATGGTGGTGATGTAATTAGCTGCAGTGCACGCTGCACAAGTGCATTGCAGTGCGCAATCAGAGAGTGGAGTCAAACAATGGTGTCAGAGATTCTCTGTTCTAATAATACTAATAATGCATGCATTTGCTTTGGCCCCATGTAACACAACATGGATGATGATCACTATAATCCTTGTTGGGGTTGGCTTGCTTCCTTCCTTCCCAAATAAAAATGATTTGAGTCGGTGGGGGAGGCCAACTGGTCTCTTTGATCCACCATCTGCCTCTCTCATTCATTCATTCATTCATTCATACATGTGTGTCTAATAAATCTAGTCCAGCTAGCAAAATTTAATTGGATTCTTGCTGCCTTGCTTGCAAGTAGCATCATCACCACTCACACTAGTACCATTGTACCTTCTCTAGTTAATTTTGTTTCCTTGGGTTTATTATTCAAGCAGAACACACACATAAAAAAGATGAGATGAGCATAAAAGTTGGCAACCGCTCAACTGAGGTTGGAGTTGTAGCATACTCTGATGGATTATATGAAATTTGATGGATGAGGACCATATCGTTAATCTCTCATGCCAACTTCTTCTGCTCTCTTCTTAATTCCCATGTGCCTGCGTATCAATTCATGGACAAATTAATGATAAATTTTAATATATTACTATGACAATTACATTGGCATCAGTAATTGATTGTAGATGTTGATTGTCTAGTAGGAGCAAAAGATTCAATTTGAATCGATGCTTGTTTAATGTTCATAACTGTAAAATGTCCAGGATTATTAACACATTGGTTTGAAAAAAATTTATCAATATAGGGGATCACTATGTTACCAACAAAAATTACTATATATCAGCAAAAAAAAAAAAAAATAGCTTGGCTTGTGTGCGCATTCAAGGAAAAAATAGATAATTCGACCAGTGGTCTGCGGATCATGTTTATTGACTCTTTCTCTGCAAAGAAAGCGCACAATTCAATTAATCCATTCATCCCGTTATGTGTGACAGGTGTTGGCCAAATCAAAGGTTTTTGAGCAGTGAATCTTACAATCAAGTTTGAAATCAGGAATAGACTTATGAAATTATACCATCAAAAATCAAAACAACAAAAAGTTTAGGTGTGGTTCTTGCGCACGCCACCAAATTGATATCATTCCTGTTTTATGATCACAAGCTTTTTAGAAAGCAAAGGCTGTTTTAAGGCAAAAACATAATTATTGGGTTATGTTGTGCACAGGGTTGCCCTGTCTCTTTTTTGTTAAGTCGTGAAGTCAAATTATCATCTTGAAGAATGTCACCATGGAGACAACATGATGATCCTGGAGCGACCACGGAGCTTTCTGGTCATGAAGTTTGGCGAGTTCAGAGTTACAAGTTGATGATAAGAACAGAGCTATAGAGCCTTCTGAAGATCACTCCGAAGCACCTAATCAGTGGAGCACTCTGTAGCGAATCTGAGATGCTTAGCGGAAGTGATCCAGTCCAGCCTGTAGCGGTCTAGTCCAGCCTGAATTGCCTAGTTGAGAAACTTTTTTGCTAGCGAAATTTGGGGAAAATATCAAGGACAGTTTAGGAATCTCACAACTTGTAACCTTAGTTTTTCTTATAAAAGAGATGCGTCTTCAATAGAGTTAAGTAAGTGAAAAAGTATTAATAGATTATATTATTGTGAGTGCTATTGTAAAGAGCGACTGTGAGATTCTCTTATTCTCACGTGTAATCTCTTCGATAAATAGTGGATTTGTGTGCGACTCCGTAATTTTTTCGATTTAAATTTTCATGTAATTTTTAGTGTCTTTAATTGTTCTAATTTTGCTTCTTTTATTCTCCTCTGTGTTGTTGTCAATCCCAACATGTTTGTAGCATTTGATTTAGTTAGTCAAAAGACTTAAATCCTGTCTTTTCAACGAATATAAATATTGTTTGATAAGAAAAAACTCAAATCAATATCTGATATGGATGAGGATGGATCAGATGAGATATATCTGTATTTGTTTGCACCAAAACCTCGCCTACATAAAACATCCGAATAGCCTTGAAGCTCAAACAAGAGAGTAATGGCAAAAATAGTAAAGCATGCATGAATCAGTGTGGGCTTGAATGAGCCAAAGAACAATACGTCTTCACATTTTTACAAGGAAAAGACACTCGGCACATGGCCATTAAAATATCGGGGACAGTCTCTTCGTATCACCAACGAGGAGAAGGAAAGCAGTTTGCTTGACTCATCTATTATATTGATGCAAAACTTCTCAAAATAAATGCAAGAAGATTTTCTTTATGTTTTGCTACCATTTATAATTTTATTATTTTATTGTCTATTTTGTGCGCATTTCCATACTCAAGAAGAAAACGGATAGACGCATAACACTTCAATACCAGTAGTGCACACAAAAAAACTTTCCGGCAGAACCAACGAGTAGGAAACAATTTTTTCAGGTTCTATTATTATTATCACCATATACACATTGTTACTGAGAGTTGTAGTTTTCCCAAGTTGTGGAGCCGCTACCACCAATAGTAGTCCTCAACTCTATGATCACGAAGTAACAATATAATATACACACACACATATAGAGGCAAGGTACTTGCTTGGATTTTGATTTTTGGGGGGGGGGGGGGGGGGGGGGGGGGGGGGGGGGGGGGGGGGGGGGGCTTGTGAAGTCTTATCAGTTCCCTATCCCCGTGTCCTTGGATCCAGATTGCATTCATAGATGCAGACCCCACCCCAGAATATCTCAAAGATCTAGGTCGGCACCCATCCGCGCACACTAGAAGGGTTTTTTTTTTTAAATTAAAAAACTCATTTTAACAAATAATTAAAAAAAAATCTCCCCCCAGCAAAACCTTTGGCCTGTCACGTCGGCCCGAGGTCAGTTTTGATGCTACCAGTTTGGTGCTAGCGTCACCTTTCGAGTAAATTGTAGATCATTTGCTCTCTAGTTCTGATTTTTAAAATCCAAACCTGATAAAGATTTGTTTATCCCGCTCTCTAGTTCGGGCTTTCGAAACTCAAACTTGAGTCAGGCATTAACTCCGCCCAAAATCCGAACCCATTTATTTTTTACTTAAAGTTTAAACCCCTCGTTTCTCTCCTGTGTCCTAGCCGTCTCTCTCTCTCTCTCTCTCTCTCTCCCGCTGTCTCTCCTGTGCCCTAGCTGCCTCTCTCCCGCTGTCTCTCTGTGTCCTAGTCTACTCCGACTCTCTCTCCCCATCTCTCTCCCCCGCCCTACACCCAGCCGACCTGACCATCGGGTTGCTAGGGGGTTTTTTTATTTTTTTATTTATATTGGAGTGAGTGATTATTTAAAGTCATGAATTTTATTAAAATCTTGTATCTATTTTGGTTTGATGCATGGATTAGTCAAAAATTTGCTTTTTTTTGGTTTGATGCAAGAATTGTATCAAAATTTAAAATTTTGATGCCTGAAATTTGGATTTCATCAAGAATTATATCAAAATCTTGTATCCATTTATGGTTTGATACGTGATATATTTATAGATATTAGTCTAAACATTTTAAATACAATTTTTTGGTTTTATGATATATTTACAGATTGTTAAATAGAATATTTTATTTGTTAAACATAAAAAATTAGTGTTTGATTTTGCTTTATACTCGCAGTTTGTAGAGAATTTGGTTGACTTATATATTAGACTAACAATAAGTATTATATTGTGTGATATCAAATTAGGTACAATGTCTAATGTGATAATGCCTATTCTTTATTGGTTTAATGGTAAACTAGCAATAGATCTAAGCCAACATATATTGTTGGAACAATAAAATCAGTACTATTGAAAAAGAAAACCACAAAATTGACAGCCGTATAATGGGCATCTTATCTTGCCTCCTGAATATAAGAGACTGGCAGGTCATCCACCTTCTGTTCATATACGTGATACTATGAACGAAGGTCGTAAAGGACACAGACATAATAGATGTAGTAAATGCAAACAGTTAGTATACAATAAAACTAGATGTCGAAACCCACCAGTAAACGTCATTTCCACCCAGTAAATAGAAATTGTAAGTATGTCTTATATAACCATGTAATGAATGTTGTTTAATTTTTTTCTCCATTGTTACTAACAATTGTATTTATATGCAGGTAAAGCACCCTGGGAACTAGGCCCAATCACTTCTGATGTTTTGTACTTACAGCATGAGCGTCAATCATAGAACCGGGTAACACTCTATCTTTTTTAAAGGTGTAGCGTGTTCTCTTTTTAATTTTCTTTTATTGAATCAATATTTTTTTTTTGTATATGCAAGATCTCGGTGTTGTTGATTGTGTAGATCATTCTCTAGCTTATCAAAGGTGGACTTTGGAGGATCCGCGTGTTATAGATTGTGTTTGACGAGCGGGATTCTGGGAGCATTCTCGTTTGAGAGGGGTACGACTTGATCATCCAATGCTGATAGCTTTGTTTGAGAGATGGAGGTCAGAGACATCTACTTTTCATCTTCGAGTGGGTGAGGTAACTGTTGTGCTTCAGGATGTGGTGGTGCTATTGAGACTTCATTTCGATGGTCCAGTTATCAGAGGGACAGATGACAGAGATTAGATGTTTGAGTGTGAGAGATTATTAGGTAGACTACATCAACAGTCGGCTATTAGGCGTAGAATAATGAAGCTACGGTGGCTTTGTGAATTGGTCCCACCATACTTAGAGGATATGGAGGAGGAGCAGTATGCTCGTGCTTATATATTGCATATGTTCGGTACCCGTTTATTCCCAGATGACACCACAAATAAGGTACATCTAAGATGGTTACCTCTCTTAAAGGATTTGGATGTATGCGGTGCTCTGTCATGGGGTAGTGCAGTTCTTGTATATTTATACAGAGTGTTGTATAAAGTTTCCATCATGAAGACAAAGCAACTTCACTGCTGTTTGATACTCCTGCAGGTAAAATCTTAACTCAAAGTGACGTGCATATGTTAATAGAATGTTATCAGTTTTTGAATAATATTTGTACTCACGTATTGTCAACAGTTATGGTCCTATGAGAGATTGCCTATAGGTCGATCCACAGTGAGATAAATCATGCAACCGGACAATCAGCACCCTTTTGAATGCAGATATTGAGCATTATCTTATGCAATATAAGTATTGGTGTTGTTTTCTTTGCATGCTAACAAAATAATGTGCTACAGGTGGATGCTGACTTGGCGTATGATACAACACCACAAAGAGACATTCAATTTTACAGAAGCGAGTTGGAGGTGATGCACAAGAATACAGTGACTTGGGAGCCATATACATATGAGATTCTACAACATTTACCTGCAGTATGCACAATAGGATCTCATATATGGCGCATTCGGGCGCCGATTATTTTCTTCAAATTGTCGAGATGCATGGCTCAGATAGAGTACTTCAACAATTTGGGTTGACTCGGTATATCCCTGGTCCTGTCCCTAAAATAATCCGGTGTAGACCGTTTGAAAATTTGAATGCGTGATTAGAGTGTGGAGACAAACTCATTTATACTCCAATGGCAAGATTGAGCAAACCAAGTTCAAAACCAATGACATCAGCATACATTTTTGACAGAGTATATGCGCCAGTATTGGGGGATCACTCGGCTTTGGATTATTAAAGGTATTGAGGCACCAACCACTTATATGTCAGTGCTCCCTATGAGCGGCAGTTGATAATATCTTAAATAAGTTCATATTTTTTTTTCTAATTAATTGATATGTGATAAATTTTTCTAGCTATGTTTATTTTTCTTTATAGGTTGATCAGTTGATCTAAATAGACAACATGGCGCCTGAGGCATTGACTGATGAATCTTAGCTTCGCTCGACAATGCAAGGGATTAGAAGCTTTATCAAGAATCTTCAAAGGGGACCACGATTTGCGCGACCGTTAGATGCTCCGTCAAAACCCATTGTGACTTATGCACGACGCCAGCGGCATATGGCTCTTACGGAGCAATAGGATGCAGGGGATGAGGCAAGACCTTCTTAACTAGCTCCTACACGACGTACACGACGTTGAAATGATAATGAGGTGAGACCATCTTAGCAGCATACACAACCAGATTCTGCGACTCTTCCTCCACGTGGTCAAGAAAGAAGTCGTAATCCTGGTCGAGGAAGGCGTGTATTGTTATGTTTGTTCTGATATATAGACATGTGTGTTTGTTCTGATATATAGATATATAAAAAAAACTTGTGAATATTTTGTGATATGTCATATTGTGAAGATTTTGTGATATTTGTGATATGTCATGTTATGAGAATGTTATGAGAACTTGTGATACGTCATATTTGGTATCACGTTTTAAAACTTGTGAAATGTGATATTATGATACTAAATTTGTGATATTAATGAAAATTTTGTTATATTATAAACATATCATGATATTTGAATGATACAGAACTAAGAACTCAGAGTTCTCAGTGCCAGAACTGAGAACAAAGAGTTCTCAATTTTGATGTGAAGCAGTCTTGTTCGGATTTCCAAAATCCGAACTTAAAAAATTGAATTAATTTAAGTCCGAGTTTTGCAAACCCAAACCAGAGCGAGTATCAGAATTACTTAACCTTAGGTTCGAGTTTCGAAAGCTCGAACATAAAGTTATACTAAATTCTTGTTCGGGGTTTCAAAACTCGAACATAAAATTACACGGAATTTTAGTGTTCAGAATTTCGAAACTCGAACATAAATATACTGGAATTTTCAAGTTCAAATTTTGAAAATCCGAACCCGTCGCCAGCACCACGCTAGCAGCGTCAAAACTGACCTGGCGCCGACATGGCTGGGCAGAAGTCGGTTTTGATAATTATTTTAGGAGAGGCCTTTTTTTTAATTATTTATTAAAATGAGTTTTTTTAAATAAAAAACCACACTACAACGAGCCTCCTTCAACTGATTTAGCCTTCTTGCATTTTTTTTTTTTTAACCTGGATTTTGTCTACAAATAAAACACATTTGAGTGAGTCCGCAACTTTTAGCCCCCAAAAAAAAAAGTTGAAGTGGCATGCTACTTGAGCTAAATCTGCAATATTTCTTTGAAGTTGAGTGATCGTGTAACGAACCTGAACGAGATAATTTAAAATATCTGCAGTCTTATAAATAGAAAGATTCAAATCCGTAACTTGTCGCAGAGAGAGAGAGAGCGAGCTTGAGATTCTTGTTGAGAGGCCCAATAACTGTAACTGAGGAGAGAATAGTGTCGAGTATTGAACGGTAGAAAAGACAAGGAGCCTGAGTAATCAAATTGGCTTTTTGTTATCAAACATCATAATGAAAACTAATGCAATGTCAAAATCCAATCTGATTTATGACCCAATTCAAAAATTCGAGTTCGGTCAGAATCTCTTTGTTTCCTCCTATTACTTTTAGGTCTTGACCAAGACTGTTAAGCAATTACTCCGACGAACAATGAAGAAGGAGAAGGGCTCGAAATGCAAATTACCCAAATGAATGAGGACTTTTATACAATCACGGATACCAACAAGAGCAGCACTGCAGGGTAGAGGAGCCTCTGACAAGCCTCGTCTTCACCGTGACTGACCTCACCCAACTCTCTCTCTCTCTCTCTCTCTCTCTCTCTCTCTCTTGTCGGTGTAACGCCAAAATTCACAAATAACGCCCCACTGAATCCAATGTCCCCTTATTTATTACCTCAAATTAATACAAACAATCCTTCTTCTTTTTTACACATTACCCCTGATCTTTTACACATTGCATTATCTAGATTTGCATATATCCAGTAAATCTTTAGCAAATTTAAGACTGTAAAGCAAGTAAAATGTAACCTAAAATTAACTTCTACTTCTTTCTCCTTTGCAGATTACCCCCTGCTTTTGATAAAAGAAAGTGCAAGTAGGCCCCGACCACACACCTAATCAAATTGTTTAAGGGGCATGAGTGCAAATAATTGCACTTTCATCTTAGGATTTAGTTTATAATATTGGGAAATTGAGAGAGTGAGGTGGCAAAAAAAAAAAAACAAAAGGACACAAATAAAGGTGCTTAAAGAGCGGGGAGCCAAGCGCTGGCCTCTCACACTTAGAACCATCTTTCTCTGTCTCTCTTTGCCCCCATCTTCTTTCTTCTTCTTCCTCACTCCAAGGCCTTCAGCTCTCACCTAAAGAAAAGGGGGGGAGAGAGAGAGAGAGAGAGAGAGAGAGTTTAGCATTCTTTCCCAGAATGCCCCTGCTTCTCCATTCCCCTTAGAGTCCCCCCCCCCCCTCTGTTTAAAGAGAAATAAAGAGGGAAGAGTACTCTACTTTGGGGTGTTTCTGCTTGGTTTCTTTCTCTTGTTCTTCTCCTTCCTCCTCCTCTCACTTTGGTTTGGCTTTTTTCATTCTTCAGTCAGTCTGCTGAAGCACTGTGTTCATCTTGTTCTGGTGAGACCCACATCACATCCTTGTTCTCTCGGTGGAAGGAATGAGCAAACAAGAGGATACCAATTTCCTCAAGATACGGGTACTTCATTTTTTTTCCCCTGTTTTATTATTTCTATCATTTTTTTTTAAGAAGTCGAGATCTTAAAATGCCAAGATTTGTCTTCCATTCTGTCATGTCTCCTCTCTAGTCTATTTTATTAGTCATGCATGTTCTGTCAAAACTCAAGATCTTCATCAAGATTTTTCCCCAATAACAGGGTCAATTTTTGTGCTTCATTTTTGCCCTTTCTCATTTTTTTGCTTTTGGGTTTTTTCTCCATTTTTGCAGACCTGTGTCCTTAAAGTGAACATTCACTGTGAAGGATGCAAGCAGAAGGTGAAAAAATTGCTTCAGAAAATTGATGGTATGTCTCTCCTCTTTTTATTATTATTATTTTTCTTTTTAGTTTAGAAATTCTGGGCCTTCCTCTTCAACTAAGAACTGATGAAATCTCTGCTACTGGTTCTTTGTCCCTCTGTTTTTTTCCCTTTGTTTCCTTCCTTTTTTTTTTTGGTACGGTTGATTATTTCAGGGGTTACACAACCACAATAGATTCAGAGCGGGGGAGGGTGACTGTTTCAGGCAATGTGGATCCTGCTACTCTCATCAAAAAGCTTGCCAAGTCTGGCAAACATGCAGAGCTGCTGGCTCCAAAAGGAGGAGGAGGACCCAACAACAACCCTCAATTTCAAAAGCAACAACAGCAACAGCAAGCTGCCAATGGAGGAAAAGGCCAACAACAGAACAACAGCAATGGCAAGCCCCAACAGAACCAAAAGGGAGGTGGTGGCGGTGGTGGAGGAAAAGACCAGAAGGGCCAGGGCCTGCCACCTTCACTCCCACCACAGCAACTGCAGCAGATGAAAGGATTCAAAGATATGAAGCTTCCTAATTTGAAAGATTTGAAAATTCCTTTCCAGAAAGATCCCAAATCTGTCAAGTTCGCCCTGCCTCCTGAAGATGAGGAGGGGAGCGATTTTGACGAGTTTGATGACTATGACGACGACGACGATGACGACTTAGAGGACATCGATGGCTTTGATGCGGACTTTGAAGATGATTTCAAGACCTTGAAGATGAAGCCCATGAATGAAAATGGCATGATGAAAGGGGCTGGCGGAGGCGGCGGTGCCCATAGTGGAAATGCCAAGAAGGTTGAAATTCCTGTGCAGAACAAAGGAACGAATGGCAATGGAGGTGGCAAGAAGGGCGGCGGCGGCGGTGGTAAGAATATTGGTGGTGGGCCCCAAGATGGTAAGAATGGAGGGGCTAACAATAATAATGGTGGGAAGAATGCGCCTCAAAATGGCAGTGGTGGAAACAATAATAGCAAGAGTGGTGGTGGAAAGAATGATTTGGAATGGGCCATCCAATGAACCACCATCCCAGTCCCAGCCCCCACATGATGATGCCCCAAAATTTCGAGGGATGGAGATGGTGGGTCAAATGGGACCACCACCCATGGGGAATATGCCGGCAGCGGTCCAAGGCCTTCCGGCCGGTGCCATGCCGCCGCCGGGGTACTTCCAGGGCCAGATGATGGCGCCGCCCCCGGGGTTGGCCGCAGCCAACCCTTACCAGCAGCAGCAGTACATGCAGGCAATGTTGCAGCGGCAGCAGTTGCAGCAGCAGAGGATGATGATGATGAATGGCCAGGCCGACCGAATGTACTCGCCGATGATGGGGTACCCTCAGCCTCCCCCACAGGCCATGTACATGGCCCCACCGCCGCCGCAGAGTGAGCCATACACACATTTCTTCAGTGATGAGAACACCAACAGCTGCTCAATAATGTGAGTGGTGGTGGTTCTTGTTGCTTGTTAGGCAAACATGGGGTCAGTCATCCAGAGAGGGGGAGCACAAGAGAAGAAGATGATGAAACAGAGAGATGGAAATGAGTAATTTTAGATATTTTATCCTTTAATTTGAAAAATGAGTTTTGTTTCTTGGTTTGATGATGAAGGTTAGTGAAGGTATAGATCAATATCTCTAAAGAGTTCATTTTAAAAATGCTTTTAGGATGCTTCTCTTTGGCTCTAAAAAGAGTGCTAGTAGTGGTGGACTGGGGGAGTTTTGGGGAGTGGGGAGCTTAATTACTTCTCTAGCAGAGTAATGGAAATGTGTCAAATGTGTTTACAAGAAGTTGAGAAATAATAATAATAACAGTAGTAATGATGAAAATTGCAGAATGGGGATGGGTTATTTCATTTCATTGTGATATGATGTTGCCTCCAATTTCTTCCATCACATTGTTGGTCTTTTTCCATTTCAATATTTGCTTAGATGTGGGGTCTCAAATTCGATCAACATCATAGTTGCATGTGAGAGAGGATGTGGCTTGCTTTGATTCTTGAAGATGACAGGGGTGTGCATGTGAGGAGTTTTACTGTTAAGGAAGAGCCTCCATGATATACCTTATTACTGATAGGGGGGCACCCCTCCCAGGGCAAGGTGGTGGGTGAGAGTACCTGCAATCACACTTTCTTCTCTCCATGGATAGAGGATTGAGAATGAGAATTCAGTTCCTTTTCTTGAGTTCAGTTTCTTTATTACAGGGATATTGATCATGGCTGGCCGTTACTGGTTTAATTAGCTTCAAGCCCATGATTGATTGTTAAGATTTTGATAGTGGTTATTTATTATTGAAAAGGAGTAAATCAAATCATTATGACTCTGCTCTAATTAGAGAGAGAAATGAAAATTCAGTTCAACACTCTTATTTATTTAAATACTACTTGCAAGGAGGTGCTTTTTTTTATTGAATAAAACATTTTGATCATACTTTACACGTATAGATATATAGCTTATGAAGTATGATGAACATCAGCCGAGGAGGGAGGGCGGGAGGGAAGCGAGGAGAAAATTCGAGATCCTTGTCATATAGCTAGCAGGAAAGCTACACGGGGCAAATGTAGTATTGCATAGGCTAATGCAAATTCCTATGTCCTTTGCTATAAATAGAGAGAGAGAGAGAGAGAGAGGGAGAGGTTTTGGTGATCAGAGTCATAATAGGATTCATGCAAAGTGAAGTGATCAAAGTCATAAAGAAACATGTAGATACAGTGAGGAATCACATGGCCCCCATCCCCGTCTCCATTGGGATTAGAGAGACTATGAAGTGTTGTATGCTCCCATATTTGAACTGTTTGGTTTCTCTCCCATTGTAATAACTGTGTAACGTAAACCCCAGCAGCAAACCAACCATCACATCCATTTGTATCTTTTTCTTTTTTCTTTATTTCTTCTCTCCCCTTCCTTCACCCCAAGAAAGGGAGAGAAAAATGAAGATGCTGTAATATTTTTGGGAAGTGTGTGTGAGCAAAGGAGCCCTCTCTCTTTGTCGTCTCTTTTTAATTTTTTTCCTTCTCTTTGCTAGGAGTATTAAACTATATCCAGTTTGCGTCTCCCAAAATCTTTGACCAAACTTGTAATGGGCCACAATAGAATGACAATTTATAGTCCAACTCAGAGCCTGGCCTTTATTTATTTGTTACATTTAAGTGTCGAGATAAACTTGATAACCTTAATTAAATAATAATAATAACAAGTATACACACTAAAACGGTACTCGTATTAATGAGAGATGCAAAATTGCGGAGATGCTCACTGAGAGCATGTGATTTTGTTTCTTTATGGGTACAATAATACCTCTTCCTTCTAAATACACTGTACATTAATTAATTAATTTTGAGTTTGTACTAAAAGAAATAAAAACTTGTACTAAAACAAGACAAGCTGGATGAACAGTGAACATAGTCAAAGAGCCCAGAGCTGTAGATGTAGGCTTGTGGCTAATACTATTATGGTGCATTATTAAAACAAATACTCACTAAGGATACGTGAAAACATTCAAGTTTGGGCTGGAAAAAGAATATTCTAATGAAAAGGGGAGTGTGTAGCAGAAGCCAGAAGGAACCCCATAGGGATGTATTTGTAAAAAGCAATGTTACAAATTAAAGTAAAATAGTAGTAGTATTATAGTTATAAAT
Organism: Agave tequilana; assembly: GCA_038442645.1. Taxonomy (NCBI): domain Eukaryota; kingdom Viridiplantae; phylum Streptophyta; class Magnoliopsida; order Asparagales; family Asparagaceae; genus Agave; species Agave tequilana. Next base: position 458,060 of record JAVJIF010029915.1, read on the forward strand.
AAATAAAAGCAATATACATCTATCCATCTATAAATTCCATGTGAAAATATATCATGGTACACATGCCCGAGATTTGCGGATGTGAGCTGTCTGAATCAGTGTTTCCTCCGTTGGCGACAGTGACAGATGGACGGATGGATGGATTTGTTTCACGTACACACAGAGATACTCCATGTACGTACTTACTCCTCAGAATTTGTCAGTCAGCAGTCGTCCTACTCCTTACGGCTCGCATGTCACTGCTACTGTTATTGCTATTAATTTTTCAATCACATCATTTATTTTTTCTACCTTCCAATTATCTTCTCCTTCTCCTTTAGAAGAACAACACTTTAATAAGACTATTTCCATTGCTTAATTATATTCAAAAATATGTAATTTTTTTTACAATTAACTCTGAGAGAGAGAGAGAGAGAGAGAGAGAGAGAGCTGCATATTTCAAATCAACTCAAAAAAACTATACTCTATCATATTATGGCATGCATGCATGCACCTAATAATAATATCATCTACGGTTGGGACTGCCCGCTACTATCAGTATCACCTCTTCCTCTTCCTCTTCCTCTTCCTACGGTCACGGGCTCTTTGGGTCTACACCGTGCCGCCGCCGCTACTACCAACAGCCTTTTCTCTTTCTTTCTTTTTCCCTTCTTTTTCTTTTTCTTTTCTTTTTCTTTTCTCTTTTCCCTTTTCTGTAGCTAGATGTGAACAATGAACAATACCGACCAGCCCCAGATTTTTTGCTGCTACCAATGAAACAAGAGACCAGTACTACTGATATTATAAATTTTGTCCAGAGCTGCTGCAGCAGTACGGAACGCATGCACCTTCTTTGATTCTTTCGTCCCCCCATTCCACTCTTTTCCTTTCACTTCATGTTTGCCTTGTGCCAGCAGCACAATTTCAAATAAGAATATTACTATGAGTAAATTACACGAAACACCTCTTCACAATCAAGGCTGTTGCATTAATTTCTTTTTGAATCATCAAAATTTGCGCGTTAATCCCCTTAATTTTAATATAGTCAATTTCCCATCTAAACTAATCACGTGCGCTATACGTGCCACACTTAATTCCCCTAATTAATTTAATAATTTAATTTTTTTAAAAATAAATTTTATTAACTTTTAATTTCCTCATACTTATTTTTTTGAGATAAATTCCTCGTAACTATTTTATTTCTAAGAAAACCCTTAGTAGCATAGAAGAGGAGGAAAAGAAGATAAGATTTGGGTGATGATAGTAATAGCTGAAGGCAGGAAGTGGGGGTGGAGGAGACGAGAGGGGCTCAGCTAATGAGTTGGGTGGTGGTGCTAGAGGTGGTGGGTTAAAGAGGAGGAGGTGGAGGAGGAAGAAGTATTTGTGACGGTGGTAGTGGGTTTAGAAAGAAAGAGTTGGAGGAGGTGGTGATGGTGATAGGTTTGAGAAGAAAGAGGTGGTGACTGTAACAATAATGATTGTGATGGTGGTAGGGTCTAGGAGGGAAAAAGTGGTAAATTTGAAAAAGAAGAGGAGGAGGTAGTGTTGGATTTGAGGAGGAAAAGGAGGTCGTGGTGGGTTTCAGGTTAGCTCTAATGTGCGAAAGACCCGCTGATGGTTGTTCACACAATGGGGTTGATGGACGGCCCAGAGCGGGAGAGGAGAAAAAATGTGTTTTATAGTAGGGCCTACAAACCATATTTTTTTTATGAGCTCACCACAAACACGTTTTCTTTTTTCTCTCCTACTCCATACCGCCCATCAGCTGTGATGGATGACCTACATCACAAAGGACAATCACGGTCCTTTGCGCATTGGAGCCAACCCGAACCCATAGTGGTGATGGTGGTGATGGAGGATAATAAGGTGGTGGTAATTTTTATTTTTATTTTAAAAAAACTAAGTTTAAGGAGGTCCTGTGTTATGCAAGTATTTTTTTAAAGAAAAAGTCAACAGTAAGGTTAATGTTTAAGTTTTCATAATTCAAGAACATTTGATACAACAATCTTAATAGTGTAGGTGTGTTTCGTTTAATTTACCCTATTAATATTTTGTGAGCTACTGCTACGAACTAAGTTGGTTGAGCAAAGGAGAACAGGTTTCCGTGATGTTTGGCGAAACTCATTAGTTTAACCGTACTCTCGACTCGATGCAGACAAGTTGTTACAGAATTCCTAAAAGAGCAACACTCCCGCATTGATTTCTACGGGGTAAAGGCTGAGTGGTGGGAGTAGTAATTACTACAAGTAATAAACTATATTTGCTACCAAGTGTCTCTAAAATATCCCAACTTTGGAATTTGAGGCCGAAGGATGTTTCTTTGTTAGAGAGCACAATATTGGAAATGCTTGTGTACATTGCAGGAATGAGAGGAACAGGCTTCCTGCACTATCGTTCACATGACAGAATGCAGCATATGTTATTCTGTTCTGTCCAGATGCCAAAAGAAATGGGTTAATAGCTTTCATAAACTGCTGCAGGATTTGGGTTGCAACCACGGCAAATGAAATTCCTAGTCGTCCCAATCTTTTTGAGATAACATTCTGGTGAACACAAAAGAGATGTGGGAGTAATGATGATTCATTTGTCACTTTAGGAACCTTGCAGAAGAGTATATCTATTTTCAGAGATATTCTTAACCCTGTCCATTATTATCATTGATCACAAGTCTTTATGACACACTTTGGTGTGATCATGCATAAGGCCTCTTTAAGCATAGGCAGAGGTAATTATTTTGAAGACTGAAGAGCCTGCCCCGACAGCTATTATAGCTTGTTAATTTTAAGTTATTGAGTCAAGGTCAAGCTTGATAGTAAGATCCACCGTTGAGAAGCAAGTTCGACTGTACATAAATACTATAAGATCAGCTAGTAATTCTTCTCTCTTTATTTTTCCTTTTCAATCTATTAATGATCATCATATCAAGTTGAGATTTCAGCACAGCGTGTCACCAATGCTTCCACAAACATCTTCAGCTCCACCGATTGTTATCAAGTATGCGCGCATCCATGGACCTTGTGTGTGTGCCTAAGTTTGTATGCTCCATTTGATTGTTACCAGCTCTTCAAAATCATGGCGCATAATATCAAGTCTTGAGCATTGAAGATATGATTGCTAGCCTTGAACAATTTGAACCACGGCCTCAATATTTTGAGTCTGTTTGTAAAACTGATCGACAGAGCATTTATCTTTCCAACAAATAGTGAACATTGAAATTTGTTCTATGCGTGTCATCTGAGTCGCTGGGTTTGATGAGCAGCTTACATGTTTAAGGATTTTTGGGGACTCAGACCCCATCTTCAAGAGGCCTTTCCTTTAGGATCTTGCCTGGTGGGCATGCTACTCTCTACTCCCAGCAAAAGGAACAACAGTTTTCACTTTGCCGGAAGAAGAAGCTTGTTAAGAATCTGAATGGTGTTTCTTTGAATAAGCAAGGACCCCAAGTGTCTATTCTTCCTCTCTTGTTAGGATATATTCTCTCAGATATCTTTTAGACTGTAGCCTTCCCTTGAGATTCATTTAACCGAGATCCTCACTGCACTGGTACCGGCCATCCTTTCATCTTATAAAATGTCCTGGAAGGTTAAAAATCATGTCAATGAGAACAAAACACACGAAAATCTTGAACTAGCTATCGCAGCATAAACCGAACATCGGATAAGAAAAGAAGATCAGAAGTTGGCAAAAAAAGGCCAGGAGATAAACATACTAATCAACAATTGTTACCAAGCTAAGCATGAGATATTAAAAAGTGTATTGTTTTGTTTGTCCTCGTCATACCCATCTTAGTTCCTGCTGGAATGTCTGTTGCCGCACTCCCAGCAAATTGGGAGACAAACATTTGAGATGAGGGTGGTGACAGCAGCAACAGCAGTATAACCTCAGTATCTCGTCCTTGGAGAACTTGAAGGACTCGGGGCTCCATCCCAAAATACTAGTCTATTGGGTGGAGTTGCCCAAATACTTATAAGCTCAAGACCATCCCCACGTCTAGCCGATGTGGGACTATTTGTTCGACCCAAACCCAACAGAACTAGAGCGGTGAGCACGAGGTGATCTGTGGCAAAGAATAACAGTAATTTAGGAAGGAGCTAAGCTTCTGAAAAATAAATAACGAGGATACAATTTTGAAAGAATTTGGCTGGGTCAAATGAAGCCTGCAAAACATCTAAATCGCAGTTTGACTTTCATGATTTGTCCTGTTTAATCTCGAATAAATACTTCCTTCTTAATTCCATATCTCCTGAACAACTCTTAGCTTATTCTTTTCCATGTTCAATGTCTTTTGAACAATAAACATGTGAGCAACAAGATCTCATTGCATACATATAGACATCAACATGGCAAAAGTGTGTGACACACTTGAATTGATCACTCAGGGAGAAAGCAAGAATGGTAGTATAGAATTATATGACAAAAAGAATAAATGTTACCTCCTCGTGTTCCTGCGCTTGAAAGGTCCATTGCTAAATTCCCAGTCAACATGGATTGTCTGTGTGAGGAGCACAGCACAATCCATTGATGCAATTGCAGCTTGTGCTTCATCGAAGTTCTCATATTCAATTAATGCATAACCCTGAATCAGAGACAAAGTTTAGCCAATGGAGTATTTGCATCGATTAAGGGGAAAATATTGATATTTCTTAACATAATAATGGAGTGCTAACTGATATGGCAGATATAGATTGCCTGGCCTTCTAAAAACAGCTTTCCCTTTGACAATGAGAAAAAATCAAGTGTTTCAAACTTTCGCCTATTGTGTGCCTCTGAGACAAGGGTAGGTCTGTATATATAAAACATCTTCTCAGCTTCATTTCCCCCGAAGTAATTCATGGTCTAGTTGAACTCAGAGGCTTGCTTCATTGTCGCACGAGACCAAACCATGTGCACAACTAGGTATCTCTACTAAGCCACCATCTGCTTCTTTTATTCTAAAGTCCTAACGTACCTGTGATCACTTCCAGGAGCTTCAAAATAGCTACTAACCACAGATTTTTAACATAAACCGAAAGACCGTCACAATATTTCCACCCCCCTCTCCCTCTTCCCAACCTCAAAAGTTCAACTGGAAATCTTAATGTTACTATAAAAGATCTCAATATTACTATAGAAAATCTTCATGTTACTATAAATCAGTCCATGATGGCAGCATCAGACAAGCTGTTCCTGTCCTGGCCTGATTAAACTACTAATATGTGTAGACAAGATGGTCCCTGTCGTTCATGTTCCAATTTCACAAGGGTTCCGCCCATCATCAAGTCAGAGAAATACATGCATGCTTGAGATCCCCTCTTTAATTCACTCCCAATCTACCCACAAATGCCTAAGAAATAACAAGGTAATAGGCTCTCTCCACACATACTACATCTAGATTCCTAAAACCAAAGCTATGAATTTGCAGGGATTTTGTCCATTTTTATAAGCACTGGTCAGGGAAAGACACATTTGATCCTTGTTGAAATGATAACATACTAAATTGTTAAATATAATATTCTTAATGCACATAGCAACATCATAATGGTAATTTAACAGAATATTTTTCCTCTGGTAGATCTTGGCCAGGCTAAAACTAACAGAACACTTTGTTGTTCAGATTTTCATGATGGCAACAAATTAGATATCCGTACAACTTAAAAAGATGTATTTTCCTCAGCTATTTTCCTACTTAAAAGGGTAGCAAGTATTCAAGCTATTTCTTCATAAATGACCAGGAAACGACTGTACGGGAAGGGAATTTGAAAATATGTAGTGTAAAATAAAAAATTACAACAATTCTAAAAACTCCAATTACAAGAGAGAGGAGATATTCAAACTCAAATCTCCTCTTTATTTAATATCGGATTTTTTGTGTTGCGATGGAAAGTGATTTTGTTTTTTCGTTGACCGGGTGAACGTCAAACTCTTCTGAAACTCTTCTCCTTGGATCACAGATGGAGTAGCACAGCTCCTATCAATGAAATCTCAAAGAGACTTAGATAATAACTTGAACTCAGTAAGTTGGTAGAAGAGTTTAACTCTTTATAAACCTTCCTCAGCTAAAAAATTCTAACTCTTTTCAATAGCAAACTGAGCTATTTATAGGGGTTTCAGGGGTAAAACTATCTCCTAAAAACCCTCCATGATGAGGGTTAACTTCCCTCATTACGTGGGCAATACTTGACCCAGTAATGGAGGTAGTTATAACTGAGACGCAGGGCTTCTCTCCAGTTGGAACGCGGATTTGAGCTCTGCGTTTAGCCGTTGAGGTAACACTGAGCGCGGGTCTTGAGCTCCGCATTTAAGGCGTCGCGGTGGTGTTGAAATGCAAGCCTCAGACTCTGTATTTCCTCATTGACATGGTTTTAGACGCGCGTCTCGAGTTTCACGTTTAAGATGCGGGCTTCAAATTTTGACGCGGGCTTCAAGCTTTGTGCCTGAGCACTGAAGTGGTACAGAGACGCGGGCTTTGAGCTCTGCGTCTTAGCATCGCAATGGTGTTGAGACGCAAGCTTCGAGCCATGCGTTTTGCCTTTGCACGAGTGACTTTGATTAGCGTCGCGTCTGAAACATGAACTCTGTTATCTGATGACTTGTCTTCAGTGATTTTTAGACAGTCTACAGAAGCCCCGCCAAAATTTTTGAAATCCGTAGTTGACTGGGATGGGTTTCGACACTTTATGTTGTGCGCGCAGACAATCACAACAACGAACCAATAGAGAATCCCTAGATCTCCAGCACAATGCAATCACAAGAGAAAACGCACAAATCACAAACACAAAGTTTAACGAGGTTCGGCCAACGTGCCTACGTCCTCGGGGCAATCAGTGGAGAGGTTTTACTATTAGGAAGATGAATACAAGTTGCTCTAAGTCTCTTTGAATGCAAGAGAACTCAAGCAAATACAATTTTCGCAGAGATTCTAAACCCTAGAAATCCTTTAGGCTTAAATACCTCATACAACGGATCAGCAGAAAAAACCCAGAACCCGCATGTCGGTCGACCGGGACGGTCGACCGACCTCCCAATTCTCCAATACCGGTCGACCGGGCCGGTCGACCGAAAAAACCCGAGAGTTGGGGTTTGTCAGTCACGGGCTTACGGTCGACCGGGACGGTCGACCGAAAAAACCCGAGAGTTGGGTCTTGTCAGTCAGAGCCCTGCGGTCGACCGGGCCGGTCGACCGCGACCATCCTGTGCATGCTGTGCACGTCGGTCGACCGGACCGTCGACCGACCTCTGTCTTTTTCTGCTGCTTCTGCTTTTTCCTGCCCGCTGTTCCTTTGCCTTTCGTCGTAGACTCCTTGGCAATCTTCAACAGCACCTGGCATAAATTCACCTCCTCTACTGTACTCTCTCCTCCAACAATTCTCCACCTCGGTGAAGATTTCCAAATCTGAGCCGAATTCCGACTCGATAGCGGCTGCACCAACCCGGTTGCCTACGTACCCCTTGCCCAAGGGATCAAGCCGTCCATAGTTCACCCAAATAAGCTTCAGCAAGCTCATTTCACCTGAAGGACATGGAGCAAGTCTTTGCAGTGTGCAAACTTCAACCCGACACCACCTTTGTTAGCATATCGGCCGGATTCTCCGAAGTGTGAACTTTCACCAAGTCAATGTCACCTTCTTCTAGAATCTCCCGTACAAAGTGATACCTGACGTCAATATGCTTCGTCTTGCATGATAGACCTGGTTCCTTGCCAAATAGATGACACTCATGCTATCACAGTTTATCTTCAAAATATCCTGTTCCACGCCCAGATCATCAAGTAATCCCTGAAGCCATATTGCCTCCTTCATGGCCTCTGTCAAAGCCATATATTCAGCCTCTGTGGTCGACAACGCAACTGTAGACTGAAGTGTGGAGCGCCAACTCACCGGTGCCTGCGAGACTGTGAAGACATATCCCGTCGTTGACCGGCGTTTGTCAAGATCACCTGTATAGTCTGAATCCACATAACCTATGCATTCCTGCTTTCCGGTGTTGTCCTTCTCGTATACCAAGCCTACATCAACAGTTCCCTTGATGTACCTCAGAATCCATTTCACAGCTTCCCAATGACCCTGTCCAGGATCATGCATGTATCGACTCACCATGGAGACTGCCTGTGAAATATCTGGCCTCGTACACACCATTGCATACATCAAGCTACCCACTGCATTTACATATGGAACATGAGACATATGTTCACGCTCTTGAATACTCCTTGGAGACATCTTCGCTGACAACTTGAAGTGCGGCGCCATTGGTGTACTAACAGTCTTAGTATTTTTCCCGATATTAAACCTCTGCAGTACCTTCTCCAGATAGCCCTTCTGAGTCAAGCTTATCCTGCCAGCATCCCTGTCCCTTGTGATCTCCATGCCCAATACTTTTCTTGCTTCCCCCAGGTCCTTCATCTCGAACTCAGACGATAACGTCTTCTTCAGAGAATCAATAGCAGATCTTGACCTAGAAGCAATCAGCATATCATCTACATAGAGAAGTAGATAGATATACTCCCCTGATGGTAACTTGTTGTAGTACACACATGGGTCGAAGTGGCTTCGTGTGTACTTCTTCTTCCTGATGAAGCTGTCAAATCGCTTGTACCACTGTCTAGGAGACTGCTTCAAACCGTACAGCGATTTCTTCAGCTTACATATCAACTCCTCTTTCCCTGCAGCTTTGTAACCTGTGGGCTGAGTCATGTAAATCTCCTCCTCAAGATCGCCGTGGAGAAAGGCGGTCTTCACATCAAATTGGTCAAGGTCCAACTCATTCTGCGCCACCAAAGCCAATAGAATCTGAATAGACGAGTGCTTCACTACGGGGAGAACACCTCGTTGTAGTCGATTCCTTCTCTCTGTGCGTAGCCTTTAGCCACCAGCCTTGCCTTGTAGCGCACTTTATCTTCTTGGAGTGATCCCTGCTTCTTAGCAAATACCCACTTGCACCCTATGGCCTTCTTCCCCTTTGGCAACTTGGTAAGTTCCCATGTGTTGTTCTTGTAAAGAGATTTCATCTCTTCATCCATGGCCCCTTTCCATAACTCAGCTTCTGAACTGATTTCAGCTTCCCTGAAAGTAGATGGAATAGCCTCTTCAACAACTGGAAGTGCATATGAAACAACCATATCGGTGGTGAGCCAGCCTGGTCTCCTAGTATTCCTCCGTGGTCTTCCATCTGCAGTAATATCTGGAACAGTACCCATGACCTGCTCCTGATCCTCTTTAACAACTTCAGCATCTTCTTCTGCAACTTGATCACCTCCCTGTGTCACCTCAGGAATGATCTTCACTGACACTGTGTCCTCTAGAGATGGTGGATTTGCATCACTCTCCACCTGCTGCAATAGCTCCTTGGTCTTGTTGGTCTCCACCTGCTGAGAGACCGTAGGCTTCATCATCGAGGCCTCATCAAATGTAACATCCCTGCTGATTATGAACTTGTTGTCCTGTTGGTCCCAAATCTTGAACCCCTTGGTTCCTCGCTTGAAGCCAATGAACACCCCTTTCTTTGCTCTCGGATCCAACTTGTCTTCTTTGACATAGTAGTAGGCTGGACATCCGAAGACCCGTAGCAAATCATAATCCACAGCATCTTTTCCTGACCAAGCTTCCAGAGGAGTCTTCCCCCCTATTGCAGATGACGGCAACCTGTTCACAAGATGGCATGCATGCCCCAAAGCTTCAGCCCAAAACTTCTTTGGCAGTCCTGCATTTGACAACATGCACCGAACCTTCTCTAGCAAAGTCCGGTTCATTCTTTCAGCCACCCCATTCTGTTGCGGAGTTTCCCTTACTGTGAAGTGTCTCTCTATGCCCTCATCTAGACATAGCTGTAGGAACGGATCTGACTTGTACTCTCCTCCGTTGTCAGAACGGAGGACCTTGACTTTCCTTCCCGTGCTTCTCTCCTGATTAGCCTTCCACTTCACAAACAATTCTAGGACTTCACTTTTGTGTCGCATAGTGTACACCCAACATCGCCTAGAATAGTCATCAATGAACGACACAAAATAGTGGTTACCTCCAATTGATGCAGTCTTGGAAGGTCCCCATACATCCGTGTGAACATAATCAAGAATGCCTTCGGTGCAGTGTGAAGCTGTACCAAACTTCACTTTCGTCTTCTTGCCGATGATGCAATGTTCACACAGATCCAATTTGCAGGTCTCTGCACCCTTCAGCAGCCCTTTTCTCACAAGAGCTTGCATCGATTTCTCCCCTGCATGTCCCAGCCTCATGTGCCATAGCCGGGTTAGATCTTCCTTCTGACTGGTAGAAGCTGCCACCTGCCCTGTCACTGTACTACCCTTCAAGTAATACAAATTATTCCGGCGGTCGGCCTTTAACACCACCATTGAGCCCTTTGTCATTTTAAGAACACCTTCTTTAATAGACACACTGAGCCCCAATGATTCCAAAGCACCCACAGAGATCAAGTTCCTCTTCAGCTGAGGTACATATCTCACTTCTTTCAGCTCCCTCACCATCCCGTCAAACATCCTGATCGGAATAGTGCCTACACCCTCCATGATGCACGGATGATCGTCGCCCATGACGACCGAACACCCCTCCAACTTCTCAAGACTGGTAAACCAATCTCGATTAGGGCATACATGATATGTAGCACCTGTGTCCAGGATCCACTCTTTATCCACCGAGTAACCTACAACAGGAGTAGTCACTGAAAAAGAGAACTCTGAAGAATCTGAATCTGCTCCATCTGCCTGTGATTTACCGCTTGTAGCCTTTGTCACCCTTGCCAGATTTGCCTCAGACTTTGATTCCTTCTTCTTCCCTTGTACTTTGGACAGTCAACCTTCCAGTGCCCAATTTCTCTGCAGTGCATGCACTGGTTTTTCTTAAGATCCCTGAAGCCCGACCTAGACTTCGATCTTCCTCTCACCTCCTTGCCTTTCCTTGATGAACTCCTGCCTCTTACTTCCAAAGCCTCCGCTGATGAACTAGACCGACCTGAATGTCTCTCATTCTTCCTTGTCTCATAACTCATCAGTGCTGACGACACTTCATCATAAACTAAGGTTTGCCTTCCATTTATGAATGTCATAGTGAATGTCTCATACTCCTCCGGTGGAGTGAGTTCAGGAGAATAACTGACTTGTCTTCCTCACTTACAGTGACATCCACATTTAGCAAGTCTGTAAGAAGCTTCGTATATCGGTTGATGTGCTCGTTTACTGTGCTTCCCTTCTGCATCCTGAACTGATACAGTTTACTCTTCATTTGCAACCTAGACTCCACACTCTTTGTCAGGTACTTCTTCTCAAGAGTATTCCACAGTTTCTTCGCTGACGTCTCATGTTGTACAAGATATTTGATGTCTTGTGACAAGCATGAACGTATCAACCCACATGCCGACCTGTTCATCTTCGCCACTCTTCATCAGTGGTAGTGGTCTTCTTCCTCTCTAATAGGAGCGTGTCCTCGAGGTTCTGTGCATTCAATGCATCCATGACCTCACACCTCCACATCCCAAAATTATTAGTTCCATTGAACTTGACAACTTCGATTCTTGAGTGATTCATTGTTTTAACGGAAGTAGTTTCTTCTGCCATTTAGATCTTCTTTTGATTCTCTATTTATGCGGAAGTAATTCACCAACTTGAAATAGATCCCAACACAAATAAAAATCAGATTTTTACCTGTCCCTTGAAAACCCTAGATCGAGTTTCTTTCCGGATCTACTCCAATCGCTGATTCAACAAGCCCTCCTTGCGTCCTCCTGAGATCGACACACGATCTCCTCGAACACCAATACCTCTGACCTGAGATCGACACACGATCTCCACCTGATTAGATCTGGAGCCTTCGAATCCTTAGAATCCCAAGCGTAGCCTGACGCTCTGATACCACTTGTTGTGCGCGCAGACAATCACAACAACGAACCAATAGAGAATCCCTAGATCTCCAGCACAATGCAATCACAAGAGAAAACGCACAAATCACAAACACAAAGTTTAACGAGGTTCGGCCAACGTGCCTACGTCCTCGGGGCAATCAGTGGAGAGGTTTTACTATTAGGAAGATGAATACAAGTTGCTCTAAGTCTCTTTGAATGCAAGAGAACTCAAGCAAATACAATTTTCGCAGAGATTCTAAACCCTAGAAATCCTTTAGGCTTAAATACCTCATACAACAGATCAGCAGAAAAAACCCAGAACCCGCATGTCGGTCGACCGGGACGGTCGACCGACCTCCCAATTCTCCAATACCGGTCGACCGGGCCGGTCGACCGAAAAAAACCGAGAGTTGGGGTTTGTCAGTCACGGGCTTACGGTCGACCGGACGGTCGACCGAAAAAACCCGAGAGTTGGGTCTTGTCAGTCAGAGCCCTGCGGTCGACCGGGCCGGTCGACCGCGACCATCCTGTGCATGCTGTGCACGTCGGTCGACCGGACCGGTCGACCGGACCGGTCGACCGACCTCTGTCTTTTTCTGCTGCTTTGCTTTTTCCTGCCCGCTGTTCCTTTGCCTTTCGTCGTAGACTCCTTGGCAATCTTCAACAGCACCTGGCATAAATTCACCTCCTCTACTATACTCTCTCCTCCAACACTTTAGACTTTCCTTTTGACAGCAAGCTCTCAAGACTAGACTGACAATCTTCTGAGATACCTTGGGCTCGATCTTGTCTGGATTTTGATCTTCATGAGTGTACTGTTAAACTCTTTGAAGCCATCAGAGATGATCATCGTGAGTGTCCAGATACACGGTTCAGACCTCCTCAGTACTCTGAGCTGGTTGTCAGTATACTATTGAATCGGGGGAGATTATCAATTATTTTTGCCAGTGTGCTATTGAACTGATTGTAAAAGTAGAGACTGAACACATATCTTATAGATGCAAAGGTCGTGTTGCCTTAGGGAACACGGACCTCGTCTGAAATAGAAGAGACGCGAACATCCAGTGGAGATGCTGCTCTCACTTTATTGAAGAGACGCGGCTCTGTTAGAGTTGGGACGCAGCTCACTTGTTTTAACCAAATGAGACCTTAAGAATACTGAAGAGATGCAGTGGAGACGCAGACTTCAAAATGCGGCTCTGTTAAAGTTAAAACGAAGTTCTACTGTTTTACCCAGACGCAGTCTTTGATGTGGGGACACCGTTCTTACTCCGTCGAAGTGACGCAGATTTAAAGTGGAGACGCGGACTTCTCCTTGTTGAAGAGACGCGCATCTGGATTGTTTGGAGGACGCGACTCTGGATTGTTGAGAAACGCAGCTCTTGTTCATTTGGAGGGCGCGACTCTAAATTGTTTGGACGACGCGGCTTTGGATTGTTTCGAGGACGCAATTCTGGATTGTTAAGAGACGCAGTTCTGAATCGTTTGGAGGACGCGGCTCTACATTTTTGAGAGATGCGGCTCTGATTCACTTGGAGGGCACGACTCAAAATTGTTGAGAGATGCGACTCTGAGTTTATAAAGAGACACAATATTGAATTGATGGGAGGACGCGACCCTGAATTGAGGAAAGACGCGGATTTTAAGACGCGATCTTGAATTGTTAAAGACGCGGTCCTCATTCTGTTGAGAGAACGCAGCCTTTGGTTTGTGAAGGGACATGGACTTCAAAACGCGACCCTTGAAGCATCGCATACAGTTTATAGAGACGCGAAGATCACGCTGGATCTTTCGAGGTAAAGCCGGCGTTGATGGTTGGGGCCGCGTGTCGTTGGGACTTCTTGGAGAAAAAATCCATGCATCGTGAATTAAGGTCATTAATTGGCCTTTAAGAACGACTTTGATTTTTATGCCATTAATTAATGGCCATTAGCGAGCCTATTTATAGGCCATGAGCCTCTTAACAGTTATTTATTTTGATTGTTTTCCTTTTATGGGTAGATGCTCTGAAGAACCTTTAGGGTTCTTAAACTGCCTTCTTCTCCAAACCTGCATCCTGAAGAACTTTCAGAGTTTTTTGAACGAACCCAAAGCTATGATGCTTTCTTGCAATCTTTTTCGAAGATTATTACTGTAAAGTGATTTCAAAATCAAAAAACATCCCCTCAGGTGCTTTCTTGGTCGTGTCTTAATGGATGATGTCCTTCTTTTAAAGAACTCTTCTTCAGGTAGGAAGTGGCCTTTGTCATAATAAGACTTTGTTTTCTTGTGGCTCTGTTATCACCGATCATAAAGGGACTGCCTCTAGATCTCTTCCCCAAACTTTTGAAACTTCTTTCTTGAAATTTAGACAGTTGACTTGATATCCATGCGTCCATGCTCTGCAAACGTGATCTTCACGTTAACTTGATGAAACGCGAGCTTGTAGATTTCTGAGTCCCCAGTTCTTCAGACGCAAGCATGGTGAACTCCGTGTTTTGAAGCCTTAAAAGCAGATTTTTTATACGAGACTCGTGTCTGGAGTTCATGACTTAGAAAATTTTAAGAGTCGTGTTTGCTCTTTTGAAATCTCTAGACGCGAGTGTGGCGAACTCTACGTCTTAAAAGCCTTTAATGCTCTTTTGAAATCTTAGATGCGAGTGTGGCGAACTCTGCGTCTCGAAGTCTTACACGTGGATCTATAATGCCTGCGTCTGGAGTTCATGACTTAGAAAATTTTAAGTCCGATGTCTGCGCCTTTAATATATGCCCCGCGTTTTAATCATCAGACACGAGTCTAATATTGGGTTGCATTCGGATCCATATTTTCTATCTTAAGAACATGGTAAACTCGAGATTCGCGTATAAGACTAGCATCTAGAGTTCATGACTTTAGACCCGCGTCTTGCTTCTGGATTCATGTTTTCTGTCTTTGTAAAAATTAACCCTCTGGTTTTCTCCTTCTTGCAGGTCATGGCCATGTCGTTGGTGCTGGTTCCAGTGTCTTTATCGTGTCCATTGAGATATACATGAAACGACCAGCTCGTTCGATTGACGATCACTTGAGGAGTCAGAACTTCTGTCCAAGGGCAAAGAAGATCCGCGCGGTTCTTAATACACATCAAGATATTATTGGACATGATGCACCAGTAAGGTCTTGGATCCTTCCTGATCACAACGAGCATAGCACATTTGAAGGTTACGGAAAAGAGGACGTCACCAGTAAGGTCTCGGATCCTCTCATCACCAATCTTATTCAAAGAAGTAACAGCAACGAAAAACTCATGCTCATTGGATGACTTTCCGGTGGCGGAGCTTCCATTAAACGAAGGATTACGGCCTTGTAAAGACCTTCGCACCAGGTGGTCGGGTGGAATCAAAATACTCCTTTACATTTCGACCTCAAGAAACATCATTGTTCTCAAGAGGAGAGGAAGTTGATCTGTTATTCCCGACCACAGTCAAGATGACGAAATTTGTGCATCTTCAATATTTCAAGGAGTGAGTGTAACCTTTCGCTGAGTAAGAGGGGATTCTTTGTATTCCTTTATTGTAGCACTCAATCTTATTGGATAAGAGAGTATTTTGTATCACTTTCATATTTTTGAATATAAAAAAAAGTAACACTTTTTCTGCTTTCATATTTTTCCTGACTTCCTTTTTGCATTGAAAATCAGACAAGTGAAAGCGATTATCTTTGGTTTGCTAGAAGTGTGATACTTTAACTTAGCAAGTCAAAGTTAGACAATTCCATTTAAGAAATTTAAAAAGGTTACTGTCAGAGGTGTGATATTAACTTAACAGAAGTGGAATAGGTTTTATGGACTTGTCATTCTATGGATGAGAATGACAGGAGCAGTTTTCACTCCGCGCGGGATTATGATTGAGTCTTCATCAGAGATTTAATATTAACGTAATTAAAACTCAGCTGGAGATTAGTGAGAACACTGTTAAAGGTGTGTATCAACCTAACAATGATTTTAAGTGGACCTACCATTCTATTGACGATAATAACAAGTAAGACTAGACCCGTCGAGAATATAAATATTTTTTTACCGTCAGATGTGTGATATTAACTTGATAAGGATATGAGCTAGAGGTGTACTGTTAACTTAGCTCCATAAAAATTTCAGTTTCGTTGGGAAAATTGAAGATACCATTGTTATCGGTGTAGTGTTGAACTTAATCATTCTAAAAGAAATATTGAGAATTCGTAAATTAGAGTTTTAATTTTTCAAAAAATTACATTTTTTGGTTGCTAATTTCTTTCTCAGCATTGTAATTCGATCTTTTCTCTTCTTTAGATTGATGTAGATGACCTTAATCATTCTAATTCGATACTTCTTTCTCTAAAATTCACTCAATTTTTTTCGTTTCCGCCCTAATCACAGTCACTGTTAATTTGAGAGTGAGGCGGTCATAATCCAGGTTAAAAGGTAATATTGGGACATTTTAGTTTTTTTATATTTTTAATTAAAACCCTGCTCGACACATATCTTCAATCTAGTGCTCGCTAAAAAAATGAGGCACAGGTGAAAAAAATTGTAGTTGAGATTTTCGCTAATTAAGTTTTTAATGTAAGAGGTTCAGCCAAAATCCCACATTAATTTATGACTTTTTTGGCTTTCTAGCGTGTGTTGCATGCTTTTTAGCTTTAAATTAATTTTTTTAAACAATAAACTAAAAATGGGTCGAACTTGGATCAAGCCTATATTGGGATTTGGTCAAACAAATAGTCCCACATCGGCTAAACGTGGGGATGGTCTTGGGCTTATAAGGATTTGTGCAGACAAGGGGATGGTCTTGGGTTTATAAGAATTTGGGCAACTCCACCTAACAGGCTAGTCTTTTGAGATGGTGCCCCGAGTCCTTCAAGTGGTATCAGAGCCATGCCCCGAACTTAGTCGTGTGTGTGGGTGATGTTCGACGATGTAGATCCCCAATGGCGCAAAGGCGCAATGGGCCTGACCACCCCACTGGCGCAAAAAGGCGCATAGGCCCCTGTAAAGCTAATGTTGGGCTCTCGAGAAATTTGGCAGTGGTGCTCCTTTGCAATGGGCGTGCTGCCTCCCACGCGATGTAGAGGAGTGACCGACTGTAGTTGGTACTTCACATAAGGCGTGCCGTCTACCCACGCAGTGAAGAATTGGATCTCGATGGAGCATTTGATCTTTCGGTGTGAAGATAGTTGAGCTTGCAGGGAGACTCTTTATTCGAGGGGGGATTGTTGGGATTTGGGTCGAACAAATAGTCCTACATCGGCTAGACGTGGGGATGATCTTGGGTTTATAAGGATTTGGGCAACTCCACGTAACAGGCTAGTCTTTTAGGATGGTGCCCCGAGTCCTTCAGCCTAGGCCCTCAAAGAATACATAGTATTTGCACTAGAAAGTAGGAGCCTTTAAAGAGATATGGCTCATGCTTAATTTTTTAACTAAATTTTTCAACACTATCATAACTATTATGATATTATAAAAAAAACTTTAAACTATCAAATTCTCAAAATAGTGCCACAAACTATTTCTTAAATTCTCAAAACTACCTTTCCTCAATTTACCGTTCCAACAGCTGTCACGTGACTATCAACTATATGTTTTATGACAAAATTGTCCCCAAATTAATATGTTAAAAACATGTGTTTATCACTTTTATAATTATAATCAGATTGTAAGGGTAAAAGTATTTCAGTCTTTTTGCTAGAACTCTTAACATTTAGAGTCAAAGTGAGAAAAGTGTAGTCTGTAGTAGTATTTTAAGAATTTAGAAGTTTAAGGGGTTTTTTTGGCAATATCATGATGGTTTATGGTAGTATTAAGAAATTTAACCCATTTTATTAATAGGCTAGGTCGAATCTATAAGCAGTTCAAGCTCCGCCTGTTAACAATTCAATTACACTTGAAGGGTGACTAAAATTCAATAAAATATCATGAGCTTTCAGCTGTACTGAAGAAAATACTATGAACTTTCGAAAAACAAAATGCTACCACAAACTCTGGCACTCGCAAGAAACTCCCACACGGTAGTTAACGGCAGAAAGAAAAAAGATCAATATACCCTTCATCCAACACAGTGTACAGAATTAGAGGGAGACAGAGAAGGGGGAAGGTACAGGGACTGGAAAGAGAGGGGGATGGCAAAAGAGGGCGTACGCGGCGGGATGGGGTAGAGGGGAGAGAGGCGGGAGGAGGTGGGATTGATCTGTGGAGGAGGGGGAGGAGGCAGGGAAGGGGCATAGGCGGGGAGGAGACAGGGGTAGGGCAGGGAAGGGAAGGGGTTGTGCAGGAGGGAGAGAAGCATGAGAAAAGGGCTAGGGGAGGTGGGGAAAGAGGCATCGGGGGTTGGGAGATTTTGGGGGATATTTTTTTTCTTTTTTCATTTTGAAATGGAGATGTAACGCCCCGATTTCACGGATACGGGGACGTCACTGCGACGTATATACGTAGGTCAGAAGAAGCCCCCACGTATATACGCTAAGCATAAAAGTACAATAAGTAATCAGAGTACGACACAAAGCGTGGTATTCTTCCATATGCCAACACAAAAGTATATGTACAAAGTCATCACAGTATGATAAACATATACACATTACATGTGTCTTTTATCATAACAAGTCCAAAAGTAAAATATACAGGATAAATACAAGATGCTCACGAGTAGGGTGAAGATCCCGTGAGTCAAAAGAGGAGACTAGCACGGAAGAAGCTGGGACAAATCAGCCTGTTCTCAAGGAAAACTCGATCTACAGTGGACAGCTCCACTTCGATCCAGCTTCTAACCTGAACATACAAATCCAAGGGAGTCAGGACCTCCAACAATGAACAGGCTACATGTCAAGTGGCAAAGAGATAAGAATAGGGGGTTAGAACACAAGTGTGATACACACGGACAGGTATAGCATAATCATAAATCAGGAAGTCCCAAGTAAAGCTGAATATAAGCAAGACTGATTGTATACGCTTAAGTCACGGTCACATGAGACTAGTACATCGAAGGAATAATCCAAACAAGGAAACCCTCATATATATACCCTTGTCTCATGCCACATAAATCCAAGCGTATAGAATCAGAGTTGCAAATTGTATCATAGTCAAAACAGGAATGCATAACAATAATGATCAGGGGTCCATAACACGAGTAAAGGATACACATAACGGAAACTATAATAGGAAACACAACAGAAATCAATAGGCGATGTCTATTATTATTATTACTCGTCTGACCCATATATCTCGGTATGTGTCCAGGTGTGCACCCCAACACACATACATCCATATATAAGTTATCCGAGGGTTGTTAACGGAAGCAGATGGAGAACTGATAGAGCTTCTTATAATGGTACTCATGCACCGGGGACCAGTCTTCTGGCCCAACGGTTCCCACCACCTGGGACCGGCTTTGTTCACATGCACCGGGGACCAGTTTAGTGGTCCAACGGTTCCCACCACCTGGGACCGGCTTTGTTCACATGCACCGGGGACCAGTTTAGTGGTCCAACGGTTCCCACCACCTGGGACCGGCTTTGGAGGCTCGAAGTCCCCCTAATAGTAATCATAACAGTAATCATAACAGTACCGCCAATATATGTCATTCCCATACTATAAGCAAGATATCATTCCGGCATCCATCACTTCCTCCCATACCCATATAAGTTGTCCTTTTTAAGATTTATTAGCTAATTATCACTTTATGGGAAATAATAGAAAATGAACATGATCAGGAATTTAGGAGTACACCAGTACTATATAGTCAGGTCACTGCATGTAAAGTAGGAAAACAGGTCACTGATCATGAAACTGAATAACAAGTCAATATTCCCGTAAAAGAGATAATCACAAGTCAAATATATCATGCTGGATGTAAAGTGATAGCATGACAAGTGGTGATGTATATCAGGTAACACGTATACAAAGAGATTGATAATTATTCAAGGTGAGTCATGGTCTAGCCAGAGGGTATAGCAAGTCAGGTGATATACATGTGTTAAAAGGAAACATAAAACTGACAAGTCTAAAGAATTGACAAGCGGTTGATAATGTTAATGAACAAGTCATGAAATACCAGTTATGAAGTATTTAGCAAGGATAATACATCACCCATGTATCAAGGTTAGGATCTAATTTCAGAAAGAATAAGAATCAACAATTTTGGCCCAAACCAGACTATCGGTCGACTGGGTTAAATGGCCGGTCGACCGATACGGGACAGTCACCAACTAACGGTCGACGTCCGGTCGACCGATACAAGGCCGTGACCTCCAGGTTTGGTCGGTCGACTTCCGGTCGACTGCCGGTCGACCGGAGACACAACTAACGGTCGCCTGTCGGTCGACTGCCGGTCGACCGATACAGGGCCGTGAGCTCCAGGGTTTCCTAGCGGTCGACTGGTTGGTGAACCGGTCGACCGCCTACTCAAAACTGTGCACGTTCGTGCACATCGGTCGACTGCCGGTCGACTACCGGTCGACCGGACTTCTGAAATATGCTGCTGTTAGGTCTAAAAATCAGATTTTTGGTGTGGTTGATTTTGATGTCTAAAAATATGATTTTGATGGCATAAAGGGACATGATTTGGCAACACAAGTATACAAGGAATTTTACGAGTCTTGGTGAGTAAAAATACTCACCTCGAATGGTTATTTGGGGCTTTACGAGTCCGGAAAGATCGTGGTCGTTAACTTGGTCCACGACGATATCTCCGATGAAGAAGTAGACGATCCCCAATCCAAAGTGGTTACTTGGTTGAGATGGAGATGATGAAGTTGAGTTGATGAGGGAATTTGTGAAGGCTAATATCTTTTTGGAAGTGAAGAAAAAAGAAATAGAAATGTATAGGAAAGTTTATATAGGATTTGATTTTGTTAAGGAGATGTAATATTGGAGAAGAGAGGGGGGTTTTGTGTAAAATAGGGGAGGTGAGGTGTCTCCCCTAGCCAATCAAATCTTGCCATGGAGATGATGAGGTGGAGAAAATATGTGGTGGAGGATTAATGGAAGGGTGTGGAAGTTTAGATATTTGGGTTTGGCTTGTGGAGGAAGTTAAAGGAAATAAGGAAAAGGAAAAAGGAAAAGAAATGAGAAAAGAGAAGATATTTTCTCTAACTCGGAAAATAAAAATATTAAAACCACGGATTCCCGGGTTGAAGTCATGGATGCGGAAATCTTTCGGGAAAATACCGGATACGTCCCGAAATCAAGTATCTCGGAACGACCCGAAATAAATATCAAAAATCAAGAATATTATATTAAAAAATATAGTGAAATCCGTTTTAAGAAATACTTTATAGTTTTAAAACTAAAAACCCCGGAATCAGTAAAATACCGACTCCGTTGGAATTTTCATAAATTCATAAAATCCTCAGAAAAAGAATGTAGGTAGAAAATATGATTCTAAGGAATAATGCCTAAAGGGCCATCTTGAAATTCCTAACTGTTTGTGAAATAAAAATACTGGAATCAGTCTTCTACCGACTCCGGTGGAATATCCATAAATTCGTAAAATCTTCAGAAAAAGTATTTAAGTAATAAACATAATTCTAAGAAGAAATGTCTAAAGAATCTTCTAGAAATTCTAAACAGTTTGTAAGATAAAAATTCGGGAATCGATCAGCGGCACTGGTCGACACCGGTTTTGAAGAATTTCCTTTTAATTCCGGAAAATTCCAGAAAATCATAGAAAATATAATACGTTGGAAAATGATATTTAAAATTAAAATCGGTCAGATATAAGAAGTAAATCAAAAAATACGATCGAAAAACTGAATACGCAAATAAGTACGTATTCCGGGAACGGAGTATTACAATCCACCCACCTTACAAAAATTGCGTCCTCGCAATTTCATTAAGGGGTAAATTGAACATACAGGGGACAAGGGTGAAATCAAAGGTCTCAAACATTCCAAAATAGGGTTAAAGTGAACATATGAAAGTGAACATATGAAGGACTAAAATAGACAAGGAGAGGATGATAAGGAAATATTAAGAAAGATAACTAACGTAAATACAAGATCTGGGGTAGTGGTTACCATGATATCCTCAAGGTTCCTGATCTGGATACTGGTCTCACATTCAGCTGCATCATCTGATGCCTCTGCTGCCATGATGTAACCTTGGCCTCTACCCCGGTCTGCTCTAGGTCTTGCTCCCCTACCATACTGTTGGGGTGGAAATGGAGCTCTCCGATCAACGTGTTCTGGATGCCTCCTAAGTGGCGGGACTGGAAGTGCTGGGACTGGATGTGAAGGGGCTGGAAGAGCTGGTCTAACAGGTACTGGAAGTGCTGGTCGGACTGGTGCCACATGTCCAAACTTCCTGTGTGGGCAATCCCTTAGCATATGTCTCCCTGATCCACACACTAAACATAATCCCTTGGCCTCTCGACAATCTCTCTTATAATGTCCGGGTCTGTGGCAGTAATTGCATACCATCTGAGAAAGAGGAGATTGGAATGGTCTCTGAATCATCGGGCCTTGGGTTACCCTAACTCCATCATCCTCATCCATTAACTGAAAAGGCCTCTTCTTGGCCTGGTTCCTCATCAAGTTCTCTTTCTTCTTCTCTAGTCCACGCTCCACTTCTCGAGCTATGGTGAGAACTGCTGAATATGTCTTCAGCTGCTGGGGCATTAGAAAGACTTGTATATCCATCTGTAATCCCTGCTGGAATCTGCTTGCCCGCTTCTCCTCATCCGTCACCATATACGGAGCGAAGCGGCTAAGCCTCAGAAATTCCGCGGCATACTCATCCACGGACTTGTTCCCTTGCTGAAGTCTGATGAACTGCTCTTCCATGTCCTTCTGAGCAGTGGCAGGGAAGAACCTGCTATAGAAGCTCTTGGAGAATGTGTCCCAAGTGACAGGCTTCTCCAATCTGGCTTCTTCAGCTAGCCACCAAGTTCTAGCTACATCTTTCAACTGAATCTTGGCGACCTCAACTTGGTTTTCCTCTGGTACTCGGGCTGCTTTCAACAGGTCTGATGTGTCCGTCAGCCATTGTTCAGCATCCAGGGGTTTCTCTTCACCCGTGAATATGGCTGGCTGCAGCCGTCTAAAATCTGAGATATTCCCCGGCCTCTGTCCTTTAGGAACTGCTAACTCTTGCCGGAGGAGCTCCGTCTGTTGCTGCTGGTTCTCCATCATCATCTGGATAACCCTCAGTATATCCACATTCTCTCCTGTGGGTCCATTCGAAACTTGCCCAGAGTGATTACGGCCCGACCTTCTCTCCATACCGAATTGGGAAAAGATAACTGGAATTGGAAACAAATGGAAGGAGTTTAGGACACGAAAGAATTAATCAAGGAAGGAATTCAGGAAAGACTAGATAACTTTGTACATTGTAGTTGGCAATTGCAAATTACAATAATTTGCTACTTGATTGTACTTTAGGTGTGAGAGCCTAAGCTCTGATACCAACCTGTAACGCCCCGATTTCACGGATACGGGGACGTCACTGCGACGTATATACGTAGGTCAGAAGAAGCCCCCACGTATATACGCTAAGCATAAAAGTACAATAAGTAATCAGAGTACGACACAAAGCGTGGTATTCTTCCATATGCCAACACAAAAGTATATGTACAAAGTCATCACAGTATGATAAACATATACACATTACATGTGTCTTTTATCATAACAAGTCCAAAAGTAAAATATACAGGATAAATACAAGATGCTCACGAGTAGGGTGAAGATCCCGTGAGTCAAAAGAGGAGACTAGCACGGAAGAAGCTGGGACAAATCAGCCTGTTCTCAAGGAAAACTCGATCTACAGTGGACAGCTCCACTTCGATCCAGCTTCTAACCTGAACATACAAATCCAAGGGAGTCAGGACCTCCCAACAATGAACAGGCTACATGCCAAGTGGCAAAGAGATAAGAATAGGGGGTTAGAACACAAGTGTGATACACACGGACAGGTATAGCATAATCATAAATCAGGAAGTCCCAAGTAAAGCTGAATATAAGCAAGACTGATTGTATACGCTTAAGTCACGGTCACATGAGACTAGTACATCGAAGGAATAATCCAAACAAGGAAACCCTCATATATATACCCTTGTCTCATGCCACATAAATCCAAGCGTATAGAATCAGAGTTGCAAATCGTATCATAGTCAAAACAGGAATGCATAACAATAATGATCAGGGGTCCATAACACGAGTAAAGGATACACATAACGGAAACTATAATAGGAAACACAACAGAAATCAATAGGCGATGTCTATTATTATTATTACTCGTCTGACCCATATATCTCGGTATGTGTCCAGGTGTGCACCCCAACACACATACATCCATATATAAGTTATCCGAGGGTTGTTAACGGAAGCAGATGGAGAACTGATAGAGCTTCTTATAATGGTACTCATGCACCGGGGACCAGTCTTCTGGCCCAACGGTTCCCACCACCTGGGACCGGCTTTGTTCACATGCACCGGGGACCAGTTTAGTGGTCCAACGGTTCCCACCACCTGGGACCGGCTTTGTTCACATGCACCGGGGACCAGTTTAGTGGTCCAACGGTTCCCACCACCTGGGACCGGCTTTGGAGGCTCGAAGTCCCCCTAATAGTAATCATAACAGTAATCATAACAGTACCGCCAATATATGTCATTCCCATACTATAAGCAAGATATCATTCCGGCATCCATCACTTCCTCCCATACCCATACAAGTTGTCCTTTTTAAGATTTATTAGCTAATTATCACTTTATGGGAAATAATAGAAAATGAACATGATCAGGAATTTAGGAGTACACCAGTACTATATAGTCAGGTCACTGCATGTAAAGTAGGAAAACAGGTCACTGATCATGAAACTGAATAACAAGTCAATATTCCCGTAAAAGAGATAATCACAAGTCAAATATATCATGCTGGATGTAAAGTGATAGCATGACAAGTGGTGATGTATATCAGGTAACACGTATACAAAGAGATTGATAATTATTCAAGGTGAGTCATGGTCTAGCCAGAGGGTATAGCAAGTCAGGTGATATACATGTGTTAAAAGGAAACATAAAACTGACAAGTCTAAAGAATTGACAAGCGGTTGATAATGTTAATGAACAAGTCATGAAATACCAGTTATGAAGTATTTAGCAAGGATAATACATCACCCATGTATCAAGGTTAGGATCTAATTTCAGAAAGAATAAGAATCAACAATTTTGGCCCAAAACCAGACTATCGGTCGACTGGGTTAAATGGCCGGTCGACCGATACGGGACAGTCACCAACTAACGGTCGACGTCCGGTCGACCGATACAAGGCCGTGACCTCCAGGTTTGGTCGGTCGACTTCCGGTCGACTGCCGGTCGACTTGAGACACAACTAACGGTCGCCTGTCGGTCGACTGCCGGTCGACCGATACAGGGCCGTGAGCTCCAGGGTTTCCTAGCGGTCGACTGGTTGGTG
This sequence comes from Agave tequilana, assembly GCA_038442645.1. Taxonomy (NCBI): domain Eukaryota; kingdom Viridiplantae; phylum Streptophyta; class Magnoliopsida; order Asparagales; family Asparagaceae; genus Agave; species Agave tequilana. The sequence goes on from JAVJIF010029915.1 coordinate 483,259, forward strand.
AACCGGTCGACCGCCTACTCAAAACTGTGCACGTTCGTGCACATCGGTCGACTGCCGGTCGACTACCGGTCGACCGGACTTCTGAAATATGCTGCTGTTAGGTCTAAAAATCAGATTTTTGGTGTGGTTGATTTTGATGTCTAAAAATATGATTTTGATGGCATAAAGGGACATGATTTGCAACACAAGTATACAAGGAATTTTACGAGTCTTGGTGAGTAAAAATACTCACCTCGAATGGTTATTTGGGGCTTTACGAGTCCGGAAAGATCGTGGTCGTTAACTTGGTCCACGACGATATCTCCGATGAAGAAGTAGACGATCCCCAATCCAAAGTGGTTACTTGGTTGAGATGGAGATGATGAAGTTGAGTTGATGAGGGAATTTGTGAAGGCTAATATCTTTTGGAAGTGAAGAAAAAAGAAATAGAAATGTATAGGAAAGTTTATATAGGATTTGATTTTGTTAAGGAGATGTAATATTGGAGAAGAGAGGGGGTTTTGTGTAAAATAGGGGAGGTGAGGTGTCTCCCCTAGCCAATCAAATCTTGCCATGGAGATGATGAGGTGGAGAAAATATGTGGTGGAGGATTAATGGAAGGGTGTGGAAGTTTAGATATTTTGGGTTTGGCTTGTGGAGGAAGTTAAAGGAAATAAGGAAAAGGAAAAAGGAAAAGAAATGAGAAAAGAGAAGATATTTTCTCTAATTCGGAAAATAAAAATATTAAAACCACGGATTCCCGGGTTGAAGTCATGGATGCGGAAATCTTTCGGGAAAATACCGGATACGTCCCGAAATCAAGTATCTCGGAACGACCCGAAATAAATATCAAAAATCAAGAATATTATATTAAGAAACATAGTGAAATCCGTTTTAAGAAATACTTTATAGTTTTAAAACTAAAAACCCCGGAATCAGTAAAATACCGACTCCGTTGGAATTTTCATAAATTCATAAAATCCTCAGAAAAAGAATGTAGGTAGAAAATATGATTCTAAGGAATAATGCCTAAAGGGCCATCTTGAAATTCCTAACTGTTTGTGAAATAAAAATACTGGAATCAGTCTTCTACCGACTCCGGTGGAATATCCATAAATTCGTAAAATCTTCAGAAAAAGTATTTAAGTAATAAACATAATTCTAAGAAGAAATGTCTAAAGAATCTTCTAGAAATTCTAAACAGTTTGTAAGATAAAAATTCGGGAATCGATCAGCGGTACTGGTCGACACCGGTTTTGAAGAATTTCCTTTTAATTCCGGAAAATTCCAGAAAATCATAGAAAATATAATACGTTGGAAATGATATTTAAAATTAAAATCGGTCAGATATAAGAAGTAAATCAAAAAATACGATCGAAAAACTGAATACGCAAATAAGTACGTATTCCGGGAACGGGGTATTACAGGAGAACAAGGGGCATTTTGGTCATTAAATTGACACAAGGCTAACACGTGGGCACGGTTATTGCCACCCAAAAAATGAGAAAGGCCCTCTCAAATATTCACAAGTGTGCCATTATATTTTTGACCATTTCATCCTCAAGGAAAACCTAAAATGCTACTTTCTTCTTTCTCCATCCTCTTCTCTCCATCTCCTTTCTCCTCCTCCAGCGAACTCCCCCCCCCCCCGCCTCTCCGGCGACCCCTCCCCCCCCCCCAGCGCCCTTCGACGCCCCCTCACCCGCCGCCCTCCGGCCTCCCCATCTCCTCCCCTCCCCAGCTCCCCCTCCCCCTCCTCCTCCCCTGTTAGGCCAAATCAGGCCGAAGAGGGGTGGCTCTGTTTGGCCGGATCCGGTCAAATAGGGCCACCCGTGTTCGGCCTGATCCGACCAAACAGGGAGGGGCTTGGGCGGGCGGGGGAGGGAAGAGGGGAGGGGAAGCGGCGAGGGGAGGAGCGGGAGGCGATGGGGGTCACCGGCGAGGGGAGTGAGAGATCCGGGAGGAGGAGAGGGCGGTTCAGGGGAGGGTGGGGCGGGCGGGGGGGGAGGGGAGGAGGGTGGCGGGCAGGGGAAGGGGGGATCGGGGAGGAGGGGGCTGGGGGTCGCGGCGGGCGAGGTAGAAGAAGAGGACTTTTTAGCCAATTTTATTTTTTTTATTTTTGTTGTTGTGGGGGGGGGGGGGGGGGGGGGGGGGGGGGGGGCTTTTATCAAATTTGGGGTGCCAAACCCATGGGGGACTTTTATCATTTTTTGGGGTGGCAATAACCGTACCCTAACACGTGCCCGGTTTCTTAACATGTGCTGAAGGAGGGTATTTTCTTGAAAAGTTGAAGGATATCTTGTGGTAGTTTTTTATATTTTTCAAAGTTCATGATATTTTTTTTTCTTTTCAAAAAACGATAATATTTAATGATATTTTTTTTGAATTTTAGGAGCAGCCTGGGTTACAGAGGGTATTTCTTGAAAAGTTGAAAGATATCTTGTGATAGTTTCATATATTTTTCAAAGTTCATGGTATTTTTTTAAAAAAAACACTAATATTTCATGTTAATTTTTATGAATTTTATGAATTTTAGGAGCAGCCTTGGGTCTCAACTTTTTCCTTTTCTTCCTTATTATCCTTTGCCGCGAACACTACTATATGTTCGGATTGCCAATGAGTCTGGCTATCTAACCAAATGGTGGAAAGTGTGATGTTACAAGTCCCGTCCATAGCCTATATATAAAACAAAGGCTGTGGCCTAATTTAAATCATATGTAATTTAGCGAGTGTTCAGTTTCTAAAGTCGTAGTTCATACTATTGAGTTAGATTTGAAGTAAGAAATGTGAGCCGCAAAAATATTATTTTACAAATATAAACTTCAGATTGGACATTTAGAGAATATTTCAGAACACATATTCAAAATTATTCTTAGGGTTTGAAGTATCATGTCATGTTGCTTAATTTCTAATAAAATACGTGCACAGCTGGGTTTGAATTGATACGTGCTGTTCACCTCCATCCAGATCTGATGAGCTTGATAGCACGAGCACCCAGCCAAGGTTTCTATAACCAGCACTGTTGTCAAAACATCATTTTCAAGTGTAATTAAGTATTAAACAGTTGTTGTGAGCGAGCAGGTGTTGCGCTTGGGCGGTGGGGCGAGCCATCGATTGTGACATCAGATTGAGGGCAATTTGTTGCAGTTCGATCTGGCGACATCGAGGTTCGGGTTCAGCTCGACTCTGCTCTTCACGCAGCCCGCTTGTGCTAATTTCAATTTCACGTCCAATGTCTAATTATAGGAGTTTGTTAATTACATATTCTTCTATTTGTGTATATAGGTGTGCGTGATTATAATTGTATTTGTGGGAGAAAATGGTGTGCGTAAAGTGAAGGGAAATGCAATAAAATATGTTTCGTGCACATGCTAGAGTAAATGCTGTTTTTTTCAAAGGCAATTGGGTCGGGTCGGGTCGACCCGACCCGATTACTGCTCGACCAACCCGACCCGATAATTATACGGGTCAAAAATTCAGACCCAGACGCGACCCATTCTTAGTCGGGTCGACCCGATCCGACCCATTTGACCCGATTATTAAATTTTAAATACAATTTTTACACTTTATTACCAAATTGTTTGGTGATATAGTTGGTCATCATACTAAACTCCACACACTAGAGGCCACGGGTTCAAAACTGGTCTTACGCATATTTTTTGACAAGTTGATGTAGGCGAAGGGGAGGAGGCGGGGGCGGCAGAGGAGGAGATCAAGGAGGAGAGAGAATAATTGGGTCTGGCGGGTTCTGGTCGACCCGACCCATTTAATAATCGGGTCAGATGGGTCGACCCGATTACGACCCAAACCCAGACCCGTTAACTTCGGGTCGGATCGGGTCGGGTCTGGAGGGTCGCGACCCGTCTGCCACCCCTAGTAGGCAACATCCACCCTTTTATTAAAGAGTAAATAATGAAACAAATACATAATCATCACACATCAAGAAACAAAAGAATAAAATCGGGCTACTAACCAAGCACCAAAGGATCCAGAAGCTTCCCTCAAGTATCATCTTTGGGACGCTTATCTCAAAATAGAGGCCCTATACGAATTTTGTGTCCAGTCGCCATCGCTCCTCTCTAAGAGGAAACAAGTGTCAAGATCTGATGAACAATATATTCGTTGTCATTGCCCCCGCCCTAAAAGCAACGATTATTTTTGCTAAGCTAAATACACCATAAAGTGACAGCTACAGTAATGTCCCATGATCTGTGAGCCACGCTGGACATATGTTAGTCCCTCCACTCAGACGAGATCTTATTAAGAATAGGTGGAAACAAGGTAATACCCAAAAACATCAAAGACCACTCCCCAAATCTCTAGCTGAAGGGGAATGTAAGTAAAAGGTTTTTCAAGGGGGCATTTCCTCCTGACGTGGTTCTCACATGAGAGGACAGAAATCCGCAATCACTAGGTGGTGAAAAGCCTATAGTGGGTGCAGGTGTCTTCAACACAACCCTACTACCTTAGAGATTGCATCCCTCGTTGATGAGGGCCTGATAAGAAGAGGCGAATGGACAAGTGCCCAAACTGGTCCCATCACCACAGTCTCTTGTCCCTAGAGATAGTGATGTTAGCTCCAGATGTGACCAAGGCTGCTTGAAGTTCCTCAATCTCGCGTATTCCCATTTGGTTGCCTGAAATGAAATCTCCATCACTGTTTGTGTCAATAGCCTGAATGATCATCGTGCTGTCTCGTTGCGGGCAGCGGATATTTCCACCTCAAAAATTGATGCCAGGAGTAAGACACCCACAAATGTGATAAAGACATCTTGAAAAAAAGTTAAAATATCCTCTTCTTCTTCTCACCCCTCCGGCGAACCCCCTTTCTCCCGATCGTCTCCCTCCTTGGCAACCCCCCTCCGATCTCCCCCGCTCTCCCTCCCCCAATCTCCCCCTCCCTGGCCTCCCCTGCTCCCCTCAACCTCCTCCCTGTTGGAATATGAAGAACATATATAAGAATCTTTGAATTGAATTACGGCGAGATCCGTTGATCGAATCAATTGGATGATGGTTGGAGCATGTTCTCCTTCCATTGAGGATGAACGTGGTATATTCACATGTTCAATTCTGACTTCGAATGAATGAGATATTCAAATCTAAAGATTGCCTAATTCAAAGTCAAAATGGGACTAAAGGTAGCTAAAAGCATTTAGACCCACATTGGCCATGGGATGGAAGTTCATAGTGTTTAAATAGAGAAAATTGAGAACAAAGGGCGTGCCCTTTGGGTACTTGGAGTTTTCGCGCGCGATTGGGAGGAAACCATGCCCGCTCGTGCGCGCGCCGCCGCTAAAGGCGGCAGTGCCGGGCCGGGCTCGGGTCTGGGTTCGGGTTCGGGTTCCCTACCCGGCCTGGTTCTTTTTAAATCAGGTCTCACACGGGTATGGGCCGAACCGGCCCGCCAACGGACCCGCTCCGTGTCAGTTGTACAGCCAACAGTTGCGATTGTTAGGTCGAACCATTGCAACGGTTCAGACCGAACCATTGCAACTTTTCGTTGGGTTCGGACCCGTTGGCCCCTCCTGGAGCGCTATAAATAGCGCTTCGAATTCTCAATTAACACAACACCAAGAACAACAACAGCAAGACTTCTAAAGGAGATTCTCTCTCTCAGTCTTGAAGTGACTTCCAAAAGGGAAGTGGGAAATCAGTAACTCAGTTTTCAAAGCGGCTTCCAAAAGAAATTCTGCAAAATTCGTTCTGAAAGAAGGCTCAGAAAATTCAACAGATTCTTTAATAGAATTGTTGTTTGAATCTGGGAATTCCAAAGAAGAATATTCTTCAACCTTCCTTCTTCCTATACAGTGGGTGCTCCTCCAAAGTAAAGGCAAATATTCTCCCGAAATTTGTCTTTGTCCCGCTGCTTCAACAATCCTGTGAAGGTACTGGTTAACTAAATTTGTCTTTGTCCCGCTGCTTCAACAATCCTGTGAAGGTACTGGTTAACTACGGTTCAACCGTACGGTGATTTGGTAGTGCTATCCAAATACCGTGAAGGAGTGTTGTATCTTGGGAGACCAGCGTCCAGTAACCCGTTAGCACCGGTGCGGGGGACGTAATTGTCTTAAGGAGATTCGCTTTAAGCGTACCTCACTCCAAATACTGTATAAGTGAATTAATTTCTTTATACAAGGGATATACTGATATTCAGTATATTGAGACTGATTTATATCAGTCTAATTAGTGTTTAGCCAAGGAAGGAAATTGAAAGGTGGTTCTTAAATTAAGGAACGTTCTATTGAACGGAAAACCTCCCACCTGATATTTGCCGACCTGGCCAATTAGATTGTTGATATTTCAGTGATATTGATTAGTTGTCAGATTGATCCCAAAACCAACAATCTTAAAACAATTAAGTATTGAAGTTTCTTACTTCTATTCTGCTTGAATCTGCAGAAAATGTCTGAGACTAATCAAGATAGCTCTAGAAAGGCACCAAACATGCAGCTACAAGCTTTGATGCCTACTCCACTTCCTAACCCGAAGCCGGAGAAGCCAGAAAAATTTGACGGCACAGAATTCAAGAGGTGACAACAGAAGATGCTCTTCTACTTGACCACTCTTCATCTGGCCAGATTCCTGCAAGAAGATCCACCAGAGCCCGCAACTGATGCATGGACTCAATGTGACTTCCTTTGCCGAAATTATATTTTAAATGGACTGGATAACTCTCTTTACTATGTCTACAGTCCTATCACAACGAAAAAGAAGTTATGGGTTAGTCTTGACAAGAAGTATAAGACTGAGTGTAACGGCCCCAGGTTTAATTACCTCAAAATTTCATGATCAACAACCTTATTGCTCGGAAATCAGAATATACTAAGAAATATCGGCAGCATCTTCTCTGAAATGTGGACACCATCTCAATACAATAATTAGATTTCGGCTAACATCAGCCTACTTATAGATCTCATTTTCATCATATAGTTCATCCCAAGGTCCATCAAATAAACATATACAGAAGAGTGCTTCTGTGATATACTATTCTAACTCATAGTGGCTAATAACATCAGAGTTTAATAAAAGGATTTACATTCTACAATAAGTACATACGTTATCTCAAGGGAACATCCTTGCAGCTCTAAGTCGAACCTTCGCCTTGCCATGACCTGAAAATATCAATCTGTGGTGGGGTGTGCTCAACAGCTCAGCGAGTGAAGTCATTAAAAATAGAGTTTATATGATACTACCATTGTACTTCAAGTATTATGCAGTTGAGCAACATTAAAGAAATTAGTTTCGATGTTTTCTACTTATGGTTGATACTGCAGCTTATGAATCATAGACTCTTATAATCACCTCTCTTGTTTTCAGTTCGTAACATGTTTGTATTTCATATATAACCGTGATCTCAACACAACTCTTGAAGAGCCTAATCTTACTCACTAGATCAGTTACAGTTCAATATTGCACCTACCTCAATATACATATGACATCACATACTACTCACGATAGTATCCAATTATAATTATTTTCATACATGAAGAAATATGAGACACTCACATTGTAACACCCCGTTCCTAGAATACGTACGTAGATACGTATTCTGACTTTTCTAACATATTTTTTTGATTTATCTTGTATTTGTTTCTGTTTTATGATTATTAGTGTGATTGTTTTCTATTGGATTTGGATTCGTGGACTCGGAGTCAGCCCTAGTCTGAACCGGGGGCCCGAACCTAGTGCATTGCTTGAATTGGCATTTCTGGTAATCCGATTTAACCGATTTTAGTTTTAAACATCGTTTTCCAACATTTTGGATTTTTCATGATTTTCTGGAATTTTTCAGAATTATTTGCAAAATCTTCTAAACTGGTGTCGGTCGGTATCGCTGACTGATTCCAGGATTTTTAGTTTTCAAATGCGATTGAATTTTCAAAAAACGGTTTTCAGTTTACTTCTTAGAATTTCATTTTCTACCTAAATTCATTTTTCGAGATTTTTCAGAATTTATCGAAAATCCACCGGTTTAGTGTCGATCGGTTCCGCCGGAAGATTTCAGGATTTTTAATTTGAAATCTACATTGAATTTCTTGAATCCGATTTCACCGAGCATCTTAAAATATTATTTTCTATTTTTGAGAATTTTCGGAACGATTCTGAAACAGTCAAATTTTTACCCTATTTTATAATATTATTCTTCCTTTTTCTCTTATCCAATTCTTTTCCTTTCCCTTTCCAAGTCAACCTGACATCCCCATCCCCCAATCACATCAGCACCCACCCCATCACATCAATTCCTTTTTATATACCAATTTCTCCCCTTTCCTTTTTTCAACAAATCCTTTTTTTTCTCTCTCTTTTTCTTTTCTTTTTTTTTTTTCCTTTTCATTTCTTTTTCCCTTCTCCTTCCTCCCCTGGCGCCCGACGACCCGCCATCTCCCCTCCCCCTCCGGCGCCCCGGCGGGGGCTGAGCGCCGCCGGCGCGTCGCCGGCGGCGGGGCGCGGCCAGGGGGCCTGCTGGCCCCCTGTGCGTGGGCGGAGGAGGGGCGGAGCCCCTCCCTTCCCCCTCTCTTTTGGGGGTGGCCGGAGGCCACCCCTGGCGGCGCCGGCCACTGAGGGCCGGCGTGGCCTCCCCGGCTCCCCCTCTGGCCGCGCTGCCGCGGCCAGAGTCAGGCCCGGCCAGGGCAACAGGCCCTGGCCGTGGCCTGTTGGAGGGAGGGGGCTGCTGCCCCCTCCCTGTCTCTCCTCTGGGGTGGCCGTGGCCACCCCAGCGCCGGCGCGCCGCCGGCACTTCGCCGGCGGCCGGCGGCCGTTCCCGGCCAGGGGCTGGAAGCCCTGGGCCTGTGCAGGGGGCTGCTGCCCCCTGCCCTGTTCTGTGCTCTCTCTCTCTCTCTCTCCTATCTCTCTCTCATCTCTCTCTCTCTCTCCTCTCTTACTCTCTCTCTCTCTCTAAATCTCTCTCTCACTCTAGTCCTCTACACTTTCTCTCTCTAAAAATCCTAACTCTCTCTAGGCTTTCTCCCTCTAGATTCTCTCTCTAAAAATCACTCTTTCTCTCTAGGTTTTCTCTCTCTAAAAATCTTACTTTCTCACTCTAGATTTTCTCTCTCTAGAAATCTCTCTTTCTCTCTCCTCTTTCTCTCTCTAAAAATAATAATAAATGTATTTTAATATATGGTTTGGTGTTGTGCTCGGATTTTCGGTGTTTCGGGATTTCTCGCGGTTTTCCGGTATTGAGGCGAGTACAGTTATTTTAACATGCATTTATTTATCATTATGCTAGTAACAGTCCTTTTGATATTCCATGTTCCATGTCTAACAACTGTTATCCTGCTTTTATACATGATGTGGGAGATGATATGTGTATCACCGACACTGGCATGTTACACCGATGTTTGCCATGCTATATTTGTACATGATACCGGACCACTAGTACCTGCCATGTTATAGTTGATACACGATATATGACTTTAGTACTTACCATGCTATATGTGATAGGTGATACCCGATACCTGTACTTGCCATGCTATACCTGACCCCGATATATGACACCAGTACTTATCATGCTACATTTGACATATGGTGCCTGACACCGGTATTTGCCTTGCTATATTTGACCATGATATATGACACCGGTACTAGCCATGCTATATTTGACATATGATACTTGAGACCAGTACTTGCCAGGCTATATTTGACACATGACACCGGACACCGTTATTTGACATGCTATACTTGCCATATGATATATTACACCGGGATTTGACATACTATGCTTGCCACCTGATTTATGACATGCTATACTTGCCACCTGATATATAACACTGATACTTGTCATGATATACATGACACCTGGCACCTGTATTACCTGGCATATTCATGATTATTATGTGACCAGACATCTGGCACTCCTGTATCTCCTGTACTCCTGTATCTCCTGAGCTCCTGTACTCCTAAACCCCTGAAAAAGGGTGACTCCTGATATTATACTCCTGATATTACACTCCTGTTAACCCCTGTAGTTGGATAATCATGATTATATTGTATACACTTGTGGACATTATCTTTGGGCAACATATATAATAAAATACTCAACTTTCACTGGGTGGGGGAAACTGATGGACACCAGTTGATGTCATATTTATAATGGTATCTGAAGTGTCGTGTGGGGCGCGTAATGATAAGTCCCGGAAGCAGTAGCCTGAATCTGAAGTGTCGTGTGGGGCGCGTAATGATAAGTCCCCGGAAGCAGTAGCCTGTACTCCTGAGCATAGTCCCTAGCTGAGATGGGACCCACTATAAATATGAGCCATCAGATTTATCAGTTTCCAAATAATAACTCGTCTTATTCATAAGTGGATGTATGTGTGCCGGTTAGCACATACAAAAGCATATGAATCAGATGAATAACATAAAAAAACCAAACAGTAGTAATGTTAGGAACGTGTGATATTTGGTCTCTCCTTTGTTCGGGTCCTGATACTCACATATCAGACTCGGGTAAGTTCTACAGAGTGCGAACTCTAGTATGGACTATCAGTGATGTGAGACACTGGTAGGGAGGCGATTAAAATATCAGATGGTACTGACTATTATTATTGGATTAATTAAAATGCAACACCAGTATATTCTCCAGTTTCAGTATTATGTTCTGAGTCGACACCCTCCATTATGACATGATATATGTGGCACAAGGATTATTACTGACACACCTTAGTTCTGTTACCCTGAGGGCAACTCAAGTTGTATGAACTCAGATGATGGTGACACGGATATGTGGTATATAGATAAGGGTTTCCTTGTTTGGATTATCCCTTGACGTATCACTCCATGAATCCATAATCTGAGCTTATATAACTAGTTTTGTCCATGTTTATATTTATCATGTGTTTAGTGTATTTATCACATGTTGCCATATTTGTCGCATGATTATGCATACTTATGCTCTCTATACCGTTTTCCATGCATGTTTTCCGATTCAGATCTACTGATATACATGTATTTACTTGATCTCGGATTTACTGTTATTTTCCTTTTATTACTTGTCATTTCCTGTACCTGCATGCCTGGACCACGTCACTTGATCATGTACACGTGTGCATGTTATGCACGTCATTTGGCTTTATTCTTTGTACTCGCTGGGGTTGCTAACAACCCTGGATTCTCATGTCCAGATCATGGAGTCTGGACCATAGCCTTGCTGTACCTGATCAAAGTGCGCAGCGGGAGCGTGGATTAGCAGTTGCCTGTCCAGACCCTCTTCCCTCCCACCTTTTCTTGATCGGCTCGCGAGATTTTCATCTTGCCTCTCGTGAGTACTTCCAGTATTTCATATTGTGCATCCTTCTTTTGTGCTTCTTAGTGATCATATATTCTTCAGATATTATATCATGCCTCGATAACTGTGTACTGGTGTTATTATTGTTGGATTATATGTTACCACTGTGCTTCCGTACTCTGATTCCTGCCTGTATTGATGCTTAGCGTATCTACGTTAGGGTATTTCTGACCTGCGTATATACGTCGCAGTAACGTCTCCGTACCCTCCGAATCGGGGCGTTACACACATCCATATACTAGATGTCACAAAATCTCTTTGCCCGATGACATAGACAACTATATGTATACCCTAGGTGTCATGCATATTAACATCCTTAATTCGGGTAACATACGCAATCATATCCATACACCGGATATCATAATCAATCATATGCATATACTAGGTACCATACCTATTAACATCCATAATTCAGATAACATAAACAATCATATCCATATACCGGATATCATAATCAATCATATGCATATACTAGGTACCATACCTATTAACATCCATAATTCAGATAACATAAACAATCATATCTATACACCGGATATCATAATCAATCATATGCATATACTAGGTACCATACCTATTAACATCCATAATTCAGATAACATAAACAATTATATCCATACACCGGATATCATAATCAATCATATGCATATATTAGGTACCATACCTATTAACATCTATAATTCAGATAACATAAACACATATCCATACACCGGATATCATAAATAATCATATGCATATACTAGGTACCATACCTATTAACATCCATAATTCAGATAACATAAATAATCATATCCATACACGGATATCATAATCAATCATATGCATATACTAGGTACCATACCTATTAACATCCATAATTCAGATAACATAAACAATCATATTCATACACCGGATATCATAAATAATCATTCAAGCATACTTCAATAAATTAATATCAATACTCCCCTTCGATCACCTCCGGTTCAATCCGGTCCCTTCCTCCAATACGTTATACCACGTATTATCCTCCCTTCGATCACCTCCGGCTTAACCCGGTCCCTTCCTCCGATACGTTATACCACGTATATCCTCCCCTTCGATCACCTCCGGTTCAACACGGTCCCTTCCTCCCAACATGCAATAATCACATCCTTCATGTAATAACCACATGCAAGAATTCATAAGACAATGTCAACATAAGGATTCACATGATTCCTACTTTACATGATTCCATATTAAGAAAGACATTAACATTCGGGATTTGTCATCATTTGCCTCTTTTATCCTCAGGCAAACTGCCTATTGGCTGTAACTTAATTAAATTCAGAATCTTCTCATTTCTTCTAATACAAGTGATAGTTGCACGATAATTCTAATATTAATGGATTATTACACTTTTGATATCATAATTCTCCTTCATTTCAAGTAAGGACTGGTTTTAGTACTTTTATTTGGTACATCCCAAATTTATCCCAGGTTCCACCACTACTGGTGTTAACGCTACTGACTTCTATACGGCATATTCTGTTGTTGCTTATTTCTATCTACTAGTTCCAAACCACACAGTCATTTACTAGTCAAATCATCATCTGCGTTCGCATATGAATCAAACCACACACATGTGTACATGCGTACACGTACACATATCACTTACCCATACTGGATTACTAATCTCATTGACACGTCGTTTAATCCTTCGTCTGTATTACTATCTTTCAATTATTAAGGTAATTATCTAACTCTCACCGGTTAGATATAATCGGTGTCACTATGAAGATGTGACTTTCAAGCTTAATAGAGGATTCCAATATTCTGCTAAATCAATTGCAAGGATACCCGAAAGTCTCCGGTGTATAGAGTAGGCATACCAAAATACTAGTTCAATACTATCGGTAATTGTTTCGTTGATATCGAATTATCCATCGTAATCAATATACTAGATATAAGTTATCAGATTACTCAATACTGACTCTAACAGGTTTTCACCAGTATAATTACTCATTTAATACTTATACCCCATCATCGGTCACCCATTATCTGATAATCATCAGACTTGATCTTATTCAGTAGTTTTTCATTAATAATCAATAATCGCTAAAAGTACAATATCCACTTATGTGTTCTGGTTCAAAGTTTTTATTCTTTCACCTCTCATTGGGTTTGATAAATCTTAGTTATTCATTTATCAAATTGCTTTCAGTTGTTACCGATTAATAACTTAATCGGTATATAATCATGTAGGTCACCAGCTGACCCTTACTGCTTCAAGTGTGCTAGTTGATACACAAGACCACGTTATGAGCGTATATATCATGAAACACAACAAATATGAAAACAGTATTCGCAAGATCGATACTCAACATACTACATAATATTTGAGTATCCCGAATACTTAGCTTAACAATAAGCTTTTGATGTTCAAGCTATTATGAAGCATGTCCGGTAGTATTAGGAATTCAGTTACTCTAATTCAGTTCATTATCAATTACTTTGATCAGTTCTATCATTATCGGTTCGCGTTCACAATGGCTAATTTACCAAAATATCCCGATCACATCCGAGTTATCAATTTTAACAAAACCTTCAATACTTTAACCAGCACGCTATTTCTATCATACTGCATCAATTACATATATCCCAATTGACAGAGTTTTCTATATCACGGTCACATCGAGTTACTCGAAGATAATTTCTATTTTCATTTGTTTAGTTCAATTCTAGTATCAACTTCGGATTCTGCTATTACTAGTATCGACATAACCAATTACATAATTATCTGATCATGGTTGATGGGTCTCAAGTGATCTTTTATCTTAACTGATTTCTAATTATCTCTTGTTAATAAATAAACATTCATGATCTGTAATCGATTCCCGGTTGTCACTGTTTAGTCTACTCATGGGTACACCGGTGTTAACCAACCACCACCTGATTATTATTATCCATAACTATTATTTTCATAACGGATTGGACATCACTTGCATATAATATAAATCCTCACTTACCGACCATCATTCTTATCTTATTAGCTAATACATATGCATATGCAATGTTTAAAGGAATCAGGGGTACTTTACTCACTTAACGATCTCCAGATTAAGTAACTTTAACATTCCTCACAGACAGGTAGATGGTATTAGCTGAAGATTTACTCTAACAAATCCTATCAAAGCTCAGTGTTTAGTTATTCGGTTCCAAATTCTAATAAATACTCGCAACATATATATCATATCCAGAAACTCACAAACGTATAACTCATGCGGTATTTTCTATGTTCACTCATGTTAATATATATTCAAGCACTTACCGATCATGTCTATATGAATTATGAACAGCATGATCACAATTTGATATCATACCCGTGTTTTTCACACGCATATACATAACACATCCGTGATTCATTATTCGGATACCCTATTTGGATTTGGGTTCCATAACACCAATTCATTTTTACAATAATTATCACAATCATCTATAAATGATGAAATCTCTTAGTTTAAATGAATCTATATTATCAATATTTTTTCAATAACAATTATTTCTAAATTGGGGAAAAACAAGATTTAAGTTAGGACTTCCACTCACCGGGTATACCGATAAATTTTGAACACCTAATATCGTATACTGATATACAAGATGTGTAGCTCTCGTTTTCACGATCACAATGGCTCAAGAATCGTCGAATCTGACTTCGGATGGCCAAGATATCGTTCGGAAACCAAAACCAATATAAAAGGTTAGATACGTAATAACTGAAAATATTCAGGGGGCTGTTTGTAATTTTTCAGGGGCCCAAAGTAATTATTTAATCTCACAGGACCTAAATGAAAATTTACCTTTCTAAATGGAAACGGGTTGGATTCATAACGGGTTGGGTTTTAAACCCAAACCCGAATGGGTTTTCAAACCCATTAACAGCAGCAGCAGCAGCATGCGCTGCTGCTGCTCGAGCGCGCGCGGGCCGGCCTTGCGGCCTCCGTCGCCGGCCTGGCCGGCCCGGTCCGGCGCCGCCGCAGCCGGCGCAACCTCTGGCGCTGCTCCGCCGCCGTTCCGCCGCCGGGTTCTCACGAAGAGAGAAGACGAGGGGGAGAGAAAGAGAGAGAAGGGTGGGGGCTTGTTACTCCCCCCACCTCGCCGCCTGGCCGTCGGCCGCCGGCTACCGCGCCAGTCCCGCGCCGCCGGCGCCTGGCCGGCCTCCGGCGTGCCGCGGTCAACAACCCAGAGAGAGAGAGAGAATGAGAGTGAGGGAGAGAGAGTGAACGGGAGTGAAAGAGAGAGAGAGGGAGAAAAAGTGTTTTTATTTCTCTCCCCCACCTACTCCCACCTACTCCATTACATCCCATACCTCATCAATCAATACTATTTCATATTATTTTTATTCTTTTTCTTTTATTTTTCCAATTTATTTATACAATCAAAAACATGTATGAATACCAATACCCAGTATTTAATACGAGCATTTCATGCAGTATATACATCCATGCATAATTCTAGAAAAATATTATTAACCCAATAATATTTTAACTCAGGCTTTAATAATCCGGGTGTTACACTGAGGATGCTGGTACTAAGAAGTTCGTTGTAGGACAATTTATGGAGTACAAAATGGTGGACAGTAAGACTGTAATCAGTCAGGTGCAAGAGTTCCAACTTATCTTGCACGAGATAGAAGCCGAAGGTATGATTCTACCTGAAACCTTTCAGGTTGCTACTATCGTGGAGAAACTCCCACTTGCGTGGAGAGATTTCAAGAACTACCTGAAGCACAAGCGAAAGGAGCTGAAGTTGGAAGATCTCATTGTGAGGCTTCGAAACGAGGAGGACAACAGAAAGTCCGAGAAAAGGAACAGTAAGAACTCCTATGAAGTAAAAGCCAATGTGATCGAAGACTCAAAGGGGAAAGCGTCTACTTCCAAAGGTTTAAAGCGCAAGAAGACTTCCCAGGGGTACAAAGGCAAGGTCCAAGAACGCAAGAATATGCGCTTCAAGGGAACCTGCTACATCTGTAACAAAGAAGGGCATAAGACGAATGAATATCGCAGCCTTCTCAAAAAGAACAAGAAAAGCCATCCACAGGCAAACTTGACCGACCATGAGTCGCCAAGCCTTTCAGCTGTGGTGTCAGAAGTGAATCTGACAACCAACAATAAGGATTGGTGGGTAGACACTGGGGCTACTCGGCACATCTGCTCTGAGAAATTATTATTTTCTGAATATCAATTACTAGAGCAAGATGAGCAACTATTCATGGAAAACTCAGCCGTCTCAAAGGTTGAAGGAAAAGGAAAGGTCATCCTGAAGTGGACATCTAAAAAAGAGCTTACTCTGAACGATGTGCTACATGTTCCAGATATCCGCAAGAATTTGATCTCTGGATCAATACTTAGTAAGAAAGAATTTAGAATGGTTTTTGAATCAGATAAATTTGTACTTACTAAGGGAGGGATGTATGTGGGAAAGGGTTATCTTGTTGATGGACTTTTTAAAGCCAATGTTGCAGTGGTAAATAAAAAGTCTGTGATTTGTACTCGAAGCTTATAAATAAAGGAAAAACTTCTGTTTATTTGCTTGAGTCTCCTATTTTATGGCATGCTAGATTAGGGCATGTAAATTACAAGTCTTTAAAGAACTTGTCTAATCTAGGATATATTCCTAAACTCAACTTGAAAGAAATTCGCAAGTGTGAGATTTGTGTTGAGGCCAAGTTGGCGAAAAATTCATTTCACTCAATTGATCGAAATACAGAACCTTTAGGGTTAATTCATAGCGATCTGTGTGACTTGAAGTTTATGCCAACTAGAGGCGGTAAAAGTATTTTATTATTTTTATTGATGACTATACAAGATGCTGTTATGTGTATCTTTTAAACAGTAAGGATGAGGCAATAAATATGTTTATAACATATAAAGCCGAAGTTGAGAATCAACTCAACAAGAAAATCAAGATTCTAAAATCCAATAGAGGTGGAGAATATGAATCAAATGATTTTAGTGAGTTATGTGCTAAATTTGGTATAATCCATCAAACAACAGCACCATATACTCCTCAGCAAATGGAATTGCTGAACGGAAGAATAGAACTTTGAAGAAGATGGTCAATTCCATGCTCGTAAGTTCTGGAGCTCCGCAGAACTTGTGGGGGGAAGCTCTATTAATTGCAAATTATATTCTAAATAGAGTACCCCACAAGAAACTTGGTCTTATACCATTCGAGTTATGGCATGGAAGGACACCTTCCTACCATTACCTCAAAATGTGGGGGTGCCTTGCAAAGGTGCTAGCACCATTATCTAAAAAGACTAAGTTGGGAGCAAAAACTATGGACTGCATATTCATAGGCTATGCCTTGAATAGTAGTGCCTACAGATTTCTGATTCATAAATCAGAGATACCAGATATTCATGTAAACATGATTATCGAATCTGGAGATGCTGTGTTCTTTGAAGATATTTTCAATATAAACAGGAAACAGATAAGACTTCTGGGAAAAGAACACATGAGATGGCGTTCAGGGACGAAAGCCCCGAGGTACCAATTGTTAATGCGGAAATGAACCAAGAAGAAGTCAGAGATTTAGAATCTCAAAATCTTTTGGTCCAGATTTCATAGCATACGCTATTGAAAGCGAGCCTCAAACATTAAAAAAAGGCTATGTCAACCCCAGAAGCACAAAATGTTATATACAACGGTAACTCTAGACATATTCATCATAGACATAATACTGTGAAGCAGTTGCTCTCAAATGGAATTATCTCTATTGACTTTGTCTCGTCAAAAGATAATTTAGCGGATCCGCTTACTAAAGGTTTAAGTGGAGAGCGTATAAACTGCGCATCGAGGGGAATGGGTCTAAAAGCCTAATCTTACCGAGTCAGCTTAATGGAAACCTCACTTAGCGACTGGAGATCCCACGGACTAAGTTCAAGAGGAAAAACTAGTTATGATTGACTCAGCAAATAAGCACTTGGGAGCTTGACTCCAATCCATTCCTAATGTGCACATAAGTGCTTTCTACAAGTGGATAAGGATAAGCTTAACGCTTTTAATGATGCCTATATCTTGTTACTAAACAAGTGGAGTAGAGTAGACTACTTTTAATAGGACGATCACCTATGTGAGTATAGAGTTGGGTCGGCTCTTTGAGAATTTCTATGGAGGCTGTTATTCCCTAAAGATACTCTCTGAAACTAAGAATGTCTAGGGCCAAAACGGACACAACCGAGAACCAAAGTTGATTTGGAAAGTCACTGTGTGAAGCTTGTTGACTTGGCTTACACTAATGGCTAACAGTTCAAGACCTAGTTCACTGATTAGTCAGTAAGTCCGATAAAGCTTTCGCTATGGAAGGTTCAAGACCTAATTCACCTATCCTGATGTAGTTTCTTTTCTAAAGTACCTTTCACAATAGAGTCAATCTCTTTGTGTGTCAATTCCTTGAATCTCCATTCATTGTGGGAGATTGTTAGAATATGAAGAATATATATGTGAATCTTTGAATTGAATTATGGCGAGATCCGTTGATCGAATCAATTGGATGATGGTTGAAGTATGTTCTCCTTCCATTGGGGATAAACGTGGTATATTCACATGTTCAATTCCGACTTCGAATGAATGAGATATTCAAGTCTAAAGATTGCCTAATTCAAAGCCAAAATGGGACTAAAGGTAACTAAAAACATTTAGTCCCACATTGGCCATGGGATGGAAGTTCGTAGTGTTTAAATAGAGAAAATTGAGAACAAAGGGCGTGCCCTTTGGGTACTTGGAGTTTTCGCGCACGATTGAGAGGAAACCATGCCCGCTCATGCGCTCGAGCGCCGGTGCCGGGCGGCGGCTGGGTCTGGGTTCGGGTTCAGGTTCGGGTTCCCTACTCAGCCTGGTTCTTTTTGAATCAGGTCTCACGAGTATGGGCCGAACCGGCCGCCAACGGACCTGCTCCGCTATCCGGATCCGAACCGCCCCGCCAACGGACCCGCTCCGCATCAGTTGGACAGCCAACAGTTGCGATTGTTGGGTCGAACCATTGCAACGGTTCAGACCGAACCGTTGCAACTTTTCGTTGGGTTCGGACCCGTTGGCCCCTCCTGAAGCGCTATAAATAGCGCTCCGAACTCTCAATTAAACACAACACCAAGAACAACAACAGCAAGACTTCCAAAGGAGATTCTCTCTCTCTCTCTCTCTCTCAGTCTTGAAGTGACTTCCAAAAGGGAAGTGGGAAATCAGTAACTCGGTTTCCGAAGCGGCTTCCAAAAGAGATTTTGCAAAATTCGTTCTGAAAGAAGGCTCAGAAAATTCAACAGATTCTTTAATAGAATTGTTGTCTGAATCTGGGACTTCCAAAGAAGAATATTCTTCAACCTTCATTCTTCCTCTACAGTGGGTGCTCCTCCAAAGTAAAGGCAAATATTCTCCCGGAATTTGTCTTTGTCCCGCTGCTTCAACAATTCTGTGAAGGTACTGGTTAACTACGGTTCGACCGTACGGTGATTTGGTAGTGCTATTCAAATACCGTGAAGGAGTGTTGTATCTTGAGAGACCAGCGTCCAATAACCCGTTAGCACCGGTGAGGGGGACGTAATTGTCTTAAGGAGATTCGCTTTAAGCGTACCTCACTCCAGGTACTGTATAAGTGAATTAATTTCTTTATACAAGGGATTTACTGATATTCAATATATTGAGACTGATTTATATCAGTCTAATTGGTGTTTAACCAAGGAAGGAAATTGAAAGGTGATTCTTAAATTAAGGAACGTTCTATTGAACGAAAAACCTCTCACCTGATATTTGCCGACCTGACCAATTACATTATTGATATTTCAGTGATATTGATTAGTTGTCAGATTGATCCCAAAACCAACACTCCCTCCCTCCCTCCCTCTCCCTCCTCCCCTTCCCCATCTGTTCGATCGGATTTGAAGGAGACCGGAGGGAGGGGGAGGGGGAGGTCGGGGAGGGGGAGCGTCAGAGAAGACGGAGGAGGGAGATTGGAGGAAAGAGGGAAAAAGAAGAAGAAAAGAATATTTTAAATTCTTCAGTAAGAGTGAAATTGTTAAAAAAAAAAAATGACACACTTGTAATAACTTATGGGGTGTCTTCTTCATTTTTTTTGGGCGGAAGTATCTGCTCTCCTCGTTATTGCGACAGACAAGTAGAATACATAATGATTGCAAAAGATTAAAGCAGAAAAAGGAACGCGGGGGGGGGGGGGGGGGGGGGGGGGGGGGGGTGTGTGTGTGTTGGGGATGAGATCAATCTTATTGATTAATCCCCCTTGAAAAATATAAATAGAAAGATGGTGCTAGCTAGCACATGCTTAATAGCCTTTCATTAAAAAATTTTCTGAATTTCAAAAACCAGATGGGCTTGATCTTATGATTCGTGACCTTTTTTTGCATCAGACCGACTCGTTCCTACTAATGAGACTTGATGTTATTGTCTGAATTGAAGTGCTCTTTTTTACTCCGACGATCTGAAACATGACGAGAATCTTGCTGCAAAATGCGCGTGCCGTGCAGGGCAAGTTGCTCAGAATTTAAAGAAAAAAAAAAAGTTAAGCTAGCCAATGAGATTAATATACTTAATATGTATCAAAGCTCTAAATTTTCTAATTTTTTTTTGTACGCGTAGAAGTGAATGAGTTGTTATGAATTCGGTGAAAACTGAAACCGAAGAGTGTGCGCACTAAGATAAGACTGCCAGTAAATTTAAAATCTAAACTGACCAAAAATTCTGGGCCTAATATCGTTTAACCTCATTCATCTGTTTTTCATTAATCAAACCTATATAGTTCGTGACGGAAATCTTCTACCTGAGAAATAATGATGCACACCATAAATAGTGAACTGAATTCAGTCTCGACCATGAGGAATAATGATGCGCGCGCGCCATTCGCAGTGATTTCGATATATTCTCAATTCTCATTGCAGCTTTGTACAGATACCTCATTCATAAAACACGAGACACGCATATTGGTCAAAATTGACAGCCATGTGCTCTAGATTACTCAACCTCAATTCCAACTTTCTTCAAGTTGCAGCTTGCTGCTTATAAAAAAGAGCTCTCCTTTTGTATTCTGAAATCACGAAAGCTGCTTGTTCTCTCACTCAATATTCTCACTCTCATGGCTCCACTCCATTATTGTCTTGTGTTCCTTCTCCTCTCTTGCCTCCTCTCATTCTCCTCTGCATCACATCCCCATGCCCTCCTCCTTCCCGTAAAAAAGGACCCCCCACCCTTCAGTATGTGACCAGCATCAGCCAGCGCACCCCCCTCAACCTCGTCGTAGACCTCGGCAGCCGCTTTCTCTGGCTCGACTGCGATTCCCCCTCCACCTCCTCCCGCACCCGCCACCCCGTCCTCTGCCACGCCCCGCAGTGCAGCCTCATCCAGACCCCCTTCGGCTGCTCCGACAACACCTCCACCTGCTCCGTCCTCCTCGACAATCCTTACAGTTTTGGCACCACCGGCACCCTCGCCACGGACGCCACCGCCTTCCGTTCCACCAACGGGTACAACCCGGGCCCAATTGTCAGGGCCGCCGACTTCATCTTCACCTGCGCCTCTACCTCCCTTCTCAAAGGCCTTGCCCGCGGGGCCAGCGGCATGGCGGGCTTCGGCCGCAACCGCATCGGGCTGCCGGTTCAGGTTGCCGTCGCGTTCAGGCTGCGCCCCGTTTTCGCCCTCTGCCTCGGCTCCTCTGGAGTCATCTTCATCGGCGAGGGGCCTTACCACTTTCTCCTCAACGTCGAAGCGTCGCAGGGCCTGATCTATACTCCGCTGCTGGTCAACAGGGTGAGCACCGCGGGAGCCTACGTCAAAGGGAGAAGTCGGTGGAGTACTTCATCGGCGTCACGGCCATCAAGATCAACAACAAGGTCGTGCCTGTCAACACAACGCTGCTGTCCATCGACAAGCACGGGAATGGAGGGACGAAGATAAGCACGGTCACCCCCTACATGACGCTGGAGACGTCAATTTACAAGGCGGTGACGAGGGCGTTTGCTGCTTCGCTGAGTGGGGTGAAGAGGGCCGCGCCCGTAGGGAAATTCAGTGTGTGCTACAATCACAAGGATCTCGGGAGCACGAGGGTCGGGGTGGCGGTGCCGCAGATTGATTTGGTATTGCAGAGTGAGAGTGTGTATTGGAGGATGTTCGGGGCGAATTCGATGGTGGAGGCCAAGGCCGGGGTGTACTGCCTGGCGTTTGTGGACGGAGGAGTGAGCCCGAATACGGCGATTGTCATCGGGGGGCATCAGATCGAGGATAATTTGTTGCAGTTCGATCTCAAGAGGGGGAGGTTGGGCTTCACCTCGTCTCTGCTCTTCAGGCAGACCACTTGTGCCAACTTCAACTTCACGGCCAAACCGTAGTGATCAATCGATCGATCTTGAGGTGTAATTCGATTGTGTGTGGTTGATGGAAGTAGAGATGTTATTGCCAAGATATGGAATAAAATTTGTAGCTGTGATGTTTTGGCTAACTGAATTCATTTAAATGCAGTAATTTGTTCTAGTGCTGTAATCTTTTGCAATCAAAAGATTCGGCCAATTAGGAATTAAATTGGTGGTCACTTGGACTGGCCGAGCTTCACCTTTGGTCATTTGAATCCAAATCTTCATTCTCAAGATTTGAGAACCCCAAAGCTTGTACGAATGGGACCCTGGAGTTTCGGTCCTGAGGGCTATGGGCCCTTGTGATATTCTCATGTCAAACCCACAGGAAAAAGTCCTTCCCAATGTTCCTATTTACTAGATTTGTGAACATCTTGGAAATCTTTATTTGTTTTTCATCGCTTTACTTATTTGATATAAGCAACCACCACTGCATGGGTCGGGAGGTAGAAAAGCTCTCCCATTTTGATTGCAGATATCTATTAAGGTCCCTTGGGACTTCCTCGAGATCTCTTTTCATAATCAAAAGGCGGATATCCCTCGAGACAAGCTAGTCTTTCAACTCTTTGTACCTTGGTTATCGACACATAGGTAACGACCATAGGAGGAAACTTTCCACAACCAATATGGGGCTGTTGATTTCTCGGATTTGAGGCTGGAAATCCACTGTTCATGGGGTCCACACGGGGCCACGTCAATTTTCCAATCTCTTGTGTTTGGTGTCTAAAAAAAGGCAATCATTTCGGCGAGGCCGCAAAAATCTGACCGGGCAAGACGGCTGGTTTCCTCGCGCCCCGGCTGTGAAAAACACCTGAAAATTTATTGTTCATGGGCCCCACCAGCACATTTTCAGTGGGAAGGAGGAGAGAGATTGAGAGTTTGTCAGGTTTCAAAAAGCTCTGTTCTGAGCCTAACAGGCCCTATGGGAGGAACTTGTGAGATGTATATTTATCACGAATTAATAACTCTCTCTCTCTCTTTCTCTCTCTCTGTGAGAGATGATTCTCTCTTCTTGCCACTGGCAAGTTCCCAAATATGATTAACTTCTGCCACATCCTCACCTAACACCCCCGACGCTATTGTTGATCACCACCATGGACCAAACTCCATCACATCCCTAATCAACAATCTAAATATGTGGCACCCCGTTCCCGGGATACGTACTCTGATACGTGTACCAAATTTTTTGACCGTATTATTTAATTTTCTTCCAGTATTTGCTTTTGCGTTATGATTACTTATATTATTGTGTATCGGATCTGAATTCTCAGATCTAGAATAAGCCCTGATCCGGACCGAGAACCCGATACTAACTTGCTGCCCGATTTGACTTTTTGGAAGTCCGATTTGACCAATTTCAGTTTTATACGTTATTTTCTAATATTTTAGATTTTTCATGATTTTCTAGAATTTTTCTGCAAAATCTCCAAAACGGTGTCGGTGGGCATCACTGACTGATTCTCGGATTTTTAGTTTTCAAACGGGATTGAATTTCAAAAATGGCTTTCATGTTATTTCTTGGAATTTCATTTTCTATCTAAAAACATTTTTTGAGATTTTTCTAAATTTATCAAAATTTCACCGATTCTGGTGTTAGCGGGTGTCGCCGGAGAATTCCAGGATTTTTAATTTAAAAGGTATATTAAATTTCTCGAATCTGGTTTCACTGAGCATTTAAAAATAATATTTTCTATTTTTGAGAATTTTCGGAATGTTTCTGAAACAGTCGAATTTTCGCTATACCAACAATTTCTTTTCTTGCTTTTTCTTTCTCTACTCTCCTACTTTGTACTTCCAGAAATTATAATAAATAAATTATTTAATAATAAAAATTTGGGACACGTATCAGGGTATATATCCCGAGATTGGGGTGCTACAATCTATGTTGACTCCAATATCCTTACCCAATCTGGACCCAATTCTCAAGCCGCATTGATTCCTATACCCATAAATCTTGAAATTGAACCACCTATTTTGGATAGTCACATTCCATTGATGGATCATGAATGTAAACTTCAATTCTTGATTTTGGAACCAACTATTAAACCAAAACTGACTCTTGAATCTAAACTTGATTTA
Source organism: Agave tequilana (assembly GCA_038442645.1). Lineage (NCBI taxonomy): Eukaryota > Viridiplantae > Streptophyta > Magnoliopsida > Asparagales > Asparagaceae > Agave > Agave tequilana. The sequence continues at coordinate 507,972 of JAVJIF010029915.1, forward strand.
AGTCATATTCTCGAGTCAATATTGATTCTCATTCCTTTCATTCTTAAGCCCAAATCAACTGCTAACTGACATTCCATTGTTGCACCTAGTTGTAGACTATTATGATTCTGAGATGATATTCAAGATTGGTCATATAATCAGGATGATTTTATGATAGGATCATACATGATCCTATTCAGTAAAGGGGTTGTAAAAATGTATATAGGGAATAGGTCATCAAAGATGGGTTCAACAACAAATTGTTTAAAGTGGATAACAACGCTTGGTCCAATCCGACCACCACCGACACCATCACCTTGAGATAATATTTTTTCTTTCTTTTCTTCTTTTTCATATATGCATTCATTCATACATTGAGGACAATGTATGAGATAGGTGCGGCGGAGGGTTTCACTAATATAGCTAACATAGTTTAGTCGTTAACATAGTTTTCTCAAAAAAAAATTAAAAAAATAAAAAATTTTAATTTTGCAAAAAGTATAACTAGTTTTTAAAGAATTAAGAATCCAAAAAAGTTTAAAATTTTAATGGTAAGATTAATTTGAAAGAATCTATAATTTTTGACTCAGAGATAAAAAATTTGAAAAATAAACACCATTTAGAATTTGTTGACATGATTATGCATCTTATATATACGTACACATAATTTTAAGTTTGGGATGATGATGATAACTTAGCCTGTTTTGAATATATAGTATAAAAAAGGATATATATATATATATAATATTAGCGCATCTAATAATTAATTAGTTAGGTATTAGGGCCTCAAGAAGCCTCGATATTTTCACAAAAGAAAATTAGATGAGTTATACATATTAAAAAGAGAGAGAAGTTCTTAAAAGGCAACACAGTGGTAATACTTCGAGCTTCTCAAAAAAAAAAAATTATGTATATATATTTTAAAAAAGTGAAATTGAATCAAATATTTTCAAATTAAAACTATTTTCACTTACACAAAGATGCATGAGATTGGAAGACTTAGGACGGATTTGGGTGAAAATATTGAATTTAACTTTTAAAGAAAGATGATTAGATTTCTTAATTATATAGTTGAACTTGATTATGCTTAAACTTGTTGGAAACTTATGAATTTAATTACTACTGACTACTTGTTGAGAAATAGGAAAAAAAAATAACAATTTCTCTTTTCCTTTTCTTTTATTATTTTTAGTTATCCTTATTTTTGGTTGTCCTTTTTATCTTAGTCTTTTCTTATCTATTCTTTTCTTCACCAGATATTGTGGGTGCAATTCACAGAAAAATCTCCGAGACAAAACTCGTCCTCTAGGGTAACCAAGCGGTTTAACGATTCGTTACACGTGCTAAATGCAATCGTGAGTCCTACGAAAGTTAATAGTTAGATTAAATTTTTTTAGTTTTGCTCAAGGACAATCAAAAGATAAGTGTGGGAGCGTGATTACATTCCAATTTTGCATACTTATTATCATATTTGCACATTTAACCTTTGATTATTCTTAGTTAAACTTTGCTATTTAATTCTCTTTTTGCTTATGGTGTGTATTTATTTAAAATAGAAAGATAAAGGTGAAGGAAGTTTCTAATTATCCTATCCATATTCAGATTTAATTTAAATCAATTTAAAATCAAAAGGAAGACAAGCATTCAGAGATAATCCCAATCCTGATTTGTGATAAAGGAGAAAATCCACTGAAATTCAGGTTGCTTAAGCTCCAAATCAAATATAAAAAGGGAGAATTTAAATTTAAACTCGAATTAGGAGATTACCTACTTCTCAAGTTATTTAAAAAGGATATGTTTTTAAAAACCCAGAGATGAAATGAAGATTCTTAGGATGTTCTAAACAAAATGTTACACGCAAAAAATGTCAAAAAAATGGCAAGCAATCCCGCAAAAAAGAAAAAAATTTGAGAAGTCTATCCTCAATCACAATTAGGGGTGAGCATCGGTTCGATTTTTGCCGATTTTAGCGAAACCGAATCAAGAACCGAACAGAATCAAGAACCGAACCGACTCGCTTCGGCTCACAGCGGGCAGATTTTCTGTTGGTCCAACACCTGAATTGCATACTGCAGAGGGATTGCATCCCCAAAAGTCGTGTAACTCAAACAGATGTTCCTTCTTCTGCTGATCAAGCTCATCCATCCGCCCTGAAAATCAAACACAAGTCCATCCTCCTCTAGATCTTGTTCAATTCATGCAACGGTGGCTTTATATCAGCACAAATTGAAACGTGAGGTTGCTTATTCTTCCCAATCTCAGTTACGCCCTGCTCGCAACCAGTCACGCAGTCATCAAACCTCACCCAAAAGTCAAGAAGTTCGACTTGTCCACCACATAATTTGCATACACCGTGCCATGAGCACCTTCAACGAAAAGGTCATCGTCAGTCGGAAAGCAACCTAGACTCATCAAAGTAGTGGCAACCATCAACTCCACACATCTCCTCAATTCATTTCCAGAGGCCGAACAACCTCCTCCCACGTAAAGAAAAGAACCAGTCTGTTTGAGCAGATTCTTCGCCGAGCACACAGCCGCATCGGCGGGTCCCACTGCGGCACATTCACCTCCTGTTGGATGTCCTTGGTGGGGATATCCACAAAAGAAGGCTTCTTTAACAATCCTACGGATGTCCTCCACATCAAGAACAGGTTTTCTGTTCGGCTCGGCTCGGTCAGTTTCGGGTTTCAGAAACCCAAAATCTGACCGAATTGCAATGGTTCGGTTCGGATTGATTCTGTTTTGATTGATTTTTTCGGTTTTAACCGAACCCTAGTCACCCCTAATTACAATATTGTTGACTTTCCGTTTTTGACGGGTGACTCAAAATTTGATAACCTAATAATTTTGTATAAATAAAATTTACAATATCAGTTCAATATTTTATAAAAATTTCGAAACAACATGTTTTGAAGAAAACCATCCAATTTCTATTTTTTTAAAACCAAAATTGTAATATTTGGAGAAAATTATTGATTGAGAAAATTCAAAATCCCAGCGGGATCTAATATACAATTGATTTTAGATTCTAAGGAGATCCAGGTCCTAGCTTTCTTCATGGGTTTATGTCCCAGGGAATTCTACTTTCTACAGTTATATTTGTCATTTTTTCCCCAAGAGTATACGTCGAGTTACTTTTTGTTGTCGTAAAATTAAAACATCTTTATTTAAAGAAAATAATTTGTCATCTTTCTACCTTCATTTCCAAAGTATCTATCTTTTTTCCCCTTCATGTGTACACTTTTATTAATCAAATAATCAAATCTAAAATCTACTTACTTTTTTGTCTTTAAAACGATCTTTTTTTTTAATTAAAATGTTTTTTTTTGGCTGTAAAATTAGATAATTTCAAAAACTATCCACTTTCATCTTCAATTTATAATTCCTTGTTTGATGCTAAAAAGTATATTGCTTCATGACAATCATAATATTTTTGTTGTTGGAGGATTGGAGTTCGGGTTCGAATAGAGCATGCGCTTGTCTGGGTCAGGTTCGGATTTTCGATGGATCCAACCTTAATTCCACCCGTTTTATTATTGGGTCGTCGGATCTATTTCCGGGTCCGACCCAATAATCTCTCGGATCCAAATGCAATTTACATTGCTTATGTTTTCCTGAGAAAGGGGAAACATCTCAAGAGCTGCCCTCGAGAAAGAGCATAAACAAAAAGAAGCCCTTTTTTCCGTCAAATCGAGCGCAAACAAAAACGATGGAGATGGAGGTCAGATCTCGTTCCCACTCTCACTTTCGTTTTGATCTTAGGTTTTCGATCTCTGAGCTTAATTTTTTATTGTTTGATTCCTTGCAGTTGGGAGCAAGGTCTCACGGGGGGATCGAAGGTTCGACGAGCTCCGAGACGGGATCGGAGAGGACTCTGTAAGTCTCCATAGAAACTGATCTCCTTCCTCTTCCCCTCAATCGGGGATCATCGGAACCTGTGAGTGAACACTAGATGAACGCCGTGATGAGAGATCATTTTACACGGATTAACCTAATAATAATAATAATAATTAAAAAAAAAGAACACCCAGTATAAGATGTGAACAAGTAGTCAACGATTTGTATGAGGAGAGGAAGAAGATAGGTGAGGATTGGGGACTGTGTTCTAGTTTCTAAATAGAGGACAAATCAATTGGGGCTGAGTGAACTTGGTGTATAGTGAGTAAATTTTTTTATGAATTTCAGTAGCGGGGTTGCTTGTTGCTTCGAATGCCTCTGCCATCATTTTACTCTGAATGAAACTTATACGCATAATCTGTTTATGTTATTCTATTATTAGTTTTTTCCCATCAAAATTGTCGTATAGAAGTGAAATATTTCTTTTAATAGTTGGAACTTGTATGCAGGTATCCCTATGTAACTGGTACATCAGTATTAGGGATGAAATATAAGGATGGAGTTATCTTGGCTGCTGATATGGGAGGTATGTTTCTTGTCTTCAGACAGTTCACTTGTCTCAAAAACATACTTCCTTTGTTACTGTTTGCCCAATTTGAACTAATAAGCAACCATCCTGGTGAAGTTGCTATCAGTATATGTTAGAAACACATAGTTATTAGCACCCCTGTTTTAAATATTGGCAGAGTCAGCTGAGATATCGTCCGATATCTCCTTTTTTCCTGTTGCCGATACGATATGGGGAAATCGTTCGTCATATCGTTTGTAGCAAAAAATGGCCGATATTTGAAATATCGGCCAATAAATCGCCCGATATATCGCCCGATATGAAATAACTTATATATTGCACGACTGCTTGCAAATGTACATTATTTTTTACTGTCTTTACAAATATATTACATCATTTTTATTAGGTAGATGATATATATGATTCTAAACTAACTTTTAGTTATTAATGTAACAGCCTATTTTTATTATTTGTTATTTATTAATTATTATTTCCTCATGATTTTAAGCATCGGTTATTAAGGGAATTTTATAATTCCTCATTCTTAATTTAATACCAATAACAATGAAGTTGACCAAAGAATTTATATTTTATTGTATGAGTTATTTTCATTTTTGGATTTATGGCATAAATTGGAATATATATAGAAAATATATATAGGTATTTTGTGCCAACATAATTATGACATTTAGAGTATATGGGAATATATCCTAGATATTGCAATTTTAGGTATATCCTATAGTATTACCAATTAATGCATACCTAAACAAATACTATGTATTTGTAGTTGAAATTTTTTTTTTAATTAACACTTGAGTTAGTGGAAGAGTTAGGTTTGCATGATGGGGTGAGGTGTAAGGCTAGGATCAATTTGATCCTAGCCTTGGCCAAGTGGCAAGACTTGAGGGGAGTTTGTAATTGCAATGACCAGGTTATTAGGGGCCTTTTTGCATAATAATCTCCTCTTACGTTAGGATCTGAGAGGAGAAGTTTTCTTTCCTCTCTGTAAAAATTCAGAACTCTCCCAAAAATCAAACCCTAAATCTCTCTTCCCTCTCAAACTCCCTTCTCCTCCACCCAACTCTCTCTCTCCCTCTCTCTTCACCCTCCCAGCCGAAGCCAGGAGGGGAGGCGCAGCCGCGCGCCACCAGCGGGCCGCGCACAGCCGCGCGGAGGGGCCGCGCGCAGCCGCGTGAGGGCGGCGCCAGGCGCGAGTGGCCTGGTAGGAAGGGGGGATCCTTGTTTGGCCAAGATTCAGTCTTTGGGTGATTTTGAAGAGCCCTAATTCTGAAATTAGGTTCCAAAAACCCCCAAAATTCTGAAACTAATTTGGGTTGAAGGTAATGTTGTTTACTCCACTAATTCCTCTCTTTATGAGTTAGTTCATAAACTAAGAATTTTTCCCCTGTCTTTGCTAGGAGTGGAGTGGAGAAATTGATCAAGATCACAAGTGGGAATCCATATACCAAATGAGTAAATTTACATACTCACCTTACATGCTAAATTCATGAGTTTAATTCAAGTAATCGGTGTATGAAACTAAGAGGAATTTTAGGGAAAGCTTAATAGAATAGTGTAGAGTGGCATGGAAATTAATTTTACATGGAATTGGTGCCTTGATTACTCTCTTTTCATTAGAAGGTGGTTGCATAAATTATAGTGTTATGTAATTGTAACAATTAGAGTTAAGCTAAGTAGAATAGATAAAGTAAGTGGTAATGGGTATGTGCTAGAATGTAAGGGTGCTTTAATAGTTATGTTACATGTTATGTATGTGTAATGCTAAAGTCACTGATAATAATACCTATATATTAGTATGATTGAATATATGGATGACATGTGAGCATGTCGAGTTTGTGATCTTGCCATAACATGCTAATTGTGTAACCTATGCATTGGTATATTTTGTTATGCAATATATATGAGTTGGTTGATGGTAGAATCTATATGATGTTATGTTGAATACCTATGTATGTCAATCAAAAGGAGGAAGGGGCCGGGGGGGAGCCGGTAGGAGGGGAGAAGACGGTGAGTAATGGTAGTGCATATTGTTCATTAACATAGGGAGGAAGGGGCCGGGCGGGAGCCGGTAGGAGGAAGAAGGCGGGGGTCATGGGAATCATGTATATACATTGTGTGAATATGTGTGTATTTCATATACTATATATGTATGTATATATATGTGAGTCTTGGTTGCAATTCCAGGAGGAAGGGGCCGGGCGGGAGCCGGTAGGGGGAGAAGACGGGGTAAAGTAAAACCATATGATTAGGGTGACGTGTGAATGTGCCCTAGTAAGTAATAAAAGTATTGTGTTATCGGTAAATATTTTGAAAGTAACATTATATAGTCAAGATTTGAGCAAGGAAAGAATATGTGTCTAGAGACTTTCTTGAGAGGGATCAAGTAATGATCTCGCTCTAGTACATTATTGGAAGGAACTTTTAATCATAAAGAAAGCCTAACAACTAAGACTCGTAAACATTAAATTGAGTAAGGTGGTATCTATATTCATGTAAGATTTCCTTGGACTCCACAAGGTATGTTGTAGAAATATATCATGTTATCATTCATAAAGTGTTTATGAAATTTACTTGCTGAGCCGTCGAGCTCATTCCTTTTATTTTCTCCTCTTTCAGGTCTTGATAAAGGTAAGGGCATATTGTAACATGGAGTAGTCATGAGCAGGATGACATATGTTCCATAAAACCTTATTTTATTCACTATGTACATGTAATTATGTTTTATGTCAGCATTGCCTAGTGAATGTGCTATGGTGCTACCATCATATGTAAATTTTTGTAATAGTTGTAATTAGAACTTGTGGTATATGGGATGTTGGTGAAGTTAAGAATTGTGATCATGTTGGTAGGATTATGTGGTTAATGGATGCCTTGATGGTTATGTAAGAAGAATACATGGTATAAGTATATTGTTGAGATCTTCTATATTTTGTCATAAGTAGGCCTTGGAGCCGAAATTGATATTTTTGTATGTGAAAAAAGTAAAATTTTAGAGGAGATGTTGCCGAAATTTTCTAGATTTTGAATTAAAGATAAGATTTGGGAATAAATACGTGTTATGGATCTAATCTTGCTTATTAGAAGCTGGGACCGTTACAGTTGGTACCAGAGCGTGGTTTAGGCAAGGTTAGCCTAGATAGATGTAGCATACAGGAATAGCTAAATAAGCATGTGAAATCTGTATGTATGTTTGGGTAAAATAGAAAGGGGTATAGGAGGGATAGTAGAATCTTAGGGTATTTTGACCCCGAAAGGTATGATATTTAACTGTTCTCTACGTTTGAATTTGGGTACCCGCATACCTTAATTCAAATGGATCCTGTAAAGGGTGCGGGCCCTTCTGTAGGGAATTTCAGTGATATGGGACACTGGAAAAGAGAGCAATTAAAAATCACACAAGACAGGGTTAAACCTATTGGCAGGGTAGTCCTATCCAAAGGAAATTTTGAAGATCGGCATGGTTAAAGAAGTGATAATTTACTATCATGTATTGTTATATAGTCATGCAATTTATTATTTTGGGGAGAATTGGAAGACAAATTGTCTAATGTAAATCTTTTACTTCTACAGATGGGGGATTCTGAGATGACGAGATCGTCATCCGACAATCCGGAGTCGGAAAGTTTGAGTTGGATTGCAGACCAGATGGATTGGGATTTTGAGTCAGATGAAACCAATCCAGCTATCATTCTGAAAAGTCCCCTCAGACAGTAAAAATACAGGGGTTCGCTTGGAACAAGATAATAAAGATGAAATCAGTGAGGCAGAAAGTGCCATAGGGAATGCACCAGCAACCGTGGACATGGGAATACTGCCTAGTAATGAGATGAATCCTGAAGGAAGGATTTTCTTTGGAGGTATTTGGTGGGACTCCAGTTGGGTAGAAGACATGGATCTCTATGATGATAATGAGAATTGGAGATGTGAATATGATACTATCCAAGAAGAAGAAGGAGAGGATCCTGAGGAAGAAAATCTTGAGGAAGAAGAGGATCCTGAAGAAGTAGATTCAGAAGAGGATGATCCTGTGGAGTTAAATCAAGAAGAAGAAGATCCCGAAGAAGAGGAAAACAATAAGGAAGATGAATCTGGAGGAGACAACAGGGAGGAAAGCTCCTCGGGTTCTAACATAACCCCATGATAGGAGTCTAGAGCGGTGGCATTTTTGTTTTTGTTGTTTTTGTTTTTGAAGAAAAATGAATGTTGACTTACATGAATGGATATTTTTTTTGTTTTGTAAAGAAAGTGGTTGTCAATAGCTATATGTATGAACAATGTATCCCTTTATGACTGCAATTGTATGTTTTGAAAGAATGTAGTCATGCTAATGTAAATGTTGCTATGAAAACATTTTGTGCATAAATGAAGTCAGTGTTTTGTTTTTGAGCTATTCTACTTGTTATTATTGAGTTGTCATTGATTAAGTTCGACTATTCTTCTAGGTATTAAATGGACTTAAATTTTCCTCCATCCGAGGCCAACTCGGAGGGCGACGTCCCATTGCACAGTGCAATAGGGAGCGTCCATCCCCCAGCAAGTCAAGAATTCCTAAATGAACAATCTAATGCCAATCGGAGAATTCCAGATAGAATACCAGATTGGCTGTTGCAACTGGCAAATGTTAACAACCCTCGCAGAGCCCTTGAACAATTTCAAAAGTTAAATCCACCAGCTTTTAAAGGAGGAGTTGATCTGATACAAGCTAATGAATGGCTCCGTCAAATTGAGAAAATACTTGATGTTATGGAGTGCACGGAAAATCAACGGGTATCTTTCACCTCCTTTACGTTCCAAGGAGAAGCTGAACGCTGGTGGGAGATGATCAAAGGAGGAGCTAAGACCATGGGGAAAGAAATTTCTTGGAACTTTTTAGTTAAAAAGTTCAATGAAAAATATATATCGGGAGTGGTGAAGGACAGACTCGCGATGGAATTCCAAGATTTAAAGCAGGACCAGTTGACTGTGAGTCAATATGAGGCCAAATTTACCCAACTGTCTAGATATGCGGAGAAATTGGTGTCTGAAGAGGAAGATAGAGCAAAAAGATTTGTTAGGGGCTTGAGGCCGGAAATCAGGAGTAAACTGATTCCTTTCCAATTGCAGATCTATGGCCAAGCAGTAGAGAAGGCCCTAGAAATTGAAAGAGACATGCAAGAGAGCCAGGAGGCAAGGACCAGGGAACTGCCTTTTATGAAGCGCCCCCGGTATGCTAATGCGCCAAACTTTGGAGCTCATCCGGTAAGGTCCGACAGAGATACCGGATCTTCCTTTATGCCGGCCCAAGGGACCAGGGGGAACTCATGGCCCAAGAATAGGGGATTTTCCCATTCAGAGTTACCGATGCCATCTACGCGCCCCAATTTTGCGGGAAGCCAATGGTGTCCCAGGTGCAATCGAAGCCATGCTGGCAGTTGCTCTGTTGGTAAGCAATGTTTTGCTTGTGGCAAAATGGGTCATATGAGGAGAGACTGCCCAACCCTGCATGGATATCCAGGAGCTAGTAGGGGAACAGGGAGACCGACCATGGGCATTGCCCCAACAACAGGAAGACAAGCCACCGCCTTTCGGCAACCTGTCAATAGGACTCGCTCAGCCACGACGCAAGCATCAGTACAACAACCCAGAGCTCAAGGAAGAATGAACGCAATAACTCCACAGGAAGCTAGGGCATCCAATGCAGTGGTGGAAGGTACCGTCTGTGTATCTAAAAATATTGCTCAAGTATTATTTGACCCTGGTGCTACCCACTCATTTATTTCTTCATCATTTGCTGCAATGATTAACAAGAACTCTGAACCTATGAACTACCAACTAGTGGTGTCAACCCCAGTAGGCGCGAGTGTGACCACTAGTGAATATTATAAGGAGTGTGAAATCATTATAGGAGAAATGAAAACACATGCAGACTTGATTAAATTAGGAGAGATGGAATTTGACATCATCCTGGGAATGGATTGGTTGTCAACATATCGAGCTCATGTAGATTGTCACCAGAAGAGAATAATATTTAAGTTAGAAGGAACTCCAGAAAGAGTCTATGAAGGAATGAAGGGTAAGAATTGCACTCCAATCATTTCAGCTGTGAAGGCCATTAAGCTATTAAGGCAAGGATGTCAAGGATTTCTGGCAACTGTTATAAGTGAAGACAAGATCATGAAAGTCGAAAACATCGAAGTTGTGAAGGAATATCCTGATGTATTTCCGGAGGATCTACCCGGTTTGCCCCCAGATAGGGCGGTAGATTTTTCCATTAATCTTCTACCCGGGACAAGTCCCATATCCACTGTAACGGTCCCAGCTTCTAATAAGCAAGATTAGATCCATAACACGTATTTATTCCCAAATCTTATCTTTAATTCAAAATCTAGAAAATTTCGGCAGCATCTCCTCTAAAATTTTACTTTTTCCACATACAAAAATATCAATTTCGGCTCCAAGGCCTACTTATGACAAAATATAGAAGATCTCAACAATATACTTATACCATGTATTCTTCTTACATAACCATCAAGGCATCCATTAACCACATAATCCTACCAACATGATCACAATTCTTAACTTCACCAACATCCCATATACCACAAGTTCTAATTACAACTATTACAAAAATTTACATATGATGGTAGCACCATAGCACATTCACTAGGCAATGCTGACATAAAGCATAATTACATGTACATAGTGAACAAAATAAGGTTTTATGGAACATATGTCATCCTGCTCATGACTACTCCATGTTACAATATGCCCTTACCTTTATCAAGACCTGAAAGAGGAGAAAATAAAAGGAATGAGCTCGACGGCTCAGCAAGTAAATTTCATAAACACTTTATGAATGATAACATGATATATTTCTACAACATACCTTGTGGAGTCCAAGGAAATCTTACATGAATATAGATACCACCTTACTCAATTTAATGTTTACGAGTCTTAGTTGTTAGGCTTTCTTTATGATTAAAAGTTCCTTCCAATAATGTACTAGAGCGAGATCATTACTTGATCCCTCTCAAGAAAGTCTCTAGACACATATTCTTTCCTTGCTCAAATCTTGACTATATAATGTTACTTTCAAAATATTTACCGATAACACAATACTTTTATTACTTACTAGGGCACATTCACACGTCACCCTAATCATATGGTTTTACTTTACCCCGTCTTCTCCCCCTACCGGCTCCCGCCCGGCCCCTTCCTCCTGGATTGCAACCAAGACTCACATATATATATATACATACATATATAGTATATGAAATAACACACATATTCACACAATGTATATACATGATTCCCATGACCCCCGCCTTCTTTCTCCTACCGGCTCCCGCCCGGCCCCTTCCTCCCTATGTTAATGAACAATATGCACTACCATTACTCACCGTCTTCTCCCCTCCTATCGGCTCCCGCCCGGCCCCTTCCTCCTTTTGATTGACATACATAGGTATTCAACATAACATCATATAGATTCTACCATCAACCAACTCATATATATTGCATAACAAAATATACCAATGCATAGGTTACACAATTAGCATGTTATGGCAAGATCACAAACTCGACATGCTCACATGTCATCCATATATTCAATCATACTAATATATAGGTATTATGATCAGTGACTTTAGCATTACACATACATAACATGTAACATAACTATTAAAGCACCCTTACATTCTAGCACATACCCATTACCACTTACTTTATCTATTCTACTTAGCTTAACTCTAATTGTTACAATTACATAACACTATAATTTATGCAACCATCTTCTAATGAAAAGAGAGTAATCAAGGCACCAATTCCATGTAAAATTAATTTCCATGCCACTCTACACTATTCTATTAAGCTTTCCCTAAAATTCCTCTTAGTTTCATACACCGATTACTTGAATTAAACTCATGAATTTAGCATGTAAGGTGAGTATGTAAATTTACTCACTTGGTATATGGATTCCCACTTGTGATCTTAATCAATTTCTCCACTCCACTCCTAGCAAAGACAAGGGAAAAATTCTTAGTTTATGAACTAACTCATAAAGAGAGGAATTAGTGGAGTAAACAACATTACCTTCAACCCAAATTAGTTTCAGAATTTTGGGGGTTTTTGGAACCTAATTTCAGAATTAGGGCTCTTCAAAATCACCCAAAGACTGAATCTTGGCCAAACAAGGATCCCCCTTCCTACCAGGCCACTCGCGGCCTGGCGCCGCCCTCACGCGGCTGCGCGCGGCCCCTCCGCGCGGCTGTGCGCGGCCCGCTGGTGGCGCGCGGCTGCGCCTCCCCTCCTGGCTTCGGCTGGGAGGGTGAAGAGAGAGGGAGAGAGAGTTGGGTGGAGGAGAAGGGAGTTTGAGAGGGAAGAGAGATTTAGGGTTTGATTTTTGGGAGAGTTCTGAATTTTTACAGAGAGGAAAGAAAACTTCTCCTCTCAGATCCTAACGTAAGAGGAGATTATTATGCAAAAAGGCCCCTAATAACCTGGTCATTGCAATTACAAACTCCCCTCAAGTCTTGCCACTTGGCCAAGGCTAGGATCAAATTGATCCTAGCCTTACACCTCACCCCATCATGCAAACCTAACTCTTCCACTAACTCAAGTGTTAATAAAAAAAAATTCAACTACAAATACATAGTATTTGTTTAGGTATGCATTAATTGGGAATACTATAGGATATACCTAAAATTGCAATATCTAAGATATATTCCCATATACTCTAAATGTCATAATTATGTTGGCACAAAATACTTATATATATTTTCTATATATATTCCAATTTATGCCATAAATCCAAAAATGAAAATAACTCATACAATAAAATATAAATTCTTTGGTCAACTTCATTGTTATTGGTATTAAATTAAGAATGAGGAATTATAAAATTCCCTTAATAACCGATGCTTAAAATCATGAGGAAATAATAATTAATAAATAACAAATAATAAAAATAGGCTGTTACATTTCTACCCCCTTAAGGAAGCTTCGACCCCGAAGCTTGACGTACCTTGGAAAAGTTGTGGATAGGTAGATCGCATATCCTCCTCTGGCTCCCAGGTAGTCTCTTCGATTTTTGGCTTCTCCATAATACCTTTACTAACGGAATAGTTTTGTTCCGCAAAACCTTCTCTTTACGGTCCAAGATTTGCACTGGCTCCACCGTTATGATAAATCTTCTTGGAGTTGTAGTGGTGAGTTACTAAGAACATGACTGGGGTCTGGTATGTATTTCCTTAATTGTGACACATGAAATACATTATGCATCTTCTCCATTTCCGGTGGTAATGCTAACCTGTAGGCCAGAGGTCCAATTCTTTCCAATATCTCAAAAGGACCGATGAAACGGGGGTCTAACTTATTCCGTTTACCAACCCGTATTACTCCTCTCATTGGAGATATCTTCAAGAAAACTTTGTCGCCTACAACAAATTCCAAGGGTCTTCGGCGCCGATCTGCATATGTCTTCTGTCTACTTTGGGCCGCTTTCATCCTCTTCCTAATTATCCGGATTTTCTCTGTTGTATCTATCACTATATCTGCTCCGAATAATGTTCGGTCTCCTATCTCCTCCCAACAAATCGGAGATCTACACTTCCTGCCGTACAAGGCTTCAAATGGTGGCATTCAATAGTAGATTGATAACTATTGTTGTATGCAAACTCTGCCAATGGTAAGTATTTTTCCCAATTACCTCCGAAATCCAATACACATGCTCTCAGCATATCTTCAAGTATTTGTATAGTTCTTTCTGATTGTCCGTCGGTTTGCGGATGAGCAGCTGTACTTGGATGTAGTTTAGTGCCCAAAGACTGGGATAGGCTTATCCATAGTCTTGACTGGAATCGGGGGGATCCTTGTTTGGCCAAGATTCAGTCTTTGGGTGATTTTGAAGAGCCCTAATTCTGAAATTAGGTTCCAAAAACCCCCAAAATTCTGAAACTAATTTGGGTTGAAGGTAATGTTGTTTACTCCACTAATTCCTCTCTTTATGAGTTAGTTCATAAACTAAGAATTTTTCCCTTGTCTTTGCTAGGAGTGGAGTGGAGAAATTGATCAAGATCACAAGTGGGAATCCATATACCAAGTGAGTAAATTTACATACTCACCTTACATGCTAAATTCATGAGTTTAATTCAAGTAATCGGTGTATGAAACTAAGAGGAATTTTAGGGAAAGCTTAATAGAATAGTGTAGAGTGGCATGGAAATTAATTTTACATGGAATTGGTGCCTTGATTACTCTCTTTTCATTAGAAGGTGGTTGCATAAATTATAGTGTTATGTAATTGTAACAATTAGAGTTAAGCTAAGTAGAATAGATAAAGTAAGTGGTAATGGGTATGTGCTAGAATGTAAGGGTGCTTTAATAGTTATGTTACATGTTATGTATGTGTAATGCTAAAGTCACTGATCATAATACCTATATATTAGTATGATTGAATATATGGATGACATGTGAGTATGTCGAGTTTGTGATCTTGCCATAACATGCTAATTGTGTAACCTATGCATTGGTATATTTTGTTATGCAATATATATGAGTTGGTTGATGGTAGAATCTATATGATGTTATGTTGAATACCTATGTATGTCAATCAAAAGGAGGAAGGGGCCGGGCGGGAGCCGGTAGGAGGGAGAAGACGGTGAGTAATGGTAGTGCATATTGTTCATTAACATAGGGAGGAAGGGGCCGGGCGGGAGCCGGTAGGAGAAGAAGGCGGGGGTCATGGGAATCATGTATATACATTGTGTGAATATGTGTGTTATTTCATATACTATATATGTATGTATATATATGTGAGTCTTGTTGCAATTCCAGGAGGAAGGGGCCGGGCGGGAGCCGGTAGGGGGAGAAGACGGGGTAAAGTAAAATCATATGATTAGGGTGACGTGTGAATGTGCCCTAGTAAGTAATAAAAGTATTGTGTTATCGGTAAATATTTTGAAAGTAACATTATATAGTCAAGATTTGAGTAAGGAAAGAATATGTGTCTAGAGACTTTCTTGAGAGGGATCAAGTAATGATCTCGCTCTAGTACATTATTGAAGGAACTTTTAATCATAAAGAAAGCCTAATAACTAAGACTCGTAAACATTAAATTGAGTAAGGTGGTATCTATATTCATATTCATGTAAGATTTCCTTGGACTCCACAAGGTATGTTGTAGAAATATATCATGTTATCATTCATAAAGTGTTTATGAAATTTACTTGCTGAGCCGTCGAGCTCATTCCTTTTATTTTCTCCTCTTTCAGGTCTTGATAAAGGTAAGGGCATATTGTAACATGGAGTAGTCATGAGCAGGATGACATATGTTCCATAAAACCTTATTTTGTTCACTATGTACATGTAATTATGCTTTATGTCAGCATTGCCTAGTAAATGTGCTATGGTGCTACCATCATATGTAAATTTTTGTAATAGTTGTAATTAGAACTTGTGGTATATGGGATGTTGGTGAAGTTAAGAATTGTGATCATGTTGGTAGGATTATGTGGTTAATGGATGCCTTGATGGTTATGTAAGAAGAATACATGGTATAAGTATATTGTTGAGATATTCTATATTTTGTCATAAGTAGGCCTTGGAGCCGAAATTGATATTTTTGTATGTGGAAAAAGTAAAATTTTAGAGGAGATGTTGCCGAAATTTTCTAGATTTTGAATTAAAGATAAGATTTGGGAATAAATACGTGTTATGGATCTAATCTTGCTTATTAGAAGCTGGGACCGTTACAATTAATATTTCATTATACATAATGTCTGATATGAATGCCCGATATTCGCGCGTATCCCCGATATCTCCCCCGATATCCGATATCCGATATGAAAAATGCCCATCCGATACGATCCCGATATCCGATATTTAGAACCTTAATTAGCACTGAAGAGTTATTCTTCAGCAAATCATTATGCACTAAATGTAGATCTAACACGGATGGATTACATTTGAATACTTCTTAAAATGAAGGTATTTGAACACATCTTTGTACCATGCCATTGATTTTCGATGCCTTTTACACCATATCTTGCCTGACATCTCTTCTTTTTCTTCAGATGGCCCTGAGGTCTTGAATCTTGAATAGTTCAAATTTTAGTGAATTTGTGCCCCTACTTGCCTGTTAAGTGGTGATTTACAGACACTAATTTTGATTGCATGTTCTTGATTTATCAGATGAAACTGTTTCCATACATCGTGAAATTGCTGGTCCGTTTTGATTCATTCCTTCTAACATCTCGAACATGCTTCCTATCGGAAGTTTTAACCATCCATCTACATAGGTATTTTGGTACAGACCTACTATGAGTAGTGTTGGTGCTAACATTGCTAGTTCTTAACTCACACCACTTCTTTCTTTGTAACTTAAGTTTCTTGGAGTCCACATAATTGACTCATGACCGGGCTGTGTTCCTGGGCCCCCAAAAGGGATAGACTCTTTGATATATTAACAACACTGTTGCCGCTTCTATATGATTTTGCACGTATGACCTGTGGATTTTTTAAATATCGTACCCTATCAAAATTAAACCTCATTGGTTTGGTTCATTAGACATATTCATCAAATATTTGCGTAGAACTCCTATACGCTCTTACAGATTTTATACTTAGGGAAAGTACAATTTTTTGTCCTTAAATATTACTATTAGAGTAGTAAAGACTATTTATATAAAATTAGTATATGCAAGGGTCTTTACTGTAATTATGAACTTTCCCTAAGCTATATAAATAAATAAGGGAGACACCCCTAGTTTGGGGTGTGTCATCTTCTCTATACCATAACATGATATCATGGCAACACTAGAAACCTTATACACCACCAAACAATTCTTGTATCTTTCAAGAGTGATGTGCCCGATTCTTCTTTCTTATTAATGTATCTTTCAAGACCTTCAGGTTGAATGTAGATTCTGTACACCATTATATTTACCTTTTGTACATTAACTTGATGTTATCCTTTATAAATTTTATATTTTTGAATTTATACTGTCGTAGACGTGCCTTTTCACCCTACAGTCTTATAAGGCTGAAATTTGCTTTTTTTCATTCACCTCATGTATTGTTGAAATGCTATGTGTGAATCCTACACACTGGATGTCTTGTAAGTTGCACTTGCATCCTACATCAGTAAAGAAGAAAAAAGAGAAGAAAACTGAAAAAGAAATGTCTAACTTGCTTGCGCTGTCCTATTGTGCTTTGCTTTTGATCAAAATCTTCCCTTTGTGCTTGTCTGTTTCCCTTGCCTGGTTGAGGTGTAAAGTATTTGCTGTACTGCCTGGCATGTAGATTTATCCATCTGATTCTAACCTACTTTTATTGTCTTTCAAGGAAACCACTGTATTACGGTATTATATAACTTTGCATTACAGTATTATATAATGCTGGTGTTTTAACTTTAATTTGGACAGTTACCTCCTTTATACATATTAATCAATTGAGAGTATTGTTTGCATATTGCAATGCTAAACTATCCATGTCATTAGCCTCCCTTTATTTGGGTAGCTACCTTCTTTATGCTTATTCATCAATTGAGAACATGGTTTACACATTGTAGTCCTAAATGTCATGCCCTAAAAGTCCTCATATGCGAACAAGTTATAGCGATCATTTCTATTACCATCATTGCCTCCCGCCACACCTATTCTTATCCAAGTGAAACACACCTATAACTGTGATGGATCCTTGAAAAATTGACAGAATTTTACAAGTGACTCAACCTGACATCAGCCCTTTGAGACTTCTATGTTGCTGCTCCATTTTGCATTTGACTTTTTCTGGTAGGGAGTCAGCACTCTTAAGCAATTGTTCTGAAGCAGGAAAAAGAACATAGGTTTCTTGGCCCTCCAATGGCAAGATTTTCAATTTTGCTTCAAAAAAGCTTGGTGCTTATGATTCAACACTATTGAACATTTTCGAGAGCTGTTTAGTTAAAATCCTTAACTCCCTGCTCTGAAGTTTTGCAAGTGTGATTGTTTAAGGATGTGGCTTGACTAAAAGAATGTTGCCTTGTTATGTATAAGTTTGAGACCTAGTTAACATTTTGTTCATTTTTTTTGTGCATTTTGTCTGATAGGTTCCTATGGTTCAACTTTGCGATACAAGAGTGTGGAAAGGATTAAACCTATCGGTAAACATTCTCTTCTTGGTGCAAGTGGAGAAATTAGCGACTTTCAGGAGATCTTACGCTATCTTGATGAGCTAATGTAAGTACTCCGTCCACATGCATCAAACAAATTGTAATAAATCGTAACCCAAAGCTTTATGTTTACTAAACATTTGTTCCATGGGTTGACAAGAAATTACAATACTTTCCGTGTATGTGGCACGTCTATTTTCTCTTGTTTAGCAAAACACAAATAGTATTTGCTTGTGTTCAGTCTTCAGGCTTCTAACAGATTTAGTATGTTGCATGCTTTGTTTTGTTTTATTTTTGCAGTCTTTACGATAATATGTGGGATGATGGAAACTCATTGGGTCCTAAAGAGGTTCACAATTATTTGAGCCGAGTCATGTACAATAGGCGAAACAAATTCAACCCTCTCTGGAATTCGCTTGTTCTTGGTGGAGTGAAAAATGGGCAGAAGTATCTAGGCATGGTATGTTTATTCTATCCATTAACTTTTTTCTTTGAATCGATGTATAAGCATATTATAAATGAGAACAACATCCAGGTTGGGATGATTGGTACTCAATTTGAGGACAATCATGTCGCTACTGGATTTGGAAATCATCTTGCAAGGCCAATTCTTCGGTCTGAATGGCGTGAGGACTTGACCTATGAAGAGGCTGTGAAGCTTGTCGAGAAATGTTTGCTTGTGCTTCTATACCGTGACAGATCATCCATCAACAAGTTTCAGGTATAATTATTTTCATGAAACTCAACCTTGGTATTGGTATGATTTACTAATACTAATTCATTTTTCTGTATGTTTGATTATCTACCAACTTACTTTTAAAGATTTAATATGCTAATTTTTCTTGAGGCATGTTTCGATTTACCTTGAATCCTGTTTTTTCCCTCTATTTTCTCTGTTTGCCAAGGTGATGATTTTTAATCTAAAGGTAGAATTAGTGCATTATGCCTGACTAAGCATGTGATGATTAGTTCAGTAATAGCATGCTATTGCACTGTTATTATTTACAACAACTGGTTGATCTTCTTGTCAGACTAAGCACAAGTCCTATTCTTAAACTGTAACATAGAATTCTACTTTACTTGAAGTCTTGAATTATAACTACATGATGTTCAGCTGATAGCTATATTAAAAATTGCCCGAGGCTCATTAGTGATGCTTTATTTAGTGAAAAGCTTTATTTAAACCTTAATGATTCATCCAGGTGACACTTTGGCAAGGACACTTATATCACAAAGGTTGTCTAGAGCAACCCTTCTTTTGTACTCATTGGGCACATGTCACTTATTGAATGTGTCCTCAATTTTACAGCATTGTTTAGTTACAATTACTTATTAAAATATCTCTATTTTAAGAACTATTCATTTAATCATTCATCGATGGATTACGTAAATTGTTTACTAATTGTGGTCAGAATTTTTCCGATACGATTGATCAAACGGTTAATCTCGCACCACGGGGTTGAGGGGATCCAGATTATCGAAAGCCGATAAAGATTTCAACACAGAAAGCAAGTAAAGACATGAGATTTTTACGTGAAAACCCAAGCTGAAAAAAACCACGGAGAGTAGAGAGAATTCACTATTGTCAAGAAGTTACGTTGAATTTTACAGAGTTCTACTATGCTTAAGACATCCTAGATCCCATTCCCCTTCTTGTTCGAGGAGGTCTATTTATATTGAATTGTTGGTCTGGAGGCGGACGATGGCGAGATTGGCATAACTGCTGTGATCTTCATGTGCAGAATTGTTGTAACTGCTGCGATTGTGAGCACTTGATTGTTGTGATCGCCTGTCAACAATCCTCCCTAATCCATAACTCCCCAGGACGTTATGATCGTGGGGGAAGTTGGGCTGCGTAATTGAAGGCGAGAATCAAGGAGGGCGGTTGCTGTAGCTGTCTTGCTCGAAGCGAAAGTCTTTAAAAATGAGTGGACCTTGGGACGGTTGGGAGCACGGAAGTTCTCGGAGCGGAGGTGTCCTCTAAAAGAGGAGTGGCCTCGGGAACAGCTGAATGTTCTCGTAATGAAGAGCGACTTCGGGAAGGTGCTCAAACTTTCTTCTTGGGCTCGCAATGGGTCTGCCGGTACATCGACTTTGTCGTTTGTTTGTGATGCTCCTGACGAGGTGGACCACGTGTTGCGATCTTGGATAAGATCAAAATCTGACCACTACAGATGCTCCTCTGCCTCCTTCTTGACATCTCTGAGAAAGGAGGGGAGCAGACTAATTCGATCTTCTAGAATGACGACTTCTCTGGGTAGTCAAAACGTCCTCTGTACTCCGTAGGAGAGCACTTGAAGTGACTTTTTGTATTCCGAACTCGTTTGGAGGTTGATGCAGGTGAGAATTTGACTCATTGTGTATCTTTGAAACTTGACCTGGATATGCACCGTGACTGGAGGACAACCGACAAATTAATGAATGAATAAGATCTTTGCGTCATGATGAATGAGATCATGCGGCAGTGATAGTTGATATCTGGCTGATGCGACATGCTGAAAATCTCGGATCGTGGACTAACTTTTTGGAAATTTGAGAAATTGAATAGGAAATGGTTTGGCTTCTCCATCTATAAATAGGGTGGATCTTGGGGATGAAATTGCCCATCTTCTAAAAGAATTTCTTGCTCTGATAAGTTGCAATATATTTCTTCTTCATCAGGTGGAGAAAAGAGAGAAAGGATGAAAATAGCTGTTGCGTTTTTGATATTGAGTTTGGCTGTCGTGAAATATCAGTCTTTGCGATGGGCTTGTTGAGAAATATTAGTCTTTGTGACAAGGACCTGCTGTCAGGAAGGATAAGTGGGATTCTTGCTTCAACCTGGTCTGTTCGTCTGGTCCCCTGATCAAATCAGTCTAATACTCTGGTTGATGTTTGTAGTCTTGCTTTCCTTTTGTCGTGCTGAGGTTGGAGTGGGGGCTGTACAGGGTGAAGGCGGTGTGATTCTGATTCCATCGCCGTCTTACATGTCTGGCCGTCTTCACTCGACTTTCAGCTTTGGATGACTTCCCGAGAGTTCTCAGTATCATCCTCTGGAAGATAGATTGGGGGGAGTTGGGGGATTGCTTGTTCGGGAATCGTCTCATGAATGCTGCCGCAGACGTTCGTTTTCAAAAAGGCTTTCCGATGTGGACGTCGGGACAGAGAATGTATTTATATTTCTTTTCAAAAACTTACAGAAATGTTGTGTGTTATTATATTGCTTGTTAGATGTAATCACATAATATTGAAATGATTTGTAATGAAAATATTTGAAATAAAATTTGTGCAGAATGGAAGCGAGAGTAATTGTTTCGATCTTACATGTGTTGTTTAATTGTTAGTTTGTTCGGGACTGGCTGCCTCTGCGGAGGGTTGACCAGCTTTTCAGAGACTTTGTCATGGAAGAACTTGAGAGTGGTCGGGAAGAGAAACAACACGGTCTTCGAGTGGGGAAAATCCATCTGCGGTATCTGAAAATATTTTCTCTGAGGGAAAAATCTCAGTTGTGGAGTTGGGTTCGCATTTACTTCTGAATAGGGAAAATCCCATCAACAGAGTTGTAAAGTCGGTACCCTGAGAGGAAAATTCCTGCTGTAGAATCCGGACTCCGAGTGGGGGAAATCCCACAACAGAGTGTCATGGATACCGAAAGGAGAGCCCATGTTGCTGCCTCCGAGGGGAACTCTCGTTTTGACGTACTAGTTATTAGATCTGCAAAAAAGTGGCCTGAAGTGGGGATGTCACCCAACGATAGATTGGACGCGTCCGTTTCAAGTAGGGCCCCCTACCTGGTGTGACAATCCGATATCTCCGAGTGGGAGTATAATCTAGCAGTAGAGTTGACCTCCGTGTAGGGGAAATCCCACAACGGAGCTGTCTTCCGAGGTGGGGCAATCCCATCATTAGAATATGAAAGCTCCCGAGTAGGGGTATTTCCCGCGTCGCAATATAGAAGGAATCGCTCGTAGGTTCAGATGAAGGGAGCCCGTATGTTAGTGTCTGTGTTCCGAGTGGGGGCAATCCCATTAGCGGAACATCAAACAAGGGGCTTTAAGAGGGAGAAATCCCTACAACAGAGTGGGGGACTCCGAGTGGGGGCAATCCCATTAGCGGAACATCAAACGGGGGCTCTAAGAGGGAGAAATCCCATAGGATGGTCGAAAAAGAGCCCGTAGGCATGCCTGTGTTGACGCTTTCGAGTGGGGAAAATCCCGTCCGCGGAGCGTACAAACACAATCCTCCAAGTGGGGGAAATCCCATCAGCGGAGGACTGACTCCGAGTGGGAAAAATTTCATCTACGGAGTAGTCTTGTGGCCGCCTTTGAGTTGGTGAAATTCCATCAGTGGGGCGTGTGGATGGATGGATTCAATGGATGGATGTACTGTCATGGATGTACTGTAATAGACAGATGCATTGCCATGTATGGGTGTGCTATCATGGTTCGGAGCATAAAACAATATTTTATTCAAAAGTGGAGTACATAGAATATGGAATGGAAGGAAGTACGCCCTGTAGTCTGAAACTTGGATAGTCAATCGATCGCCTTGTATTGGGCGATTAAGTGTTGTTTCTGAGAAGGTTGAGTGTTTGATTGTCTGAAGGCTGCTTCGGGAGTGAGGATGTACTCTTTGAGTAAGCCTTGTTGGACGAGCTCCTCCAGGTACCTTCAGAGGATGTTTTTGCGATCGAGGGCCATCTGCTCCTGCTCGCGATCAGATTGCGTTTGTTGTTCCTTCATTTGCTCTCTCACCTCGTAGAGCGTTTGAAGGAGTTGGTCTTCGCGCTGCTGTGGGGATTGAATGCTGGCGACTGGCTCTTGTGGTGATGAGGAGCCGATATCCTCGGTGACATGTGGTTAGTCATCAACACGTCAGGGAATCGTGCCCCCAGCGGTGCTGGCGACTCTGCTTCTGGTCGTGGCGGCGTTGTGAATGACAGTCTGCTTCTTCGAGGTCATCTTTCTTTGAGAGAGGCTTTTTGAGGAGGTTCTAAGTTGTTAGGGGAAGAGATCTTGAGTTGTAATGTCAGCTCTCAATGAAAGCACCAATTTGTGGTGGGAGTTTTTCCAATACGATTGATCGAACGATCAATCTCGCACCACGGGGTTAAGGCGATCTGGATTATCGAAAATCGATAAAGATTTCAACAAAGAAAGCAAGTAAAGACAAGAGATTTTTACACGAAAACCCAAGTTGAGAAAAACCACTGGGAGGAGAGAATTCACTATTGTCAAAAAGTTACAGTGAATTTTATAGAGCTCTACTGTGATTGCAATACCCTAGATCCCATCTCCCTTCTCATTCGAGGTCTATTTGTACTGACTTGTTGGCCTGGAGGCGAATGGAACGATGGCGAGATTGGTGTAACTGCCGTGATCTTCATGTGCGGAACGGTTGTAACTGCTACGTTTGTGGGCGCTTGATTGTTGGGATCGCCTGCCAAAAATCCTCCCCAGTCCATAACTACCCAGGACGTTATGATCGGGGAAGTCGGGCTGCGTAACTGAAGGTGAGAATCAAGGAGGGCGATTGCTCTAGCTGGAAAGGAGTGGATCTCGGGAAGATATGGAGCATGGGAGTTCTCAGGGTAAAGATGTCGGAGGGAGGAGCGGTCTCGGGAAGGGAGGAGCGGACTCGGGAACATCTGAGTGTTTCGGAAGGAGCGGCTTCGGTAAGGTGCTCGGACTTTCTTCTTGGGCACGCAATGGGTCTGCAGGTGCGTCGAGTTTGTCGCTTGTTCGGGATGCTCCTGACGAGGTGGAACACGTGTTTCGATTCTGAAGAAGATCAAAATCTGACCACTACGTTAACCATGCATGAACCTTTCATTATTTAATATTTGAGCAGTCTCTTTGAATTACTTTGAACTATAGATCATTTCTTCGTGTTTTTGTGTGCATTTCTACGTGATTGCGTGGTGCTTGTTTTGAATATTTAACTATTCACATGGTCTTGAAGCTTTGATTGGGTCCCGATGATGACCCAGAGCCCAGAGGTGATCGAATTGTTTTTTCAGTGAGCCTAGCATACGGGTGGTCTTGGCGGTTGGGGTTGTTGAGATAGATCATTTCATTTTAAGATGGTCAACGGGAGCGTCTAGGTTCTAGTGTGTATGTGCCTAAGGCCAAATTTGTACCTACCCATATTTTGTCTCTGATTTCCCAGCTGACACCTCTCCAGACATTCGATTGGTTTTCATGTGGCTAGACCGTATAAATTGTTTGGGTTGGGTTTTGGGGGGCTATGCACAACTAATTTGGTCAGTGTTTTTCTGAAAATCAAAATACAGATTGGGGCATCCCTGATAGGGATGGCCCATACTAGAGCTGAATAGAGAAAAGGGATATGTAACCTCTAGGAGATTGGCGCAGTCCTGTTTCATTGTTGTTATTGTTGGCATATCTGTGCATGTGTTGTGCTATATGCACTATATCTATAGAACGAGCAAAATCAAGATGCTTTTTATCCCTTGGAATAGCTTGAACTTCAAAAATATTACATTACTCTTAAAAAAAAATGTTGCATGATCCTTTTATAATTAGATGAGTCTTAGATATGCTTTGGAAAACACAACTTGAATTTTAAAATATAATAGGTAAAATTTAATGAAAGCTATTATAGTTGTAGGGGTATGCGTAATTAGATTTATATGAAGGTTATTATAGTTGGGATCTCAGGTGATGTTGACACAACCTTAGGAACAATTTGAGGAGAGGTAGGAGGACATCACATTGGTCCATGACCCTTAAAAGAGTTTGCATTAATATTAGTAGAGAGATAGCGTACTGTGTTGTTCCTACATAGCACATAGTAGTCTTTCAGCATATCCATGTTGAGTTCTCATTTACACTTGGTCTGTGCTTTGTGGCAACTTCTGATGTTTCAGACTTATTAACTGAGCTTAATGTTCCGATCATTGAATTCAATATGAAAGAGCATATCTACTGTTCCCATGCTCAAGCTTTTTAAAAGGGAAAAAGAACATTTTATTATTGACTATTCGTATATTATAGAGCTCACAATTCTACCATGCAGTTAGTTGGTTACTTAAGCTCTTTACTTAGAATGGGAAATATAGGTTAATTTTAGGAGTATAGTCACAATATTTAATAACTATAGAAAGTTTCAGATTGTTTACTATCTTGTCTCCAATGGAATGTTCTTTGAAATATGTGGCTAGACCAAATAAATAGGGGGCTAACAAAAAACTAATTGGTGAAAAGGTTTCCAAAAATCAGGGGCAAATAGGGTGGGTAACCACATTTACCTGGATGCTTTTAAAAGTGAACTTTTGGATATCTGATCATCAAGCCACCTATAAGCAATTCAGGGGATCAAGGTAGATTTCCATACAGTGTTGCAGCAATTATAACTGATCAGGTTCTGGATTTGAATTGTTTTGTTTTGCTTCTTTTATTGGGTAATATTTTGCATTTCACGGAAATAGTCACATTGGATAAGATCACAACTTGTATTGGGTGGGTATGGGTTGTGGAACTGACAAACTCCCCGGCTCAAGTTTTCTAACTAGCCAAAAATAAAAATAAAAGTAAAATTAAATAATGTTCCTATCATAATGCTAACCTTCTATTCAATATTCAAAAATAAAATAATGACCCATTATATAAGCTCCTCAAATATTATAATTTATACGTTTGGCCTTGCTGATTGCATGTTGTTTATATGGTTTTTGAAAAAAAAAACCAACTGTTCTTTGGAATACGCATGACATAGCAGATTTTATGCCTGTTCTCTATAGAATGCCCTCAAATGTCTCTAGTCGGCCACTTCTTTATTTGTGGCATGCGTTTATCGCGGACTTAAAGATGTCTTTTACTTCACAAATTTCAGATAGCCAAGATCACTGATGAGGGGGGTGACAATTTCACAACCATTCTCTTTGAAGACTTTCTGGGGTTTCTCTTCCTTCGAAAATCCAAGCAAGGGTGCTGAAGGGTCTTGGTAATTGCTTCAGCCTGCCTGCATGTCAAAGACAAGACGGCTCAGCCTTGATCTGAAGGTGCATAGGAGCTGCTGTAGCTTCTTGACGTTTAAATTAAAAAAGCATCTTCATATGGTCAGACACTTGAGCCATTTGACATTTGTTTACTAAGAAACCAGTGTTAGAATGTAATGTTCATTTTCTGGCTTGTGTTTAAAATATGGATTAATTGTCGTGAAGCTGCTTTGGACTGCATTTAGCTTTGAAGACCAAAATTCCATTGTAAATCTCCCTGAATTCATTGGTGAGTTGGCAAACTGGTGAACCCCAAGCTTGTAGTTGTGCTCTCCTGCAGGGTCAGATGATTCAAATGTAATAGACATTGGCCATGAGTCTCCTGATGGACGCCTTTTCTGCTGCTTATTTGTATGCTCGTCCGTTCAGCCGCGTCCATTGCTCGTGCCTCTGCTCTATCGACACTTGCTTAGACTGCGAAATGCTGTGGATACTCTGATGGAGTAGACCCCGGCTGCCTAATATAAACGGCCAGCCCTAGGCACCTTGGGAGTTTACAAAGCAGCAGCCATCCTAGTCGGCTAAGATTGTTATGGTAACTGATACCTAGACAAAAGACGAGCAAATATTGTATGGTTTATGAGCCAAAATGGGCATCCATGGGCCATGACTATTAGGATGTCCATTGGCAATTTTCCATCACTCTGAGGATCCCACTTGCACCCGACTATGGCCTATTGTACCAATTGATTTTCTACTTCTAGACGGAGACATTTTCATTCAAGAAAGAAAAGTTCATCCTGCATCATTAAATGAGTTGCTAATTTTGCACAAGTATATCAGAAGGATAGCCTTTTTGATAGAGAAATTAAGAAAGAATTTGCAAACAAACTTTTTCTAATTTATCAATGATCGTTTCATTTGATTATGCGATGAAGCTAAGATTCAAAGTTAATCTGGTAATTATATAGAAATTTCTCCGGAAGGAGCCTAAGATGGAAAAGGAACGAATCCTTGACCCTGAAAACTACCATTTGGAACTTACAGTCCGCAGTCCCACTTTAATTAATAAAAATTAAGTTATACGGTTTTGAGTTTTTTAATAAGGAAGCCCAAAGGGCCTACCTTTTTCCCCTCTTCTTCGTTTTCCAATTGATTGATTCATTGAAACAAATAAAAAAGAGGCAGCACTCTCGTTCTCTCTCTCTCTCTCTCTCTCTCTCGTTTGAGGCTTCTCTTCTTTTTGATCCCCCTCAAAACCCTCGCGCTCTTTCTTCCCTCCGCCCTTTTCTTCTTCTGAGTGTTTCCATGGCGACTTCGGACTCGCAGACGGAGGCGATAAGGTATTCTTCTCAATTTTCTAGGTTTCTGCCTTTTGTTACTGAATTAATTATTTTTGTTGAGTTGGGTTTGATTGGAACCGAGTTTTGGTTTGCAGAGAGCGAAGGTACTCATGGGGGGGCCGGCGGGATTGGTTGCGAGCTCCTCAAAACCCTAGCCCTCTCGGGCTTCCAAGATATTCACATAGTAAGAAGCTTGACTTTGGGTCTCTTTTGCTTTTGTTAGGGTTTTGTTTGAAAGGGGTTTTGTTTGGATTCCGTGGCTTTTGACTGTTGGGGAATGTAGGGTTTAAAGTTCAGAACTGCTTTGAACCTGTGATGTCTGGAGGAACACTAACATCGATACCAATTCCACCTGGAATAAGATATTCTGTTATTTAGGGTTGAATTGAACTTATACAACTGAATACTCTTTGGGATTGTTGCTTTACTTTACGATGGATGATTGTAACTGTAACTTTATGATGGATGTTTCACTTAAGTTATACTTTTTTTCTCTTTGAGTTTTATTTGTTAGCCATTACAGTGACATAAGAGTTGATTGTTAGGGTAACCGACATTTGACTGTTTTTGATTGATGCCGAATTAGTCTGTGTGGGACAAAGCCTTTGGCACTTTAGATGAAGCGTACAAAGTAGAGGCAAGAGCCTTAACATCCACATTCACAATCTTTGTTGGGATGTTTGACTTTTAAGTAACGAGGTTTCTAGTTTCACTCCTTAGCTATTAGCCTAATTTGATCTCTGCAAAATTGAATTTTCCTCTTAGTCCTCCACAGCACGGTGCTAACAATGATGGGTTTCAACTGTCAATGTATGATATAACCATGTTAACAAGATGACAAATAAACTGCCCAAAATCTCCACACGCCCACACCCGCCCACCCAACATGCCTCCCACCCACACAAAAGGGGTATGTTTAGATAAACATTAGCTTTTCCAGTGCTTGCGAACAATGTGGAAAATCGAAGATGATAAACAAGCTGCAAAATGTACCAAATCCTTGTTCCTTATGCTGTGTGATTTGGCCTAAGTTTGTCCCAAATCTTAACTTCTTTTACTGTGGATTTTCACCTAAGATTTTTCTGTGTTACTTCCCAAATCCTGTCCAGCTGTTGGACTCTGGATAGTCCATAAATGGAGTCTCCGATCTTTAGGGAAGGTTATGATTGTTGGTCTTTGTAATAGGATTTTGGTAGAGCAGAATGCTCCTCCAGTGTGATTTTACTGGTTCAAACATGCATCATAGTTCTATCATTTGCCATTGTCTTCACTACTGTTGCTGTTATGATAAGTTATTTTGAACATGCTATTGGCCCTTATTTACTTGACCAATAGTATATCATAAGTTCGGAACATTTTATTGACTTACCTACTACACGCAAAATCTGCAGATTAGGTCGTCTTTCAGATAGAATGTGTAAACTAGTTGAACCTTTCAAACTAGAATCTGCACTTCACTAATTAAAACTTTATTTTAGCGTTCTATGGAATGTGTAACTACTGGCGCCTGATAGGGACCAAATCAATTTCATTCCATTACTTGTTTATAGTCCACTTTAATCTAGTGAGATCTGGTGACGACCAAATCATGTGTATACTTGTTGCTTGTTAAAGGCATGGTTCACAGTCGCGGTCTCAGCCGCCGACTCGGCAGGCACTGAGACGGATCGGTCTCGGCGACTCGGATCGGTATCAGGCGATACGCGCAAAACGCTATATAGAAAGCTAAAAAAATTCTGAAAAAATCACGATAAATCTTAAAAAAATGTAGATATCCACATTCATGTATTACATGTCCAAAATATATCACCTAGCACACTAAAAATAAAGCGAAAGTATAAATACACGCATCGTCGGTAGAAGCATATCAAAATACATGCACAATATAGTAAATTACACAAACTACATTCATAAATACATGCTAATGTAGTTATTTCCACATTGAATTGCGATGAGGTACAAAATCATCATCATAATGCCGAGTCAACTCGATTTTCGCGAGTCAGTCTCCTCTGAGTTGAGTCGACTGACTCGTGACTCGGACTCGTCTCGGAGCGGGGCCGAGACAGATACGACTCGGCCGATTCGTCTCCGACTCGGCCGAGTCTTGAACCGTGGTTAAAGGTGATGGATGTATTGTTCGGCTATAATAAACCACAAGCTTAATTATGTTATAAAATTGAAAGTTCACTTTTTCCTCTCAAGTCATGAGCTTAACGAGAGCACTAATATTTCACCAGGATGAAGCAGATAGCGTATATGCTATATGCCTACAAGTATCCTGCGTTATAACTGACATAATTCTTCTCACTCTCTTCTTTCATTTTAAAACCTTCTTTTTGTTCCTTTACTTAACTGCTTTCACTAGTCGGCGATCATCCTATTGATCATGCTGTAACATACTCCTAATCTTACCTTTATTCTCTGAGTACTCAATGATGATATGATCTGTTTGTCTTTCTGGCCAGTTTGTTTGTTTATGATATGAGATTGATACTTTAGTTTATGACTTTATTTAAGTTAGACTGCAAAACGGTGCATCTTTGTGTTCCTCTTACTTAATTATAGGTTTACTTGCTAGGGTCCTATGCTGTAGCAGGCAAGAGCTATAAAGTGTTATTTCCTAGCAGATATCAGAGGGAAGTCTATGTTCCGACCTCTTGCGACCTGAACAAGGAAGACATCATGTTTTAAGACATAAATCAATGTTTAAAATAACGATAACGTAACGATAACATTTTTCCTTTGTTATGTTAATATAGGTTATAACGTAACGCATAACGTAGGTTACGCGATTTAATATTTATTTAATAAAAAAAATATATATATACTATATTTAAGAATTTTTATAAATAGGAAAATAATTTTTAAAAAATCTAAAAAATATCAAAATAATATATAACACATTTAGTAAGTCTCACTACAATTTTTAGCAAGTATCACAATATTTTTTTACATTCACAAGTTATAATAAGTTCGCAAACATTATAAATTTCATAATAAGTTCACAAACATAAAACTATAACAAGCATGATAATTGAATTATAACAAGTATGATAACAAAATAATATATTTTTAGCAATTATTTTTGATAATATTATCTCAGCCAATAAATTTAGCAATTATCTCTCTTTGCCCTCTCCCCTTAGATATTTCACTCTCTCTGCTCTCTCTGCCTCTGATCTCTCTTTGCTCTCTCCCCCCTCCCGATCTCTCTGCTCGAGAGAGCAGAGAGAGATCGGGAGGGGGAGAGAGATCAGAGGGAGAGAAGATAGAGCTTACATATGCTTGGAAATGACGCTGGCGGAAATCACGACGGAGAACCACCACTTGGAGATGACGCCGGCGGAAACCACGACGGAGAACCACCGCTTGGAGACGACACGACAGAGAACCACCAGAGGTAGGTCTTATTCTTCTTTCTTCTTTCTTCTCGGTGC
Source organism: Agave tequilana (assembly GCA_038442645.1). Classification (NCBI taxonomy): domain Eukaryota; kingdom Viridiplantae; phylum Streptophyta; class Magnoliopsida; order Asparagales; family Asparagaceae; genus Agave; species Agave tequilana. The sequence goes on from JAVJIF010029915.1 coordinate 539,224, forward strand.
CGACGACAAGGTTGCAGAGAAAGAATTTTGGAAGGGAATTTTTGGCCTAGACCAAGCGAATTTGGGGGTTTTTATAAAAAGCGACTTGCATCGTACGTAAGTTACGGTGCGTTACGTTAATAACCTAACGTAACAAAGGTTACAGGAAAAATAACCATAGTTATGAAACATTATGTTTTTAGCCCTGTTACGTAACGATTGGTCAGTGTTAGGTTATATAACGAGTTATAACGAGTTATGTAACGGGTTTTTAGAACACTGACATAAATATTATTAGATACTTATATTTGATATTTAGATGACTATGACAACATCTTGTTCATGCAATATTCTTGTGTTCCCTATCTCATTTTCTGACTTTTGCAGATAGACATGGACACAATCGAAGTCAGCAATCTGAATAGCAATTTTTGTTCCGCCAGCGTCATGTGGGGCAGTCCAAGGCCAAAGTATGTAAGCAAATTCCTTGTCATTTGTCTTGCACGAACTGTAATTGCGATGCTTCTTTTTTCATGAGTGAACATCTGTCATTCTGTCTGCTTTCCCCTTTCATTATTGTGCCCCACCAGGTCGCTCGAGATGCCGTGTTGAAATTTAGGCCTCATATTAATATAACGCCACACCATGCAAATGTGAAGGATCCTGAATTTAATGTGGAATTCTTTCAACAATTCAATGTTGTTTTAAATGGTCTTGATAACCTAGATGCAAGGCGACATGTTAACCGCCTTTGCTTGGCTGCCGAAGTACCTTTGGTTGAGAGTGGAACAACAGGGTTTCTGGGGCAGGTGAGTGGTATCATTTCATTTAAATTTCTTCATTTTTTATACTGAAAATAAGTTTTTTTTACTGCAATTTAGTCTGGTTTCCTTTTGTGCATAGGGTGCTGAAAATTGGTTCTTCTTTGTCATGTTGTTCCATCTTGATGTCTGCTAAAAAAAAAAGATATTGGAGAAAGACAACAACGGTATAGAGATATGCCCCTAAGAATGGAAAGAAAAAAAAAACTTCAGATATTATCCATCAGATTTCAACGTGATTTAGTATTCTGCTGTTTGGCAATTCTTCTTTTCTTCAGAGCCTTCATTATATGAATTTGTAGGCACAAGTTAAAATGTTTTTCCCCCAATTTAATTCTCAAAAACTCAAGTACATCACATCGATGTGACAGGACAATTTTTTTTAAAAAAAATAGGCACCTAAGTGATTACTTGGTGGTTGTGGCCTGGTCAGGTTTTCAGTTGTCCTCCAGCCCTTTACTTGGCTGATTTTAGAAGAATCTTAGAATCATTTACTTTTTGTTCGTATCTTGTTCAGCGGCAAACCCTTGCAGCATGTTCACATAACAACAACAATAACAACAAAGCTTTTGTCCCAACTTTTTGGAGTATTGCACTGGGGCAAGAAAATTGTATTACATGATGCAATTACTGATTATTAGCCATGCTGCATTTTCGGCCTTGGGGAATTAACAGAGTGTTTATGCAGCACCGGACCTTGTGTTTTGAAGCTTTGTCGTGTCAGATATATTAGACGTTTACTTACGTTTGTGTGTACTTTTTTAGAATTTTCTTTGTTGGTGTATTGTGTTTGTAAGCGTTGATGTGTTCATGTCCATGCAACATAACTAAATTTGCAGATTCTAAACTTGGATTATGCAGTATTTAATTTTCGATTACTAGTCCTTTGTTGCTCAAAGTCAATGCAGACTAGATTTATAAATTCTTTTGATAATTTGACTGGACATTGATCTATTGCACCAATTTGTTCTTATAATTCTTATGTATCAGGTAACTGTCCATGTAAAGGGTAAAACTGAGTGCTATGAATGCCAGCCTAAACCAACTCCTAAGACATATCCTGTTTGCACCATTACGAGCACCCCGTCAAAGGTACGGTCCTTATAAAGGAAGAGTTAGGTGCATGGTCTTTCTTGTTATTTTTTTTTCTTTTCCTCCATTTTATCTGCATTTATGCATCTCTGATTGCTTCAGAAGTAATTAATTGCTGATTAGAATTTCTTTTCCAATATGCTGGTGTTCTACTGATTTATCTTGAGAGCAGGTGTTTTTTTGTTTAAATGTTCACACATCCCTACCCAAACAAAATAGATTTTGCACGTTTTTGCTACCATTTAGTTGGTGTAAGCTATGTTGCATGGACACGGGTGCGGGACACGGATACGACACGGACATAGATACGGAATACGGCAAAATCTAAAAAAAATAAGATACGGGGATACGACAAGCAAATGTTATTATTATTATGTATAGATAAATTTATAAACTATCAAAATCAAAATTACCAAGTTAAACAACACACTATTATCATACTATAAAATATCCACCAAGTTAAATAACATACTATTGTTATACGAGGGCGTGAATGTATCTTGGCAATAAATATACTTTCATCGCCAATTTCCTCCTCCCTTTCTATTTTTTCAATTTCTCAACATACTTCCAAAGAGGAGTATGATCATCTTGTACTTCACTTGAACTACCTTCCATTTTCATTACTATAAACACAATACAACAAGAAGAACATGGAAATAATATCTACAAGTCTACCACATGTAATATAAATAACCTAAACTATCAATTTAACTACAACATATAAACACAATAATAACAACATATAAACATATTAAGCACAAATATTAACTACAACATATAAGCACAATAACAGCGACAAGAACACCAATATGCAAATTAAATATCAATTTAATACTAACCCTCTCTCTAACTCTCTCTCAAACGCTCACTATCTTCTCTGTTTCTCTTTGCGGCTGCAGCAGAGAGACAGAGAAGAAAGTGAGAGCGATGGTGACATCACACCAGTGCTAGTTATCTTTTTATGTCTTAGTTTATTTTTGAATTTAGCCTTTTTTTTATTATGAAACTTAGTCCCACATCGGTTGTGATGGGGAAGTTTACTTTGTAAGAGCCTATATAAAGAGGTTTAACTCAATGAATAAGTAGATAATGAATAAATTAAACTTTTCAGTTAAATTCACTTGAGAGTGCTCTTGAGTTTTGGGTGCGAAGCTTGTGGTGCAAAGGATGTGAAGCCCGTGAAAGAGTGCGAAGCCCAAATCTATCCGGTTCTTTTCTAAACCCTAATCCCTTTTTTTAGTTCTTCAATTCAAAACCCTAGTTTTTCAGTTTTTAATTTGAAGGTGATTGCGATCCTATTCAGTATTATATCAATTTGATATCAGAGCTCTTTTTTTCAATCCCCTTCAAATATTTCCTCCCTCTTTTCCCAAAACCCTAGTTCTAGAATCCTAGATTTACTTTGAATCAAATAAATAAATAAAATTACTATTTCGATTACTGTTCACGTGAACGGTAATCTCGCCGATTACTGTTCCGTGGACAGTAATCTCTCTGTTACTGTTCACGTGAACAGTAACCACCCGGTTACTGTTCATTGCTCTTAAAGCCCAAAACTTGTCCATTTCGAAGTCTGTTTCAGACTTGTCTGGAGTCCGATTCGAGTTCTGTCTGAATTGTTGGGTCGTGACTGAGCGCCGGAGCCACTACAAAGATTTCATAGCACTTGAGCAGGAGATCCAACCTCCACGAGCTTGTATTTGGCACCAGTATTGTCCAAGCAGCAGAAAATCAGCGTTTTTGGTCACATATTCAGCCCGATTTGAATCCAGTTTGAGCTACTGAGTTTATTGGGTATCCTCTGATCTTTATGCACTGGTTTTATACATGAGATTTTACTTTTGTGGCAAATACGTTTATACTGATGGAGATGAAAAGGAGGTTGAAAGGGACATGTATGCATCTTTTTCGTATTTTCGGGGTTTTTATGCTCAGGATGGGTATGAAAAGTGGGAAGACCATCTTGAGGATTTCTTCACGTATTTCTTCTTAACACCTGCGCAGAAGTGCTACTATACCTAAATGAAGCTGGTTGGAGAAGCTTATTGGTAGTGGGAAGACAATCGTATCGACTGTTGGGATTGGCTTATTTTATAAGAGCTTCTTCATTCTCGGTATGCTCCACAACTTGAGGGGCACAATTTAGCGATCTGGTCGCTGAATGTAAGGAGATCCTCGCTGGCATGGTGAAGATGCTAAAAAGCAAGGCGATAGAGGTTGTTGAAGATTCAGAACCAGAGCCAGAAGTTGATGATAAGCCAAAGGTAGGGTCAGAAGCTGCTGCTGGGTCGGTGTCACAGTAAGAAGAGATTTTCTACTGTCTATGGAAGTTGAATAGCTCCCCCTTGAGACCTTTATAGATCTTTCAACGAAGCCTACCTTGAAGCTAGTACCACCTGTGGCAGCTATGAGGATATCATTTTTCTTGAAATTGCCTGATGTGTACGACCCATTGCAAATATGTCTACAGAAGCCAGGCTCACAGGAGATCAGGCCACTTATGGTGCAAAGTGTAGTCGATTCAGTTTTCATCATGGATGACGTGCCTCAGTATGCTATTGGTGCCTGATTGAGTTGCCATTTTTTATCGATCTGACACGGAGACTAGTTTCACCTCCATCACCTTGATCTCGATGTGATGCATTAGTGTTGCTGTTACGACCACCACCATGGCCCGATTAAGATGCTTCATGAGAGGTGTCCTCACTCGACAGGGTCGACTCTCTCCCACCCCGGGGGAAATGATGGGACATCACACCAGTGCTAGTTATCTTTTTACGTCTTAGTCTATGTTTAAATTTAGCCTTTTCTTTTATTATAAAATTTAGTCCCACATCGGTTGTGATGGGGAAGTTCACTTTATAAGAGCCTATATAAAGAGGTTCAACTAAATAAATTGGTAAATAATGAATAAATTAAAACTTTCCAGTTAAATTCTTGAGAGTGCTATTGAGTTTTGGGTATGAAGCCCGTGGTGCAAGAGGTGTGAAGCCCGCGTAAGGGATGCGAAGCCCAAATCTATCCGGTTCTTTTTCTAAACCCTAATCTCTTTTTACTAGTTCTTCAATTCAAAACCCTAGTTTTTCAGTTTTTAATTTGAAGGTGATTGCGATCCTATCCCGTATTACATTAGAGAGTTTGAGAGAGAGAGAGAGAGTTAGAGAGTTAGTAATTAAACTTAATTTCAATTATGAATTAAACATGAAATTAACTATCAATTTAACACTAATCATTTAAATTTTGAAATAAAAATTTGAAACCTTAAATCTAAACTTGAAATTAAATTTGAATTGAAATTAAAAATTAAATTACTGTAGAAGAGCTTTGCAGCGCGGAGAGAGAAGGGAAGCAACGTTAGCGTTGGAGAGAAGAACGAAGGATTGACACTGACAGACAGAGAAGGGAGCAGCATCGGCTTCCTTTTGAGAGTGAGGATCGGTGACGACGGTGGAGGAGAGAGAGGGGATCAGCGGCCGCAGAGGAGAGAGAAGGGAACAAACAGAGTCAGAGAGGAACAGAGGATCGACACCGACAGACAGAGAAGGGATCAGCAATAACTCCCTTTTCAGAGAGGATTGTCGGCGACGATGGTGGAGAGGGGGATCGACGGTCGCGGGAGAGAGAAGGGAGCAACGCCGTCTTCGGAGTGAGGATTGGAGGTGGAGGAGAGAGACTGGGAGAGAGAGAGAGAGAGAAGCGAACAACGGCGGTCGAGGAGAGAGCGAAAGGGAGCATCAGCGGTGGAGGCCTTGGAGGGAGAGCGGATCAAGAAATTGAGAGAGGGGAGCAGCGGAGTTAGGGACCTAGGGTTTTATTTGAGTTAATGGGTCGGGTTTGCGGGTCGGGTTTCAAACCGGAGCCATTAAATTAAAAAAAATCCAATACGATGAATCCGCCCCGCATCCTTGCCCGCTTTGCTGCAACCGTTGTTGGGTTGACTGTTGACCACATATCGGGCACGGATTGATGCATGTGTCGGGTGTCTGATTCGTGTCGGGTGCGGGTGCGAGGGCCTGCTTGCCACACCCGTGCTTCATAGGGCGTAAGTCTTGCCAATACAACATGATTTTGATGTGACTTGGGCCAACTAGGTTAAAGAAATGGTTGTGTGACTATGGCCGAAGAAACATGTTACATAGTTTATAACAAAAAAGTAAAAAGTAAAAGTAGTTTATCAATTTGAGTGGATATTTGTGCTTGGCTGCTATAAGGTCATTTTCGGCCTCATGCCAACCCTTAACCTTTACCAAATGGTACCTTTAAGTGTAGAAACTCTCTAATGTTAAATCTTCCTTTTGCTTGTGTTGCACACAACTTACTCTGGAAGAATAACTGATTTATTTGATTATGCACACCAATTTGGTTCCTGTATTGCGCATTGCATCTATGGAGACACCAAAGTCAAACATGTTGATCTGATTAATAAGAACAAGAAATAAACTGGTGCTTGTATATCATTGTATCAAGACTATTTCAATGCTGCAAGTTTGAGAAGCTACAAGGGTGCCGTTCTTTGGATTTTAGAAAAGATGGATACTAGAACCTAAAGAGCATTCTGAATACATGTGGATTTGACCAGCTGTACATGCTATTTATATTTTTTTCTGATAAATAATGATGACCCAACTCCAGCTACTTATATATGAGATCTATCATCGATAAAAGCTAAAAAAAAAAGACAACAATAATAATGTATGAGACATTGCATTTTTGATAACTGATAAGAATAGGTCATATACGTATACAGTTGTAACAGATGTGAAAAATGTAAGTAGAAGGCCAATTACCAATTAACAGGTGATGATAACTAAATGTCGGGTAGCTTAGTCTATTTATCAAAAATTGACTATTAAGTCCTAGTGTTATGACTTGATGCATTGTACTATGCGGTGTGTCAGAGATTCAGAATATATGCTATCATTGTCACTTGGACCTTGTGGTACTAGTTGGTATTCCTTTGTAAGGCCAAATTTGGAACTGATTAAGCTGCTGCTTTGCATTTTTTCTGATCCTCAGATAAGGTTTCGATCAGTGATGTTAGAGGCGCAACGAGGCGCGAGCGCTTGAGGCGCTAGGCGCAGCGAAGCGCAGCCCAGCACCCCGTCGCGACAGCCAGGCGCACGGCTGAGGGAAGGTGCGCGCCCGACCTCGCCTCATGCGCGCTTCACGCGAGGTGTGAGGCGCGCGCCTCGCAGCGCCTCTGGTGCTTGTGGAGGGTTGGGTCAGAACTCGCAATTTAAGCGGGTAGACCCGACCCGCTTATATCGGATAAAGGAAAAAAAAATAGAAGGAAAAAGGGGCGAAAAACTCACCTTTCGTTCGATCTAGGGCACCCAACGAAGCTTCTCTCTGCCTCGCACCGCCGCGACGCTGCCGCGACGCTAGCTTCGTCACCGTGCAGGTTCTCTCTCCACCGCTCTCTCTCTCTTCCACCTCTCTCTTCTTCTGGCTCCATCTCACTCTGTCTCCGTCTCTCTTTATCTGATTCAAATCTCTCTTCTTTAGCTATTCAAATTACAATCTCTCTTTCTCTAGCTCCATCTCTCTGGCTCTCTCTTTCTCTGTCCCTTTTCTTCTCTCTCTCTCTCACCGTCTCTCTCTGGCTCCATCTCTTTGTCCCTTTTCTTTCTCTGTCCCTCTTTCTTTCTTTCTCTTTCTCGCCGTCTCTCTCTGGCTCCATCTCTCTGTCTCTTTCTCCGTGTCTCTGTTTCCCTCTCTTTCTCTATCTCCGTCTTCCTCAGTGTCTCTTTTCTCTTTCTTTCTCACTATGTGTTTCTGCCTCTCGCTTTCTCTCTTTCTTTCTCTTGTATCTCTCTTCTCACTTTTTGTCTCCGTCTCTCTTTCTCTGTTCCTCTGCCTTTTTTCTTTCTCCCCTGTCTCTGTCTCTCTCTATTCCTCTGTCTCTCTTTCTTTCTCTCCCTATCTCTCGTCGTCTCTTGAGGCAACTATACAGGTGCACACATTGTTCTTGTTTTATTAATGTTTTTAATTGTTGATTTATTATTTTTTTGTTGTGTATATTATGAATTTTCTTTTATCCTTATATTAATTCAAACTAATAATAATAAAAAATTGTAGCGCCTCACTGTAGTGAGGCACATCGCCTTGCTACACTCTTTGCGCCTCGCACTGCGCCTTGCGCCTTGACAACACTGGTTCGATTTGTTGATAATTTGAATCTTAGAAGTTAGCAAGTTCCAGATTGGTCCTATTCTCGTATCCTGAACATTTATTTGAACATGTTGCCTTTTATTTTTTTTCCTTTGTTTCTATTTCATTTGCAATATTTATATCTTGTCTACTTTTTCTATGTAAGTTGGCATTTTATGTCAGTTCTGTGGTGAAATTAGATTTATATATCCGTAGAACTTAGATTTGTATATTTTACAGTTTGTTCATTGCGTTGTCTGGGCAAAAGACCTGCTTTTTGCAAAGTTGTTTGGAGATAAAAACCAGGGCAATGATCTTAATGTGCGTTCTAGTGATGGTGCTGACTCATCAAAGCATACAGAAGATGTTTTTGAGCGAAGTTTAGACGAGGATCCTCAGCAGTATGCTCAAAAGATATATGACCATGTATTTGGGTACAACACTGAAGTTGCATTGGCTAATGAAGAAACATGGAAGAACAGAACTAAGCCTAGGCCCATATACATTAGAGATGTGCTTCCTGACAGGGTTATCCAGCAAAATGGGAATGTGGAGAATGGCAGGAGTGAGGAGTCAGCAGTCTCTGCCATGTCGTCTCTTGGTCTTAAGAACTCTCAGGATGTTTGGAGTCTTGTTGAAAATACAAATATCTTTCTTGAGGCTCTGAGATTGTTCATTGAGAAACGTGCCGAGGTCTGTCCATTAACTTTATTTTCGGAAATGACATCTATTCTTTTTATTTCACATTTTTTGTTGGGCATGGCTTACACACTATCCTTTTATTCTTTTTTTGTGCTTTTAGGACATTGGGAACTTGACTTTTGATAAAGATGACCAATTGGCTGTAGAGTTTGTGACTGCTGCTGCAAATATTAGGGCATCATCTTTTGGGATTCCTTTGCATAGTCTTTTTGAAGCTAAGGGTATTGCTGGCAACATTGTCCATGCTATTGCAACAACAAATGCTATCATTGCTGGTTTGATTGTCATTGAAGCAATCAAGGTGCTCGAGAATGATTTTCACAACTACAGGTATGTACTAATAAGACTTTTTCAGTCCTATGCCACCATCTTCCTTTTAACACAGTTTCTATTTAATTATAGTATATAATAGAAGGTGCTTGAAATGTTATATAATATTTACTTTTAGATAGTAAAGATGCTATGCTCTGAGTTTCTTGAACTATTGGTTTATATGGATTATTTTTAGGAATTTTTGATTTTGTGTTAAGAAACTTTTACATATTCTATTAATTTTAGTTGCAGGCAAATAAGATGAAGATGCATTCTCTTCTGATTATTTATAAAAATATTCTCTGGTCTCTTTGCTGAGCAACTCTCTTAACTTCTTCATGACTCATGTAATTTTGCTCGGAAATAGGGCTTCTCTCTTCCATGGGGAGTCTGTTGGCAAACAAAATGGTGATAGTTAAAAATTTATTTGCATAATAATTCCAGTTAAGCTGAGATTAATACATTAATGATATAGTTTTTTAGCAGGACTCAGATCAATCAATTCTTAGCATTAGTTATGATCAGATCCATAACTGAATCTTGATAAAAATAAATGCGAATGGATCCTAAGCTCCATTTACAGATGTCAATTCTCAAGTTGGATTGTGGTTATTGGCTAGGCATTAAATTTGTGCTATCTTAACGTATAATATGAAAAATGTCGTGTCAGACTTAAAGCTGGAATTTTTTCTGAATTAATCAACGCAAAATTGGAACTAATCTTTTCCCTGCTGGCTCTTCCTGCTACCAGTTTTCAGCTACCTGTCGGCCACTATAGCTATTGGACCAGCTGCCTACTGCTGGCCCCTACTTTCTCTAATTCTATTCCCATCTTTTATTGGTATGTCTAGTACTACTGGTATGTTCATAGCTTCGATTAGGAATGAACAAATTTCCTTCTGTACATAAAGGTTTTCCTTATGGTGTATTCTTGCTTTTATCAAGTAACTCTTTAAAAACAGATTTCTGTCATTTGGAAATTTATTGCCTTAAATCTATCAACACACATTTTCCCTTATTTTGAAGATATATTGCCTTAATATCTCAAAAATATGAAGGGAGAAGATCAAAGAAAGTGTATCTGTCAAGAAGGGGTTGGGGTTGTGTTAAGGAACAATGCTTACTTCACCACCATCACCACACACCCACCCTTGCCTTCTGTGTGTGGATGGGTGCTTTTGTTGAAGTTGTGGGCGAACAGTTCATCCCCTACCACACCTCCACATGCTATTTGTAGCTAGTCCAATAAATAATATGGTATGTGTTTATACGTTGGGTTTAGGCTTTTCAACAATCCCTAAAAATGTAGCTATAAAAGTACTAGACATTGGTTGAATCCCATTGTGTTGTTTCATCTTTACATGTTCTCCATTCTGCTCAAGTCACCCCTGTCAATTCACCAGCTTTCCATTTTGCACGTGTTCATTGTTTGTGTTAAGGAAATCCTTAATTTTCATTGCGGTTGAATTATAATGGCTTTGACCAAGCAAAAGGAGAGTACCAACAACTGGGCTGAGCAATAATTAGATTAAGCTCATTTATCAATTACTGTTGAATTATGTATCTCATATCCAGTCGAATATGGAAAGCAGCCTCATTCGAATATGGGAAAGTAGCCTGATAAGGGTGCATTGATGCGTTCATTTAAAAGGAAATAAGGTGTGGGTTAGTCCCACATCAAATAGGGAGGTGATTGGATTATGATGAGTTACCCTTTTGGTTCAAATTGGGTTCCAAGCTTTCCTATCCATCTAGATGCATATCTCTTGATTTGAGCGTTATGCTAATTCCAGTTAGTACTATGTTAGGGTTTATATTATTAACTTATCCATCTTGATGTGCTTCTTATGGTTTGGGCTTTAGGCTCCTAACACTTGGTACTATGTTAGGGTTTATATTCTACCTTTGGGCATGACCTTCCATCACATTTAAAAATTTTCAGCATTTGATTTTATTGTCAAATTTGACAGCTAGGCAGCGTTGGTAATGGGCCGTGCCATGCCATGCACAGCCAAGTCCAGACCCGACCCACGTAAAAACACCAAGACTCAGGTACGACCCATCGTATTGTATGTGCCTAGACCTATAAGCCCATGTATCAATCCATAGGATATTGAGCTAGCCCACGTGCCGTACTAGGCTGGCTCTTTCATGCCTCTATTCGTGCTTGAATCGTGCTGACCCATTTGTGTTGGAATTAGGCCTACTATTTTGTGTCTGTTTTATACTTTTTCGTGCCAGCTTCACACATTTGTGCCTATTAGTTTCTAAAACAGTTAGTTCTATGACTTGTTGTATGAATTCATGCATGAAAACTAATAGGGCTAAAATCTAGCTATTTGATGATATTAGCAAGTAATTAAAAAAATCACATATTAAACTAAATTGTGATGTCATCAATGTAACTCATTCTTAACCATATCCAACAAAATATTATAAAGCCAAGGTTACCTATTGGTAAAGAAAAAGAACTAGTGCATCCCTCTATCATGCTCAACTTCCAATAGAGTAAGTAAATCTGAGAATTCGGGAAGAGAGTCACTGTGATCGATAGATGAAATCTAGGGCCTCAACAATGAAGCTGACACAAATTTTGTTAAAATATCAGAATTAGTATCATGGTTCAAAGTCTCGGTCTCGGCCGCCGACTCGGCCGGCACCGAGACGGATCGGTCTCGGCGACTCGGATCGGACTCGGATGATACGCGCAAAACGCTACATAGAACGCCAAAAAAATTACGAAAAAATCATGACAAATCATAAAAAAATGTAGATATCAAAATTCATGTATCACATATTCAAAACATATCACCTAGCACTCAAAACATAACGTGAAAGCATAAATACAAGCGTCGTCGGTAGAAAATCATTATCCCCGCGATAAGTATAGAAACCAGGCATATAGTTTCCATAAGGATAATAATATGTTTGTGGGTGAGATCCTGTAGGCTGAGATGATTGGCCAGAGGATCCACTATCAGAGTAATATGGCGGTAGGGGTTGTGCAATATCAGCTCCATGGTGATAATACCTAAAACCTCGACATTCAGTGCTACTAGTAGAATATTCACCAGTGCTAGAATAATCAGTGCCAGAATATTGGTCAGATGTCAAATCCAACCCCTGTAAATGACCTTCAAGACTATGATGACCATGTGAGTAATCATGTCCACTCGAATAATCATCGCTAGAACTGAAATCGACCAACCGATCCAAATGCCTACGCTGTTGCGAAATCCCCGCCCGGCCTCCATGATCTGTATCTTGTGTGGCATAATATTCTGAATCCCATGTTAAAGCACCACCTCATTGCCTTCCACCAACACCATGAGTCTCTTCATCATCACCACCATCACTGCCGCCATCACCATCACCACCATCACCGCCACCACCATCACCGCCATCATCATCACCGCCGCCATCATCACCGCCATCACCGCCACTTTCGTCACTATGACAAATACCTTCATCCAACCAACCTAAGTCATCTGGTAGTAACATCGGTTGTTCTCCCTCACGAATCCACTCATCCAAAATATCATCATCATTGAAAATATTGTTCAGATCAATTGGGTTGTAAGAATCATCAGTGTCGCTTTTGCATGTCAAGTTTCTTACTCGCAACCGCATATTGTAATGCACAAATACTAGTTTATGCAACTTGTTCATTGCCAACCGGTTGCACAATTTTGTATGAATCAGCGACCACGTGCTCTAATTTCTTTCACAACCCGATGAAGAACATGTTTGGCTTAAAACTTTGATAGCAATTTTTTCACATTGGGAGCTTCTTCGCCATAATTAATCCACCAATCTGCTGGAAGAGATTGTTGCACTGCTCTTCTAGTCATTGAGCTTCCAAATTCTCCAACTCCATCCACAAATAATTTTATCTGTGAGAATACACATCACAGGTGTTAATATTTGCATAACATTATATCGATGAAATAAATAAATTATTATTATCTCATTAATAGCCCTTGCTTGTTTATTCAAATCTGGCTCCAATCTTTTAATGACCTCTTTTAATCCATTTCTCACTTCTGGATGTGTAGAAATTTTTTTTGAATATTGGAGTGCTGGATTTAAAAAATATGCTGCAATAATGTAAACACATGATTGTTATGATATGACAGTTTCAATTTCTAGTCAACAAATATGATTTCTAGGCAAATGAATTACCAGCAGCATGCAAGTGTCTATGCACTTGTCCCTCTCATCTTCTATCAATGATATCCCAGTACTTCTTCCAGTTCTTATTTGATGCCTTTATAGCTAATTTTGCTCTATCCATAGCTTCATATATAATAGATAGTGTAGGTTTCTTGTCCTGGTTCACTATCTTCAAGACTCTAACAAGAGGATCCATAATGTTTTGGACCTCTCTTGCCTTCTTCCAAACCGGTCAGTCAGAATGAGATTAGAAACCTTATCTCGCACACTTCTTCTACTCCTTTCCTTGTTGAATTCACGCCATTCGGTTGTCGTACATGAAATCACCTAGAGGGGGGTGAATAGGTGATAAGGCTAATATAATAAACTAAATGCGAAAATTAAAAGAATACTTGCAACACACTTAATGCAACCAACGAGTGTAGCCGAATTCCCGGTGAAGGGCTCTGGACTAATTCCTCTTGATTCCTCTGAATAAGAGTTGAGGCGCTATATGAAGCTCTCGTGGTTAAGCACAAGTGAGGCACACACAAACAAGTCAAGCATATAATTATGATATGACAATATGAATGATGCAAGACACAAAGTAAAAGAGAGAGTCAATGGATCAAACGCAAACAACAAGATTTGTTTCAAGGTTCGAGCACCCAGCTCTACGTCCCCGCCTTCACCCAGAAGGATTTCGAATCCACTAACTTGTCCACACAGGACTCCCACACAGGGAACCTCCAACGAGGATTTGGGGCAATTACAACCGGGAGTACACAACTCCTCTCTCAACCAATACAACCTCTTACTAGAGGCAACACAAACACCACCTTACACAAGAGGGGTAGGCACCTAGCCAAACAACCACAATCCACCTCTTCACAAAGAGGGATACAAATCCAATACAACTCCAGCTCTCACTAAGAGGGAGCAAAACCACAACCTCAACCTCTCACTAGAGGGAGCTAACAATCACTCCAAATCAACCTCTACCCAAGAGGGATACCACAAATAAAGAGGGTTACAACAAGGTGGTCTATCTCAACCACAAACAATCTTTTCCCACAAATAAAAGATCCTAATAGATAGGATAGAATGATATAGCTCAAGTGTGGAAAATAAAGAGTTTGGAAATCAAAAACTCAAAGAAAAATACTTGAGAAAACAACTTGTATTTGATAGAAATGAAGAACAAAGTAAATATCTCAAATCTAAATTTTTCTTTGATTTTTTAACTCTTAAAAACAAATAAAGAATGATTTTATGAACACAAAAACTCTTTTGAAAACTTGTGTAAAAACACTAGAGAAGTAGGAAATTTTTCTCACTAAAAATCTTAACAAAAAACCCTTACAAATGGGGTATAAATAGCCCCATTGAAAAACTAGCCGTTGGGGCTGTTTTTCAGCCCTGGCGGCTGGCGGTCGACCGGCCCGGTCGACCGCCAACGGTCAAAAATTTGACCGTTGGAGCCTTCCGGTCGACCGTGCCAATCCAGAGAGCAAATGTTCTCTGGCCGGTCGACCGTCCAAGCCTTACGGTCGACCGGTCGGTCGACCGCCCCCACCCGAGAGTGGGGTACTTGCAGTCGGTCGACCGCTCGGTTGACCGGCCCAAGTGGCTGGCCAGCGTGCACGTTTTGTGCACGTCGACCGACTTTGGGTACGTTCGACCGACTTTGGGTACGATCGACCGGTCCGGTCGACCGCCAGAGCCTGGCAGGCAGTTTTTCAGAACTTGAAACTTGGGTTTTAATTTTAAAATAAAATCCCATAAAACTTCTAAAATTTCACAAAAATAGTTTCTAACATTTTATTTGATATACAAACATGTGTTAAAAATTTTAACACATATTTCAAACTATTTGAACCATTTTTGTGTTATATAAGTTTTGCCGAAAACCAAAACCTGTATTTTCCAAAACTTGGATTTTTCAAATGGAAAAACGTTTTGTCCAAAACTCATCCAAGATACAAAAACATGATATAGAAACAACTTTTAGGGCATGTTGTATATGGATAAAATCCAATACACATACAAAGATATATATCATAGTTTTTGATAATAATTCCAAAAATAAGTTTTGTTAAAATACAAAACCTAAATACATGAATAGGTTATCAAACTAAGTTTGTATAAATAGTTGAAGCATAGATGTATATAGAACAAATCTAATATACATTAAATCATGTAAACTTGTTTTGAATCTATCTATTCATGAAAATCACGATCGGTTAAACCAAAAACCAAAAATCAATAAACATGAAAACTAAAACAAGTGTGTGTGTTGTGAACTTGAGCATATCATACTATCTAGTCTTTACAAATGGATCTAAACACTAAATTAAACTATGTACCGAGGTCTTCTTGACGAACCCCGTCTTCAAGTCGACTCGATCCAAACCGTGATCCACCGAGCTTGACTCCAACGAGTGCTATATATGATCTTTGACGCTCGGGCTCTTGAATCACCATGTGAAAGCTTCCAAAACATCTTGTTGAAGCTAATCACCTACTAATATCTTGATAAAGTATCTGAAATTAAACATCATAAGATTATTAGTAAACATAACTACATGAGTTGATCATCATCAAAACTAGAGTGATGGGCCTTTGGGCCAACAATCTCCCCCTTTTAATGATGACAAAACTCATGGAGTTATATATGCATGGATTAAAGTAAAGTTTCAAAGAAGCTCCCCCTTAACTCATGCATAGCAATAAACAATAAATATATGCAATGAATACCAAACATGAGCATGCATAAAACAATGAACATGCTCTTGATACCAAAATTTTTAAAATAAATTCCTTTTTTTAAATAAATGCTCTTGATACCAATAAAACAAAACATACCAATAAAAGAAAAACATGTTCTCTTGATATCAATAACAACAAAACATCAAAACATAAATATGCATATAAACTCAAATACTTCTCCTCCTTTGAATAAAGTAAGGAAAACATGCATATATACCAAATACTTCTCCAAATACTTCTCCCCCTTTTTGTCAATCATCAACAAAGGGGTAAAACATAATACAAAACAATAAAGGATATATGCGATATAAATTCATGAAGAGGAAGACGCTAAGTTAACTTTCCTACATATATGCATTACATGAAGAAGGGATGACAAGCCCTAATTCACATAACGCATAATATGCAATGTATAAGAAGAGATGTGAAGCTCCCCCTACACACGTGTACCGCATAAAGAAGAGTTGTCAAACTCCTCAATATAAGATACACTTCAACATGAATCTATATGTAGAAGAGATGTTAAGCTCCCCTTGCATATAGACAATTTATATCAAAACATTTTTAAGAATCCAATTGTAACTAAACAATATAAATTTTGAATTCTAATTGTAATTGAAACATTTTACCAATTGAAATAACAATGAAAATTTGATACCAATGAAAGAAAATATTTTGATACCAATTTAAATTTACCAATTGAAATGAATAGATCAATAGATACCAATTGAAATATATGGATATAAATTGAAGATAATTTTTCATTAAGAGTATATGATACCAAATTAAAAACAATATTCATTTTTCAATCATTTTTCATCATAAAGTATGGGAGTGGAAATCAAAGGTAAACCAAATACCAATTGAAAGATGAAATACGAATTTTCTCCCCCTTTATGAAATACCAAATAAAACGATGCATAAGCTTGTATAAATACCAATTGAAAACTAATCAATTGAAATATGATATGCATTAAAAATCAAGCTTAGCATAACCCAAATTTGTGCTCAAAGATATAGATATGTAGTAAGCACAAATAAAGCATCTATATGTGTATGGAAAAGTAGATACCAATTGAAATTGATACTATATGAAGAGTAAGCATACATATATAAAACATATATATGAGTATACAAATAGAATGTCAATATTGATACCAATTGAAACGATCTAATGATACCAAATGAAAACATAATATGATCAAGTGTATAACTCATACTTTCTACCACCCATTTCATGCACATGTTTAAAATGATTTTCAATATTAAGCATACAAGGCATGGTCGCCCAACCAACCGCCCTTAAATGGGTAGGGGTTTTTCAAAAATAGGTTTGAAAATATTGTATGTTTGAAAAACTCTACCAAAGCGAAGAATACGAACTAGTTATATGAAAAATTTTATAAACTAGTTACGAAATCCTTCAAGCAAGGAATATAACAAAACTATATTCCATAAAACATGAAAATCATCAAAACTAGAATCCTTCAAGGTATATGTATGTCATGTACAAACTAAAGTATACATACATATTCAAACATGAAAGAGTCCACAAAAGTATATGCATGAAGGCAAGTGGCTCTAGGATGTATATGTATAGCTAATAGTTTAGACAAGATAGATATATACATGAAGTTAAACACACAATCATAAAAACATGTCAAATAAATGGGAATACAAGTCAAATGTATGAATCATCAAAACTAGGCTATACTAGTACATTTAATAAGTACAAATGAGCGTTCAAGCACAAACATATAATGGTCTATTTGTGGCTCACTAGCTGTACAAGTATATATCCTAATTTTAATGAAAACTAACATTCAAACAAGTAATCAAAACATGAAACATGGAAATCAAAACAAAACATGTATGATCATTATGTAAATGCACATGCATTAGATTCATGATATACATATTAGCTAAACAAATGTGAGAACACAAAATATGGGTCCATATTAAACATGGATGTCTCAAATACTAATCATGCATATCATAAGTCTAATAATCATGGCATTTATCATACTAATCATGAAACAACAAAACATGCTAAACATGAATAATATGAAAGTATGTAAATATAAATGGGAGTTAGAGATAGTTACCAAACCCATGAGGGCAACTCTCCATATCTCCAAAACAATGGTGGTCCTCTCCACCAAACTCCCCTTGAAAGTGATGCATCATAATAGTCCTCTTTTAAAGTTCGGAACGCATCCACTTCAAGGCACCATAACTCTCACGTCATGCGAGAGCCCACACCTACATCAAATAGCATAGGGGTGGTCTTTGGTACCCACACTCTTTTGGGTCCATGGGGGTTAGCACCTTTCCTAACCCAAACAAAATTAGTTGTTAAATTTACATCATGTTCTCTCCACCAAACTCCCCTTGAAAGTGATGCATCATAATAGTCCTCTTTTAAAGTTCGGAACGCATCCACTTCAAGGCATCATAACTCTCACGTCATGCGAGAGCCCACACCTACATCAAATAGCATAGGGGTGGTCTTTGGTACCCACACTCTTTTAGGTCCATGAGGGGTATCACCTTTCCTAACCCAAACAAAATTAGTTGCTAAATTTACATCATGTATCTTATCATAGCAAAATTTAGCAAGGTGACCCTTACGTCCACAATGTGTACAAGTGTACACATGAGCATACATCGTGTTATGGGTGTGTCCGTGAGGAGCATGTGTATGCCGTGGTTTGTGTGCATGCAAAGATGGAATTTGTTTCTTGCGAAACATGGATTCCAAACGTGTATGGTTTATAGCACAATGGCTCAAAGTGGAGCCCAAACAATCCATATTCTTCTTTAACAAACAAATATCATTTACAATCATGGAAGAAGAGGTGCATGCAATAGGTAAGCTAGGTGAAGGTACACTAGCATGGCAAACATGTGAATCAATATCAATTTTCAAAGATTTATTTTTCTTTAAACAAACTTCTAAATCCTCTGAAATTGAAGCAATTTTTATTTTCAAAGAATCATTCTCTTTTACAACATAATTAAGTTTTGAAGTTATAGCTTTATTTTTCTTTAAAACTTCATTGCAATCATTTCTATTTTTTAAAATCTCATTTTCTTTTAGGGCAAGGTCTAGTTGAGATTTAAGGAGTCACGTTCACTTGACATCTCTTCCTTCTCTTGCAAAACCAAATCAAGTTTAGAAGACAAATTTTCATTTTCTTTATTTAAAGTAAAAGTCTTCTTTTTCAAAAGATTATATTTATCTAGCAATTTTTCACAAACAATGGAAAGTTCTTTATTCAAAGCATTAGGATCAACATAGTCATTACATGAAGAACTAGCATCATCACAATCTAATTGAGATTCCGAATATACCTCAAGGGAGTCATTCCCTTGAACCATGTAGCATTGTTGCTCGGATTCTCCACTAGATTCATCCTCCGTTTGGATTGGCAATTGAAGTTTGGAGGTGGTCAACGTGTTCCACACTGCAAAGGTGGAATCACAGTTAGAAACAATAGAAAGATATTCTTTATTAAGCGTGCTTCTAAGTACCTCAAGGGCTTGTGCATTGGCCTTTATATGTTTGCTATCACTAGGGAAGGATTTCTTGGTAATAGCTAGGTAAACATGCAAGCCTAGGTTTTCAAATACATGGACATCCTAAATTTTCACATGTCAATGTTGGAGACATCAAACATGGGAGGTGACAAGCAATCCATGTGTGTGTGCAAACAATATATGTGCAAAATGCAAATGATAGATTAGCTAACCAAGATCACACTCTTAGGTGGTTAAACCAAATATCAGGAGCGTAGGCTCTGATACCAATTAAAATCACCTAGAGGGGGGGGGTGAATAGGTGATAAGGCTAATATAATAAACTAAATGCGGAAATTAAAACAATACTTGCAATACACTTAATGCAACCAACGAGTGTAGCCGAATTCCCGGTGAAGGGCTTTGGACTAACTCCTCTTGATTCCTCTGAATAAGAGTTGAGGCGTTATATAAAGCTCTCGTGGTTAAGCACAAGTGAGGCACACACAAACAAGCCAAGCATATAATTATGATATGACAATATGAATGATGCAAGGCACAAAGTAAAAGAGTGAGTTAGAGTCAATGGATCAAACGCAAACAACAAGATTTGTTTCGAGGTTCGAGCACCCAGCTTTACGTCCCCGCCTTCACCTAGAAGGATTTCGAATCCACTAACTTGTCCACACAGGACTCCCACACAGGGAACCTCCAACGAGGATTTGGGGCAACTACAACCGGGAGTACACAACTCCTCTCTCAATCAATACAACCTCTTACTAGAGGCAACACAAACACCACCTTACACAAGAGGGGTAGGCACCTAGCCAAACAACCACAATCCACCTCTTCACAAAGAGGGATACAAATCCAACACAACACCTCTCACTAAGAGGGAGCAAAACCACAACCTCAACCTCTCACTAGAGGGAGCTAACAACCACATGTGAAGAGGGATACAAATCCAACACAACACCTCTCACTAAGAGGGAGCAAAACCACAACCTCAACCTCTCACTAGAGGGAGCTAACAACCACTCCAAATCAACCTCTTCCCAAGAGGGATACCACAAATAAAGAGGGTTACAACAAGGTGGTCTATCTCAACCACAAACAATCTTTTCCCACAAATAAAAGATCCTAATAGATAGGATAGAATGATATAGCTCAAGTTTGAAAAACAAAGAGTTTGGAAATCAAAAACTCAAAGAAAAATACTTGGGAAAACAACTTGTATTTGATAGAAATGAAGAACAAAGTAAATATCCCAAATCTAAATTTTTCTTTAATTTTTTCAACTCTTAAAAACAAATAAAGAATGATCTTATGAACACAAAAACTCTTTTGAAAACTTGTGTAAAAACACTAGAGAAGTAGGAAATTTTTCTCACTAAAAATCTTAACCAAAACCCTTACAAATGGGGTATAAATAGCCCCATTGAAAAACTAGCAGTTGGGGCTGTTTTTCAGCCCTGGCGACTGGCGGTCGACCGCCAACGGTCAAAAATTTGACCGTTGGAGCCTTCTGGTCGACCGCTCGGTCGACCGTCCAAGCCTTACGGTCGACCGCCCCCACCCGAGAGTGGGGTACTTGCAGTCGGTCGACCGCTCGGTCGACCGGCCCAAGTGGCTGGCCAGCGTGCACGTTTTGTGCACGTCGGTCGACCGGTCCGGTCGACCGCCAGAGCCTGGCAGGCAGTTTTCAGAACTTGAAACTTGGGTTTTAATTTTAAAATAAAATCCCATAAAACTTCTAAAATTTCACAAAAATAGTTTCTAACATTATATTTGATATACAAACATGTGTTAAAAATTTCAACACATATTTCAAACTATTTGAACCATTTTTGTGTTATATAAGTTTTGCCGAAAACCAAAATCTATATTTTCCAAAACTTGAATTTTTCAAATGGAAAAACGTTTTGTCCAAAACTCATCCAAGATACAAAAACATGATATAGAAACAACTTTTAGGGCATGTTGTATATGGATAAAATCCAATACACATACAAAGATATATATCATAGTTTTTGACAATAATTCCAAAAACAAGTTTTGTTAAAATACAAAACCTAAATACATGAATAGGTTATCAAACTAAGTTTGTATAAATAGTTGAAGCATAGATGTATATAGAACAAATCTAATATACATTAAACCATGTAAACTTGTTTTGAATCTATCTATTCATGAAAACCAAGATCGGTTAAACCAAAAACCGAAAACCGAAAAACCAATAAACATGAAAACTAAAACAAGTGTGTGTGTTGTGAACTTGAGCATATCACACTATCTAGTCTTTACAAATGGATCTAAACACTAAACTAAACTATGTACCGAGGTCTTCTTGACGAACTCCGTCTTCAAGTCGACTTGATCCAAACCGTGATCCGCCGAGCTTGACTCCAACGAGTGCTATATATGATCTTTGACGCTCTGGCTCTTGAATCACTATGTGAAAGCTTCCAAAACATCTTGTTGAAGCTAATCACCTACTAATATCTTGATAAAGTATCTGAAACTAAACATCACAAGATTATTAGTAAACATAACTACATGAGTTGATCATCATCAAAACTAGAGTCATGGGCCTTTGGACCAACAGTACACATTTTTTCAAATCTTGCTCATTGCGAATAAGGCTTTCAATAGAAATAAACTCGGTGGCAAATCGTGTTATACCTGGTCTCAACAAATCTCTATCTTTGGTAAATAACTTCATTAAATTCACCACTTTGAGGCTATTGTATCTGAATGATGTGATCATCTTAGCATCATCTAATGTCTTATTGACTGATTTTAAAGAGCCTATATCTTCAAGCATCAAATCAATGCAATGTGCTGCACGGGGAGACCAAAACAAATGTTTTCTCTTCTCCATCAACATGTGACGAGCTGCTTTGAAACTTGTCTCATTATCTGTTACAACCTGCACGATATTTTCTTCACCAACTTTATTAACAACTTTATTCATTAGCGAGAATATATAATCAGCAGTCTTCGAGATATTAGTAGTATCAACAGAAGTATGGTAGATCATGCTTCTATCACAATAAATCATGAAATTAACAATAGGCTTTCTATTCCGAGAACTCCAGCCATCACACATAATCGTGCAACCATACTGCGGCCATTTTGTTTTTATTGAAGCAATATATACTTCAATTTTTTTCATTTCCTCCTCTAAATATAGATTGCCAATCTGGTACCCTGTAGGGCCTTTCACACCTGGGCCTGCCTCCACAATAGTATTAATCATGGCTTGGTAGTAAGGACCACTATCAGTTGCATTGAATGATATTGCATTGTAGTAAAAGAATTTCGCCACGGATTTTCCAACTTTTTTAATATTCTCAGTTGAGAACATGCTTTTGATTGATTTCTGTTTTGTTGGGAACATGTAAGGATCAATATCACGAGCTGGAATTTCAGCTTCTCTCATAGTTATACTCCGACGCAATCCACGGTTACTCCCTGATCCTGAAGACTGCGAACTACTGCCACCAATATCAACTCCTTCTGCCGATCTCCAAGCCATTTCACGACTTTCTTTCATAGCTTGTTTTAGTTATCTTCTTTCAACTCCTTCTAAACCACCAACTTCTTCAATTTCATTATCAGAATTTTCTTCGGTCACATCATAAAAATCTTCCTCACTTAAAGATCTCATAAGTCGTTCTTTTTTGGATTTTATGGCCGCTCTTTCTTTGCTACCTTCAGAAAGATGTCGTCTCATTATTTGAGATACCTCTTTTGATACTCGTAAGTATCCTTCCACCTGACCGGGTACATGCGCTATATGTTGCTTCAATCTAGTGATACCACCATGGACCTGTTTCCCACAATAATTACACTTCACAAGTTTTTTACTTCCACCAACAGAGGTACCATGTTCTCATCCAATATCGCGTTGCTTTGGAGCCATACTGAAATTTAAAAAAATTATCTGTTAAATTAAATTAAAACTAAAATTAACTAAATTAAAACAACATTAAATTAAACTCAATTAAATGAAACGAAATTAAATTAAACTAAACTAGTTTATACTAGATTAAGCAATACTAACTTAATTACCTAACTTCAATAAAATTATTAAATAACCTAACTTAATTACAAAACTTTATTAAATTAAATTAACCTAAATTAAGTTAACTAAACTAATTTAAATTAAATGAAACTAAATTAAATTAAACTAAACTAGTTTATACTAGATTAAGCAACACTAACTTAATTACCTAACTTCAATAAAATTATTAAATAACCTAACTTAATTACAAAATTTATTAAATTAAATTAACCTAAATTAAGTTAACTAAACTAATTTAAATTAAATTAAACTCAATTAAATGAAACTAAATTAAATTAAACTAAACTAGTTTATACTAGATTAAGTAACACTAACTTAATTACCTAACTTCAATAAAATTATTAAATTACCTAACTTAATTATAATTACAAAATTTTATTAAATTAAATTGACTTAAATTAAGTTTAACTAAACTAAACTAAATTAAATTACATTAAACTCAAATAAATTAAATTGAGGGAGAGAGAGAGGGAGGGACTGAGGGGAGAGAGAGACACAGAGGGAGAGAGAGGGACTGAGGGGAGAGAGAAACAGAGGGGGGAGAGAGGGACTGAGGGGAGAGAGAAACAGAGAGGAATAGAGCGAGAGAGAGGGAGAGAGACGGAGACAGAGAAGGAGAGAGAGGGCGACACAGAGGAGGAGAGAGAGACACAGAGAGAGGGAGAGGGGGAGAGAGACAGAGGGAGAGAGAGAGAGACGGAGAGGGAGAGACTGAGAGGGAGACGGAGACGGAGACAGAGAGGGAGAGACTGAGAGGGAGAGGGAGAGGGAGTCCGACAGAGAGACACAGAGGGAGGGAGAGACGGAGACAGAGGGAGAGAGGGGGGGAGAGAGAGAGAGGGAGGGAGAGAGAGACAGAGAGAGGGACCTTTACTGGGTCATGTCGTGGGCCATGCTGTGCCAGGCCAAGGCAAGCCCAGGCCGGCACAAAACTATATGGGCCATGAAGTTTACAGCCCAGACATGGCCCATCGTACCGTCCCATGTGATGATTTTTTTGTGCCAACCAATTTTGCCTTGGCCGGCCTGGGCCCTTTACCAACCCTACAGCTAGATGGTGATATCATAGTTAAACAATTTTACTTAGGCCCATGTATTTAACTGACAATTGCGCTGTTTAATAGGATGTGGATATGAAATTCTTTAACTTTTTGTTTCTTTTGAAACCTAACTGCAGATATAAAAACCGAATTTCTGTTCTCACTCATAAGCAACTGATTTATTTCGCTTGTAATTTTCCATGCATTGTGGTCAGCATAGTGGAGAGAAAAGGGATTCTGGCAGAGGTGTATTTTCACCAAATAATATTTTGTGGCAAGCATGTTCACGTTTGTGTTATCATGCATTTGTTTTCGCACTTGTGTTCAATACCAGTGAATTTATGTTTCTTTTTCCTCTTTTTTCCCCCTGTTGTCTGGTTTCTCTTCCTTCTCTTTTTTCTTCAAGTGTTGATTGTAAACTCTGTTGTCTGTTACACATCTCCATTTTTATTTCCTTTTTGCTTCAAGTGTTGATTGTAAACTCTCTTCCTTTCCTTTTTTCTTCAAGTTTTTTTCTTTCTTTCCTTTTGTTATTCTCATTTTGTTTGCTTGTTAATCACAATGGTTTTTCCTTCATCTATATAGTTGCTAATCTATCTTTGTATCAGGATGACGTATTGTCTTGAGCATCCATCAAGAAAGATGCTTTTGATGCCAGTTGAACCATTTGAACCTAACAAGTCCTGTTATGTGTGCTCTGAGGTAGTCTTATATCTTATTACTGAAAGTTCTACACACTATATAAATTTGCCTTGTTCATTGGAGTTTACGTGAAACAGACGCCACTGCTTCTTGAGGTAAACACTTCTACCTCAAAGCTGCGGGATTTTGTCGAGAAGATAGTAAAAAACAAGCTTGGCATGAATTTCCCTTTGATAATGCATGGGTCAAACCTTATCTATGAAGTTGGTGATGATCTTGAGGAAGATGTTGCCGCTAATTATGCTTTGAACCTTGACAAGGTTATGACACAGTCATTTAATCTTTTTACTTAGGGTTATGTTTTTGCTTTTGATTTTAATCTTTATAGACTTGTTTTATCTGCAGGTTTTAGCTGGGCTACCTACTCCAGTTACTAATGGGACAATGCTTACAGTTGAGGATCTCCAGCAGGAATTCTCATGCAACATTAACATAAAACACAGGTCTTTTAAGTTGCTTCAGTAGTTGCTTCAGTACTAAACTTCCTGATCAGCTCTATATGATACCTTGTGTTGTTTCTTTTTCTTGGCGGAAGGCCTAACCTATGTTTGCACGGACACGACAACCTTGAAATGGACACGACACGTGGACACATGACAAATTCTTAAAAATACACACGACATGTGTGTCCGACACACGTATCAGACACGTTTCGGACACGACACGGCTTCATGATTGAATTGTCGGTGCTACATAGCTTATATCATGTTGTTAATAATATGAATCATTAGTTAAGAAAGATTAATAAAAGCCAACCATAAGAAGTTGTGCTGTTACTCAATTATTTCTAAAATCCTGGGCTTCCTCGCAGATGGAACCTGACCTTGCTGTGCAGAAAACTGTAACTTCTAAAGCTGTAGTTAAAACTTAGTCTATGATATATGCTCTAGTACTTGTTGCAACTATGTTTACACATCTTTGGTTCCATGGTGCGTGAGTCTGGATGCTATGTGTACACAAAGATCAATCTTATATTTATATACATTTGTATGTATGGCTGTGGATACATAACTAAACAGCAAGGTCAGCCTGTGTATATCGGTGGTCTTCCCCCTCTCTTTTCCCATACAAGCGGTTAGCTAAGAAGGCATATTATAGACCACTAATTAAATATTGGAGCGGTCAAACTTTGTGGACTATTAAGTTATCTCGTCATCCATGACACAAATATTGCAAATCTTCTATTATCGAATTCTAATTGATGCTGATAAAGTGGATTAATAACAAAAGTAAGCAGTTGGAAAGCAGACAATGATACAGTTATCCCCATTGCATCCCTCTACTTCTGCATTTAGAATTTGAATTAAGGATCTTATGATTAATTGAAGCTATGTTCCTCTTTTGCCGTTGTTTCACTCAGTAGGTTGATCCTTCGATAAAATGTTTCAAACTTTGCACCATTGCCCTTTTACTGACTTATAATCTTTTTGATATGTACAGGGAAGAGTTTGATGAGGAAAAGGAACCTGATGGAATGTTACTATCTGGATGGACAGCGGTCACAACACCCACTGACAAAGATAGGATGTTTAACAGTAATGGGGAGGGCACATCAACCGCTGCACTGCAAACAAACAAATCAGAAGAAGTTGATATTGCTTCAGATAGACATGGAACTGACATTGGCACAAAGAGAAAGCTCTCTGAACTGGCAGAAACAACTGATCACCAGGAATTTCAGCCTACTTCAAAGCGTAATGCTTCAAGACATGACGTTCCTGAGAATGTTGAGGACAATGACGACGACGACGACGTTGTTGTGCTCGACGAGAACCCGGAAAAGGGAAGGAACAAAAGGGTCAAATGACAATCACTTTTAAAGGACTTCAACTATACGGGCTCTGCTCCAAGTTGTTATATAAACTATCCAATGATTCATTCATGCTCCTAGACTTACTGAGTAGGGCACAGTCACTAACACTCGCCTGGCGGAACATTTTGCAGTCATTAATGAAGCAAGGTCAGAGGTTAGTTTTTGTCTATGTAGGTGTGAAAATTGTATGGAGATCGTGGCAGGCTATTAATATTTGATAACTTTTTCCAACCCTTTTAGTTGGAGTAGGACATGCTTTGTTCCCACTGGGTAGCTGAGCATTGAAAATAGGTCTGATGTAAAATGCCTTGGACCCCTCCAGTGCTCTTCCTTGGTAGAGGGAAGCTGGTAAACTATTGGAATTGTAAGTGACACCTTTGTTTTATTGTAATTGTAATTCATGGGATTGGGATCCGGCACTGACAAACTGTCATGTAAGGAGGTCCAGCATGAGCAATTTTAATTTCTGGGCTGTGGTGCAGAAAAAGTGTAGCATCAGAGCTTTATGATTATATATGCCACTGTTGATGTTGTTGTGCTCATATTTGTCATGCCAGCAGTAATGGAGCACAAATCATTCATTGTTTGTACATTACTACTTTTGAGCGGGCCACTATTTATTTACAAAGCTGGCGCAGTTGATTCCAGCACCGCCCCTGACACTGACCCATTTATTTACAAAGCTTTCCAAAAGATGACTGTTCCTCGATTAATCTTTGCTCACTATTGAAGTCTACTCTCGCAGTTTCATTATAATCAGACCTCTGATTGATGCTTTTCAGGCCTCACAGGTCCCGGCAACTGAAACGTAACAAAGAACTCTCTCAATGAAGGTAAAGTCTCTTCAAAGATATGGTATTGACTGGGCATGGGCTCTCAAATATAGCTTCAGCTGCCGCCACTCCTTTTATCGTGACGATTCCTGTTTCCATCACCTCACAGCTGAATGAAGCTGCCGCAGTAACCTGTGTTAATGAAGGATAAAAGGTCCACTTCAAGAGCTCTCTCCTTGAATTTTAATTGTTTGCTGACACTATTAAGAAAATTATTCCCAGAAATA
This sequence comes from Agave tequilana, assembly GCA_038442645.1. Classification (NCBI taxonomy): domain Eukaryota; kingdom Viridiplantae; phylum Streptophyta; class Magnoliopsida; order Asparagales; family Asparagaceae; genus Agave; species Agave tequilana. Next base: position 567,425 of record JAVJIF010029915.1, read on the forward strand.
TAAAGTATGATGTAAAGTTGATTACTAATTCAACTGCCAGTAAACATAAAAATATCTGTTTAATGTCATGAAGAAACAGCCTTCGGAGAACTGTGGACATAGTTTTTCCAACAGAATCCGGGAATTCAACTTTTCATCTCTGTACATAAACTGTTTCCCCTTGTATAATCTTTTCAAGTCATGAAACTTTTAGTACATCAAATTATAGAAACAAATGAAACATTTTCCACTGAAAAGCACTCTTGCTTCCCATAATTTAATGAATACCTACCATGATAGCTTTGAAATAGCTTACCTTGTTCCCATCAACGCTGGGCAGGAACATGCACAACATATAAGATTCTAACCCAATATAGAGGTCATACCTCCGAACCCAGGTCCAAGTTTGCTTCCAGCTTCAGATACTTACTAGTATCATGTCCCCCTGAGCAGACGCCAGAATTTCTCTCCATTCGTTGTTTTTGATATCGAAAACCATAGCTGAACCAACTTCTAAGGCATGCACTTTGCGCTGCATATTGCTTTGGCTGCTGAAAGATAGAAGGTTATATAAAAACATAATAAATGGACATATCAACAAACTGGTATTACATACACAAGGATAAGTGGAGTCTGGCAGCAATTAGCACCAGAATTAACACAAACAAGACTGTTTCTGTGAAGTCATTCAATTAACATGTGGCAGAAGTAGAACCAATCAGATTCAGCTGACAGAGCAGTACTAAAGAAAACAATTCTTTCTTACCAGCCATTTCATAAGTCGCTGGACGAGGAAGTTCAACCATAAACAGTCATCTAACTACTGTGCTAATGCATAGGAAATTTAGAGGATACTTGAAAGTTTTTTTCTTTTGAAAGATATAGAAGGGGCGGGAAGGTGTAAGGAGCTGTATACAGTCAGATTCAAGCATGGATGGAGTGATTTTGTTACCAAAACTTTGCAATGTTGATTAAATCTGAAACTGGTGGCTTGGTAATCACAAGTGCAAGCTATTGTTTCCAGTAGACCAAGAAATTTTTAAAGTCCTTACAATCAACCCCACACATTTCTCTTGGGTTTAAGTTGCTAATTTTCCTCCTATTTAAGAACCCAGTACGATGTGTGTCAATGCTGGGCATTCTCTTGCTAAATTCAATTTGCCAACCATAAAAACTAGCTAAACGCTTTGTTCTTGCTGCTGCTGTTATTGCTTCTGATGATAACATGTCAAGTCAGTTCTCATAATATAAATTTTGTTGTAATGTTGTAAGCTAGCATATTAGTTGCATTTGATGGGCAGCATCACAGCCAATAAAGAAGTGCTATAAAAAACGACTATCTACAGAAATCAACTTACAGGTGTGGCATGTCTCTGCAAAACAAGGAAAAGGCCCTTGAGTATCTCATGGATCTAGATCAAGAGATTTTTTTTACATCCAAATCGAGTTCCTTGTAATGAGAGGCAGTCAAATGGTTCAAGTTGGAGGAAAAAAGATTTCTTACAGTTTTTGCACCTTCAAACAACTGTGAATTAACATTATTGAATGAAGATACTGATTTTTCTATGTATTCTTGATGAATCCGTGAGAATCATAATAAATGTTAACTTCAACAGTTGGCCCATAGGCCCCATACAAAAACATAGCAATTGGGTGACATTCTCTCTCACAGTCCTCACCTATCAAGGTGATAGATGCTTAAAATTTTTACTGGGAGAAGAAAATTAACAATTGCTTCCGGTTATATCTTTTTCCAACTACAGGATTCCTGACCTAGTAAGAACAAAATTTATAACCATAGGTCTGAGGCTGAATTGGCCAATATTGGGTTGAATGTATCACACTCAAAAAGAAGGATTCAACAAATGTTTTATGATACTCAATAACTAAACTTCTCTCACCAGAGGTAGATATCTAAATGACAAATCTTGATCAATGGAGAATACTACATTACATAGAATTATATTTTATCAATATAAGGTGGGTACCTCCTACCCTTTCCCAATATAGGGGATAAAGTTTGGCATGTCCTTAACTGACCAAATCACTTCCCTGACCAACTCTCCTCAAGTTGTTCTAGTTATATTCAAAATGTTCCACGCAAGTAGGGATCCTTGTGAAAAACAAAAGTCTGAATAAGAACAAAATGTTCATAAGGATAATTTTTCAAAGATATCAGCGAGTTGATTCTAGGGGGTGTGGTAACAATTCCTCTTTTACTTTCTACCTCTCTATATCATTGATGTTTTATAAAAGACTAATGGTACGTTCTTACTTCTTACAGAGAATATGTGGTGGGTTATACAAAAGAAACAATTGCATAGTAGTTACAAATTGTGATTTGCACATGTACAACAGAGTAGTAAGTGTGAGAACAAGAGGATTACGAGCACCATTCATAATCAACAATAGCTGACAGCAAGGATCAATATCAAGTCATTATTTATTTGCTTTAATTATGGATGAGCATGCTAAGAACATTCAGGATGAGGTTGCATGGGTTATGTTGTTTGCTGATGTTGTTCAAATAGTTGTTGAGGCTAAAGAAAGCTGGGTTCAGAACTAGAAATGTGGGGAGATGCTGCACAATCTAAAACATTTCCAATTAATTTGGTGGGAAAAAAAAAAAAAAAGAATATATGAGATGTAACTGCAGAGATATTACATGAGGAAATAAGGGGATAGCTATGACAGTTAGTGAAGAATTACCTACACGTGATCATTTCCTCTGCCAAAGATGGATCATTTGTCATGATGAGGAGGTTGAGGACTTCATTCAAAGGATTAAGCAAGGAGATTAAAGTGACAAGTACTACCATATAGAAAAATAATGAATGGCGTTGTAGAGCAGTTTCAATTTGTATGTAAATAAGTTTTGTAATATTGTCACAAGGGGCAGGAAAAAGAAGCAGCAAGGTTTCAGTAAAATCCTTGAAAGATGATTCCAAGCCAAGTGGCGCATGCCTTCTTCCTCACCTACTTTTCTCTCTTCCTTTAGCAAAGGAGGGGAGGGGGGAAGAAGGAAAGACGTCTGAAAACTCATGGCTCAATCGGTTCCTATTGCAAGGTCAGAAAGTATATAGAGACCCAAAGTCTTAATGGAAAAGGTGGGAACCCACAGGTAGCACAATAAAGGTTGAAGCACTCACGCTCATCTTTTACCTTTGGGGCATTTATAGCATTTTGATTTTGCTTTGTCGCAAGGATGGGGTAAGCTTGGAGTGTATCTCATTCATTATAACTTGGACAAATGAAAGGGTCTCCCCTGATTGAATGGAAGCATTTAATGTATCCAAGTACTCTTCTGTCTTTCCTAGATACATCTCACTTCTATTAGGAGAAAGATACACACATAAAATTAATTCTGTTAACAAGGATTCACCATTGTAATCTTAGAAAACAAGCTTTTCATTTACAAGAAGCATCAGGTCAGGTTCCCACCCCTTAACCGACGCTTCGCCAAGCAAGATGGCAGACTATAAATCGACCCAATAACAAAGTTACACACCAATGCCCATTTCGTTCTGCTTTTTTTTTTTTTTTAACTTGCATCCATTTCGGAAAAGGAGTCATTTACACAGATAACCAGGCGTTGAAAAAGAAAAAGAAAAAGAAAAAAAAAAAAACCATAACAGAAAGCGAAGATTCACAGGCTTTACCAACACATTATAAAGAGAGAAAAAAAAGAGTAAGCACCATCACATAATCCTACAAATGGTTCATACAAGAAGGAAAATAAAACAGAAAATATATGAGTATCACCCAATGAAAACAATAATGGGAACTTATAAGAACCTAAAGGTTTCAATAGCATTTCTTTGTCACAACTTCCTTTGTTCTTCCCCTCATTTATAGGAAGAGAAATGCAGAGTTTTCGATATTTCTGTTCCCCTTGGTGGGTTACAGATTGGAGAGCGCAAGAGAACATAAAGTTTGAACTATTGAATGATGCGGGGGCACATTGACATGGTATAAGTTGGGTCTAGATTCTGTTTCATTTCTGGGCTTTAACACATCTATTCCACTTATGCATCTTAAATAATGGCTGTTACTTAGACATGTCCAACATTTTCCAGACAATGATCAACTATAATAGATGGCAAACAGTGTGTAGCAAAATTAGAGATGGGTGTAAAAATCTTTGAGAAGCCGGCCAATACCTACTGCCGTTGGTCAGGGTCATTTGTGTGGGAAGAGAGTGTAAACTCTTAATAATGAAGGTTTTTTTAACTTCTTAGTGAATACGGAGTTTGTACGGAGTGTTAGGATGCAACAGATACGCAAGTAGATACAGTCATCTGTCGACATGACCACCCTGAATGTTGACATGCCAACAAAACTGTCGACATATTCTGATTCAGGTCTGTTGACAACGATTTAAAGAGAGGGTGCATCTCAGGCTGTCGACAGGTCTCTTCAGCTGTCAACATAGTTTTAGTTCTGGGCATATCCGATTATGGTTCTGAATTTGTTTCTGATCTGAATTCAGAATTTTTGATTTTTTTTTTTCCTTCCTAGAGTATAAGAAGGGGGTATTGTCTCCCAATGTATTAACTTTACGTAGCGGTTTTCGAATAATTCTACCAAACATTTTCTTCTATCATGTATCCCATGCTAGGCCAGGGTTACTGTTCTATAACTTAAGTAACCTCCTATCTTTATCTCTCCCATTAAAATATCCAAACTGCTATAAAGCAACCATAAAAATATTCAAGGCTTGTGCATACGTATCCAAATTCTTATAAATTGAGGAAAAACACGAGGTTACAAAACTGCCCCAAAATTTAAGGAAACAAAATGGTGTTAAAGATCCAATGTCGATGGAACTGAAAGCTCAATCATTGTGTTCATATCCCATAATCTTCTATTCTCAACATTGATGGGATTTATGTAAATAGGTTCAAAATGTAAAGATGTATCAACACTGGCGCAAGAAATGATCCCATTATAGCGTATTGTATTATAGAGGATGGATACTATGGGGTTTAACTTTTTGTGGGGTGTTGGTTTGAACATAAATTAATTTTATAAACTTTAGAAGAACATTGAGACGTAACTATAACAATATTGTGACGCTTACAGATTGATAGAAATAAGATGTTTTCGTAATGTTTCTTCGCCACAACTTTAAATTTTTCTAGCAGTAACTGCAATTTATCAGGAAAACCTGGAGGATACTATTTCTTCATAATGCATAGTGTGCCGATGTTATATTGGTTTCATGCTTTTGGTTTCCCGAAGGGGCTGCTTGGTTAGGGGTGAAAATAGTAATAGTTCTTTTTGTAACTCGTGAATAGATTAGTAAGTTTTTCGCTATTTGGATGTTATTGGAAAATATAATTTGAAAAATATTATGTTTTTTTTGGTGTTTAAATGGTAATGTGGAAGTGGAATTGGAAAAGTCGGCCATAAAGTTAATCACAAAATAATATTAAAATAATTAATTAAGATAAATAAAACTTGAACTGTAATTAGATTACAAGTGAGAGTCACATGATCATAAAATTAACTGTTTTGAGCTACACGTTGTTACAAATGAGATTTATATAATCACAAAATTAACTATAGCACACTGGAAGTGAGAAAATGGTTGTGTAAAAGAGAAAAGAAAAAAGAAAAAAAGTTTTTGTCCCCCTTTACTGGGGCGGAACCAGGAAAAATTTTTAGAGTGCGCTGCAATTTTTTATCACATGTACATATGAATTATATGAATTTATCAAAAAAAATAAAAAATTATTCTCCACTAAATCAGGAGTGGAAATAGAAATAAATTTGCTAAAAAAATCAAAATAGAAAGGCGTCTAACACAATATATGAAAAAGAATAAAAATAAAAATAGATTTAAGCCTAGATATAAAAAAATAGACCGGGCTGTAAAAAAAATGGGCCGGGCTGTAGCCCGACCCAGCCCACTACTGGGTCTGCCCATGCCTTTACAGGTGTTTGGATAAATAAGAAAGTGAGAAATAACGTTTTCTCAGTTTTCAACTTCCGTCCACTTCCTTGAATCCAAACAACCCCTAATGTATGTGCTCTAATAAATGTAATTTTCGAATACAATCTGAGCCGAATTTTATACTTCATTGTTCACTGATTTTAGATGCGTCCCCTAGCAATGATCACATCCTATTTTTTGGTATTTGTGTTTACATTGATTTTAGATGTCTGGACATGTAAGAGTTGTTGGATGTGTTTTGAATTTGAAGAGAAAACTAGTTTCTCTTTTATTTGACTTTGATTTTAATCTCATATTGGATAGGAGATAGGAGGTTGAGTAGTATATATACTAATTTTTCTCATGCCTATTGTTATGAGTATTGGGTCATGGGCCACATCCCTACACGCACACACACACCAAACCGAACTGAACCGGGCCGGGATCGGGTGGCAAGCGCCCACGACTTGCGGACACGAATGCAGTTTAATTCAGGGGTTCTTAAACCTAAAAATTTTTTGTTTGATTTTTATCCGTCAATATTTTTAAATTTTAATTTAAAATTCTGTTGAGATTTTTCAGGTAGAGCTAGACTCATTCAAAGAGAACCGGATCTGCACATTGCAACAAGTTGCAAGATCGCTCTATTCTCTCGAGGCTGTTACAAACAGTAAGATCGGCAGAGAGCCATAAATACCCTTATCTCTGCACGAATCTTTTACATGAAATAGTAAATCTGTCTGCCCTTTTTCTCCCTCAAATTTCTTACAAAATTTTGCTGAAAATTTGTGTTCTTGCGTTCGAATTTAGGTGCTTTCTTAACGCTATTATTTTCACTTACGGGTAATGAATACCCGTCTGAGCAGAGGCCTGATTCATTGTCCTAAGTTAGGTACTGGTGTACTACTGGGAGAGTTTTTACCACTAGTAGAGGAGGTCATTTTAAGGTTCGGACGAGAGACTGACCATCTTTTTTCTAAGGCATTGCGTCTGTACGACTGCGTCACCCCAGATCAGCCTTTTATTTATTTTTTAATTCTGTATTTCGGTTGCATCCTTAGGACAAGTAGTTTATTAAATTTAAAAGATTTTTATTTGTTGCATATTTTAAATCAAGACAAATGCTGTCAAATTTCCTACAAGAGCTTTTTGCATGATGATCACTTTTTTATCTTTTCGTATTTGTGCTCATGTCGATATATTAAGAGAAGAACCATTCTATCTTTGGTTTTTACAAGATGACTTTATGACAGAATATTAAACTTGAGTTAGGAATTCTCGCCATTTCCCTCTGTTAGTCAGCCATGGATTCGGTTCATGTGTGTGAGACACACTGTGTGAGTCCTACACACATAACATATTATAAGAGGATTAATCACGTATCAATACGTGATTGACCCTCCTCTTATGTGTGGCTCACACACATAAAAGCGAAAGGTCAGGCATGACTCACAACAAATAAATTACAAAAATTATTTGTTTATTAAAATTTCTAGTTTTTAAAATTTTTTTAATAAACACTTTTTTTTTCCCCCTCTCCGCCGAACTACCCATCAGCTGTGAAGAAACGCATACCGGTCATCACGCTCCTCCGCGCGAGGCGAGGGAGTCTAACCCGAGCCCGCAGTGCTTTGACGTTCCCCCATTGGCCATTACTGAGCTCCTATCAAATCAAGCAAGCTGGCAGAGAGAGAGAGAGAGAGAGAGAGAGCGCTGGCTTAGATCTCTCGAGCAGCCAACGCGTCGGCCCTGAACCCACCACCAATCCCAATCACCATCGCCACGCCCATCACCAGCACAGCAGCGTCTCCTCTCTCTCTCTCTCTCTCTCTACCAATTTCCATCCAAAAATTCCCAAATTCTTGAATTCCAATCCTCAGCGGAAAAGTCAAACACGAACTCGTTTCCTCTACCCTCACCACTCATCGCTCTCAACGCTGCCCTCGTGATTAAATTGATTGGTTTCAGAAACACGCAAACAAAATAGAAACAAACTCTATTAGTTCCCCTTCTCGCTTCTGTTGTCTCTCGCTCCTCTTCTCCTCTCCCTTTTATGCTGATGCCACTCACTTCAAGTTCAAGCCTTTACATCCCCATCGACGAGGTGAGCTCCATTCTCTTCTTGTGCTTCTTTCTTCTTCTGTTATTGTTATTATTTTTTTCTATGGTCCTTGTGTTTCTCTTGCTGAAAATCTATTGCTGGATCTTTGTTAATTTTTTGAATCATGCATGGATTTTCATGTAGAAATGGCTTCCCTTAATGCTTAGCAGAGAAATACTTTACACTGCCTTTCTACTGATACCATAATGTTCTCTCCATGACAATAATCAGTATCAGTGTTGGAAAGATTAAATTTTTGTGGAGTCACTTGCTAGAAATTTTATTCACTCAATTTGTTGAAAGAGAAATCCCTAACAAAGGGATTGCGAAATGCTTTAAGGTAACAACATATCAAGCAAGGTCTTTGGAAAAAATCTAGAATAAGTGGGAGGATTGTAAATACCCAATTTTGGGGTTGACCCAATGGGAGCTGCAATTGTGAATGATGCCTTCAAATTCCAACCTTTACAATTTTCCCATACCAACTGAATCCACGTATAACCTTCAGATTTATCGACCACTGGCTTATGTTGTTGTGTATTAAGGACTTTTACCTGATACAAACTGACCTCTCTGGTACATTCAATGCTTCTTTTATTTTCCTCTTAGAATGTAGTATTTGATTTGTTGTATGTCATGCTAGTGCTTGATTGATTTGCTTGGGTCGGTCAGCCACCCTTTGCCTGTTGGTGTTTAAACTTAACATAACATCACTGAGCTGATTCCAAGGGTTCAACAATGTACATACCTCATGGAGTAATCTAAGGGCATATTAGTTTGCTACAATGACAATAGAAAAAGGTGATGAAAATGGGTTGTGATCATTGCACATGTGAAGGCTGGATGTTAATTGGTAGATCACAGAGTCTGGGATATCGATTTTAAAGCAATGTGCCTGCTAGAATATGCAAGTTACTGGAACACCACACATACTAGAGATTCTCAAGGCGCTTCAAAACAAAGAGAAAAATAAGGCCGGTAACTTGAGAGGAAGTAGACAAAATCTAAAATTGTTTCGAATGTCACACTTCATCTCAAATAGTATATCCAATAGAGTCATCATTATGTAGGTAAATACGACAAAACTGATAATAATCATTTTTCAATTCTCCTTTATATCACAGTTGAAGTCAATTGATGCATTAAGTCACATCTTCCTTTATTCCTTAGTATTGACATCCTCATCTACCTTGAACCCTTTTCCATATAGCTAAGCTGGTGAAAACATTTTTAGTTAGCAAAATATTTGTTTTTCTGTACCTCTAATGTAACATTCACAACTTTCCAGGGTTTTCTGCAATCGAATATTTTTTACTTGATATCTCAAAGTTGTTTTGGACAAACATGTATTTATTTTACTGATTGTCATTAAATCCGAAATGACAATGAGCTAAAATTTATTTTGCATTCACTTGGGATTCTTCAGATGATTCAGAGGCACATGCCAGTGTCAATAACACCTGGGGAGAGCATAGTGGCCCCGTTGAGCACTGATCTTTTATACGACATACTGCAACGCCTTGATGGTGCAACCCTGGCAAGAGCTGCATGTGCTTGTGCTGACTTCAGCTCCATATCAAAAGATGAAGCATTGTGGGAGAATGTTTGTAGATCTCTATGGCCTTCTATAAATCGAGAAGACGTCAGAGGTTTAATTTCTTCCATTGGTGGATTCAGAAAGTTCTACGCTGACTGCTTTCCCCTTATCGTGAACAAGGATGTCCCTCCAGTTCAGTCAAATGTGGACATACCATGTCCGGAAGAATGGATTGAAGATTATTACTATGGGGAATTCTATGAATCTGAGAATATCTTGCCTTCAGATTTTGTTTCTATTGTGGATGTCAAGTACAAAGACAAGTCTGTTTATTCTAAGGTGATATGGGGAATTCCCGACACAGGAAGCTATAATGGATGGTTCTACAACTGTCCCTTCCGAATAGATCTGCTGACACATTCAGATGGGGATGACAACAGTGGTGGTCAGGTCTTCCTCTCTATTTCTGATGGCTTGCCGTCAATTGCATCAATAGAGAGAGAAAGAAAAGATGGGAAGCTGTGGAGGGAGCTGCACGATGGAATGAAACTAAGCTGGATAATTGTTAACAAGAGATTGAGACAAGCAGCAAATGTTGCCAGTTGGCGTCCACTCGGTGGGCAGAGGCACTGGCCAACTGACCGAGATTTCTTGCTACGATTTGGCTCAATTCTTCCGGCCAAGAACATCCTACCGTGCCAGGTAGCCGAATGCATCATTGTCATGAAATTTAGAGTCACTGGTTTTGGAAATGGGGAGGGTGGTCCGGTACCAACTCTGAAATTGACGGAGTTGGGCATGCAGCTGGAAGATATGAGAGGAGCTCATGTGAATGGATGGAACAGTCTGCTTGTTCTCAGGGAAGCACTGAGCTGCCAGAGGAGTAAAAATTACAGTGAGGTGTTAGAGTCCTGCCGCTTGTACCTGAAAGTACAGAGTGAACTCAGGGAAGAGACGCTGAGGAGTGAGAGCAGGTTTGATAGTCTATGTATTGTCACCGGCATTGCTGCATTTGCTACCCTCTGCTACTGTATCCTGTGATTCAATGGTCGACCACCAATTCTTGTTGCGGTTTCCTACTGGAAATCTTAGCTCCATTGTTGCATTTGCTAGTTGTGAACTTTGATGTACATCTGGTTATTTCAAAGCTGTAGCGTGCGCGGAGAGAGAGAGAGAGAGACTTATGTCGTTTCGGAAGGATTTGAGGTTGAATCTTTCCCACGCAAATACAACCGATATCCGAGTGCATGATTCATTCTGTTGAAGTTGATCTACATTATTTCAAATAATTAAAAATAAAAAATCATATATTTTGAATACTTTTTGCTAATCCATCAAGTAGGCGCAAAATGCACGGCTGAAAATAGCATATTAGCTAGATCTATATCTTTAGACATACAAATTCTCGATCTGACTATTTCATTATTTACTAAACACTTGAAAACTCTTTCACACCAATTTTTCTTAGATTTCAAATATTCAACACCGTTAAGTTAACTCACTCACTATTTTGGTTATTCATTATATGCCTACTTGATGGATGAGTAAAAGGTATTCAAAATGCATCATCTTTTATTTGTAGTTACTTGAAATAATGTAGATCAACGTCAATAGAGTGGATTTTGCATTCAGATGTTGTAAGATTTTATTTGAGTGTGAAGGATTTGGCCTCGTATCATGTGCTGGAGATTTTTCAATGTGATTGATCGAACGGTCAATCTTGCATCACAAATGAAAAGGGAAGTCTATCTAAATTGGGAATAGAACTCAGGTTTCAACATAATAAACAGGCAGTGACAGAAATTTTTTTTTACGTGGAAACCCAAATTGGGAAAAAAACAAGGGGAGGAGAGAGAATTCACTATATTTTCAGGGGTTACAGTGAATTATGTAGTGTATTGTGGTGTTTATAATTTCTTTTATTCCTGCCGACCCTTTTTCTTTCTGGATCTTTAGGTGTATAAGTACTCTATAGTGGTCCAACTGATGGTGCTATTTTTTGGGATCTCAATAACTACATGATTTACATATTGGGATCTTTTAATAACTGCTTAGATTGTTATGCTTTATTGTTAGAATTGGCATGCCGAGATATCTGTCATTATGTATAACTGTCCCCACTGAAATATGAGAGTGTTTAGAACGGGGAGATACCATGCAGTATAGCTACTTTCGCGATCCAAAAAACCCTACTGCTGAGCTGCGTTCAGTGCAAGCAGAAATCCCTACAGAGAGTCTATATTGGGGAGAAGTCTGCTAGTTGGGGATGTCGGGGAAAGAAAGGGCCCGAAGTCCTCTCTTCGGGGTCGAATGTGAGCTCAAGGTAACACCCAAAGCTCTCCCCTTGGGGTTGGATGTGATGTTGGGGAAATGCTTTAGGCTCTCTTATTAGGAGTGAGTATGAGCCAACTGGTATCTCAAGTTCGTCGTCTCCTGGTGCGGCGGGATACGTGTCGCGATCTTGTGGGGGTCAGAATCTTGGCCACTACATAAAATAAAAAATAATGTATTTTGAATACTTTTTACTCATCCATCAAGTAGGCGTAAAAGGGATGGCCGAAAATAGCATGTTGCTTAAATCTACATTTTTAGACATACAAATTCTTGATTCGTCTATTTCATCATGATCTAAACACTTAAAAACCCCTACACACCAGTTTTTATTAGATTTCAAATATTCTACATTGTTAAACTAACCAACTCACTATTTCGGCCGTCCATTTTGTGCCTACTTGATTGATAGATAAAAAGTATTCAAACTACATGATATTTTATTTTTAGTTACTTAAAATATTATAGATCGACTTCAACAAAGTGAATCTTACATTCGGATGTCGTAGGGTAATATTTGAGTGAGAAGAATTCGGCCTCCAATCTTGTGGAGTGACACAAGTCTCTCTCTCACTCACTCTCTCTCTCTCTCATATATATATATATATATATATATATATATATATATATATATATATATATATATATTGTGTGTGTGTATGTATGTGTGTGTGTGTGTGTCACACACACACATAAGGAAAAGTGTTCCTAGTAGGTCTCCTTAGATTAGACGGCTTAAAACTCTAACATCCCGATTTTTTTTTCACGATCTGACCGCACATTATAATATTCATGTTATAAGATGTACGCATATAAAAAATCACGTGATTTGAAGTTTGTTTACTCTATTTTCTTTGGGTTCAAACATTAACGGTTTTTAAACAGTAGAACAAAATGGAACGATTAGATCAATGAGTAAATGAACTTCAAATTACGTGATTTTTTGTATGTGTGCATCTTATAATATGAATATGACAATGTGCGGTCGGATCGCGAAAAAAAATCAGAATGTTGGAGTTTTAAGTCATCTCCTTAGATTGTAATCTAAGGAGACCTACTAGGAGCATTTGACCTACACACACATACATACACAATACACACACACATACATACTTGTGTCCTTCTAAAAAGATTTGAGCCCGAATCCTTCCTACTTAAATTCAACCCTTCGACACGAAGTTGATCTATATTATTTCAAGTATCTATAAGCCAAAAATCAAGTGTTTTTAATACATTTTGACCATCTATCAAGCGACGTAAAATGGACGGCCGAAAGTAGTGAGTTGGTTAGATCTATGTCTTTAAACATACAACTTCTCGATCCGGCCATTTCATTATGATCTAAACATTTAAAAACCCCTACAAACCAATTTTTATTAGGTTTCAAATGATCTACAACGTTAACCTAACTAATTCACTATTTAGGTCGTCCATTTTCCCTACTCGATGGATGAGAAAAAAGTATTCAAAACACTTGAATTTTGATTTATAGATACTTGAAATAATATAGATCAACTTCAACAGGGTGGATTTTGTATTCAAATGCCGGAGGGTTGAATTTGAGTAGGAAGAATTCTGCCTTGAATTCTTTTGGAAGGACACAAGTCTCTCTGTGTGTGTGTGTGGGGGGGGGGGGGGGGTTAAGTGCTCCTAGTAGGTCTCCTTAGATTACAATCTAAGGAGACGGCTTAAAACTTTAACATCCCGATTTTTTTTGCGATTCGAACAAACATTATCATATTCATGTTATAAGATGCACACATATAAAAAATCACGTGATTTGAAGTTCATTTACTCATTGTTCTAATCGTTCCATTTTGTTCTACTGTTTAAAAACCGTTAATGTTTGAACCCAAAGAAAATAGAGTAAACAAACTTCAAATCACGTGATTTTTTTATATGCATACATTTTATAACATGAATATTATAATGTGTGGTCGTATCGTGAAAAAAAATCAGGATGTTGGAGTTTTAAACTGTCTCCTTAGATTACAATTTAAGGAGACCTACTAGGAACACTTTTCCCTCTCTCTCTCTCTCTCTATATATATATATATATATATATATATATATATATATATATATATATATATATATATATATATATATATATATATATATATATAGAGAGAGAGAGAGAGAGAGAGAGATTGTGTCCTTCCAAAAGGATTTGAGCCCGAATCCTTCCAGCTCAAATACAATCCTCCGACATTCGAATACAAGATCTACTCTATTGAAGTTAATTTATATTATTTCAAGTATGTATAAACCAAAAAACAAGTATGTTGAATACTTTTTGCCTATCCGTCAAAAGGTGCAAAATGGATGGCCGAAGGTAGTGAGTTGGTTAGATCTATGTCTTTGGACATACAAATTCTCGCTCTGGCCATTTGATTATAATCTAAACATTTAAACACCCCTACAAACCAATTTTTGTTAGGTTTCAAATGTTCTACACCGTTAAACTAACCAACTCACTATTTAGACCGTCCGTTTTTTTCCTACTTGATGGATGGGAAAAAAGTATTCAAAACACTTGAATTTTGGTTTACAGATACTTGAAATAATATAAATCAACTTCAATGGAGTTGATCTTGTATCCGAATGCGGAGGGTTAAATTTGAGTAGGAAGAATTTGGCCTCGAATTTTTTTTTAGAAGGACACTTGAATTTCGGTTTATAGAGAGAGAGAGAGTTGTGTCCTTCCAAAAGGATTTGAGCCTGAATCCTTCCCACTTAAATACAATCCTCCCAAATTCGAATACAAGATCCACTCTATTGAAGTTGATTTATGTTATTTCAAGTATGTATAAACTAAAAATTAAGTATTTTTGAATACTTTTTGCCCATGTATCAAGTAGAGAAAATACGAACAGTCTAAATAGTGAGTTAGTTAGTTTAACGGTGTCCTTCCAAAAGGATTCGAGGCTGCTCGTATTTTCTCTATTTGATACATGGGCAAAAAGTATTCAAAACACTTGATTTTTAGTTTATAGATAATTGAAATAATGTATATCAACTTCAACAGACTGGATCTTGTATTCGAATGTCGGAGGGTTAAATTTGAGTAGAAAGAATTCGGCCTCGAATTCTTTTGGAAGGACACAAGTCACTCTCTCTCTCTCTTTATATATATATATATATATATATATATATATATATATATATATATATATATATATATATATATAAAAGTTGTTATCTAAGAGTATTCTCTTAGATGGTGGCTCAAAACTCCAATATTCTGATATTTTTTTATGATCCGATCGCACATTATGATATTCATGTTCTAAAATGTGTACTTATAAAAAATCACGTGATTTGGAGTTTGATTGATCATGTATCAAATGGTTGAAAATTTAACGATTTTTCAATTATATAACAAATGCAACTATTTAATACATTATCAAACGAACTCCAAATCACGCAATTTTTTTTAAGTACACATCTTAATACATGAATATCATATTGTGCAGTCGGGTCATTGTTTTCCATTGATTTGCAAAGGGGAAAACTTACAAAAAGAAAGGGCCGAGGAGCTAAATTACAAGTAACACAAAAGATTACAAGTAGATCTCCTCGGAGATTCTGGAGAAGTGTGCCGGTAGGAGTCTGGTCAGCGCGCGACCACTTTGTCCCTTTGACGATGCGAGCGATAAGATTCCCTTCTCGCCTGGTTCGGGGAATCAGAGAGGTTGATAGAACCCTCTTGTTACTTCTCAAACTGCCTCCACTTGGGAATTCCTTCTCGTCTGGTTCCGGAGATTCCTTGAGAGGAAGATATTAGGGTATCAGCACCCTGGTTAGAGAAGCAGTTCTCTAAAGTCTTTGAATTCTTGGAAGCAAGAGAATAGCTCTCTGTTTAGCCTCTCTATGCGCGCCTTGTGCAGTCGTGAAGAAGTCCGTGCCGTCTCTAGAGCGCGTGGTGGTCCTCTCTCCTTGTGCCCCTGGTGGGCTATTTATAGGGAGAGTAAGGGTATAATTGTCCCTTGAAAATATGGAAACAGATTGAATCAAATCTGTTCAAATCTGAAAAGTAGCCTTACTGCGAGGCTAGAATCAGCTTCTGCGAAGTTAGAAGTAGCAGGTCGGTTGATCCTCCTGATCTGTTTTGATCCTTTCCATATAATTGGAAGATTTTCCTTGATCCTCTTACTCGTTTTAGGAGAGTCAAGAGATTATGGCAATCAACTGTCAAATTTGATCTCAGATTTGATCTTGATTGGATTTAATCTTGATCCTGATTAGATTTGATCTCATCTAGAGATTTAATTGGTCAAAGGTTGAGCATAACAGACCCGCAGCGGAGCTGCCGCGTCGAGCTCGCAGCGGAGCTGGAAGAAGCATCTGGCGAAGTCAGAAGGAAGCTCTTCAACGGAGCTTGATAACATCTATGGCGAAGCTACCGAACATCCTTCTGCGCGGTTGCGTGTGGCTTCAAGCGAAGTTAACTCTGCGGAGTTAACTGAGCACTTCAGGCGAAGTTATAAGTTAGCTTCCTGACAGAGCTGTGATGGCTTCAAAGCGAAGTTAGGTGATCTTAGCCTCTCAGGCGAGGCTATCCCTTTGGGCTCATATGATGCTAAGTGCTAGCATCTTAGACCTGCTGAGGTCTATTTAGAGACAATCCGGGCTCACTGTCTGTTTCACTAGATTAGTAGAGTCCAAGTTGCTTCTTTGTCCTTCGGAGATGGGTGAAAACTGGTCGTCAGCTTATCTGTCACTTGTCTTTTGTAAATGTCAACAAGTACAGAACTGGTCGTCAGCTTATCTGTCACTTGTCTTTTGTAAATGTTAACAAGTTTAGACATTGTTCAGGCCAATCAGCTTATCTTTCACTTGTCTTTTGTAAATGTCAACAAGTTTAAACATTGTTCAGGCCAGTCAGAATCTTGTCTTTTTTAAAGTGTCAACAGTCTGAAAAAGATATTGAGAGATGTTGGAGTTTTGATACGCCATCTAAGAGAATTCTCTTAGATGGCAACTTAGATACATATTCCTCATATACATATAAAGGTAGAGTTATGGTTCTTTGTAGTAATGCGTGTGTATTGTATTGGCAGGTAGTTTTCTGCATCTACTTTGTCCAAATCTTTATCACTGAGTTTCCAAAATAGCATGCCCATAGCCTCAGTGCAAGAGTCGTTGCAAACGATGTCTTGTCGTTCTGTGATCACAAGTTGTTCTGGCTATCTATGTCATTTGATTTGGTTTTACATAAAATAAATATTGTTGAGAATTAGTAAGCTATCAGATTTCCCAATGTTTATGCAAATATATATAGTCCATGGATTGTTTAAACATGGCTCGTGGTTTTACATCATGATCTATGTATTACACCAGAAAACAACTCAATCTCTATACTGTAACAGTGGTTCATACATGTACTTGCTATATCAATTCATGTATTTCACCAAATGAAGCGGGAATAGCTACCATATGACTCTCAAAAGATTGGAATATATTATCCCAACAACCAACATATAATGGTAAAATGGCCGTCTCTTTCAACATCATGAGTTCCATTAGGCATGCATCATCACAGATAATGGGCTGAAAGATGAGAAATTTGGAAGACACAGATAGACCATTACATTATCGGCTTCACAATTGCCAAAATAGCTAACTGTAAACAAGACCCTCCATTACACAATATAAACTGAAACTTCAACAAAAAGTAAATAACAAACAAATGTTAAGATTCAGCACTCAGAGTTTGAATGCCCGCGCGCACTTAATTTTGTAGTAGACACACCCACCAAGCGTAGTCCTTTCTCCCCTCCCCCGAATTTAACCGCGATTACTACTTTCAATTAGGAATTCGCTCCGACTTGTCTCAGTGATGGAAGATAAGATGGGTTTTGTTGGTTGAGTCCACAATATAATTTGCCATTAGAAACAAACATTGCCAGCCCCATTTGGCCAATGCAAATGCACAAGAGAAGGACGTGCGTAATCGTGAGCGACAATACAAGTACTAACTACCCAATAATCCCACCCAATCTCATCTCATCTCTTGTTAATAATTAATTCAATTCATTCCTTTGTTATTATCGCTGAATGAATGAATGAATTATTCTCACTAATAATTAATTGCTTCCTTGTCTCAACTCTCTACTCTCTACTCTGCCGTCCCAATTTTCAAATTCAAAAAGAAAAGAATAGAAGAAATCCCAACGAATCAACAAGAATCTTTTCTCGTCTCCATAATAACAACAAATAAACAGCCATTAATTAACCCACACTTGTTATTTTCCGGCCCACTTACAGGTTTGTTTGTTACAGTTACTATTATTAGTTAGTAATTAATAAACTAGAAACAAAAGGGAGTCCACTCTCATATTGCTAATTACTTCATCATGGAAAAGTATCAACTCTTTTTGTGTGTATCCCTAGCTCTTTCTCTCACTTCCTTCCTCCCGAGTCTCACCCCCCGTCTCTATTCTCTCTCTCTCTCTCATCAAGCAAGCAAGCAGGCTAAAAAGTTACTGGAAGAAGAAGAAAGAAGAAGTAATCAGTGCGTCAGCCAGTTTGACTCATTCCTTATAAATAGATGCAGACGCAAATGCAAATGCAAATGATAGAAGAGGAGACTAGAGAGAGAGAGAAAGAGAGAGAGAGTTGATGGAACTTCCTGCAGTCCCATCATTAAAAGCCTTGAAAACAACAACATCATCAGAAAATCAAGAAGGATGTGGAAGCCCGAGAAGAGGGCTGTCATGTTGGGATGTTTCCTCCTGCTTGCAGCTCTGCTCTTCACCTTCTGCGCCGTCTACGGGTCGCCGCCGCCTGTGCTGGTGAAAAAGGTGGGGGAAGACGGTGGTCGGGGGGGCCCACTCAATTGGGTGTGGGGAATGCAAGTCCAAGGAGGAGGAGGAGGAGGAACAGAGAGAGAGATGGAGATACAGAAAGAGGTGAAGTGGTGGGTTACCCTCTATATCATTCTCCGAAAATGGCGGGCCTGATCGATTGTACACCCACTGGAGGTGGCAACCCCATGGACGCAATCTCCCTAGGTTTCTTCCATAAATCTCAATTTCCTTTCTAGTTTTTTTTTTTTTTTTTTTTTGTTAAAATTAAATAATATTGCCATATTCATGTGTACTGATTTTGCATATAGCTGGGTTTTATGTTCGTTCACCTTCCCGTTGTGGATTTTTTTTTTCTTTTCAAATGAACAGTATGATACACTTCGCTTCCTTCATCTCTAAACCCAGATTTCTTCTGCTTCCATTTTTCTTCTCTTTAAAGATTGTTGTTTTTGGCAGCAAAGTCTCGTGTATATAGTAATTTTCTTCAATTGCTTATGCATTCATTCATTCTTCTTTGTTTGAAGTTTTTGCAACACATTGTGTGCGCTTGCTGTCTTTGACATTTGTTTCTTGTTTGTGAATGCTTCTTCATTGTGATGTATATTGACATCACAATATTGACATTTGTGGTATTCATAAACATGGGGATTAAATATGACAATCCCTTAAATAGTCATAAGATGGCAATAAAATAAAGATTGCAGCTTCCATGTGAGACCCTTTAATCTCTATTGACATCCTCGTGCAAATTAAAACTATTTTTTATATTTGAAACTGTTGAAAATTGTAATCCAAATTCTTATGAAAATAGGAAAGTAAAAGTTTGAGTTGATTTACGATTTTTGGAGTTTCTAAAATTTAGATCTTAGAGTCAAAATTGTATTAGGATTAGTTTAAGAGTTTCTTATCTTTTTTTAATAAGCTAAGTAGGAATAAGAGCCTGATTTGGATTTGGATTTATGTTATCTTTGCCTATAAAAGAAGAGACATAGACAATATTTGTAACGAAGAAAAAATAAAGTAAAAGAGTGAAGAAAAAAAAGAGAGAATTTGTACTTGAGAAAAGTTTAAATATAAATATTTTGTTTTTGGGTTCTTCAAATAAATTTTGGTGTTCTTCTTCAAAAATTAGCAGTGGTGTCAGATCTTCGTTCGTGTCCACGTCTTGCAAATAAGAAGCCATTAAAAAGAGCAAAAAAGATGACTAATAGCTGGTTTAACAACTACCAAAGTTGGAGTATTGAGATGAAGAATTATTAATCTTAAAAAATGTTTGGGAGATCGTAGAAAAAGATTAAGCTGCAAAAATATAAAGACAAATTAAAGCCAACTGAGAAGGTCTTAACAATATAGAACAACATAGTAAACTCTTAATATATTGTGTAGTTGATGAAGATGTTTTTGACATCATTGTAGGTGAAACAATAAAGTGTGCTTGAAATATCTTGTAGAAGATATATGGGGGAAAAATGATGGAGACAATTGCTCAAGAAACTAAATAGTTCAAGGAAGTGACAGAGAAAATTCAAGAAGCTTAGAAGTTAAAGGAAGAGAATGAAGAAGTTCAAGGAACTAAAGAATTCAAAGAAGAGATACCCATAGAATCTGAGAAAAATCATGAGAACAAGATTACAAAAGAGAAGAAAACTAACAAAGAGAAGAAAAAGAAAGAGAAAAAGAGGAAGAAGTGGAAGAAGCAAACAGAGAAGAAAGAGAAGAAGGTGAAGAAGTAGAGGCAGAAAAAGAAAGATAAGAAAAAAAAAGAAAAATCATGAAAAAGTTTCGGTTACAACAAAATAGGAGAAAGTGATGTCTATTTTGATAGAGAAGAAAATCAAGCGCACATATTAGAGGGGAAAAAAGAATTACAAAGTGAAAGAGACCATCAAACAATTCATAGAAATCATCAAAGTGAAGACACGCTCATCAAAACAAAAAGAAAGAAGTCAATATCATCAAGACAAAGAGCAAAAATATAAGAAAAAAAAATCACGATCACTATTAAGAAAGATTCGACATAGAGACCAACAATAGAAACATGGATTTAAAGAAAAAGATAAAAGTAGTTTTGTTCATTATAAGAGGAGATACAAAAATAGAAAGTTCAAAGAAAAATCAGTGTATTCCAAAAAAAAATAAGAAGAGTTCAAACTGCTATAAAAAATTAAAAGATAGACAAGAATTCAAGAAGGATTTGAATTAAGGGAGGTTATTGGAAATTGTAATTTAAATCTTTATGAAAATGGGAAAGTCAAAGTCAAAGTTTGAGTTGGTTTTTGATTTTTGGAGTTTTTAAAATTTAGATCGTAAAGTCATGATTGTATTAATTTAAGAGTTTTTTAAAATAAAATAAGTAGTAGGTTAGGAATAGGAGTTTGATTTTGAGTTAGATTTGCATTGCTTTTGTCTATAAAAGAAGAGGCGTTGTTAATATTTGTAACTTTGGACTTGTTTGGTTTGATGAAAGTGAAAGAAAAAGGTGTAAGTGGAAAATGAGGATGAAAAATGTGATAGTATAGTGAAAAATTGAGATTTGTGTAATTCTCATTTCTGGTGTTTAGTTGTACTGTGAAAGGGTAAGTGAAAAAATCCATTGTATTTTTCGATGTTTGGTTAGTAATGTGAAAGTGAAAGTGGGAAAGTTGACTAAAAAGTTGATCACAAAATAATATTAAATTAATTGTTAGTTTTGAAATAATATTTTTGAACTGTAATTGCACTGCAAGTGAAATTTATATGACATCAAAATTAAACACATTAAGGTACAACTTATTACAAGTGAGATTTACATGACCACAAAATTAACTTTAACACCCTGAAAGTAGGAAAATGATAATGTAAAAGGGATGTGTAAAAAGAAAAAGGGTAAAGAAAAAGGAGATTTTTCATTTCTCATTTTCGGTTCAAAACAAAAAAGAAAAATGAGAAAACTCATTTCTCACTTCCCATTTTCCTCCCACTTCCATGAAGCTAAACACACCGGAAGAAAAATAAAGAAAAAGAGTGAAAAAAGAGAGAATTTATAGTTGAGAAAAGTTTGAATAAAAATGTTTTATTTTTGGGTTCTTCAAAGAAATTTTGTATTCTTCTTAAAAAACAACATAAACTAATCTTGGATGCTAATTGTTTGGTGATTTTTTTATAAGCCATTTTTTCCCTCCGGTTCTCATTTACTAGTACAAAAATCTTTGTACAAGTACCTATGGCATAATGATGTATTTCTTTTGTAAACTAGACGCATATTGTTAGAAATCTCAATGACAACACGCGACTCATGTGAAACATGTGATATATGTGAAAGAAACCCCTTATGAAATCAATCAGATCCTAAAATCTCTACATGATTATAGGAACACATGAGACTCATGGGACTCATGCACCATGTGTTTCTCATTCCTCACTCCGTCAATATTTTCCTATATTTTCTCCTAAATCAGTATAAACATGTGACCAATATGTGTGTGTGTATATATATATATATATATATATATATATATATATATATATATATATATATATACTAAGAACCATAGTTAATGGTATTTTGCCTTTGCACAAATAAGCGTTTTTCTTCTTTATCTCATACAACCTTGCGTATAATTGGAAGTTGACTAGAAATATTTAGCTTCTGATTTTTTATATTTCTAATAGTAAACGAAACGGTATGCTTTTGGAATTTGCCTACCAGGTGTTTGTGATATTGCTTGACAAACATGAAAGTAGGCAAACTGCAAAGTTTGAAGTGGAAAAATTCAAAGGGATGAAGAAATGTGTACAATGACAACACAAAAGTGGTTGTTTGGTTAATTGCTTTAGAGATAGCATTTGGTGCTAGAAAGATAAGAACAAGGACAATCTTGCTGTAATCGCCCATCATTATTTGTTCATTGGATGTCCTATTCTGTTGGCTGGTTATGACCAAGTTTTATCTGTGACGAACCCTATTTCTCTGATTATTATTCATCTTGCATAAGCTTTGTATTGGAATATCCGAGGCTTTTCAAGCCGAGAATTAGTAACTAGCTTCAGTTAATCAGCCTCCTAATGAAACTATCTGAAGGAGGGGCTCCCTAAGATGATGGAGGTTTTACAGTCAAATCCCTTGTGTGGGTATCAGTGTATGGGGGTGTCCAACAAGGATTTTACAAAAGCATAATCACTGAAGCATAACCTAAACCTATAATAAGTTAATAACACGGCGGCAGGAGCAACAATAGAACTTCTTATTACAAATTTTTAGGGTCAATTATATGAATATTTTTCTTTTGTTGTGCTCTGACAACAACAACCCACAGAGGAACCCTAGTTCTTCAAAGCACAGAAGAACAGTACCACAACCAGTACAAACAAAATAATCCAGAGAAAGAGCACAAAACACAGATTTAACGAGGTTCGGCCTTGTTGCCTACGTTCTCGGGGCAAGAAAGGGGGAGGACTTTATTGATTTCAACAAATCAATACTTACAGCAATGGGGATCGGGAAAGTTCTGTCTCTACTCTACTCTCCTCCACAATTGCTCTCACAAACCCTACTACAAGATCTCTCTTCAGATATCTCAAAAGGATATGAAACCCTAGAAATTCAACACAGCCCTTAAATAGGGTTCAAAAATAACCCTTTCCGAAACAGGCAGACCCGACTGTCGGTCGACCTGCCGGTCGACCAACCCTATGCACCGGTCGACCGGGCCGGTCGACTGTTCCCAACTGAGAGTTGGGTCACTTCAGTCGGTCGACCGGGCGGTCGACCGAGATGATGCCTTGTGCATGTTGTGCACGTCGGTCGACCGAGCCACTGCTTCTGCCAACGGTCGATCGGGCCGGTCGACCGTTATCCTGTTCTGCTGTTTTCTGCTGCTGCTAAATTCTGGATTTCCTTCTTCTCGTCGTTGACTTCCTCGACGACTTCCTCCCCTACAATTCTCCACCTCGGTGAAGATTTTTCAAATCTGAGCCGATCTCCAACGTACCCCAGTCTTTCACCTGGCGAAATCGACACACGATCTCGGCGAAATCGACACACGATCTTGGCTTGTGCGCACCGGACGAAATCGACACACGATCTCGGCTAAATCGACACACGATCTCAACTGGAATCTTTAGCTCAGCTATCCCTGGAAAACATCGCACATGCCTTCCCTGCACTTCACCTTAGGAGAACTTCCATACATGTCGATCACTATACCGTGGTTCCTCCTTCGCAACTTCACGACCTCACGAAGACTCCTCATGAGCCAACACTGACTCTCCAACTGACTAGCTCTATCTAGTCTACCTGTCTTCCACTGACGGTCCAACCAAGTCTGCGTAGAATACACCAAACATCATCGGCTTCAACTGGATGCACACCACTTCTTATGCAAGCTCAACATCTTCTCACCGGAAGATCAACCTGTTCATCGAGATCACAACACCTCACCTCTACGTGAAGTCCAACTGGCCACAACACTTCACCTCTATGTGAAGCCTCTCTACCTCTACGTGAAGTTCTATCGGCCACAACTCTTCACCTCTACGTGAAGATCCAAAACAGCTTCTCGAGAACCCAAATAGCTTCATACGGGTTGCATCACCAACTGGCTGCGCCTTTACGGCTGCCTACGTACCTTGCCCAAAGGATCAAGCCAACCGTAATTCATTGAAATGAGCTTCATCAAGCTCAAATACTGGTACCTATATCTGCAACAGTGAACCTATCAGACTGAGTCATATGAACCTCTTCCCGACCATCATGGAGAACAACGACCTTCAACTTGAGCTTGTCGCGATCACAAGCTTAAGATTCATGCTTCTTTAATCACGAGCGTGGTTTCAACTTGGTTCCAGTAGCTGCAAACACGTCGACATCCTTAGCAATGTCTTCAACATGTTCAACATCACCCTTGGTTTCACGATCTCCACTCGGTGTCACATCCGATGAAGTCTTCTCTAATGCCGAACCAACTGGAGATGGTGGAGTAGTATCAACCTTCACCCGCTGCGATACTTCCTTGGTCTCCGTCCTCTCCACTTGCTGAGAGACGATAGACTTCAACACTGAAGTCTCTCTAAATGTGACATTTCTGCTCATCACGATCTTTTTGTCTTTGGGGTCCCACAACCTGTAGATGTTCCTCTTGACGCCTAAATAGACAAACCTCTTTGCTCGCGGATTCACCTTGCGATTCTTGGCACTGAAGTAGGTCGGACTTCCAAACTCCCGCAGCATATCATGATCTTGAGCAGCTTTCCCAGACCAAATTTTCAATGGAGCTTTACCTCCTATCGCAGTCGATCTATTCATGAGATGGCTAGCATACACAGTCGCCTCAGCCCAAAACGACTTGTCTAATCCTGCATTAGACAACAACCTCTGAACCTCCTCCAGCAAGGAACAGATTACTTCTTTAGCCAACCCATCTGTACCTGTCGTGAAGTGAGTCACAATTCCGGTGTTCTGCCCAAATCGTAGGAATTGGTACATGTCCTTTCCAACATTACCAATCTTTAGCTCCTTAATCTTCCTACCTATCTGCCTCTCCATTCTTCCTTTCCACTTCACCAATATATCTAGGGCTTCACTACTTTGTCTCATTGGATATATCCAACAATGCCTAGATACACTATCAACGAAAGAGACAAAGTACCTGTGACCTCCAAGCGATGCCGTCTTAGCAGGTCCCCAAATGCACACGTGAACACAATCAAGAAGACCTTCATTGCGGTGAGTACTAGTACTGAATTTCACCTTCTTCTTGTCCAGAACGCTGTGTTCACCTTCCGACTTGCAGGTTGCAGCACCTTCCGATTCCTTCTTTGCAGGAGCTTGCAAAGACTTTTCCTTTTCCTGTCCGACCTTTCCCTGCCAGATCTCCGGGCCACCATCATCTGAGGAACTGGAAGTCTCCACCTGATATGTAATCGTACTACCTTTCAAGTAGTAGAGATTGTCTCGGCGGACGCCCTTCATCACCACCATCAAGCCCTTGATCATCCTGAGATCGCCCTCTCGAACAGATATCACCATGCTCGATGCTTCCAAAGCTCCAACGGAGATTAGATTTCTCTTCAACTGAGGTACATACCTCACTCCCTTCAGCTCCCTTACCATCCCATCAAACATCCTGATTCGGATTGTACCTACATCCTCCATGCTACATGGGTGATCATCGCCCATAATGACCGAACACCCCTCCAGCTTCTCAAAGTTAGAAAACCAACCCCGATTAGGGCACACATGGTTTGTTGTACCTGTATCCAAAATTCACTCATCTTCCCATGAGTGACCAACGATGGGAGTAATGACTGAAAACGAGAAACTTGACGAGTCTGAATCTGATCCATCTGCCTGTGAACTACTCCTTTGAGTATTCGTCACCTTTGCAAGATTTGCTTCAACCTTCGACTCCTTCTTCCCTTTGAACTTCGGACAGTCCACTTTCCAGTGTCCTATTTCTCTGCAGAAGGCACACTGGTTCTTCCTCAGATCCCTATAGCCTGACCTGGACTTTGATCTTCCTTTTTCTTCATTGTCCTTCCTAGATGAACCCCTGCTTCTTACCGGTAGCGCCTCTGCTGACGAGCTTGACTGAGAAGGCTGTCTCTCCTTTCTCCTCGTCTCATAGTTTGCCAATGCAGATGACACCTCATGATAGTCCAGAGTCTGTCTACCATTTATAAAGGTTAACGTGAATGTCTCATACTCCTCCGCTGGGAGTGAGTTCAGGAGGATTACAGCCTTGTCTTCCTTATCTACCTTGACATCCACTTTCACCAAATCTGTAAGAAGCTTCGTGTAGCGGTTGATATGCTCATTCACGGAGCACCACTTCTTCATCTGAAATCCATACAGCTTGCTCTTCAGCTGCAATCGCGATTCCACACTTTTGGTCAGATATTTCTTCTCAAGGGTCTCCCACAACTGCCTCGCAGATGTCTCGTGTAACACAAGATATTTAATGTCTTGCGTTAGACACGACCTAATCAACCCACACGCAGACATGTTCATCTTCCCCCACTCTTCTTCAGTGATTTTTCCTCGTCTCTTCTCCAGAAGTAGTGT
Source organism: Agave tequilana (assembly GCA_038442645.1). Classification (NCBI taxonomy): domain Eukaryota; kingdom Viridiplantae; phylum Streptophyta; class Magnoliopsida; order Asparagales; family Asparagaceae; genus Agave; species Agave tequilana. The sequence continues at coordinate 594,161 of JAVJIF010029915.1, forward strand.
CCTCGAGGCTCGATGCATTCAGGGCATCCATAACCTCACACCTCTACATCCTAAAATTATTTGTGCCGTTAAACTTCATCACGTCTATCCTCGGATGAGGATTCATGGTCTTAACCGATGTACTTTCTTCTGCCATTTATCTAACTGAAACTTCTATGTATGCGGAAAACCAACTGGAAATAGATCACAACTTCGATAAAATCAGATTTTTACCTTCTTTCCGAAACCCTAGATTGAGTTTATGTCCGGATCTACTCCACCAATGATTCCTTGAGCACTTCTTGTGTTTTTCTGTGATCGACACACGACCCTACGAACAAGACTACCGCTGATCTGAGATCGACACACGATCTCCACCAAATCAGCTCCTGATGCCCTCCGAATCGCCAGAAAAATCCCAAGCGCAACCTGGGAAGCTCTGATACCACTTGTTGTGCTCCGACAACAACAACCCACAGAGGAACCCTAGATCTCAAAAGCACAGAAGAACAGTACCACAACCAGCACAAACAAAATAATCCAGAGAAAGAGCACAAAACACAGATTTAACGAGGTTCGGCCTTGTTGCCTACGTCCTCGGGGCAAGAAAGGAGAAGGATTTTATTGATTTCAACAAATCAATACTTACAACAATGGGGATTGGGAAAGTTCTGCCTCTGCTCTATTCTCCTCCACAATTGCTCTCACAAACCCTACTATAAGATCTCTCTTCAGATATCTCAAAAGGATATGAAACCCTAGAAATTCAACACAGCCCTTAAATAGGGTTCAAAAATAACCCTTTCCGAAATAGGCAGACCCGACTGTTGGTCGACCGGCCGGTCGACCGACCCTATGCACCGTTCCACCGGGCCGGTCGACCGTTCCCAACCAAGAGTTGGGTCACTTCAGTCGGTCGATCGGGCGGTCGACTGAGATGATGCCTTGTGCATGTTGTGCACGTCGATCGACCGGACCGGTCGACCGAGCCACTGCTTCTGCCGACGGTCGACCGGGCCGGTCGACCGTTACCCTGTTCTGTTGTTTTCTTCTGCTGCTGAATTCTGGATTTCTTTCTTCTCTTCGTCGACTTCCTCGATGACTTCCTCCCCTACATCTTTCTTTCAGCTTTATTAAGGTACATGTTCTAAATTAACACAGCAGCCTCTGCATGTTCTTTACTGCCTTGATATGGGATCTAGTGTCTGAACCATTATACAAACAAAATGGGTCAAAGCTACTCCAAAATTGCTTGAAGTTTATCTTCTTCCATTATTTGACTTTTTTATCTCGATATATTTCTCATATGTATGTTTAGTTGGTACTTCATGATATCATTTTGACTGAATGGTGAAAACCTCAACCTTGTTTGCTTATTTTCTTCTATCTATCATATTACCAGTATTTGCATTGTTTCAGAATAGTTTCAGCTATTTTCTTGATGAATTCCACTACTTTATTACCTTTATCCACTTGGATAGTGGCACTTTAGCACCTTGTAGCCTTCATAAGTATTTTTTCTGATGTCGTCTTTTTTGATTTTTGACTGAAGATTTGATGCCAAGATCATGCTGGAGAAACTACGCAACAAGCGATTGGTATTTGCAGGCGACTCAATAGGAAGAAACCAATGGGAGTCTCTCCTCTGTATGCTTTCTTCAGCTGTTGCTGACAAGAGCTCTATCTATGAAGTCAATGGAGGAATCCAATTAGTAAACATATGGGATTTTTGGCTTTTAAATTCAGAGACTATAATTGCACAGTTGAGTACTGTAGAGCCCCATTTCTGGTGCAAAATAGCCGTCCCCCGCGTGGGGCGCCAAAGGAGGTTGTGACCACTCTTAAGCTCGATCTCTTGGATTTTATGGCCAAGCAATGGAAGGATGCGGATGCACTCATCTTCAACACAGGGCACTGGTGGAGCTACGAGAAGACGGTCAAAAGGTAAGCCTGTGGTCTAATTCCATTCTCTTCTTTGATTTGTCTGTAATCGTCCAACATGAGGCTGGATCAGTGCTTGAGTTGAGATTGATACGCTGAGCTCGAAAGTTATGGCTCATCAATGTCAAATGGATCACAATTAAATTTCTCTCTTCAGTGACAGTTAGATCTGCGCACATATGCACATATTTCTTTCTGATATTCCATACTCCAATACTTGATGAATACTTCTCAAAAATTTCTTTTAACATATCCAAAAATTTATTACATGTATGTGTCATAAGAGATGAGGAGGTTAAAGATTCTAATGCATGGAATTACGTTTTCTCCACTCATTTCATGTATATGTGTGCTTTATTTGTCTACTTTCTTAATAAAAAAATTATGGATTTTCAGGTAATAAGTATAATGTATATAAATTGAAGATATACTATAATACCCAGCTGTTATGTAATTTTTAACCATTATACTTTTGTAAATTCATGTTATAGATAAAATGTCAGTTCATATACACATATTATCGTCGTATCAACAATGTACACATATCCTGAATTTTTAAGATTTTCCGTGTATGCATACCCACACGTGCGTACCCGTACTGGTGCAACAGAGATCATAGCTGGCAAGTTCACATTGAACTGAAGCAACTAAATGGTTATAGTGGCTTTACTATAGCATGTCTGACTGAATATGCTTGCATTTCATACAGAGGCCACTATTTCCAAGAGGGGAACATGGCGAAGATGGAGATGAGTGTGGAAAATGCTTACCAGAGATCGATCAAGACGTTACTTGAGCGGATTTGCACGGAAATTAATATGAGCAAGACTCAAGTCTATTTTCGTACATATGCTCCCGTACATTTCAGGTTTTGTATTAGTAACTATCATCCACGCTCATCCTTTTTATGCTTTCCAAGTATAATTCTGCACTTGATACCTTTATTCTTATACATTCCGTTGCTATTACCGAGGTGGATCCATTAAGATTTGAATTGTTACTTTTGCACATGCATACATTGGTACATCCCCTATATATGCATATATTCTAGTGTCCTATTCTCATATCTTACTTTTTAAGGACTTGATGTCCACATGCATGTCCATCATGTTTGTGTCTGTTCTTTATATATTCCTCTCCCAGACATTAGATTATATGTCTTCATGTCTGTAATAATTAGATACATATTTTGAGCGTATTTGATGTGAAACGTGTTTGTGTGAAGAACATCAGCGCCAAAATAACTAAAATCATGCTTCACCAACAAGATATGATCGTTAGGTAGGGAAAGACCAAAAACTAATAATACTAGTAGGTGGGTTATTAGAGTAACATGCTTAGACTAATCAATCTCAAGTAAGAATAAACTATTGATATTACTTATACTATTCAGACAGAGTTCAACGATCAATATTAAAGCTATTGGATTAAGGGCATACAGATACACACAACTACACGTATTTAAGTGGACAACAGTAAAATTGATAAAAGCTTAAAGATTGTATAACAAGTAGGGGTGCCATCGGATCGGATACGGATCGGATATTACCTCTACCATATCCATATCCGCACCCAACCTTCGGATACGGATACGGATACGGATATTGGCGGATTTGGAAAAATGATATCCGTATCTGCCAAAATCGGATATCAGATATAAATCGGATATTCACGGATCGGATGCGGATACTAATCAGATATGTTAAAAATGGATATGGTTAAAGATAAATTAAACAGAAATACTTATATTATTTTTTATCTCATCTACTACAATATTAAATGTGATACATACTATGATATTATTGTGTACATATCAATACATTCATCGTATTCATTGTCATTTGACTTTTATAACAATAGATTGCACGTCCTCCGGTGCTAAATGCCGATTCGGATGACATGGTTGATATCGAAATACTCAAAATATCATGTGGTGCTCTTGCAAGAATCGAATACTTTTCACTATTACTTTTTCACCAACTCAAAATATCAAAATTTAATACCTTATTCCATTGAAGAATAGTCTTCTCCATACCGATATCATTATGAAGCACGCAACATTCGGATATCGGATCGGATACGAATAAGATATTACTTTTATCATATCCGTATCCGCACCTACCTTTCGGATATGGATACGGATACGAATATTGACGGATGTGAAAAAATGATATCCGTATCCGGATTGGAGGCGGATTCGGATGCGGATATCTGCGGATAATCCATATCCGGTGGCACCCCTAATAACAAGACTCTAAAGTAATTGATTTGCATCAGAAAACATACCCACTGGGGATCACATTTGATCTCAATATATTTATCCTGAGATGCAAGTAGTTGCAGCGCCTGCAGGTTGGGGTGCACGGATGTCTTCGGATGCAGACGATCATGCAACTCATGGATTCCTAAGCGAACTCCACGTCTGCAGCAATCACGGGTGTGATCCGGTTCACGTACTCTTGCATTGTTTCTTCCATATTGAACTGAAAATCCAAGAAAGGAGACTCGATGCTCACGAATCCTCGGTCATCTTTAACAAGGCCTTGATCTAGCCCTGCATTAGCCATGTACTCATAATGCTATCCAATAGATCTAGGGTTATGAGATGGTAATGATGGCTTGTGTTGGTTGTTGGCGGCTATGTTGCGGGAGAGGAAGAGGGGACGGGTGCAAGGCTGGTTGAACTGCAGCAGCAAGGCAATGACAACAAAGGATGAGGATGGGCGGCTGGCTGATCTGCAACAGCAAAGCAACAACAAGGCAGATGGGGATGGTGGCAGTTGGCTGGTATGCGGCAACAAGACAACGATAGCAGTGCAAGGAGGTGGGGGTGAGGATTGGCTGATCTACAACAGCCAGGCAATGCAGCACAAGGAGGTGGAGGTTGATGGTCGGGAGGAGGAGAGGAACAACCGAGATAGGGAGGGAGGTTGCGGGAGAAGAGGGTGCAGCTGGGGGAAAGGAGGGAGGTTGCAGGAGAGGAGGGTGTAGCCGGTAGGTGAGGAACAAAGAGAGGAAAGTATGATTAGGGTTATGATTTATTTAAAAGAAAGAGGTAATTAGGATTTTACACTCCTAATTGCAATTTCTCAAGGTTTCACACTCTTAAGAGAATTTGGAGAGAGATTAATTACTCACACAATTTGAGGAATTTTTTTAGCAATTATTATTAATTTTATTAATTATAAAAGAGCATTTATATAGGCTTTACAAAACCCAACTACCAGGTTACAACCCATGTGGGACTAAACTTAAAAATAAAGAAAACAATTACTAAAGAAAATCGAAATAAAATAAAACAAAATACACGCTTACTCAAAGTGGATTTGTGCACTTGGGTTTGACTCCTAAAGGTGTAACTAGACTTGGTAACATCTAAGCGTTGGACCAAGGCATAATCTTTTTGAAGCTCTGTGACTCCACAAGCCAAAAGTTTCGTTCTCAGGTCTTCTCTAAGTCTAGCTCTATCCAGAAAAGGATTTTGATGTCACTTTCTGTGCCTAGGGTGTTACAACAAATGAGAAACTCATCAAATTGAACAACATAGTTCTTGACGAATTTAGTGCCTTGGGTGAATCAGTGTCAATTGTTAAGAAGACGATCATAGTAAGATACTAGCACATATTTATCCCTCAGTTTTATCCTTCACAACACACCAAGTCTCTATAGGATCCTAACGTCAGGATGCCCTCATTGATTCCATATTGCTCCAGTATTGGCTAGCTTGGCCAGTCAGTTTTATTACAGCAAACTTGACTTTCCTAACTTCAAAAAGAGGATACCATGTGAAATATTGTCCATGTGTCGAAACCATTTCAGAAAGAGTTATAGGTCCAAATGACCCATCAAAAGTGGGAACATCCATCTTGATGCTCTTCAAGTATTGGTCATTAGGGTATTGCACATTTCACCTCTGATAG